>CM066036.1:624580547-625298285 GCA_033557465.1 Ichthyophis bannanicus
GACCCACACAGTTGAGACACCAACTATTGGTGTCTAAAAAGAAACAGGTGTTTCCACATCGAATGCACTTCTTAGGAAAAGAAGGCTCCATAATGAAGAGGCCTGGTAGGCCCAACAAGTTAAGGCAAAAAATTGAAGAAAGGTTTTTCAGAATTTAGTCAAAAATCCACCGGCGATACTGGTGGCAGCGGGGAATACAGCCGCGACCACAAGAAAACAAAAATTAAAGTAAGTAAAAAAGAAAAGTTTCTGCGGTGACAGGAGGACGTCCTGCCGGCTCCGCGGAAAAACGAAAACTGAAGAGAGGCTCTGGAGAAGGCGGGAAGTCAGCTCGCAGGCGCGAGGGATGCTGCCAAAAGCTTTCTGATTGGAAGTTGGGCAGCGTTCCTGTGCAGGCTCCATCGGTACCGACGTACCCCATATGTGAAGACTCATTCCTGCTTGTTCCTGGAGATAAAGTGCTACATAAAATAAGATAAAATACTGACCTCTGTTGCAGTACGTAAAGAGAATTTAAACTTCACACTGTTGTGCTAGTGTCTAAATGGTATGCTAATGCTAAAAAACAAATAAATACAATTAAGAAAACATATATACAAATTGTAACTAGTAACTATAAACCAACTACGAGGGAGAGCACAGGAAGAGGACATAAAACAAAGTATATCGATCAAATACCAAAAAGGACACAATGAGAGCAATAAAAACTTATGGCAACAAAAAACAATATATCACTGAGCCAATAAGGAGAAAACCAGGAGGAGGACATAGGGCAGGACATGTGCAAACATCAGAAGTAAATACAACCATAGTATTACATGGAGAAAAAGGAAAAAATATATATTTGTTTAAAATACTATAGGAGTGAGTCAATAAACCTCCGATGCAGGAACTTACTCCCGTGAGTTGTAATGCTGACCTTGCCATATCGGTAAAAACAACAGTGATGACAGTCTATGAGTGTAACATAAAAAGGCAGTACAGGAATTATCAGCGTGTGTAAACTAACCCTGCATGCAAAGAATATGAAGTACCACACCCAAAGGTGGCGGATGATGGTAATGCACTAATAATTGCAAACTGAAATAAAAAGTCGCTAAAAATACCAATGCTAAAAAGTAGAAAGAAATTGTTTATTAAAAATACTAAAGGGGTGAATTAATAAACCATCCGATGCAAAGGAATACTATCATGAATTATACTTCCGACCCTGTCATATCCATAAAAGCGGCAATAATGCCAGTCTGTGGCTAGAAAAGAGTAACACAGGAGATATCAGCGTATATAAACTAAACCTTGCATTCAAAGAATGTAAACTAAAACACCCGAAGGAGGCTAATAATAGTGCACTAATAATTGCAATCCATAATAAAAATAACCAAAAATGCCCTTTACTAAGAAAATATGAAATCGGCACAAACAGAATGAGAAAAATTAGAGCGGAAGGCATAGAAGAAAACAGAAAAACAGCCAAACCTCCGAGAAACTGCTGTCAATGCACAGTCGACGAGCAGCGGGAGGGAAGGACGCCCACACATGCGCATTAGAGGACAACAAAGGGGCGGAGCTTCCGATGCCGGGATACATATGAATAATAGTGAAAATCACGAAAAACAAGACCAGGCATTGTGGAATAGCGTATAGATGTGGTACGTTGTAATGCCTAAGGCAGACAGTTGTAATAAAAAACCGGTGTGACGTATAAAGTACCATTTGATGCTACCGGAACTAATTAAAAAGTGCACAATGAAAACAGTGTAGTCTTCAAAACACATAGAAGGGGTACATCAAAACTAATATAAAAAATATATAAATATATAAAAGAGAGTAATAAATAATGAATGGTATAGCAGTATACCTATAATAAACAACCATACATGTTATATGATAAAAAACGAATTGGAAACCCATTGAAACTGAATAAGTGCAAACCATGCCATTAAAAGCAGCAACTGTACCAAAGAGTGACATGCACTAATGATAACCACCATAAGACCATAAGTAAAAAGATAAATACGATACTTCAAATAAATAATTTAAAAAATTAAAAAATTAAAAGACATGACTACCAAAGCAGGTAAACACCTTACCCAAAGATAAATAAACACTATAAAACCATTATAAACTAAGGACCTACCACCCCATAGCAACTGTATCAAATTATAAAATACCATAAAACCATAAATAGTAAAAATAGACAATACCAATAAATAGTAACCGCATGAGAAAAGGCAAGACACACCCGCACTAATACAAACCACTAAAAAGACCACTGAAAAAGGAGGAGAGGACTGCTACAAGGTCCATATGTCAGTGTATCAATGCTATCTTAAAAAAGGAATGATAAAATAAAGTAAAACAACCACGCAAGAATCTAAGAAGCAAGGAGACCTCATAGATACCATAATTCAAAGAAAAACAGACAAATCTGTTTCTAGGTTCAAACCGGCTAGAGACAAAGAGTTCAAGTGAAAAATATACTTTTGCTCAAGTCTCATGATGGTCTTATTAATATCTCCCCCCCCCCTCCAGTTAGTTTTGACTTTCTTAATAACGAAAACGTTTAGGTCCATAATTTTGTGACCGGCATCAAGCCAATGTTGAACCAACGGTTTGTCAACTACTTGTCGTCTAATGCAGCTTTTGTGCTCTACTATTCTAGTCCTTATAGGGCGAATGGTTTTGCCTACGTAGAGTTTTTTGCATGGACATTGGATGACATAGACAGCATTATTGGTTGCACAGTTGGAAAAATCATCGATATGAAAAATTTGATTAGTAAACGGATGAATAAAGGTATTTCGTACGGGAAGGGAATTCAAGCATACCGAGCATTTGCCGCACTGAAATTGACCTTTAGAAGTAGACAGCAGCTTCCTCTCAGTAAAAGCCGAAGGAACAAGTAAATTGTGTAAATTAACATTACGCCTGTGTGCTACTGTGAGTTTAAGGTTCCGAAATGCTGGCAGGGTCTGTAGCAAATGCCACTCTTTCTGTAAAATCTTGACTATCGACTTGGATTGTGAAGAATATAGCAGGGGACAAACCATCCCCACTTCCTCATCCTGCTTACGGATCTGCAAGAGGTCCTCTCGTGGGGTATCGTGAGCCCTAACAAGTGCTTTCTGTATATGTCTAGCAGGATAGTCTCTGGCTAAGAAACGTGCTGTCATGTCTTGGGCTTGTTTCTCAAAATCCTGAGTCTTAGTACAAATACGTTTAGCTCTAAGGAACTGGCTGACAGGCAGATTGTTTTTAAGGGAGGGGTTGTGGAAACTAGTATAGTGCAATAGTGTATTTCTATCAGTGGGCTTCCTAAATAACGAGGTGGAAAAGGAGTCCTGTTCTTTTGTAATTAATAAATCCAAGTATGGGATGCGTTCTAAATCATAGGTCATCTGGAATCTCAAATTGTCGTCCAGTTGGTTAATCCAGGTGTGAAATTGAGAAAGCGTATCCACAGATCCTTTCCAGAGTGAGTCCATGCTGAAAAAAGAATCCTTGTTGCGTTTAGGTGGAGGATCCTTTTTCTTAGTTTTTTCTTTCTGAGAGGGGGCAGGATCAGATTGAGAAAAAAGGGTGCCGAAACATCAAGGTTCTCTGACTCACTCCTAATACGCTTCTTTTTCTGCTCCATAGGAGTAACAGTCAATTGATCTCACCTAAACGCAACAAGGATTCTTTTTTCAGCATGGACTCACTCTGGAAGGGTGGGGGTCGAGGGGCCTCCCGAGGGTGGGCCCTTTTTCGAGAAACAGACAATGCTCATCCCCCAGACCACAACAACACATACAATGTCTACAGGGGCCGAGGCCGTGGCAGAGGCAGAAGAGGGGGTTGGAATTCAGACCGGTCGGAAGAGAGATGGCACCAGTAGAGCCCCCTAATAATGTTATCAATATATCCAAATATGTCCTTACATCCGATGAATTATCTTTGTTAAATAAAGGACTTTCCTTTGTCCCAAAAAGAAAACTTGATCCCTTTGATATTCATGTAGATCTTTATAAATTTTTCCGTAAGATCCGCATGCAACATTTTTTTAGCAGTTCTGACATTCAAAGTCCTACGGATAATTCCATCATTCGTAAGAAATCCACATGGGTTCCTCCCCAGGCTACCGATCCAGTCACTGAAACTTTTGAGAAGGTGGTCTCGCATCAGGTTACCGAGGCCCTGAGGTGTAATTCATCCTCTTTTGTTAACATTACTCCTCAGGAGAGAAATGCCATAACTTCTTTGCAAAAAAATACGTCCATTATCATTAAGCCAGCTGATAAAGGTGGAGCGGTCGTGGTTCTAGATAGGACTTATTATATTGCGGAGATTACACGAGAACTTAATGATACTACATTCTATTTGAGGCTTGATGGCGACCCTACATTTAATCTCAAGAAGAGTATAGACAGTTTGGTCATCTCGGCCTTTGAAATTGGTTACATCACAGAAAAAGAGAAGTCATTCTTGATGGTTGATAAACCCATTATTCCGACGATATACATCATACCTAAAATCCATAAGTCCCTGGAAGCTCCACCTGGGCGTCCGATAGTCTCGGCTATCGGTTCACTGTTGGAACCCATTTCTAAGTTTTTAGATTTATTGTTACGTCCCTTTGTTCAACAAATGTGGTCCTATGTCAGGGATTCCTCTCATGTGACACAAATTTTGTCCAGTTTTGATCAATTCAGTTCTGATATCATTCTGGTTACTCTTGATGTGGAATCACTCTATACAAATGTACCTCAAGCAGCTGCCTTACACATTATGGAACAATTTCTACTTAGAAGAACTGACCACAAGCGGTTACCGACTGCCTTTTTGATCACCTTAGCACAATATGCCATATGTGAAAACTTCTTCTGTTTTAGAGAATTATTTTACAAACAGGTCAAGGGTGTTGCTATGGGCTCCTCCATGGCCCCGGATATAGCCAATCTTTATATGTTTCACTTTGAAGAGACTTTCTTGAAATCCCATCCATTTGATTCTCATGTTGCTTTATGGATAGCTATATCGATGATATCCTGATCCTTTGGAAAGGATCTGTGGATACGCTTTCTCAATTTCACACCTGGATTAACCAACTGGACGACAATTTGAGATTCCAGATGACCTATGATTTAGAACGCATCCCATACTTGGATTTATTAATTACAAAAGAACAGGACTCCTTTTCCACCTCGTTATTTAGGAAGCCCACTGATAGAAATACACTATTGCACTATACTAGTTTCCACAACCCCTCCCTTAAAAACAATCTGCCTGTCAGCCAGTTCCTTACAGCTAAACGTATTTGTACTAAGACTCAGGATTTTGAGAAACAAGCCCAAGACATGACAGCACGTTTCTTAGCCAGAGACTATCCTGCTAGACATATACGGAAAGCACTTGTTAGGGCTCACGATACCCCGTGAGAGGACCTCTTGCAGATCCGTAAGCGGGATGAGGAAGTGGGGATGGTTTGTCCCCTGCTATATTCTTCACAATCCAAGTCGATAGTCAAGATTTTACAGAAAGAGTGGCATTTGCTACAGACCCTGCCAGCATTTCGGAACCTTAAACTCACAGTAGCACACAGGCGTAATGTTAATTTACACAATTTACTTGTTCCTTCGGCTTTTACTGAGAGGAAGCTGCTGTCTACTTCTAAAGGGCAATTTCAGTGCGGCAAATGCTCAGTATGCTTGAATTCCCTTCCCGTACAAAATACCTTTATTCATCCGTTTACTAATCAAATTTTTCATATCGATGATTTTTCCAACTGTGCAACCAATAATGCTGTCTATGTCATCCAATGTCCATGCAAAGAACTCTACATAGGCAAAACCATTCGCCCTATAAGGACTAGAATAGTAGAGCACAAAAGCTGCATTAGACAACAAGTAGTTGACAAACCGTTGGTTCAACATTGGCTTGATGCCGGTCACAAAATTATGGATCTAAAATTTTTCGTTATTAAGAAAGTCAAAACTAACTGGAGGGGGGGGGGGGGAGATATTAATAAGACCATCATGAGACTTGAGCAAAAGTATATTTTTCACTTGAACTCTTTGTCTCCAGCCGGTTTGAACCTAGAAACGGATTTGTCTGTTTTTCTTTGAATTATGGTATCTATGAGGTCTCCTTGCTTCTTAGATTCTTGCGTAGTTGTTTTACTTTATTTTATCATTCCTTTTTTAAGATAGCATTGATACACTGTCATATGGACCTTGTAGCAGTCCTCTCCTCCTTTTTAGTGGTCTTTTTAGTGGTTTGTATTAGTGCGGGTGTGTCTTGCCTTTTCTCATGCGGTTACTATTTATTGGTATTGTCTATTTTTACTATTTATGGTTTTATGGTATTTTATAATTTGATACAGTTGCTATGGGGTGGTAGGTCCTTAGTTTATAATGGTTTTATAGTGTTTATTTATCTTTGGGTAAGGTGTTTACCCGCTTTGGTAGTCATGTCTTTTAATTTTTTAATTATTTATTTGAAGTATCGTATTTATCTTTTTACTTATGGTCTTATGGTGGTTATCATTTTTGCATGTCACTCTTTGGTACAGTTGCTGCTTTTAATGGTATGGTTTGCACTTATTCAGTTTCAATGGGTTTCCAATTCGTTTTTTATCATATAACATGTATGGTTGTTTATTATAGGTATACTGTTATACCATTCATTATTTATTACTCTCTTTTATATATTTATATATTTTTTATATTAGTTTTGATGTACCCCTTCTATGTGTTTTGAAGACTACACTGTTTTCATTGTGCACTTTTTAATTAGTTCCGGTAGCATCAAATGGTACTTTATACGTCACACCGTTTTTTTTATTATAACTGTCTGCCTTAGGCATTACAACGTACCACATTTATACGCTATTCCACAATGCCTGGTCTTGTTTTTCGTGATTTTCACTATTATTCATATGTATCCCGGCATCGGAGGCTCCGCCCCCTTTGTTGTCCTTTAATGCGCATGTGTGGGCGTCCTTCCCTCCCGCTGCTCGTCGACTGTGCATTGACAGCAGTTTCTCGGAGGTTTGGCTGTTTTTGTTTTTTTCTATGCCTTCCGCTCTTATTTTTCTCATTCTGTTTGTGCCGATTTCATATTTTCTTAGCAAAGGGCATTTTTGGTTATTTTTATTATGGATTGCAATTATTAGTGCACTATTATTAGCCTCCTTCGGGTGTTTTAGTTTACATTCTTTGAATGCAAGGTTTAGTTTATATACGCTGATATCTCCTGTGTTACTCTTTTCTAGCCACAGACTGGCATTATTGCCGCTTTTATGGATATGACAGGGTCGGAAGTATATTTCATGATAGTATTCCTTTGCATCGGATGGTTTATTAATTCACCCCTTTAGTATTTTAAATAAACAATTTCTTTCTACTTTTTAGCATTGGTATTTTTAGCGACTTTTTATTTCAGTTTGCAATTATTAGTGCATTACCATCATCCGCCACCTTTGGGTGTGGTACTTCATATTCTTTGCATGCAGGGTTAGTTTACACAAGCTGATAATTCCTGTACTGCCTTTTTATGTTACACTCAGACTGTCATCACTGTTGTTTTTACCGATATGGCAAGGTCAGCATTACAACTCACGGGAGTAAGTTCCTGCATCGGAGGTTTATTGACTCACTCCTATAGTATTTTAAACAAATATATATTTTTTCCTTTTTCTCCATGTAATACTATGGTTGTATTTACTTCTGATGTTTGCACATGTCCTGCCCTATGTCCTCCTGGTTTTCTCCTTATTGGCTCAGTGATATATTGTTAGTTATTTGTTGCCATAAGTTTTTATTGCTCTCACTGTGTCCTTTTTGGTATTTGATCGATATACTTTGTTTTATGTCCTCTTCCTGTGCTCTCCCTCGTAGTTAGTTTATAGTTACTAGTTACAATTTGTATATATGTTTTCTTAATTGTATTTATTTGTTTTTTAGCATTAGCATACCATTTAGACACTAGCACAACAGTGTGAAATTTAAATTCTCTTTACGTACTGCAACAGAGGTCAGTATTTTATCTTATTTTATGTAGCACTTTTTCATGTTTGGCCCACCAGCACTTAATTTGATTCCAGCATTTGTATTTATGACCATTTGTTTATTCTTATGCTTGTCTTTATCAACATATATATTTTTATACATTTATTTATATAGATGTATAGTTTTTATATATTTATTGTTTTATGGTTTTAATTTATTAGTGCATGTCTTACTACAGGATGGCTTGTCTGTTCCTTTATTGTTTTTAAAATGTATATGTTTGTTTTTAGTTTCTCGCCTGGCTAGCCCCTGATGAAGGGTTCGAAACACGGCCTGTGTCGGCCAGCCGTTTGGTAATAAAGGACTCTGTCAAGATACACTTGGTACACCTTTTAAAACTGCTGGTCGTTTTTTGTGCATGGTCGGAAAAATAGCCATGGCAAAATCAAAAGGCTTGATGTTGGGTAGACCCGACCAAGGCACCATCAGTGCCACTGGATTAGTCTGAAAAAAGGAGCAAAAAATAGTGAACTAAATAAGTGAACTGCAGCGGCAGGCGAGGCAACAAAATTTCAATTAAATACTCCTGAAGGGGAAAAATGTGATAACTAATGGAGAGCAACTGGAACATGTTAATGGGGCTCTACAGAAAACAAAAGACTGGAGAAGATGGCGGCATGGCAGCAGATGGGAAGGCGGCGCGCAAGAACGGTGAAGCCTCCCAAAACCTTCCAATAAAAGCTGGGGAGCTTTCCCGCACAGGGCTCCATTGGGGACAACACCCATGCATGAAGACTTACTTCCTGTTTGTCCATGGAAAGCGTAGTTACTCACCTGTAACAGCAGGAATCAGTACTCACATATGGGTGACATCGGCACCAAAGGAGCCCTTGTAGAAGCATTCCCCCAGCTTTCAAAGAAAGCTTTTGGCAGATACCGCCACGCATGCACGGTCCCCTTCCTGCCCAAGGGTGTCATCTTGCTCAGTCAGATGACATAGCTAAAAGAGGGTAAAAATAAAAGAGGGTAAAAATAAAAGATGGTAAAGGAGCAACTTCACGGGGAGAAGGGAGGGTTATGAGGACTGATTCCTGCTGTCCCAGGAGAATACTTGTTACAGATGAGTAACTACGCTTTCTCTGGAAACAAGCAGGAAGTCAGTCCTCACATATGGGACTCCCCAGCTACAAGCTACCGAAAACCCATAGCAAAAACAGGGCTCCCGCGAGGGGAGCCACAAGCAGCAGCAATTTTAGTCTGTGCACACAGACCACAGTGTCCAAAGAAACTGAGCACTCCGGTAGCCTGAACACAGAAGGGTCGTTGGGTAGGAGTTGCCTAGACTCCAAAAATGTTACGGAGCACAGCCTGGCCGATGGCACTGTCCCATTGGGACTCTCTCTCCAGGCAGTAGCAAGCTGCGAAAGTATGGACTGAAGACCAGGTGGCGGCCTGGTAGATGTCCACCATCGGGACAGAGTGCAAGTTTGCCACCGAAGCCACCATGGCCCAGACACAGTGCGCCATGATGCGGCCTTCCAGTGGGAGCCTGGCCTGCTCTTAAGCAAAGGTGATACACTCCGCCACCCAAGTGGACAGCGTACGCTTGGTCACCACCTTCCCCAGCCTACTGGGGTCATAGGAGATAAAAAGCTGAGCTTTGCGGTGGCCTTGGGTGCGTTGGATATAGAAGGATAAGGCCCTCTTACAGTGCAATGAGTGAAGGACCGTCTCCGCTCGACTGAAGTGAGGTCTTGGGAAGAAGGTAAGAAGCACCACTTCTTGATTAAGGTGGAAGGGCGACACTACCTTTGGCAGGAACTTGGGGTGTGTGCAAAGCACCACCCTGTTCTTGAAGAACCTGGTTGTAGGGCACCTCTGCCACAAGGGCCTGCAGCACACTAAACCTGCGAGTGGAGGTAACCGCAACCAGGAAAACCACCTTCCAAGAGAAGTAGCGAAGATGGCAGATAGCCATAGGCTCGAAGGGTGGATGAGTGAGCTGCCCCAACACCACGTTGGGGTCCCATTCGGTCGCCAGAGGAAGAACCAGGGGTTTTCACAGGAGCAAGCCCCAAAGGAAGCGGGTCACCAAAGGTTGGACAGAGAGGGGCTTACCATCCACCGGGTTGTGGTGCGCCACCAGGGCACAAAGGTGCATTCGGATGGAGTTAGACTGGAGCCTGGATTGGGAGAGGTGGAGAAGGTACTGCAACACCAAAGCCACCAGGCAGGAGAAGGGATCAGCCCCATAATAGGCGCACCAAACAGAGAACCTGCGCCATTTGAGGGCATATGCCTTCCTAGTAGAGGCCTTGCGAAAGGCCAGCAAAATCTCTTCAACCTCAACCGGAAGGTTGAGGGGAGCAAGTCGCACCCTCTTAGTAGCCATGCTGTCAACGAGAGGGACCCCAGGTTGGGGTGTAGAAGAGAGCCCCCCTCCTGAGATAGGAGTCCCAGGGCAGTGCCCAAGAGGATGGGGGCCTCCACTACCAGCTGCAGTGGGAACCACAGATGCCAGGGCCACCTGGGAGCTATCAGGATAAGTGAGGCTCTCTTGCGGAGGGTCCTGAACAAGGTCTTGGAGATCAGTGGCATTGGAGAGAAGGCGTACAAGAGGCCTTCCGACCACGAGATTAGAAATGCATCCGCTGCCTTTCTGGAGGGGTGGGCCTGCCGAGAACAGAAGCAGGGCAACTGAAAGTTGTCCGGACTGGCGAAGAAGTCCATCACAGGTTCCCCACAGAGCCAAAAGAGTCAGCTGGCTATCCTGGGGTCCAGCTGCCATTCGTGCGGCTGGAGAACCCTGCTGAGTCTGTTGATCAGCAGGTTGTCCTGGCCTGGCAGGTACACCGCCCTCAGGAGGATACCCTGTTGTATCATGTATGAACAGAGACCCAGGTCCTCCTGGCAAAGGACTAGGTACCCCATGTGCCCTTGTTTGTTCATGTAGAACATTGCCATCTGGTTGTCCATCTGGACTAGGACTGGCTGGTGGCACAAGTGGTGACAGAAAACTCTCAGAGCGAGGTGTAACACTCGGAGCTCCAGGAGGTTATTTGTTGGATGCTGTCATCTGGTGACCAGGTGCCCTGGGTGCGTAGGGTTCCACAGTGGGCTCCCCAGCCAAGCACGGAGGCATCCATGGTGAGGATCCTCGAGTGGCTGGGAGTCTGGAAGGGCATGCCCCCTTCTAGGCATTGGGGCAACTGCCACCAGACCAGGAAATCCGCCAACTGGAGGGTCACTGCAACCCTGTCCCATAGGCGGCCGTTAGCCTGAGGCCACTGGTCCCAGAGACACCACTGCGCCACCCTCATATGGAGGCGAGGATTTGGGGTGACATGGACTGTGGAGGTCATGTGCCTGAGGAGACGCAGAAGGTGCCGGGCAGGCATCAAGACACAGTGTTGTACGTCTCGAGCCAGATATCTGAGATGATCTGCCCGGTCTTTGGGCAGGAAGGCCTTGGCCTGGAGGGTGTCTAGCTTTGCCCAGATGTACTCCAGGCACTGTGCCGGGAGGAGGTGAGACTTAGGGTAATTTATGACGATGCCCAAGTGTTGCAGAACCTGGATGGTGCATGCAATGGCTGGTTGTACCTCCCCTTATGAGCCAGTTGTCCAGGTAGGGAAACACAAAGACCCCTTGGAGACTGAGGAAGGTGGCCACGACCGTTAGGCATTTTGTGAAGACCCTCGGTGCAGAGGCTAGGCCGAAGGGAAGCACCCGGTATTGAAAGTGTTTGCCTCCTACCACAAACCGTAGGTACTGCCTGTGATTGGGGTGGATAAGGATGTGGGTATAAGCATCCTTGAGGTCTAAGGAGTATAGCCAATCTCCCTGCTGGAGGTATGGCAGCAATGTTCCAAGGAAGAGCATCTTGAACTTCTCCCTCACCAGGAATTTATTGAGATTGAGCAGGTCAAGGATGGGCCTTGGGCCCCCCTTTGGGACGAGGAAGTATCTGGAGTAGAAATCTCTGCCCCTGAGGTGGTGGGGCACAGGTTCCACCGCTCTGTCCTTGAGAAGACCTGCCAACTCCTTCAGGAGAAGGTTCTGGTGGAGGGGAGACCTGAGGGGCTCTCCCAGGAAATAAGGAGGAGGTGTCTGAATAAGGTGGAGGAGGTAACCCTCCTCAACTACCCTCAGAGCCCAGGAATCGGTGGTGATGGACACCAATCTCTGGGCATAAGGGCCAGATGTCCCCCTGTGGGCTGCTGATCTCCTTGGGGTAGAGAGGCTATGCTGAAGGAGTCAAAAGCTCCCCACTGGCTGGGCCGGAGCCAGTGCATGGGGTTTTGGAGCCTTCTGCTTATGCGGGCCATGCCCATGTCCCTTGGCCTGCTGACCCTATTGGGGAGTCGGGGGGGGGCCTGATAGGGTGGGTAGTTTCGGTAAGCAGCTCCCTTCCTCAGCTAAAAGGGCTTTTTACCCGAGCCCTTCTGTCAGGGAGGAGCGGTGGTCTTCTTGGAGAGCCTGGTCCTCGTCATGAACTCGGTCTCCAGCTCGGCAGCCTTGTCTGTCATGGGTTTGCCAAAGAGGTACTCCCCTTGGCATGAGACATCAACCAGTTTGTCCTGAACCCACTGCTCGAGGTCGAACGACTGAAGCCAAGCCTGGTGGCGAGCACAGATGCCCACTACAGCTACCTGGGCCGCCGACTCAAACCAGTCATAGGCTGCTCGAGACATAAATTTGGGGCACTCACGGACGAACTCGGACAGGCTTCTGAACCACTGCAAAGGTTCCTCGGAGAGACCAGCCGAGAACCCGGCGAGTTCCTTCGCCAAGTACATGCCCATGTACAGCTGGTAGGCCTGGACCCAGCAGATGAGCATTGAGCCCTGGTAGCACGTCCTGCCAAGGGCATCCAAGGTGCAGGCCTCCCTGCCAGGAGGCACTGAGGAGTGTGCAGTCTGACTTTTCAGCCAACGCATGGCAGACTCCACCACCATGGAACTGTGCGGCAGCTGTGACCTATGGAAGCCCGGGCTCCGGTGGATCCGATACATCGAGTCGAGCCGTTGGCTCACCACCAGCACTGATGCTGGTGTCTCCCACATGTGGAGCATGAACCATTCCAGGATGAGAGGAATGGGCCCTGAGCGACTCCCGAGGAGGGGCCTTGTACTGGAGGATCTCCAGCTCGTCTACTTGAGGATCCTCCTCAGACTTAGTCGGGAATGCTAGGGCCTTGGACATGTCTTTGACAAAGTCCAAAAAACCCATGTCCTCTGGTGGGGACCGCCTCCGAGGTTCTGAGACTGGGGAATTGGAAGGGACGTTGCGGTGGCGATGGGTATTAGGAGACTCCTCATCCTCCGTCTCACCTTCGGAGCACTCCGAGGATGACTCATAGGTGAGCTGCTCCGAGGCCACCGAAGCCCTGTGGTCAGCAACCGGTAGACTGCCCAGGGATGACCAACCTCCTGTCGAACGGGACACAGAGCATGACCTTGGCAGAGGATCGGCTCGGCATCCGGGGACGTCTTGGACGTTGAATGCCTGGTGATTGGGGTGGATGAGTCGGACGTGCCAGACAACAGTGCCTGCTGCTTGCCAATGAAGGCAGAGAAACTGCGCTCCAGGGCCGCCATTCCGGACTCGAGGCCAGAAGGTTCCGCAGCCTTTGGCACGGGTCCCAAGGAACTCGGGCTCAACACCAGCTCCCCCGAAAGGGAATCCTCGATGAGGATAGTGTCTGGAGACCGAGGCCAGTCCACGAGCGGATCCTTCCGGGGGATCTTGGTAGGTCTCTCCTCCTCCAATGCCTAGGACAAGCACCTCTGACTACAGGACCGGGCCTGAGAGGTTCCCGGCCGGTCGGAACCATTCAAGGAAGCCACCTTCAAGAGTTTCTACTTTTTCCTGTGTTCCTTCGAGGGGGACCCCCCTCTCCGAGGACCCACGACAATGCTCGGTTTCGGAAAGCTCCTCCCGAGATGTCAGGGCCTCAGATGAGGCCCTGACCTTCGGAGGAATTGGGGAGTCAGGGAAGAAGTTATCGTGCTGCTGCTGGTGGATATTCAGGGCCTTGCTGGACATCTGTTTGCAGAGACCGCAGGCTGCTGGGTCATGGTCCGGCCCGAGGCAATGGAGGCAGCAATCATCTGTGTCTGTTAAGGACATTATTTTAGAGCACCGATCACACATTTTAAAACCACTGGTAGCCATGGGGGAAAAACGTACCCCTGCGAGGTCAAAGACTCTCTGGGCTGTCAGCAGGGAAAAAAGGGCATGAAGGCACCAGAAAAAATGAAGACTATAAAAATGAACCAAACTCGACGCCGAGGCACCGAGGACAGTAGGTGGGAAGAGTACCGGTGCAAGACCGGAGTCGAGTTTGAAACTCTGATACAAAAAAAATCAACTTTTTTCAGAGTAAAGTCAGACAGCATCTCAAGGGCTCCACAGAAAAAAGGAGACTGAGCAAGACTGCACCCTTGGGCAGGAAGGGGACTGCGCATGCATGGTGGCATCTACCAAAGGCTTTCTTTGAAAGCTGGAGGGATGCTTCTGCGAGGGCTCTGTCGGTGCCGATAGAGTAGTTACTCACCTGTAACAGGTGTTCTCCAGGAGCAGCAGGAATCAGTCCTCACATTTGGGTGACGTCGGCGCCAACGGAGCCCCCATGCAGAGCATTTCCCCAGCTTTCAAAAAAAGCCTTTGGGAATGCAGCACGCATCCACAGTCCCCTTCCCACCCAAGGGTGCCATCTTGCTCAGTCGGATGACATAGCTAAAAGACAGCAAAAACAACAAAATAAATCGTAGGACTGCAACTCCAAGGGGAGGAGAGAGGGTTGTGAGGACTGATTCCTGCTGCTCCTGGAGAACACCTGTTACAGGTGAGTAACTACTCTTTCTCCAGGACCAAGCAGGAAGTCAGCCCTCACATATGGGACTCCCCAGCTTAAGGCTACCGGAGACCCCAAGCTGAAAAATGAGCTCCCTCTAGAGCCCCAGCATGCAAGAAAAGAATCTTCTCTGATAACGCCCCCGAACGGTAGCCCAACACCAGGGCCAGAGGGTAGGAGTTGCCTAAATCCCAAAGAGATTATGGAGTACCGCCTGCCCGAAAGCACTATCACTGCGGGACTCCCTCTCAAGGCAGTAGTGGGCCGCAAAAGTCTGGCTTGAGGACCAAGTAGCGGCCCGGCAGATGTCTGCCAACGGAACAGAGTGGGGATGAGCCACTGACGCAGCCTTCGCCCTGACACGGTGAGCTGTAACTCGACCCTGTAACGAGAGGCAGGCTGCCCTGTAAGCCCAGGCGGTACAGTCGGCTACCCAAATGGACAAAGTACGCTTGGAGACAACCAACCCCAACTTATTGGGGGTCAAAAGAGACGAAGAGCTGAACAGCCCTCCGGTGCTCCCGCGTATGGTCAAGGTAGAAGGACAATGCCCTCCTACAGTACAGGGTATGCAAGACCCTCTCAGCCCGGCTGGCATGCGGCCTGTGAAAGAAAGTCGGAAGAACCACCTCCTGATTGAGGTGGAAGGAGGAGACAACCTTAGGAAGGAACTTAGGGTGAGTACGTAAGACTACCCTGTTCCTATAGAACCTAGTATAAGGTGCATCTGATACTAGGGTCTGAAGCTCACTCACTCGCCTAGCTGAGGTAAGGGCTACCAGAAACAAGCTTTCCAGGAGAGAAAACGCAGCTAGGGCAAGTAGCCATAGGTTTAAATGGTGGGAAAGTAAGCCGTTGCAAAACTACATTTAGATCCCATTCAGGGGCAGCTGGACGCACTGGAGGCTTAAGCAAAAGCAGGCCTCTGAGGAAGCGAGCCACCAAAGGATGGCTTGAGAGAAATTGCCCCTCCACTGGGGAGTGGTGTGCTGAAAGAGCACTAAGATGAACTCTCACAGAATTGGACTTAAGGCCTAGGTTGGACAGGTGAAGCAAATATTGCAGCACCACTGGTACCAGACACGAGAAAGGGTTCTCGTTGTGTTGAGTACACCAGGTAGAGAATCTACGCCACTTAAGGGCGTAAGACTTTCTGGTGGACTGCCTCCTAGAGGCCAAGACTACGTCCTCCACTTCCCTAGGCAATAGTAAAGGCGCTAGAACTACCCTTTCAGCAGCCAGGCCATCAAATTGAGGGACTGGAGATTGGGGTGTAAGAGAGATCCCTGCTCCTGAGACAGGAGATCTGGTTGCATCCCCAGAGGAAGAGGAGTGTCCACCGCTAGTTGCAAAAGAAGTGGAAACCAGGGTTGCCTTGGCCACCTGGGGGCCACCAGGATCAGCGAGGCCTTGTCCCTGATCACCTTGAATAGTGTCTTGGACACTAGAGGCGTGGGAGGAAACGCATATAGAAGGCCTGTAGACCATGGAATGAGAAACGCATCCGCTGCAACTCTGAAAGGATGCGGTTGCCTGGAGCAGAACCTGGGAAGTTGATGGTTCAGAGGACTGGCAAAGAGATCCATGGTTGGAAGACCCCATCTCAGGAAGATCTGTTGAACCACTAGAGAATTCAACTGCCACTCATGCGGCCGCAGGATCCTGCTCAATCTGTCCGCCAGGTAATTTTCCTGACCTGGGAGATAGACCGCTTTGAGAAGAATGCCGTGATTGACTGCCCAGGAGCACAGTTTCTGCGCTTCCTGACATAGAAGGCAGGACCCTGTGCCCCCTTGTTTGTTCACATAGAACATAGCAACTTGATTGTTCGTCTGAACCAAGACGGACTGGCGAAAGATGAGATGGGAGAAAGTTCTCAGGGCTAAGCAGATAGCTCTCAGTTCTTAGAGACTGATCTGCTGTGTGGCCTCCCAAGGAGACCACAGGCCTTGAGTACATGCTCCTTGGCAATGTGCACCCCAACCTTGAAGAGAAGCATCGGTTGTCAGCACCTGAGAGTGTGGAGGTGCTTGAAAAGGCACCCCTTGCACCAGATTCGGAAGATGAAGCCACCACTGCAAAGAAGACTGTAGTAGGCTGGACACCCTCACCTTGTCCGTGAGGCATCCTGTGGCTTGGTGACACTGAGACCTGAGGCCCCATTGAGCTGGCCTCATGTGTAGACGGGCATTTGGAGTTACATGGACGGTGGATGCCATGTGGCCTAAGAGCCTCAGGAATTGTCTGGCGGAGACCAGAGAATTGCTGTGGAATAGCCTGGCCAGATCCATCAATCGGTGGGCCCTGTCCACTGGTAGAAAGGCCTTTGCCTGAAAGGTGTCCAGTCGAGCTCCTATGAACTCCATGTTCTGGGAGGGGTGCAAACTGGACTTTGCAAAGTTTATAACAAACCTCAGGTGCTGAAGGAGAGCGACAGTGCGAAGAGTGGCTTGATTGGCCTCATGCGGGGATTGACCTCTGATGAGCCAATTGTCCAGGTATGGAAAGACAAAGAGGCCTTGAACCCTGAGGGTAGGCCGCTACCACCGCCAGGCACTTGGTGAATACCCTGGGGGCGGATGTAAGGCCAAAAGGCAGTACTCTGTACTGATAGTGGTTTCCTCCCACTACAAATCTGAGATATTGTCTGTGGTCTGGATGAATGAGGATGTGAGTATAAGCATCCTTTAGGTCTAAGGAGCATAGCCAATCTCCCTGCTGAAGGTAGGGCAGCAGGATTCCAAGGCTAAGCATCTTGAACTTTTCCCTCTCCAGGAACTTGTTCAGCTTCCGCAAGTCTAGGATGGGCCTGAGGCCTCCTGTTCTTTTTGGTACCAGGAAGTACCTGGAATAGAAGCCTTGACCTCTCAGGTGGTGGGGCACCAGTCCCACTGCCTGTTTCTTTAGAAGACTTGCCAACTCCTGCAGGAGTAAGTTCCTGTGCAGAGGCAGTCTGGGAGGCTCCCCTGGAAAATAGGAGGGGAGTACCTGGTGGAAGTGGAGGAGATAGCCCTTCTGGACTATACTTAGTACCCAGGTATCCCTTGTGATGGCTGACCACCTGTGGGCATACAGGGCCAGCCGGCCTCCAGTGCTGATAGGAGCCAGCTGAGGAGGAGAGGCTATGCCACTGGAGTCAAAACCCTGCTCCCTGCTGTGCAGGAGCCAGAGCTGGTGGCTTGGGGGATTTCTGCCTACGGGGCCCATGTCCCTGCCCCTTGGCCTGCTGACCCTGCTGGGGAGCTACTGAGGCCTGAAAATGAGGGTACTGTTTATAGGCAGATGACTTCCTCGGGTAAAAGGTCTTTTTCCCCGAGCCCTTCTTCTTCTGAGAAGGGGCAGAGGTTTTTCTGGACAGCCTTGTCCGGGTAAGAGTCTCGGTCTCGAGTTCTGCAGCCTTGTCAGCCATGGGCTTGCCAAAGAGGTTTTCACCTCGGTAGGGGACATCGACCAACTTGTCCTGCACCCATGGCTCGAGGTCCGATGACTGTAGCCAGGCCTGACGGCGTGCACTGATGCCGGCCGCGGCTACCCGGGCCGAAGCCTCAAAGCCATCATAGGGTGCTCGAGAGATAAACTTCGAGCACTCACGAATACCCGAGGACAGAGCATTGAACATCTGCAAAGGTTCCTCGGAGAGACCAGCAGAGAACCCGGCAATCTCCTTTGCCAGGTCTCGAAGGTACATGCCCATGTACAGCTGGTAGGTCTGGACACGGCAAGCAAGCATAGAGCCCTGGAAGCACTTCTTACCGAGGGCATCCAGGTTCCAGGCCTCCCGGCCGGGAGGCACCAAGGAGTGCATCTTCTGACTCTTCAGACGATGCATGGCCAATTCCACAACCATGGAGTGGTGCGGTAATTGTGCCTTTTGGAACCCGGGGCTCTTGCTGACTCGATAGATGGAATCGACCCGCTTGCTCAAAACCGGCGTCGAAGCCGGCACCTCCCACATGCAGAAGAGCGGCCATTCCAGCATCGGAGGAACCGGTACAGTAAAGGCCTCCTTTGGGGGGAGAGTCATACTGCAGGGCCTCGAGCTCCTCGGCTCGAGGCTCCTCCTCGGGATCTGCGGGGAAGGCCAAGGCCTTGGCCATATCCCGCACGAAGTCCGAGAACCGGGTATCCTCCGGTGGGGACCGTCTCTGAGGTTCCGATGGGACAGACCGAGTCCGAAAGGTGTCGGGTGACTCCTCATCCTCCATTTCCCAGCCGGACTCCGCGGAAGAGGAATCAAGCGGCTCCGGTGGGGCAGGCACCGATGCCATCCACCCCGGCGCCGAGGGTACCGGCGTCGATGACCTCGGTCCCAAACGGGAGGCCGAGGATAGACTCGAGCGCGCATGGACTCGAGGATCGGCTCGGCCTCCGGGGTCGACTTGGACGTCGATGTCCCGGTGGTTGGGGCAGATGCACCGGTGAGACCGGCGATCAGTGCCCGCTGCTGTTCCATGAAGGCAGCCAAGCTGGTCTCCAAGGCCGTCAACCTGAGTCCGAGCTCAGGAGACTCAGCAGCCCCTGACTCGGGCCCCGACGGCGTCAGGCCGATGTCGGCTCCCCTGGAGGTGAGTCCACGAGGACTACAGTACTCACGTGACCCGGGGACTCCATCTCCATACGAGGTTGTTTTGCAGGCCTCTCCAACTCCGAAGACCCGGGATGGCGCTCGAGGCTATGTGACTTGGCCCCCGAGGAGCCAAGTGCGTCCACCGATGCCGCCCTCGTGGGTTTTTTCTTCCTGCGATGCTCCCGCGAGGGAGACCCCCTCCCAGAGGAACCTCGGCGCTGCTCGGGGCCGGAGTCCCGAGACGTCGAGACCTTTGACGAAGTCTGAGCCCATCCAGACACGGAGTCAGAGAAGATTCTTTCCTTTTGGTGCTGTCGACTCCTCAACGCCTTCAAGGACATCTTCCCACACGGACCACAGATCGGGTCATGATCGGGTCCGAGGCACCGTAGGCAGCAGTCATGTGTGTCAGTGAGAGACATAAGCTTCTTACACCGATCACACTTTTTAAACCCGCTGGCAGCCATCGGGGGAAAAAGGGCCCCTGCGAGGTCAAAAGACAGGGCTACCAGTGAAAAAAGAAAAATGGCGCGAACGCTAGTCACTAAGGACAAAAACTGGAAAAGAAGACTGGGCTCGATACTGATGTATCGGGCACAGGCAGGAAAGGGAAACCAGCGTCGAACCGAAGAAACGGGTCAAACACAGAACAAAATCCACTTTTTCCTCGGGTGAAAACGAAACACCTCCGTTGGGCTCCGCGGTAAAAAGACGACTGAGCAAGATGGCACCCTTGGGCAGGAAGGGGACCGCGCATGCGCGCTGCATTCCCAAAGGCTTTCTTTGAAAGCTGGGGAAATGCTCCGCACGGGGGCTCCGTCGGCACCCATATGTGAAGACTGAGTTCCTGCTTGATCCTAGAGAAGTCACCCATATGTGAGGACTTACTTCCTGCTTGTTTCTGGAGAAAAAGACTTGTCCCATGCTTTCATGATTTCTAATACAAGTACAGAGGATCTCTGAGAGAGAGGAAGGGATTGTAGAAATTAGTAATTAGTGTGAATGGGTTGACTTCATAGGCTCTATATTAGACATATTTTCTCTGTAAAAGAACCCTAGAATGCTTCTTGTTTTTGTGTATGCTTTATAAAATGGCTTCTCCTGTTCTGGTGACACTAAATACACATGCATTTTCGATGATTCAAATGTATTTTAAAAAAGGCTCCTCATTCAGTGCATCTTTTATAAAATATTACTATCATTATGAATGCATGGACCCAAAATGCACGTATTCCAATCTAGATGACGTATATAAAGTTGTACTCAACATCTCTTTATAGCAGGACAGTTTAATGTGTAGACAGTTGTCCTACATATTAAAAACTCTAAGTGCCTGAAAAAAGATTTTAAATTTCTCCTCTTCACATTAGCAAACATGGAGCAAAATAGAAAGCAACTGCTTAACTTACGTGCAATGACTCCATGTAAGACTTATGACAGTCTATGTGCAAAGTATGACCACAGGTTTGTACATAAACACCTCCTTCCCATCCCACTGATATTGACTGAAGACAGGAACTCTTGAATTAAAAACGTTGAAACATGTTCAAGATTAGTATTTCAATATTCATTATTTTGTATATTTATATACACTGCACAGCTGTATTCTATAACCCCTATTTTCCATAGCATATTCTCTTGCACTAAATTATATACTAATGTCACTGCTCACGTTTACTGCAAAATATAAAGGATCAGTTTTACTAAACTACTTTTTTCTCATTAGTCATTACACCCAATGAAAATTTGCTACTTTATATAGCAATATTTCTTACCTGTAACAGGTGTTTTCTGTAGACAGCAGGACTGATAAGGCACATAAGTGGGTGATAGTCAGTGGCATCAGAACAGAACTACTCTCCTAGACTTCTAATTTAGTGCAAAGCTCTTGAGCATGTACAACCCTTCCTGCGCAAAGCAATCCCCTCAGCGCCTCAACGTGTTCCCAAAGCTCAAGCATATAATCAACTCTCAGAGAGGTGGAGAGGGTTTGTGTGCCTTTTCGATTCTTCTGTCATCAAAACATATCTGTTATGGGTTAACATTGTAGTTTCCACTGATAAACAAAACTGAATCAGGCACATATGTGGCAGATTCTCATGCTTAGGGGTGCTCAGAACTTGTTCAATAATTTTATTCTAAGAGCATCCTACAGAAAAAAAAATTGAGAATTGCTAGGCTAAATAGACAGTCAGCACTAGGTGATCATTGACATTGTCATGTACTGAGGGTATACTGTAGCTGAAGTAATTATGCAACATCAAAATATGGAATGAAGGCTGTGCAGGTAGCTCACAGATAGAAAAGTAGCTTCCAGGGAACAAAGAGGGCTAACCAAATAGCAATAAGGTAGTGATAGTCACTTTGGAGCTAAAACAAGTACAGAGTCATAGTTGACATAATGAGCTACAGAATACTGAGAATATGGGTAGAACACATTTTGTTAGTACAATGGAAATTCTAACATGATAAAAGAAAAAAAATAAGAGTCATATGTGGCGGAGATGTTTCTAGGCAGTACTGGAGAGTCCACTCAGGGGCAGTGAATCCCTGTGCGGCTGGGTAGCCAACAAAACTAAATGAGGTCTATAAATGAATGAATGGAACGGGTAAACATAGATCAGTTGTTTACGCCATCAAAAAGTAGAAAGACTAGGAGATAGGTAATGAAGCTACAATGCAACCCATTTAAGACTAATAAGAGAAAATATTTTTTCGCTCAATGCATAACCAAACTCTGGAATTCGTTACCGGAAGATGTAGCAAAAGCTATTAGTGTAGCTGGGTTTAAAAAAGGTTTATACAAGTTCCTAGAGAAAAAGTCCATAAACCATTATTACAAAGGACATGGGAAATCTACTGCTTGCCCCATGACGAGCATTGTGGAACTTGTGTGCTTTTTGTGAACCTGCCAGGTACTTGTGACCTAGACTGGCCACTGCTGGAAACAGGATACTGGGCTTGATGGACTTTGGTCTGACACAGTATGGCATTTCTTATGTTCTTGTGTGCATCAGCCACCCCATGTCTGTAGTTATACATGCTGTACTGGTCATAAAAAGTGATGGGTTATGATCCTGGGGATCCACTCCATCCTGGTGCCTTTTGCACTTCCCACAAAATAGAACGCAGCAGGCTACTTGAACTTAAACAAGAACAGACAGAACAGAGAAAGAAGCAACTCTTCAATGTTGTGAAGTATCATCTTTGTGAAAAGAAAACAAAGGTGAGTCCAGTTAAAAAAAACCCACAACAAACATTGAGAAATTAGTAAAGGCTTGAAGTGCAGTGAAGAAGAGTTTGCCTTCACGTAAACAAAGAGGAGTGGATTGTACAAGTACAAAACTGCAACTGCAGTAAATTACTCAACATGGATTGAACTCAGATGTTCTATTGGTAACTTCCTAACTCTTGAGGTGGTGCTATCTGCAGGAGTGATGAGGTCACTTTTAGCAGCCAGTGCGCAAAAATGTTTGTGCAGTGGCTGCTGAAAATTGCCACATCTACTCTCCACCCCGATCCTACCTTCCCCCATAGAATGAAATTCAGATATCACAGAAAAGTGCCTGCGATATCTGCATTTTACTGGCATTAGCTGCTATCACCAGGTGATATTTCTGTATTATTAGGTTTAGTAGACAGACCAAAGTTGTTGGTGAGCCTTGAGAGAGTAGTTCCATCCCGGTGCTGGCAGATGACATAACCAACTTGTGTCCCTGATCCAGTCTTGCTTGTTGACTGGAAATCAAGTGGACCATTACACCAATATAAAAAAAAAATGGACCATCATACAGATGCAAAGGTGATAATATTAATTTTAACAACTTAACTCCCTTTTTATTATAATCATCTGCCCATATGGCAACTCATGCTCATTAATATATTTTGTTTTACCTTTTTCATTATTTATTTTTTTTATATTTGTGCTATCACTCCACAATCTTCAAGGCTCCAATTATATATAAAATACTTAACTTATACTTCTCTCCACCATTCATCTGACATGAAATCACGTTTCAAAGTGTTTCTAATTCAGGGATGACTAGTCTAGCCCACTACCGCTTCATATAAGCTTCCATATAGACCAAGGCTAGTAAAAAAAAAAAAAAAAAAAAAAAAAGGTGTTACATTGTTAAAATTGATAATATCCCCTCTGCAATAAACAGAGTTTTGAAAAAAAATATCCCCTCTGCATCTGTATGATGGTCCGTTTTATGAATATTGATATAATGGCCCATTTGAATAGAAAATAGCAGATTTTTCAATGGGTGTGATGACTAATGTAAAAAAAAAGTGGTTTGGTAAAAGTGGTCTGGTATATTCTATGATATAAATCTGGAGGATACACCAGTATATTCATATTGATCCTTTCTGTGGATATTACTTACATGTTTGGAAGCAATTCAGGCAAGCCAACATGTGAATGAAGGGACATATGATAAAAGATACTACCCACCATCACAGACTATCATAAAGCATACATGAGTTGTACATTTGTGTTTCATAAAAGTTTATAAATGAATTATAAAGCATAGTTACTCACCTATAACAGGTGATCTCCGGGAACAGCAGGAATTTAGTCTTCACATATGGGTGACATCAGTACTGACGGAGCCTGCGCGGGAACGCTCTCCAGCATCCAATAGGAAAGCCTTTGGGAGCACTCCACTGCGCCTGCATGACTGCCTTCCCACCTTTCCAGCTCCCTCTCTTCAGTTGAGTTTGTAGCTGAGAAAAAGAAGAAAACCTTACAACTCCTAGGGGAGGAGGGCGGGTTGTGAAGACTAAATTCCTGCTGTTCCAGGAGATCACCTGTTAGAGGCGAGTACGCTATCTCCAGGAACAAGCAGGAATGTAGTCTTTACATATGGGACTCCCTAGCTCCAGATGCCAGATGAAGTGACCTCAGAACCGGAGTAGGCTTCAAGAGGTCATGGATCCCTCATGGATACCTGGTATTTTCAATGTCTAAGACGGAGGGTAGAAGTTACCCCCAAGTCTGAAAGAGGTGCTGGAGAACAGCTTGACCAAACATGACATCCCAGCAGGAGTCCCTGTCCAGAAAATAATGGATAACAAAAGTATGGACAGAAGACCAAGTTGTCGCCTTGCAAAACTTCATCAATGGCTACAAAGCGTAGGTTTGCCACTGAGGTAGTCATGGCACAAACATTATGAGCAGTGACATGCTCTTTCAGGGAGAGTACTGCTTTGTCATAAGCAAATGAAATGCAGTCCGCTATCCATGTGGAGAGCATACGTTTAGATACCGGGAGATCTAGGTGACTAGGGTCAAAGGAAATGAACAACAGCGAGGCTTTACAGTGATCTTGAGTTCTCTGGAGATAAGCAGCCCACTGGAATTCAAGGATATGCAAGGTTGCTTCTGCTCTAGACGTATGTGGTCTAAGAAAGAATACAGGAAGGTAAACTGACTGATTAAAAAAAAAAAAAAAAGATACCACCTTTGGCATGAAATGCAGGCGAGTCCTAAGGATGACCTTGCATGGTTGAACCTGGTATAGGGTGGGTCTGCCACCAAAGCCTGAAGCTCACTAATACATTTAGCTGAAGTGAGGGCAATGAGGAAGACAACATTCCATGAAAGGAACTTTTGTGGGGTCATAGCCAATGGTTCAAAGGGCAGCTTAAGAAGCTGTGCTAGAGCGACATTGAGATACTAAGCTACCAAAGGTGACTTAATGGGTGGCTTGGTCTGCAAGAGCCATCTGATAAAGCACACTACTAGTGGTTGTGAGGAGATGAGCTGTCCATCCAATAGATGACGAGAGGCCGCAATGGCACTGAGGTGAACTCACTGAGTTGGTCTTGAGACCTGTTGAGGACAGCTGGAAGAGATACTGGAGGAGTGCACCCACGGGAGCAGAGAAGGGATCGAGGATCCTTCTGGGAACCCCAGACAGAGAATTTGCACCACTTGAAAGCATAGGAATGCCTGGCAGATGGCTTCATGGAAGCCAACAGGATCTCCTTAACCTCTTGTGTAAGTAAAGTCTTGTAATGCTATGCTGTGAGACAGAGAGACTGTGGATTGGGAAGGAGCAGTGTCCCGTCTTCCTGAGAGAGGAGATCAGGTGCAGATTCCAATCATAGAGGCTGAGTCTGAATAAGATGTAGCAGCAGAGGGAACCTGGTTGATGGGGCCAGTGAGGGGCTATGAGAATCATGGAGCCCTTGTCGGCCTGTAGCTTGAAAAGGTTTTTGGGAATGAGGGATATGGGAGGGAAAGCATAAAAGAGATCCTGACCCCAATGCATGTGGAAAGCATCCACCTACTGGTTGCTGGATGTCAGAATCCTGGTGCAGAAGCGGGGAAGCTTGGCATGGCCTCGAGGTCCCTGGTAACCTCCTTGAGGAACATACCCAGGTAAATCCTGGCTGAAAGCATGGAAGCCTGAAAACATCGATGCCCAAAGGCATCGGAGGCTTCTCGATTCCCTACCCGGTGGGTTAGAGGAATGAGTTTTGGAACTCTTGTTTTGGCACACTGCTGATTCTACCACCATTGAATGGTGGGGAAGCTGTGGCTTTTGGAAGACAGGACAATCCGGTACTCGATATATGGTGGCACGGCGTCGAGTATGAGGCGAGATCGTGAGGGGAGTCTCCCACATCCGGAGCATCAGATCATAGAGGATGCAGTGCACCGGCAGGGTGGCTGCCTCCTTGGGAGCTGTTGGGTACTGGATCATCTCCAATTCCTCCACCCTGGGCTCTTTCTCTGATGTCACTGTTATGGAGAGACCTCTAGCTACGTCTTGAATGAATTTCTGGAAGGACATGTCCTCAGGAAGCACTATGTGTCATTCTGGAGGCAGGGAGGGCTCTGAAGGCAGGCCTTGGGGCCCCCGGGAGTGGAGTGACTCCTCATCCGAAACAGGGGAGTCAGAATTGGATGACTCAAAGTATTGGCAGGGATGGAGTTCGCCCTCCGCCAGGTGCCGATATCAATGTGTATCAGTATTGGGCTCAGGGAAATATTTGGGTCGAGCCCCGATATCGGTGATGGACTCAAGGGAAGGCATGGGTGGCAGTGATGACAGTTCCATGTATCCCAATGGACCATGCACCGGTGCCGATGTTGGTGCTGGTACCGGTATAGACGGCCCAGTGTTTGAGGGCAAAGTTTTGATGGAAACAGAGGCTGCCAATAGAGCTGCCAAGCTCTGATTGATGGCAAGTATACACTAGACTATCGAGGTTGCCGATGCTTGAGTATTGGTGATGGATACTTGCGCCACCATCCCAGAGGCTGGCACCAGTAACTCTCCTGAGGTCAAGGTCTCAGGAGCATCCTGAGGCCCCTCGATGGCTTTGGAGGGCAGGTCCTCCCGCTGGGACTACTTGGCAGGCTGATCCACCTCCAGGGCAATGCCCAAGGCATCTCAATGCTGCGAACGAGATCTACCTCTGAAGGAACATTCTGTCTTTGATGAAGACTTGTGCTTATTTATTTATTTTATTTATTTATTTTACAGTTTTTATATACCGCGCTCTTTGGACACTTCTGATACTTGAGAACCATGGGAGGAGGATGAGGCTCTCAATGTTGAAGCCAAAGATACTGCGTCCAAAGTGAAGAGAATTCCAAATTTAGAGGGCCTGTTCTGCAGGCATCTTTTTACAAAGGGTACATTCTGTTGGCTGGTGGTCGGGCCCGAGGCATTTTCAAGCACCAGCATGTGTGTCAGTTGCTGAAATGGTAATGCCACATTTGGAATATTTTTTGAAACCACTAATCGGTTTCTCCATACCGTCGGTGGACAGTATGGTAGGCTTAAGGCCTAAGATGGCATCGATGCACCTGAAGGTTTGTTTTTTTTTGACTAGTAAAAGAAAGAATACGGGAACCAGTAGTGTCAAGATGGTGCTGGAGTCGACGGGAAGGCAAACGCTAACCATAAAAAACAAGAGAATTTTCTGCAGTGACAGGATTTGCTTCCTACTGGCTCCGTGGAAAATGAAGAACTGAAAAGAGGGAGCTGGAAAAGTGGGAAGGCAGCCACGCAAACACAGTGGAGTGCTCCCAAAGGCTTTCCTATTGGATGCTGGGGAGCATTCCCGCACGGGCTCAGTTGGTACCGACATCACCCATATGTGAAGACTACATTCCTGCTTGTTCCTGGAGATAAAGGTACTCTAGGAACTAGGCCAGCATGCCGAACTGTGAAAGAGACAAATGTGTAACAGGCAATCGAGAAAATGTGATTGGTTTTACAGTTCAAAATTTTAAAAATGTACATGCAAGCCATTATAAACACAGATTATATGGAAACCCAAACTAAAAAGATTCCAGAAGGATGAGTGTAGAATAAAGCAAAGTTGCTTGCCTAAAACAGGGATTCTCTGAAGACAGGAGAATCTGGTCACTTAGATTAACAACATCGTTGGTAATGTTAAAGAAACCTTTTCCCAGAGCTTTCAGATAATTCTTAGTTCAGCAGCAAGGTGAAAACTGTTTCTGGTAGGCTGATTTTTTTTTTCAAAGACCCATTTATGCATAGTGTTCCCGAAAGGGGGCCGCTCAAGTTTTATGCCTCAGGTCATATGAAACCACGCATAAAACAGTTCAATCACACAATATTTTATTAGGAACAAATGTAGAATTCATGCATTAATGGGTTAAGTAATACAAATAGGGGGACTGGAGTTGGTCTCTAGCCTTCAAATGATTAGAACAGACTGCTCAAAACACTTATGTCAAGCATCTGCATCTCTAGGTAGTAATGAAATGTAAATGTGTAGATCTTACTCAATACTGCAGCTTTACATCTCTTCTCTATTAAGGTTTACCTTAGATGGACCACTGACAGCAATGGTCCTAATATTATAGGTCCTTAACTAACTCTCAAAGGTCAGTTCACTAAATGTAAGCAAAGGATATTTAGTCTACTATCCAATTCAAATAATTTTTGATACAACAATCATAGGTTTGTTAGGGAAAAAAATAAAATTATGAGTAGATTTTGTTTTTAATTTGGAATTTCAAAAAATATAGATTTACGTAACAAAATCAAGAACAATTAAACCATAATAAGAAACAAAGCGAAAAAAAATTTAAGGTGGCACATCAATTGATTGTTCACCTATAAACCACTTCACAGTGGAAAGGGGATCAAATATAAAGAGGAATAACATAAGGAAATTCCTATCAATTACAGCATACATCTGTATTAAAAACTTCAACTGTTAGGTGTATAGCATAAGTAACTAAATTCAAGAGAAAAACTTATCTACAAGAAAAGACGTAAATGTAGTAGATCTACAAAAGAAAACCTATTCCCATGGTATTGAACATTACACTTGCATACGCTGCAAGTAGAAGAAGAGAGCCCTCCTGCAGTCAAGGGTATGGAGGACCGCTGATGCCCGATCAGTGTGAGGCTTTGGAAAGAAGGTCATTTATATACCGCTTTGACCTGGTGAAAAGCGGTATATAAATGCAGTTAAATAAATAAATAAATGTCGGCAGTACTATTTCCTGGTTGAGGTGGAAATTCGAGACAACTTTCAAGAGAAACTTGGGGTTGCGTTTGGAGAACCACTCGGTTCCCGTAGAATCTCATGTTGGGGTGTCGGCCAGCAGGGCCTGAAGCTCACTGACTCTCCGTGCCGAGGTGAGGGCTACCAGAAAAACCACATTCCAGGAAAGGTGCCGAAGTGAGCAGGATGCCATCGGCTCGAAGGGCGGCTGAATTAGCCGCATGAGGACGACATTGAGATCCTACTCCGCCAGAGGTGGCCAGATGGGAGGCTTGGAAAGAAGCAGCCCACACATGAAGCGGGAAACCAGTGGTTGACCAGAGATAGGTCCACCCACGACAGGGTGGTGGTTAGCTGAGATAGCACTCAGGTGGACCCTGACCGAGTTGGACTTCAACCCGCCTGCGAGAGATGAAGCAGGTACTGCAGGATCAAGCGGGTGGGGCAAGAGAACTGGTCGGCCCATACCTCCAAGTACCACACAGAGAACCGATGCCATTTAAAGGCGTAAGACCTTCTAGTCGAGTCCTTGCGCGAGGCCTGCACTTATGTCCTTGACCTCCATTGGGAGATGAAGGGGGGCTAGAGCGACCTGCTTAGTTGCCAAGGCCGTGAGAGATAAGACCTCAAGTTCAAGTGAAGTAGCAGACCCTCCTGTGTCAACAAGCCTGGTGTGTTGCTGAGGGGAACCGGAGGCTCTGATGAGAGGTGGAGCAGCAGCGGGAACCAAGGATGTCGAGGCCACAAGAATCACAGAGGCCCTGTCCGCTGTATTCCGATTCTGAGGAGAGTTTGTGCTAAGAGTAGGGGGGGGGGGGAATGCATACAGAAAGCCATGCATCCACCCCAGCAGGAAGGCATCGGGGTCTTCCCTGTTCAGGTGGGGAACTTGGCCGCAGAACCGTGGGAGCTGCGAGTTCGCCGGGCTGGCAAAGAGGTCTAGGACCAGAGTCCCCCAACGTCGGAACAGCCGCTGCGCTGTCTGTGGGCACAGGCACCACTCATGCAGCTGGTGAAGCCGGCTTAACCTGTCTTCCAGGATGTTGTCCTGGCCCGGGACATAGGTGGCCCATAGGGCTCTGCCCTGGTGAACCACAAAGGACCACAAGGCTACTGCCTACAGATAGAGGCTGTAAGAGCCGGTGCACCCTTACTTTTTCATATAGAACATTGCCACTCGGTTGTCCGTCTGGACAAGCACCACCCGGTGCCTGAACGCCCAGAGGACGAGGAGGACCACCCGGAGTTTGAGAAGGTTGATCGGCTGCCGGGACTCCTCCAGGGTCCAAGTCCCCTGCGTGCGGAGCTCACCGCCATGGGTTCCCCAGCCCATGAGTGAGGCATCCGTGGTCAAGACCACATCGTGTTGTGGGGCCTGGAACGGCATGCCTCGGAGCAGGTTCTGGGTGTCCCGCCACCAGTCGAGGGACACGGTGAGTAGAGGAGTGACCGAGACAGCATCTCGGAGGAGACCTGTTGCCTGAGGCCACTGAACTCGAAGGCACCACTGCACCGCCCGCATGTGCAGTCGGGCATCAGGGACAACATGAACCATCAAAGCCATATAGCCGAGGAGACGGAGCATTGCTCGGGCTGATACCGCATCACGGCATCGGACCGTGGATGCAGAGCGATAAGGCTGCCTGCCCTGTCCTGGGGAAGGAAGGCTGTTGCCCGCTGAGTATCGAGGCATGCACCGATGAACTCCAGGGATTGGACTGGAGTGAGAGGAGACTTTGGGTAATTGACCACAAAGCCGAGGTGCTTCAGGAGATGGACAGTGCAGGCCATGCCCCACTGCGCCTCATCAGCCGTACCACCTGTAATGAGCCAGTCATCTAGATAGGGGTAGACGAAGGTGCCCTGCAGTTAAAGGTGGGCCGCAGCTACCGTGAGGCATTTTGTGAACACTCACAGGGTGGATGCGAGGCTGAAGGGAAGTACTCTGTATTGATAGTGGTTCCCTTGTACCCTGAAATGCAGGTATTTCCTGTGCTTGGGATGAATGAGGGTATGAACGCACGAATCCCTAAGGTCCAAGGAGCACAGCCCTGCCAGAGGAAGGGCAGCAAGGCGCCAAGGGAGAGCATTTCGAATCTCTCCCACACCAGGTATTTGTTGAGATTTCTTAAATAGAGGATAGGTCGGAAACTGCCTATCCACTTTGGAACAAGGAAGTAACAAGAGTAGAACCCACAACCTCTGAGGTGTAGCAAGACCACTTCCACTGCTTGTTCCTCGAGGAGGTTGGCAAGCTCCTGCACAAAGAAGGCCTGGTGCACGGGGAGCCGAGGGGGCTCCACGGGGCAGAAGGGTGGAGAAAGCCGGTCCAGGTGAAGGAGGTAACCCTCCCAGACAACCTGGAGGACACAGATGTCTGAGGTGACAGACTCCCATCGGGGAGCAAAGTGGACCAGGCGCCCTCCCACCGGTAGCTGGGTCATCGGAGGGCTATGCATCTGGCATCAAAAACCCGGGGCTGACTGGGTCGGTGCCGAGGTTTGGCTTTTGGGTCCCTTGGGTTTACCCAGGCCCTGGGACCCACTCTGGCTCTGTCCGCTTTGGGGCGGAGCCGGCGCAGGAGGGTAAGGTGGGTAGCCCCAGTAAGGGAGACCCTTCCTCTGGAAGAAGGGCTTTTTGCCCTGTTGCTTCTTCCGTGTGAGGTAGTCTTTCAGGTGAGATGGGTGCAGGAGACATACTCAGTCTCGATCTCCACTGCTTTGTCCTTCATTGGTTTGCCAAACAATTGCTCGCCCAGGCAAGGGACATCAAGCAGCTTCTCCTGGACCCATTGTTCGAGATCTGACGACTGGCGCCAGACCTGCCGCCTGGCCCCGATACCAGCAACCGCTACCCAAGTGGAGGACTTGAAGCTCTCATATACAGCGCGAGAAAGGTACTTTGAACAGTTCTCCACTGACTTTAGCAGGGACTGGAAAAGCAAAGGTAATCACCATTGAGGCCCACCTGAAAACCTCTGAGCTCCTTCGTGAGGTTGTGAAGGAACATACCTATGTATAGCTGTTAAGCCTGGATGCGGCACACCAGCATGAAGAATTGGTTGGCCTTATGCCCAAGGGTGTCGAGGGCACGAGATTCCCTACCCGGTGGGACCGATGAGTGGGTTTTTGGGCTCTTTTGATTCCGCATGGCGGACTCCACCACCAATGAGGTATGAGGAAGCCGGGTCTTCCAGAAGCTGGGCCCTCGCTGGACCCTGTACATGGGGTCCAGGCGCTTGCTGACAATGGGGATAGACACAGGCGTCTCCAACATACAGAGAAGCAGCCAGGCTAGGATGGGAAGAACTGGGACCATAGGGGATTCTCTCGGCAGGGCCTCATATTGTAAAATATCGAGTTCCACCACACAGGGCTCCTCCTCGGACTGCATGGAGAGAGCTAGGGCTTGAGCCATGTCCTGCACAAACTCCAGAAAGGAGGTGTCTTCGGGGGGAGACCACTGTTTCTGAACCGGCGGGGAAAGGTCTGAATGGAGGTCCCGATGAGCCTGGGATTCATGGGAAGTGTCCCCCTTGGACTCCCAGCCCGAGTATTCCAAAGAAGACTCAGAGTTAGGCTGCTAGAGCAGAGCCTGTGCCTTGCGCTGGGCTCCAGAGGCCAAAGCCCGCCTGGAGCCGGAGGCACTAGCTCGAGAAAATCTCACACCCGAAGAACGGGATGGAGATCAAGACCTCTGCCAGGTTCCCTCATGAGGCCCCTGGCTCTCGGGGGTTGTCACGGCAATCCAGGAAGCCATCATAGGTGTCACCCTTGAGATCTCAGGGCACATGCCAACGAAGCCTGGCACCAGTGCCTGCTGGACAGCAAGGAAGGCAGAAATGCTGCGCTCCAGTGCCAGCATTCGGGCCTTCCACTCAGGAGTGGGGCCCTGCAACGCTGACACCAGGTGACCGAGTCTGGCACTGAGGAGGAGAGGGGGTCCTCGCTAGGACGATGCTCGGGAGACTGGTCGCCATTTCCGGAGGCCTCCGTATCTGTATGAGGTATTTTTTTGAGGCCACTCCTTCTCAGACTCTTGGGACTGCCTAGGTAGGCTGAGGGACTGAGCACGAGAACGTTCACGCTGGTCCGGAGTCCCCGACAGGGTCTTCGAGGCCTCCTACTTCTTCCACTCCCTTTCGGGGAACCTTGCTCATAGAGTGATGCCGGGGCTGTGAAGCGGCCACGGGGGACCCCAGAGGCTGAAGGTCGGTGGAGTGGGAAGCTATCGGGGACACCAGGGCCGTCTTGCAGAAAATATCGTCCAACTTCTGCTTACGGCTCTGGATGGCCTTGGAGATCTTCTTTTTATAAAGGAAGCAGAGCTCCGGGTTGTGGTCAGCTCTTGGGCACCTAAGACAACAGTTGTGGGTGTCTGTGAGCGACATTCTTGGAGCATCTGCCACACTTTTTGAAACCAGAGACCATGGGGGCAAAAAGAATCACCGCGAGGTCCAAGACCTTTTGCTCAGCCAATGATTGAAAATAGTGCTAAAATGTGCTGGAGATGAACTCAAGAAAAAATGAAAAAAATGAAAAAACAAAATCTCGGGGGTCTGCTGCCGAAGCAAGGCCACTGGGGATGGCAGGAAGAGGATTGGAAACCTGGAATTAGAGGGAAAAAATTTGAGACTTTTTCTGAGGTATAGGACGTGCATCTGAAGGGCTCCGTGGAAAAAGGGAGACTGATCAAGATGGCACCCTTGGCGGAAAAGGGATCACTCATGCATGGTGGCATTCCCAAAAGCTTTCTTTGAAAGCTGGGGAAATGCTCTGCGTGGCCTCCATCGGTGCCGACGTAACCTATATATAAGGACTGACTTCCTGCTTGTTCCTGGAGAAGGACTTTTTACCCGAGGGCTTCCGTTGGGAAGGGTCAGCGGTCTTCTTGGAGAGCCTGGTCCTCGTCAGGCACTCGGACTCCAACTCAGGCGTCTTATCAATCATGGGTTTGCTGAAGAGATTTTCTCCCCAGCAAGGAAAATCGACCAGCTTGGCCTGAACCCATTGCTCCAGGTTGGAGGACTGTAGCCAAGCCTGGCGTCAGGCATCAGTGCCCACCACAGCCACTCTAGCTGCTGACTCAAAGCTCTCATAGGCTGCCCGAGTCAAACTTGGAGCACTCTGACATCTGAGGCCAGAGTCTAGAACCACTGGAGGGGTTCCTCAAAGAGACCAGCAGAGAACGCAGCGAGTTCCTTTGCCAGGTCCCTCAGGTACATGCCCATGTAGTGCTGGGAATCCCTGGATTCAGCAAATGAGCATAGGGCCCTGGTAGCCCTTCCTGCCCAGGGCATCAAACGTATGGGTCTCCTTACCCGGGGGCACTGGGGAGTGAATCTTCTGGCTCTTAAGACAACACATGGGCGACTCCACCACCATGGAATTGTGTGGCAGCTGTACTTTTTGGAAGCCAGGGTTCCGGCAGTCCTGATACGTCGAGTCTAGCCATCTGCTCACTATGGGCACAGACGTGAGGATATCCCCCACATGTGGAGGAGCAGTTGTTCCAGGATCGGGGCAACGGGCAGTGTGAGTGCCTCTTTCAGAAGGGCCTCAAGTTTCTCGGTCCTCGGGCCTGACGCCAGCTCCATCAAGGGGGGGGGGGGGGAGTCCTCGACCAGGATGGCCACAGGGGTCTGAGGCCAGTCGCCGGATGCAAATGATTCCCACTGGAGTATCTTGGCTGGCTGCTCCTGCTTCTTTCCCTCATACTCACAACGGGAACTGCAGGTCCGGGGCCAGTGGGACTTGCCCACTTTCCCAGACTTGTCAGCTAACATGGTCTTTGAGGGTTTCTGGCTCTTCTTGGGTTCTTCCTCTGGGGTCCGGCTGGAGGACCTGTGGCCTCGGGGCTCCGAGGCAGCACAGTCCCCCCTGGGGTTTCAGAGGGGGCCCTGCAGCATGGTGTCAGAGACTCTGGTGCAGAGTCTGTCTTGTGGAAGGACTCACGCTGCTGCTGATGGCTCTTGAGGGCCTTGGTGATCATCTCCTTGCTGAGACCACAGTCCAAGGTGTCATGGTCCGGCCCAAAGCAGAGGAGGCAGCAATCATGTGGCTTGCAGCGCGACATGGTATGGGTGCATCGGTCACACTGCTTAAAGCTACTGGCAAAGGCCATGGTGAGGAAGACGGCCCCCCACAAGGTTGAAAGCCTCAGGGTGGGCCCAGGAAAAAGTGCATAAAGCCGGTTGAGAAACCCTTGAGAAAAAAAGGAACAAAAGCAGACCTGAGACGCGATGCAGAGGCAAGCGAGCTCGGAGGCTAGAAAGGGAAATGATATGCAACCATAGAAAAGAAAAATTCAAGAGAAACAAAACGCTTTTTCCAGGGAATACAGACAAATGTCCGGTGGGCTCCGTGGAAAAAAGGAGACAGACAAGATGGCACCCTTGGGCAGGAAGGAGACCACGCATGCGTGGTTTATCTCTGAAAAGCTTTCTTTGAAAGCTGGGGAAAAGCTACTGTGCGGACTGTCGGCACCAACATCACCCATATGTGAGGACTGATTTCCTGCTTTTTCCCAGAGAAATCAACCTTTGCCAAGCAAATTGGCAACAGAAACCACTGGAAGCAGCATACTATACATGAAAGACAAAAGTGAAAGCCATCTACATTTGACTAAAGGAAATCTTAGTTCTTGGAACTGGATGCATAGCCAAAGAACTCTTGCTGAAGAGGTGTGGTCGGTATCAAAATATCCATTACCAGAGGAATGGTAACATATCCATTTCAATCTCTATCTTATGGAATAAAATCCCCTGCTACGACTTATGAGTGGTTGATACCTATCATAAGTATTGACTGACATCTAACAAGCAAATGGTAGAGCTCCATAGCCGTCCTGATTTGTCTTCAGAGCTGCTTTAGTGGATCCAAGCTTCAGTTCAAGGTAACACTTTAGTCTCATCGCGTGGATTTTTCATTTTTTTTTAAATCAAGGAATTTCAAATACTTAAGCAAAATAAAAGGAAAAGTTCTATACCTAGAACAGTGTTTTATTTCCTTTATTCTTTTTAACATCTTTGTTAGTGATATAGCGGAAGGGCTGTCGGGTAAGGTTTGCCTCTTTGCGGATGATACCAAAATCTGCAATAAAGTAGACACCCAGGAAGGTGTAGATAACATGAGGAGGGATCTAGCTAAGCTTGAAGAATGGTCTAGAATTTGGCAGCTGGGATTTAATGTTAAAAAATGTAAGGTCATGCATTTTGGCTGCAGCAATCCAAGGGAGCAATACAGCATAGGAGGTGAAGTACTTTTGTCCACTAAAGAAGAGCGGGACCTAGGCGTAGTTGTGTCCGATGATCTTAAAGTAGCTAAACAGGTAGAAAAGGCGACGGCAAAAGCTAGAAGGATGCTTGGGTGCATACGGAGAGGAATGGCTAGCAGAAAAAAGGAGGTGATAATGCCTCTGTATAAGTCTTTGGTGCGACCTCATTTGGAGTATGGTGTGCAATTCTGGAGATCGCACCTTCAAAAGGATGTGAACAGGATGGAGTCGGTGCAGAGGGTTGCTACTAAGATGATTAGTAGTCTTCATTATAAAGCATATGAGGACAGACTTAAGGATCTTAATATGTACACCTTAGAGGAAAGGCGGGATAGAGGTGATATGATTGAGATGTTTAAATACCTCCGTGGCATAAATGTTCAGGAGAGAGCCTCTTTCAATTGAAAGTAAGTTCTGCGACGAGGGGACATGGGATGAGGGTGAAGGGAGATAGATTCAGGAGTGATATGCGGAAATATTTCTTTACAGAAAGAGTAGTGGATCCATGGAATAGTCTCCCAGTGGAGGTGGTAGAGATGAGGACAGTAACTGAATTCAAAAAAGCATGGGACCAACACAGAGGATCTCTAAAGGTAAAAAGTGGACTGTTGTAGTTGTTGTTATGGAAGGACAGACTAGATGGGCCTTGTGGTCTTTTTCTGTCATCATGTTTCTATGTTTCTATTCTATCAGTCTTACAATACTGTGGTAGTCAATCTTCATGAGCAGAGAATTCCACTTCCACTAACTTTGCAGAAAAATTTTCAGATGAGATAATACAAGAACAGTCTCTCCTGAAATTTGATAAGACACACAGAAATTTCAAAAAAGTTATGTAAGGAAATTGCTAAAGAGCACATGAACAAAAATTATTTTCTTATACCTTGGGTTACAGGAGACAAACCAGGAAAGACATTTCATACTCATTCACTGAAGCCACTGTAAAAGAGGCCACTAACATAGTCTAGCAGTCCTCTCTAGAGTGGACATTTCAAAAACGTCAGTGAGGTTCAGAGAAGATATTGGTGCTTGGCCACCAATCTCTCTATCTCATTGCTCCTCTTAAAAGTGTTAAGTCCCTAACAGGGGTCTCTCCATTTCAAAGCAAGGTACCAAAGCTCCACCAACTGAACAATGGCAATGAAAAATTGAATTGCCAAAGCTGTTGCCCCCCCCCCCCCCCCTTAGAGCTTCTGCCTCTGTCCAGGCAGAGATCCCAATGCCAGTTGAAGAACTGGTTCCATGTGCAGGATACCTACATGCTGAATCTCTCAGGAAACAGGTGGAGGAGCTTAGAGAAGAGGTGGCAAGGCTGAGGAGCATTCAAGACAGTGAGAAGTACACTGATGAGATGCTTCTTGAAACATCCACACTTCTCCAGCAGAGGTGAAGATGGGAGCCTACAGCAGGACAAAGGTTGGAGGTGAGTCACCAGGGCCTGCAGAATCACCAATCCTTGGAGGCCAATGGCTCTTCAATTCAAGTCCTCGAGTTGAAGAGCCATTATGCAGCCCTGGAAGTGGAGGAGGCAGAGGCATCCCAGGAAAGTGAAGAACTAGAGTTCGAGCACCCCAAAGCTGCAGAATCAGTGACCACTAGGAAACGAAGGGTAGTGGTGGTTGGTGACTCTCTTCTCAGGGGTATGAGGCATCCATCTGCCGACCAGACTTGATGTCCAGAGGGGTATACTATTTACCAGGTGCCAGAATCCGAGATGTTATGGAGAGTTTGCTGAGACTCATCAAGCCTACTGACTATTACCCAATGTTGCTCATCCATGTCGGCATAAATGATACTGTCAGGTATCCCTCTGAGTGTATCAAGAGTGACTTCATGGCTCTGGGACAAAGGGTGAAGCAGATAGGAGTGCAGGTAATGTTTTCTTCAATCCTCCCTGTAGAGGGTAAAGGCTAAGGCAGAGAAGCTTGCAACCTGGAGATAAATGCATGGCTGCATGGATGGTGTCATCAAGAGTGTTTTGTTTTCCTGGCTATGGGATGATGTTCCAAGGGCTGTAGAGCAGAGATGGCATCCATCTGTCCAAGAAGGATCGACACGTCTTCAATAGCAGACTGGCTAACCTACTGAAGAGGGCTTTTAACTAGATTCCTTGGGGATGGGTGAAAAAGCACCCAAGTAAGTGAAAGCCCCCAGGTAAGTGAAACATAAATACCTTTATATTAATAGGTAAAGGGGCAACATCTGGAAAACCGTGTCTATAAATGCCCGTAGCACAGGAAATAAGATTTCAGATGTTGAGGCTTTAATGTTCTGCTGATCATTTCTGATGGATATCTTCAGCCTACATCAAGGACAAATCTTTAAGACATTGGTTTTCTTCTTCATATGTATCATGAGAACTTGAAATAAATTTAAAAAAAAAAAGCAATTTTGACTTAGAAGACCTGAAAAGAAAACCACAGCCCAGAGGGCCCATTGATAAAAATGACAAAAAATTTAAAAACTTGGAACGAAAAAAAAAAAAAAAAGCTGGTGGAAAAAATCAGTTGGGGAATGCTTCTGTTGAGAACAAAGCACTTCTACCATTTAGTATAAAAAAGGAACTGATGCGCACTGCAGGGACACAGACTACCACACGTGCCCGGAAAGTTTTCCAAGAATTTTCTGAAAAGCTCTGGGAGAAAATCAACCCAAAGTGACAATGTTTCTGACCTGTGGTGCTAGTAATTTAAGTTTTTATCTGAGAAACAATTGTATTAATCCATTTTGTATTAATAAACTAGTATCGGGTCATAAAATGCCTTGCTCAGAATCCCATAGAATATAAGAGGTAAGGGGACTAAACTTCTGTTGCAAAAATTCTATTAACATTTAGGGCAATGATCTAATCCTTAAAGAAAATAAGGCTAAAATAAGTGTTTTCAGCACATCAAAGTTAACATTCCACTGTTGATATGATACTTAAAATGGAGAGATTTCTGAATCATGACAATCAGTACTGATTTATGGAATTGCAAAGTAATATTTTCTTGGGGTGGGCTTTTTTGCCTTTTCTCCCTTTCTTAGGCTTTAACAGAAAATTTGTATCTATAAAACCAATTATATGCCAAATTGGAAATCTGCTAACTTAGCAATTACAGTATTGAAAGATATCATCTTGCATGACCATTGAGCACTTACATCCTTAAAATAGCGTTGTAACACTGAAAGCCTCACATCATGTGCTGCTGCACATGTACCCTCTAGGTATATTTGCTCTTCTTCAGTGGTTGGAAGTTTTTTTGGTTCACTGCTCTTGCGACGGTGCCCCAAGACTACAGAAAAGTGAGACACAAAACAACAACTATATACCACAGATTCAGCTTGCATCCAATGTTTTACCCTGAGGTATAAAACAATACTAGGCTTAATGGGATAGGAAAATCCTATCTCAGCCATCTCAGTGGATTTCTTACAACAGTAATAAATACTTGCACTATATATAAGATATTTTAAGAAAGCACTACATTTAACCTTTCTTTTGAAACATCAAGTTATAGTGAGGTAGAAATCCAGGCAGGGCTGAGAGCTGGAAGGGTTAAGTGAAAAGGACACACCCCTCTTGGTGAAGTCATATCCTGGTACATGCTTGTCCCTCCCCTATTCCTTCGTCCTGCTGCTCTCTCTGCTTGGTAGAGATAACTACTCTCCCTCTGCTTCGCTAGAGATAAGAATACAGTAGACTTTCTATATAATCTCTCTGAGCCCTCTGGTGGGGGCCTAGAATTTGGAAAAACTATTTTCTCTGGGTCTGTGCACATTAAACCGTTGTTTCCTTCTAAGACTCCTTGGGTGTTTCTTTCTTCACTCGTTTATCTGCTACAATAGTATCAATATTACTATTGTCTTGATTTTTTTTTTTTTTTTTTTTTAATTCCTTCAGTACTCTAGTGCCAAACTGGGGCAATACAGATCCCTGGCTCACTGAAAGCTACAAGGAAAATCTTGAGCAGAACAGACAAGACTTGTTTGACAGACTCACATCAACCTGCCCTCCATAGTTTTCATTCCAGGGGCTGAGCTTGTCAACCTTGCCAATGCTATTGTGAAAGGAAACATTTATCTAGGCAGTCTTACATTCCAAGGGACAAAAACATGGGGCCCAATACGGTTAGTTCCACTGAATATCCCTAGGTGCTACCGCTGCACGACACAATGCTAACTAGTTAGCATCAGGGCAGTCCAGGGGCAGCACCCAGCCATAACCGGGCAGCGCCAATATTGAACCACTGTCTGGTTATGGCAAGGTGGTGAAAGTGAGATGCATCAAAGGGTAGCCTAACTTTCAGAGCAGAAGCTAACCGAGTAGCGACTGAATATCACTGCTGCCTGGTTAGCTTCCTGCAAATCCAGGCAGCCTGGATATTCAATACCGGGGCCAGTATGACCCTGGCATTGAATATCCAGGTTTCAGTAGCAGCTAACTGCGTCAAAATAATATTGGCAGCGGCTAGCCATTCTATCTTAATTTCAGTGCAATTCCAGATCATTGGTATTTTCATACAGTTCAATCTGCCCATAAAAAAAACAGATTAGGCTATAATGAAATAGCTAAAATATAAAAAACAAAAACTTTAAATCGCATTGACTCATTTTTACTTTCTTTAAAAGCAGCAGCTGTCTAGCATTTAACTTTTTAAGGTCTTTGAAGTAATTCTGACATATCTTTTCCTAGAATAGAAATACAAGTGCCTTGTAAAAGTTTCACACCCTCTACATTTTTCACATTTTGCTCCCTAAATACAATTTAAAATGCATTAAAGAGTAGTTACTCACCTGTAACAGGTGTTCTCCAGGAGCAGCAGGAATCAGTCCTCAAATATGGGTGTCATCGGCGCCGATGAAGCCCCAGCGGAGCATTTCCCCAGCTTTCTATGAAAGCCTTTGGGAATGCAGGCACGCATGCGCGGTTCCCTTCCCGCCTAAAGGTGCCATCTTACCTCAGTCAAATGACATAGCTAAGAACAGCACACAAAAATGAAAAATAAACTATGTACAACTGCAACTCCAAGGGGAGGAGGGAGGGTTGCGAGGACTGATTCCTGCTGCTCCTGGAGAACGCCTGTTACAGGTGAGCAACTACTCTTTCTCCAGGACCAAGCAGGAAGTCAGTCCTCACATATGGGTGACTCCCTAGCTCTGGGCTACCAAGGAACCCAGGCTGAACAAGAGAACTTCCTCTAGTCTCAGCAGCAAAGCAAGGCTTTTCAAGGACACAATCTCCACCGGTAGCCCCACAGAGGGCAGGAGTTGCCTAAACCTCAAAGAGATTCCGGAGTACTGCCTGGCCAAAAGCACTGTCCCTACGGGTCTCCCTCTCCAGGCAGTAATGGGTTGCAAAAGTCTGGCTTGAAGACCAAGTTGCAGCCTTGCAGATGTCTACCAAGGGCACAGAGCGGAGATGAGCCACTGAGGCAGCCATTGCCCTGACACGATGGGCCGTGACCCTACCCTGCAAAGGAAGGTCAGCCGCCTTATAAGCCCAGGTGATACAGTCAGCCACCCAGATGGACAAGGTACGCTTGGACACAGCCATCCCCAATATATTGGGGTCAAAAGATACGAAGAGCTGAGTAGCCCTTCTATGCCCCTGCATATGGTCAAGGTAGAAGGATAAGGCCCTCCTACAGTCCAGAGTATGCAGGACTGCTTCAGCCTGGCTAGCATGAGGCCTAGGGAAGAATGTTGGAAGAACCACCTCCTGATTGAGGTGGAAAGAGGAGACAACCTTAGGGAGGAACTTTGGATGAGTCCTGAGGACTACCCTGTTCCTGTAAATCCTGGTGTAAGGCCTGTCACAGACCAGGGCCTGAAGCTCACTTACTCGACTAGCCGAGGTAAGGACTATCAGGAAGAGCGTCTTCCAGGAGTGGAAGCGAAGTGGACAAGTAGCCATTGGCTCAAAAGGTGGGCGAGTCAGTTGCTGCAAGACCACATTCAGCTCCCACTCAGGGGCAGGACGACGGATGGGAGGCTTGAGCAAAAGCAAGCCCCTGAGAAAACGGGACACCAAGGGGTGACCAGATAGAGATTGTCCCTCTACCAATGAGTGGTGAGCTGCTAGAGCTGAGAGGTGGACCCGAACAGAATTGGACTTAAGTCCCTGATTGGATAAGCGCAGTAAGTACTGAAGAACTACTGGCACAGTACAGGAGAAAGGATCCTCTGTACGTAGGTGACACCACACAGAAAACCTTTTCCACTTGAGAGCATAGGTCTTCCTAGTGGATTGTTTCCTGGAGGCTAGGACAACCTCTTCAACTTCCTGAGGTAGGCCCCAGGGAGCCAAAACTACCCTTGCAGCCTCCAGGCCATCAAATTGAGAGACTTGAGATTGGGGTGAAGAAGGGAACCCTGGTCCTGTGTGAGAAGGTCGGGTTGCAACCCCAGAGGCAGTGGAGGATCCACCGCCAGTTGAAGCAGAAGAGGAAACCAAGGCTGTCTTGGCCACCAGGGAGCTACCAGCAGGACCGAGGCCTTGTCCTGGAGAATCTTGAATAGGGTTCGGGCCACCAAGGGCGTGGGAGGAAACGCATAGAGGAGGCCCTGAGACCACGATATCAGAAAAGCATCCGCGGCTGTCCGCAGAGGATGTGGTTGCCTGGAGCAGAACTGTGGCAGTTGCTTGTTGATGGGGCTGGCAAAGAGATCCATCAAAGGGAGACCCCATCTCAGGAAGATCTTCTGAACTACTGAAGGATGAAACTGCCACTCGTGGGGCTGCAGTATCCTGCTCAATCTGTCTGCCAGGTAGTTGTCCTGGCCAGGAAGGTACACAGCCCTGAGGAGCATGTTGTGCTTGAGGGCAAAAGAACAAAGGTCCTGAGGTTCCCGACAAAGGATCCTGGACCCAGTTCCGCCCTGTTTGTTCACATAAAACATGGCAACTTGGTTGTCTGTCTGAATCAGGACAGACTGTTGAGCCAGGGTAGGAGTGAAAGCTTTGAGTGCTAATCGAATAGCTCTGAGTTCGAGGAGATTGATCTGCTGTGCAGCTTCCCAGGGAGACCAGAGGCCCTGGGTGCACTTGCCCAAACAATGCGCTCCCCAGCCTTGCAAGGAGGCATCTGTTGTTAGCATCACAGTGTAATCTGGAATCTGAAAGGGCACCCCTTTCAGCAGATTGGGTGGGTGTAGCCACCAGTTGAGGGAGTGCAGAAATTGTCTGGACACCCTTATCCTGTCTCTAAGGCTGCCTGTGGCCTGTGACCACTGAGACCGAAGGCACCACTGTGCAGGCCTCATATGGAGCCTGGCATTGGAGGTCACATGTACCGTCAAAGCCATGTGGCCTAGAAGCCGCAGGCAGAGTCTGGCGGAGACCAGGGACCTGCTGAGAAACTGACTGGCCAAGGCCATTAACCTTCGGGCTCTGTTTTCTGGCAAGAATGCCTTTGCCAGGAGAGAGTCCAACCTTGCCCCTATGAACTCCAAGTTCTGGGAAGGGAGCAAAGTGGACTTTGCGAAGTTTATGACAAACCCCAGGCGTTGTAGAAGAGCAATAGTCCTGAGGGTGGCTTGATTGGCCTCCTGACATGTCTGACCCCTGATGAGCCAGTCATCCAGATAGGGGAAGACAAAGATGCCCTGATTTCTCAGGTAGGCCGCCACCACTGCTAAGCACTTTGTAAAGACTCTGGGGGCGGAGGTGAGGCCGAAAGGCAGCACTCTGTACTGATAATGGTCTCCTCCCACGATAAACCTTAGGTGCTTTCTGTGGTCTGGATGAATGAGGATGTGAGTGTACGCATCCTTTAGATCTAAGGAGCACAGCCAATCTCCCTGCTGGAGGTAGGGCAGAAGGGTTCCAAGAGTAAGCATCTTGAACTTTTCTTTCACTAGGAACTTTTGAGGTTTCTGAGGTCCAGAATGGGACGAAGGCCACCGGTCCTTTTGGGCACCATCAAATACCTGGAGTAGAATCCGTGACCTTGCAAGTGGGGAGGCACAGGCTCCACCGCCCTGTCCACTAACACACCCTGAAGCTCCTGACGGAGAAGGGCTGTGTGCAAAGGAGGCCTTGGAGGCTCCCCTGGAAAATATGGGAGTGGCAGTTGGTGGAAATGGAGGGCATATCCCTTGTGGATTATCTCCAGCACCCTACTGTCCCCGGTGATAAGGGGCCACTGGTGGGCAAAGAGGGCAAGACAACCTCCTGTGCAGGTTTGGGAGAGCAGTGGAGGAGACGCTATGCTCAAGGAGTCAAAAACCCCCACCCTGCTGAGTGGTAGCAGGGGCCTGGGGGTCCTCTGCCTACGGGGCCCATTACCCTGGCCCTTGGCTTGCTGACCCTGGGGGGGCAGCTTGGGCAGCCTGATATTGTGGGTACTGTTTGTAGGCAGTGCCCTTCCTCGGGTAAAAGGGCTTTTTACACGAGCCCTTCTTTTTATGAGAAGGGGCAGAGGTCTTCCTCGACAGCCTTGTCCGGGTGAGGTGCTCGGTCTTGAGCTGAGCGGCCTTCTCGGTCATGGGCTTGCCAAAAAGGTTTTCACCTCAGCAAGGGACATTGACCAACTTGTCCTGAACCCATGGCTCAAAGTCCGATGACTGCAGCCATGCCTGGCGTCGAGCCGCAATGCCGGCTGCCGCAACTCGGGCCGAAGCCTCGAAGCCATCGTAGGCGGCACAGGACATGAACTTCGAGCAGTCCCGAATCCCCGGGGACAAGGTCTTAAATCTCTGCAAGGGTTCCCCGGAGAGACCAGCAGAGAACCCGGCCAACTCCTTGGCCAGATCCTGCAAGTACATGCCCATGTACAGCTGGTAAGACTGGACACAGCAAGCAAGCATCGAGCCCTGAAAACACTTTCTACTGACGCCATCTAGGTTGCGGGCCTCCCTGCCAGGAGGCACCGCGGAGTGCATCTTCTGACTCTTCAGACGATGCATGGCCGATTCCACACCCATGGAATGGTGTGGTAGCTGTGCCTTTTGAAACCCAGGGCTCTTCTGGAGTCGATAGATGGAATCGACCCACTTGCTAAGAACCGGCGCTGAGGCCGGTGCCTCCCACATACGGAAGAGGAGCCGTTCCAGCATCGGAGGAACCGGGACAGTAAAGGCTTCCTTCGGAGGAGTGTCATACTGTAGGGCCTTGAGCTCTTCAGCTCGAGGCTCCTCCTCGGGATCCGCCGGAATAGCCAAGGCAGTGGCCATATCCCGGACGAACTCCGAGAACCGGGTGTCCTCCGGAGGGGACCTACTCCGGGGTTCAGACTGCGGTGAGTCCAAAGGGACGCACCAAGTCTTAAAGGTATCGGGAGACTCCTCGTCCTCCGTCTCCCAAGCTGACTCGTCCGAGGAAGAGTCGGGGTCCGACCCCGCGGGGCCCTGGAGCACCGGCGTCGACGCCCTCGGTCCCGAACGGGAGGTCGAGGGAGACCGCGACCGAGGTCGACTCCGAGCCACGAGGGACTCGAGTATCGGCTCGGCCTCCGGGGTCGACTTTGACGTCGATGTCCCGGTGGTCGGGGCAGATGCGCCAGACAGGCTGGCCATCAGTGCCTGCTGCTGCTCCATGAAGGCAAACATTCTGCTCTCCAAGGCTGTCATCCTGAGACTAAGCTCGAGAGACGCAGCATCCTCCGACTCGGGCCCCGGCGGCGCCGGGCCCAACGTCGGCTCCCTGGGAGGAGAGTCCACGAGGACTACGGGGCTTACGTGTCCAGCAGACTCCGGCTCCACACGAGGAATTTTGGCAGGCTTCTCCGGTTCCACAGGCCCGGGGCGACGGTCGGGGGTCTTAGACCTGGCCCTCGAGGAGCCAAGGACCTCTTCTGATGACGCCCTCGTGAGCCGCTTCTTCCTCTTGCGTTCCCAGTCGGGGGACCCCCTGTCTGAGGAGCTTCGACGGCGCTCGGGATCGGAATCCCGAGATGTCGAGGCCTCAGATGAGGTCCGGGCCCGGCCGGAGGCTGAGTCCGAGAAAAGCCTTTCCTTTTGCTGCTGTCGACTTCATAGTGCCTTGGAAGACATTTTTCCCACAGGCCCCGCACGACTTAGGATCGTGGTTGGGGCCGAGGCACCGAAGGCAGCAGTCGTGTGTGTCGGTGAGAGACATTAGCTTCTTACACCGATCACACTTCTTAAAGCCACCGGGGAAAAAAAAAGAGTCCCTGCGAGGTCAAAGGACCAGCCTTCCAGGGAAAAAGAGAAAAAAAGGGTGCGAACGCCAGTCACAAAGGGCAAAAACCGAAAAAGAAGAATCGGGCTCGATACCGGTGTACCGAACCCGGCGGGAGAGAAACCGGCGTCGAACCAGTAGAAAAAAGAGCAAAAATTGCTAAAAAATCTGATTTTAACCGGGAAAACGAGACATACGTCCGACGGGCTTCACGGAAAAAAAGAGACTTTAGGCGGGAAGGGAACCGCGCATGTGTGCCTGCATTCCCAAAGGCTTTCATAGAAAGCTGGGGAAATGCTCCACTGGGGCTTCATCGGCGCCGATGACACCCATATGTGAGGACTGACTTCCTGCTTGGTCCTGGAGAAAGTAAGTATTTTATTGATCTGCGCAACCCACTCCATATGTGTTCACCATGAAAAAACTATTATTTAAATATTCAAAATGTAATTAACCCTTTCCACTCAGATAAATTTTTTGTCGCTCATCCCAGATTGGAATACATTTTAACAAGAAACTGAACAAATTACAACCAATATGACATACACATTCTACAGTAACCAGTCATGTTGTACTTTGGTTAAGACATACAAAACAAACTAACATGTTATTCATATGTTCCACAGAATGAGACAGACGATCGGAATGGGAAAATTTACATGTCCCAGGGGGTGGGACAGCAGAGTAGAAATGGTTAAAAATTTGAAATCAAAAGTCATCATTGCTTAAGTCTCACATCCCTCAATGCCATACATGATGGAAGCCCTTTTTCAGCATCAGTTGCCACAACTCAATTAGAAGGTGTGTCTCCAAATTTGCATAGTGGAATGGTTGCTTTTTTGCCCATTCCACTTAGCAGGATAGCTTAAGCTCTTTCAAGCTGGCTGGGAATAATTTGTGGGCTGCAGTAAATCTTGCCACAGATTTTCTATTGGATTCAGGTTTAAGCTTTGACTGGGCTACTCAAAGACATTCACTTTTTTCGTGCAGAGTCACTTCACTGTTAATTTTTCTTTCTGCATAGGATCATTTCCCTACTGACCAATGATTCTTCTCCCAAATCCCATGTCTATGGCAGAACGAAACAGGTTTTCCTCCAGGATCTACCTGTAGTTTGCATCATGCATTTTTCCCCCGATCTTCCTTTCGCAAGCCCTCCCCTGTCCCCACTACAGAAAAGCAGCCCCACAATATAATGCTTGCAGCACCACCATACTTTACTATAGGGATGGTGTATGTAAGCTGATGTGCTGTGTTAGATACTTACCACCGAGAACAAAATGCTCCACTTTGCTCTTATCAGATCACATTTTCTCTCAGAGAATGCAATGTCCTCTAAGTGTTTTTTGTAAATGGCTTGTCTCAGAGGCAATTTCTCCAAATGGGTAAATTTTGTACATAGACAATATCTACAAAACCCCTTCAGTATCCACCAATGATACACTCAACCTTTAAATAATATACTTATAAAATTAAGCTCTCAACCACTATATGCAGCATATAAGGACCTCAGGTTTAGCCTTACCCCTACATTTGGTGAAACTTGTCACCATAGGGAGATGGCAGACACTCACATCATGGGTCCATAGCTTTAGAATTTTCTTTCTATGCTCAATATGTTATTCTCAGTTAATCCAATTAAACACTATTCAATCCAAAAAGTACTTTTTGGGATTCAAATCAGTACAAAAAACTAAACACACTACAACATATAACAATATAAATATATAACAATTAGAGGCTATCTCCTTCCCAGGATACTGCATACCAAAAATAATTATCCAACAAAAGCTCTCGTTTCGCCCTCAGACTTAATCAGGGAACATAACTATATTTAATCCACCATACGCTGAAATTATCTCCAATAAGATTGACTGGATCCTTTTTATGTGAGGTTAGACTAAGATTTTCTGAAGCTCTGATTTCCCTTTTCTCTTTTTATTAATTTTTTATTTATTGATGAGTTATGGTGTTAGTGAGTGTGATGTAGAATAAAGTTTGTTGAGTTAGTGACGTCATATTGTTAGTGAGCTGATTGGTGGCGAGGTAGTTTAAAACAACTGACATCAGATGCTGAAGATTTGTAGGGAGTTGGAAGCATCTTTTATGCTTGGAGATAATTTCAACGTGTGGTAGATTGAATATAGTTATGCTCCCTGATGAAGCCTGAGGGCGAAACAAGAGCTTTTGTTGGATAATTATTTTTGGTATGCAGCATCCTGGGAAGGAGATAGCCTCTAATTGTTATTTTGATGTGTCGACTTCCTACAATACACAGATAAGTGCCTGTATGCTTGCACTGAATGCACTGAAGTGCTGACTTTTTTGAAAGTTAATCTGTTTTATTGTAGGTACAAGAGATTTGCAATCTGTGAGAGTGGAGTTCATTCCGTGAAAACGGAGTGTAGTTGGTGAAGGAGATAGCATTCCATATGTACGGAGTGTTTTCGGCGCGTCTCAGGCATCGCTATACTGTATAGCAGAGCAGACACTTTCTTCTATATTAGAATGTTTATATTGTTATATGTTGTAGTGTGTTTAGTTTTTTGCACTGATTTGACTCCCCCAGTCTCGGCAAGAAACCTCTGTAGTTCCCTTTACAGTAATCTTAGACCTCACAGTGGCCTTGCCTCAGCAGTTCCTTAACTTACCATGCAGTGTCTTGATGGAACTAAACTATATCCATTTCACAATGATGAGGGACATTCAAACTTGTTGAAATTTTCTTATAGCCTTCCCCAAATCTATATTTCTGATTAGCTTTATCCCAGAGCATTTTTGATAGTTCTGTGTTTGGCATCTTTAGATCTTCTCTTCAAATTCATGTCATGCAATGAAGAGTTGTTTCTTCATACAAAAATATTCAAATCAGCTCAACTACTGTGACTGGACACATACAGGACCTATTTAACTGATGGGCCTTAAGCTAGTTTTTGGAATCTGGGCTAATTTGGGTTTGCTGTGACAAAGCATATGAATACTTAAGCATGCAATACTTATTATCCTTAATTACTTTTTGAATATTTCTATTTTTCTTTCACATTGAATGTGTAGAGTATGTTGGATGAATCGGTAAAACAAACTGACTTAAATGCATTCTGTATTTAATTTTTTTAGACATCAGAATATGAAAAATGCAGAAGAGTGAGAATACTTTTGCACAACACCGAGATCACTGACAACCAATTTACTTAAGCAGCAGAAATCTAGTATTGAAATTGTGATATGTGAGAACATAGATATGTTTCCAGCGATTTCATTTCTCTCGATCGTATCCGTTTTATTCACTTCTCAGTAGGTAAGAATAAAGGAAGAATTTTAGTTGGGACGGATATATGCTTCAGAAAAAGCTGCAAAACAAGTCTCATTTACTGCTTGAGCTAAATGCTATTCGTTTTGGGATCCCAAGAGTGCATTCCTAATTCTTTTTTTTTTAAATTCATAAAGACAAGTATCACACAAATGGAACAATATGCATTTGTAGAAAAACGGTGCAAAAACAAGGTGTCTCTGTTACAAAGGAAATTTGTTAATCTTACCTGAAGATGCTTGCAATAGTACAACTAGCCCTGTAGGTCTATCTTCAGTAGAGGGGCCACTCTGTCCACAAATAACACAATCATACACTGCTTCTGGAACTTGCTGCTCTGAAGTTATCTCCATAGCAACATCACTATCTGGTGATTCTTATAAAAAAAGTAAAAAAAAAGGTTTACTTTAAAATAGAAAAAAAAAAAGATGAGAAACGTAATGGAAAACAATGCACTATACATTTTTAAATAGCAGCTTCCTATTTTCACTGTACTGATATTAACTTTATGCACACTGCTCAAAGCAGGCATTTGAAATACATTCAAATGTATTTTAAAATGCCTTTAGAGACTCCTGTCATTATGTAATTGAGCCCTCTCTATTTATGACTTTGTATTGTTTTTCTTTTCCTGTCGTATTCTGCTCTCTAGAGCTGCCACATATTTTTCTCTTTTCCTACCCAGGGTAGCTATAAAATCACTCACTAGCCTTCTTTATTCGCTCTTGCTTTAAGCCAAGATGGATATGTATTTCATACTGCAGAAAAGAAATATGGTTACAAATCTGGATAAATCCCAGCAATGGGCATTTTTAGATTTAATCCACAAACGTTTTCTTAAACATTTTTCTACTATATATTAGAAACATAAAAATGAAAGAATCAGCTGGATCACTAAACCTAAGGGACACCTAAACTCAACCAAAATTAAGTGTGGCCTATAAAATGAAAGAGGCTTTTACAATTAAACTATGTCAAAAGAGTGAAATTTAATGTAGTCACTATATAATAAAGTCTATTCATTTACAGACTCAAAGATTACTGCAACTATCATAACACAGTATAAGCATTTATTGGAGTAATTTCATTTATTGTATTTATTCTGTTTATATACTTTGATGCATAAACATCTTTGTGGTTTACAATTTTACATTCACAATATTATACATAAAACAAGTACAATTCAAATAAGACTAAAATCTAAAATAGACAACTAACAATAAGACTAAAATCTAAAATAGACTATAACCAATAAGCCATCCCCTTTTGACCACTCAATTCAATAAACCATAATCATTACAGAACATTACTCTTCATCTTTGCTTACTATATATAGGCCTTAATGAAATATAAGTTTCAAATTCCTTCAAAAAGATATGAGCTTAGCACTGAAAACAAATAAGTTATGTTCATCAGTCTCAAGCTATGAAATGCTATACACATTAGCCTGGCTTTTCTGAACATAAGGTTAGCTGTGCTAAGTGAGACTATGGCCAATCTGGGTTACAGGTTCACAATAGATACTAAAAAGTAGATCAAAGCGACCCTATGGAATGCATGTTAAGATGGCTGCCTAGAGCAGGAGCTCTTCCCAGGCAGAGACTATACTGGGATCATTTGCCATATACAAGTGTCTGCAGCCCTTAAAAATCAAACCATAAGTGGGTGGAGATGTTTGCTGTGAAGCCAGCAACGTTTGAATTCACCTCACCACAAGAAATGGGGTAAAGAGAACGAAATCAGATCAGACTAAAACCCACAAGATTGCAGGTGCTCGGGATCTAGAGCCAACACTGCAAACCATCATGGCTGAATTGCTTCAAATAAAAGATTTAATAATAGAGAATAAAGAAGCAATGGTGTAGCTTAGAGACGAGATCTCAAGTTAGAATGCAGAATACACAGTCACGACAGAGCGACTGGAGGTAATGAAAATAAAGCTGGAAGCCTGCATAGAGCAACTCTAATCAATGCAGCAGCCTGTGCAAGCAACTCACCTCCTATAGAGAAAAGCTTAGAAGATATGAGTAACCACTCCTGCAACAAGAACATTCAGTTCCTAGGAGTGCCAGAGAAAGCTGAAGGAGAGACGGTGAAGTTTCTGGAGGAACACATACCTAAATGGCTGGAACTGTCCTTTGATAGGCTATTCAAGATGAAACAGGTCCACTGCCCTCCCCATCAGCATAAAAAGGTTGGAAAGACTCCTAGGCCTATCAATGCAAATATTTTGCAATATCCTCAGGTGATACAAATACTGCAGCTGGCTTGTGCTCAGGCCTCTTTGAAACTCCATGGTAACACATTACTCATGCTGGATATGCATGGAAATACTGTCTGGCATTGTAAGGGGCTGTTGGTGTAGCAACCCAACTGAAGCAGCTGACTGCCCGGTATAATATGCTTTTCCAGCAATTGCGACAGCGACCTTGAATAATGGAACTGGAAATTCGAAGAATATGGATCCTATAATTATGCGACCATATAACGCCTATCCTAATACAACTTCATTGGCTCCCCGTTCAAGGAAGGCTTACATTCAAATCTTTGTTACTCACCTTCAAATCTATCCATGGCATCACCTCCCCCTCATTAACCAACATCATCCAGCCAGCTCCTCCCAACAGAACAAGGAGAACCCCATCTACAAATGTGCTAGTAATTCCAAAGGCTTCAACAAAGTACACAACCGCAACATCTAACAGGGCATTCAGTATCTATGCCCCAAAATGTTGGAACGCATTACCACCAGGCATCCGTGCAATTACTGACCTATCACAATTCAGAAAGGCTCTCAAATCCCATTTATTTACTCAATACTACCAGATTAACCCTACCACTACATAAGTGCCTCTCCCTCACCCCCTCAAGTTAATATATCAACTCCATTGTACACATGTTCACACTGAACTCCCAATACTCGATCTCATTGTACATATGTAAGTAGTTTAGTTTGCATTCCCCGTTTATCCAAGTTATTACTCCTGTTCTATGTAAAGCATAAGCATGTTATCCAAGTTATTACTCCTGTTCTATGTAAAGCATAAGCATGTTATCCAAGTTGTTTTCTCCTGTTCTATGTGAAGCCAAACAGTTTGTTATGGTCATTTTGTTGTATGTAAACCGCGCTGACAATAGTGCGGTATATAAGAAATTGTAATAAATAAATAAATAAATAAGAATGCCCTAACGTGGTTGGTCATTTTAAGAATCATCTATAGCAGCAGGATAGTGTGGGAGGGGACCTTCTCTACATTGAAGTCACTCTTGGCATTTTGCGGGTCTGTGCATAGACAATGGCTTGATTTATGCAGCAACTGCACTGCCCCTGTTGGAAGGGCAGTTCCCATTTGGGAGTCACTGAAGTGGAATTAACTATAGCATACTGTGCTTTGTTGGGAGATATGGTGTTTGAGCTGTGTGAGCTGGGTTAGACTTAGATTACTGTGTTTACTGGATGCACATGAATGTGGAGATGCCTAGATAGTAGGATCCTGTGAAGTAGTGAGTAGGGATTGTGCGAGTGATTGAGGTAGTATGAAGGAAGTAGGGGGGAGGTATGGATGGGGAGGAGAAAGATGATTGGGTTGGTATGCTTTTTGGTATCATTGTGTTTCTGCTCGAGATGATACCTTGGCTGTGCTCATGTAATTTTTCAGGGTATGAAGTTAACCTGTTTGATGCTGTTAAACTGTTTATTTTATTTATTTATTTTATTTATTTAGTATACATTTGTATACCGCTACTTCCAGCGATCAGCAGCGGTTTGATTACAGATTGGAAATTGTCAAATCATGACAGGAAATTTTTGAGGTATAAACACATTGATTAGACAGGAAAGCACAGCACACAGAGAACTATTTTACAGGGAACATGGGCTATGGAGGGTTAAGTGGCTTGCCCAAGACCACAAGGAGCACCTGTGGGACTAGAAACCCCAGTCCTTCCGGCCCAAGGTTGCTGTCCTCTAGTGGGATTTGAACCCCCGACCTTTCGGCCCGAAGTACCTTGCCCCAATCACTAGGCCACTCCTCCACTCCAGTACCTGTTTATGCTATGCTGTGCTGATAACAGATACTGAAACTAATTTGCTCCCTGGTACGCTCCATCCTGATGATTATGATTATTACTGTATGATTCTTAATGGACCTGTGGGCCCACTAACAATGTGAATTGACATTAGCTACAATATGCACAATAGCTACAATATTGAAGATTTTGACTTTGAATGTTAAAAGTTTAAACAGTCCTGAAAAAAGCTGTTGGATATTGATTTGTTTCAGGAAACGCACTTAAGCTACCTTAATTCCAAACAACTGGAGGACAACAAATATTCAGTGGCCGCCTTTTTCCCAGGCCTGTGGGAAAAAGATTGGGGTGCTTATTTTGATGCGTAAGCCCTTATATGGTGTAATCCGTTCCCAAACATCTGATCAAGAGGGTACATGGATTAAGGAGACAAAGCCACTGGTGTTTGTCTATGCTCCAATTCTGGATTCCTTGTTCCTTGCCATTACATGGAGTGGCAGCAAAGCTTTTGTGTGCAACCGATGTGATGAGCCTGGTGAGGGGTAAGGAAAAAATTGGGGCTGCAGGTAGGACTCTCAGGTTATCTTCCGCTATGTGGAAATAAAGATTTGTGCCTGGTCTGGGGCAATCCCTGTTCACCTCTTGGAAGTGAAGATGCTTGTGCTGGGTCAGGCAATTACTGAAAGGGAGTGAGAGCAAGATTCAGAGTTTAAATTCCTTGAGTGGGGAAGTACCATTTGGGGGCTAGAGAATTTTACAGCATTATTTGCAGCTTGGGAGATATCCCCATTCCTTCCGAGAAACAGTTTTTGATGTTATCCTCTTCAAGAGTAAATTAGACTTACCTGCTAATTGTTGTTCCTTACGGAACTCCAGTCTAGTCCCAACTTCTGGGTTCCGCACCTCTCACAGCAGCTTGGAGACTGAGACACCTCAACCTTTTGTGATGATGATGATGAGAGAGATATAGCCTCCCAGGATCCGCCTCCTCAACTCCTTGGATAAAGGAAAGACAACCACAAGAATAACATCCGGCAGACTAAGAGAACTACCCATGCTTACCTGTCAGTCCACTGTGTGGCATGCTCGGCACGGCCTGCCATTGGGGAGGGATATGGGACTAGACTGGAGTTCCGTAAGGAACAACAATTAGCAGGTAAGTCTAATTTACTCTTCCTTGACGTCTTTCCAGTCTAGTCCCAACTTCTGGGTCAGTAACAGAGCAGTGACGACAAATCATGGGGAGGGTCCTGCCAGGCCAGCCTGAAGTACCGCTGATCCGAAACAGGCATCTCTTCCCTCTTGAACATCCAACCTGTAATGCTTGACAAAGGTATTTAAAGATGACCAAGTAGCCGCCTTACAAATCTCCACCGCCGGGACGAAGCCTGCCTCTGCCCAAGAGGCCGCTTGCGCCCTTGTTGAATGAGCTTTCAAGCCCTCCGGTATCTCTTTGCCTTTCAGCATGTAAGCTGTCACGATAGCCTCTTTAAGCCACCTGGATATAGAAGCCTTCGAGGCTGCGAGCCCCTTCCTAGGACCACCAAAGAGAACGAAAAGCCTATCAGACCTACGAAAAACCGCCGTCTGTCTGAGGTACATCTTCAACGCCCGCCGCACGTCCAGCCTGTGCAGCTTTGCTTCTGGAGCCCGCGCGGAATCCTTCCGAAACACCGATAGGGTGACCTTTTGATTAAGGTGGAACGTCGAGACTACTTTTGGTAAAAAGGAAGGCACGGTTCTCAACACCACTTTCGATTCAAAGGAGGAGATAAAAGGCTTCTGACAAGACAATGCCTGCAACTCGGAAATTCTGCGAGCCGAACAAATTGCAATTAGGATCACGACCTCAAGGGTAAGATCTTTTAAGGACGCTTCTCCCAACGGTTCAAAAGGTTTCCCTTCCAGAGACTCCAACACCAAAGGAAGACTCCATCTAGGCACCAGCTGTCTACACAGTGGCCGAATAAGAGAAACAGCCCGCAGGAAGCGTCTGACATCTGGGTGACTGCCTATAGAAACACCCCCTATCTTTCCCTGATAACAGGATAACGCTGCGACCTGTACCCTTAAGGATGCCGCCGCTAAACCCTTCTCCAGGCCGGCCTGCAAGAAGGTTAAGACCTGCGGAAGCAACGCCCGCAACGGTTCCAAACGATGTTCCTCACACCAAGCTTCAAATATTCGCCAAATCCGAATATATGCCAAGGAAGTAGTCCTTTTCTTCAATTTCAACAAAGTAGTGATGACCGGAGACGAATAACCCCTGGCTCTCAACCTCACCCTCTCAAGAGCCAGGCCGTAAGCAAGAATCTATCCACCTGTGGCATGCGCAGCGGCCCTTGGGAAAGAAGATCTGCCTGCCGAGGCAGTCGCCAGGGCTCTGCCACCAGGAGCCTCCTTATATCCGCCAAGTGTGCCCTGAAAACAAAAGAGAAAGCAAACGAGAAAGAAAAAGCAAGAAAAAGTTCCCGCGCAAAGCAGAACTACTGTCAGAAAAAGGAAACTTCCCGCTCAAACAGAAACTGCTATCAGGTCTGTGAACCGCCAGCAGTTTCCCACTCTAACGCCACGCGAGCTGTCGCCTTACCTTTGTGGTGTCTGCGCCGTGCTCCTGCACTCACTCTCCGTTCAGCCAACAGACTCCCGCACAGTGCCGGGAACCGGAGAATGAGGCGCCCAGAAGCGCTACTCCCCCCTCAGTGCTCCTCCGAGCCTGCAGACTGAAAGCAACGCCAGCTTTCTATCTTACTGCCTGTGGCCGTCACCCCAAGCACCCGAACGAGCTGCTGACAGCGCCAGGGCCGAGACACCGCACTACTACTGCCGAGTGCCGCCAGGTCTTTACAGCGCAGCCAGGCAAGTCTTCTGTAAGAGCTGAATAATCAGAGGGAAACAATTCCACCGCGTCGTGTGCCCTGAGCCAAGTGCCTGCGCCAGAGCTCCAGGGACCCCGACAAATCCTTCCTTCTATTAGAAAACTGTAAAAAAAAGGGGGGGAAGGGGAGGAGGGGAACAGGAGCAAGTAGCCTTAAGAGAGGAGAAAAGACCTCAATACTCGTTTCTCCCCTACCCCGCAATTAGCTTTTGTTTTTAGTGTATTTTATCTTTAATCCTACAACTAAATCTCTCTCCTTAATTGTCTCTCAGTGGAGCCCTCCTGGCTCTGCTACTCTCCAGCTGTTTGGAGACTGATTTACTGGAGTTGAGGAGGCGGATCCTGGGAGGATATCTCTCTCTCATCATCATCATCACAAAAAGTTGAGGTGTCTCAGTCTCCAAGCTGCTGTGAGAGGTGCGGAACCCAAAAGTTGGGACTAGACTGGAGAGACGTCAAGGAAGCAGTCATTAAAGATAGGGCTAATCTCTTGATTTTATTGTCAATTCTGTAAGAAATTGGCAGATGTTGTCTTTTGTACAATAGTTCACAGATGGGTGAATGATGGGACTGTGAAACTGGATGAGGATGACCTTCAGGGTGTGTGTATGAGGTGATTTAATTGGTAGAAAGCTATGTGTGGTGTGAGACTCACTTTCAATTTTTACACAAAGTATGTATTTTATTTATTTAAAAGGGTTTCTATTTCACACAAACAACCTAGGCAGAGTACAAAAACCATACACAATAATTTCACTTACAATATTTGAAAACATAAAAACAAAAAATACTAAAAATAATAGACTAAAAAAGTAACAAAAAAGATCAGTAAATAATAAAGTAAAAATAAAATAAACAATTACTATCTAACTAAATACTGCATATGCTTGTTCGAAGAGATAGGTCTTAAGATGCTTCCTAAATACTCCTGTATCAGACAAAAGGCGCATCTCTAACAGAAGTGAATTCCCAAGCCTAGGTGCACTTCATGAAATGACAGCAATTCAAAACGAAGGGTAGTTTGAGAGCACAAAGCACATAGCAGGCAATAAATTCTCAACACTGTTGAAAAACATTGTGGTACAACATGATTAAGAGCCTTAAAGACAATAAGCAAAATCTTATAGATAATATGCATTTAATAGGTAACCAATGTAACTGTCACAAGATAGGTGTAATACATTCGACCTGACTTGTATCTGAAGTAACTCATGCCACATTAACTGTAACAACTGAATCACCCGTGTGGGCAAACCTAAAAATAAACTATTACAATAATCCAGAGAAGATAAAACAAGTGTTTGCACTATTGTGCAAAAATTATTTTCTGCTCCTTAAAGAGCGTGTAGGGCAGGGAGAACTGAAGTGGTAACTTGTCCAAATTGTTTAAGTGAGGTGAGGATGCTTGTGCACCATATTTGGTTTTGTTCACATACTGCACTGTTTTGAAATGCTATATTTCAGAGTCTTTCTGCCATGTTGCATGCTGATTTATACCCTAATCCAGCTGTGTGTTTACTAGATAATTGGTATGATTTGCAGCTGGGTGCACGAGCAGAGATTCTCTTTGTTAGGAAAGCATGTTTAGTAGCAAAATGTTGTTTAATGCAGCAGGGGTGGTGAAAGGGCTTTTTCCTGGATGGGGGGGGGGGGTGCCCCAAACACCGCTCCATATCGCCCAACTCTGCCAAAGCTCCACCCCATGGGCAGAGACTCTTCCTGTTTACAGACAGGAAGAGTCTTTGCCACGATTGTGACTTTTCTTCTATATGCAGGAGATGGGATCCTCGCGGGCAGATTGCTGCCTGTCGGCCGCGATCATTACAAAAACCCTTCCTGTCTCCTGCGATCCATGCAGCTTACTCATTTTTTGGATGGTAGACAGGACTCTAGCACCCAGTAATTTTATCCTTTTTTTTCTTTTTCTTTTTATATTGTTCATTATGGTTCAGATATCAATGCTGTAGGTGTGCCTATTTTTTTTCTGTTCCTACTAAACCAAGTGAAAAACAGACATCATCTGGGAGACTAATTACCGTTTCTTCTTAAATTGTTCTCCTTACAACACAAGATTCAGCATGAGGAAGTTAAAAAAAAAAAAAAAAAAACCCTTTCTGAAAAGTTGGAATTTATTGAGACCAGGGTGATCAAGATTATGAAGTGTTGTCTACAAAATAAAATGGAAGCATTGGAAAATGTTAGATGAATCTTTCCCTGATAACTTTTCCAAAGTCATGTTAAGTTCCACCTGATGCTTAAAATGTGTGTTGCAATATTTGAAAATGCTGAAGGAAGCTTGTCCTTTAATATCTAAAATATATTACTTGCCTTCCCCTAAGGGGATAAAGGGATAACAGTCATTAGTTCCTGATACATCTGGTTTAAAAATGTTTTTGGAAACATCTGGTGGAGGTGGACAAACATGTTTGCCTGCTACCTTATTGATTCCACACCAGATTTCCATTTGCACCTTTACTTTCACCATTGTACTAAGACCTTTCTTGGCTATAAGGTTCGTATGCATCCAGGTGTCTCAAATTACTCATCAGAAAAGGCTTTTTCTACTTATGCACCCTGAAGTGTTACAACTTGGAGCCCTTTTATGACTTAATATGTGATTAGAGGAATGCCAAATATGTTTTTTTTAATCTTCCTCAACTGAAGCAGTTTCTCTCTGGGATGGGATTCCAACTCCCCCCCCTTTAGCCTCCACCCCTCTTCAATCTCAGGTACATGCATAGTTAGGTATCTGCCAGGGTTTTTTTCCCTGTGTTAGATTCAGCTTATGGAGTTCTCTCTTTTCCTTAGAATTTTGGGCTCTAGCCCCCTCTTATACTGAGGACATTATGATTTTTTTATCTTCTTTATTTCTGCTTGATTTATTTCCTTATTGACTTGTAATCCTTTTGTATGGCAAAAAAATTACCATTTCTGGATTTGTATTGAAAATGTATTAAAAATAAAATAAAAAATGAAATTTTACCCATGGAACTTGCCTTGAATGGAGATCAAAGGCGCAGTTTAGACCCGGTAAACTGTAGAATATGCTTCTTTCTATTGTTAAAGAATATAATTTTGTGGATATATGGAGGAGATTACTACAACTGAACAAAAGGACACTTTTCATTTTTCACCTCATGACATGCTTTCCAAGATTGATTAATTTTTGATATCAGTGGTGTTTTTTGTTTGTTTGTTTGTTTAATATCTAAAATAACTTCCACTGATATATTGCCTTTAATGATATCTGATCATACTGTGGTTTCTTTTGAGATAGACAGAGGTCAGCCAATGCCCCTTCCCACAGCTGCAATTCTTTATCGTTATTTCACACTTGACATACCATCCAGGCGAATCTCATATGGCAAGAGAATTTTAGATGATTGGGCAGGCTATAGAATCTTATTTTCAAAATAACCCCCAAGACCATCCCAACTATAACATGATATGGGATACCTTTAAGGCTATGGTGTTGAGAGCTATTATCACCTTTTCCATTGGCAATCACCATGCTCACCACAAGAAACTGAAAGATCTAGAGAAGAAACTGAAGTTTAACTTTCTCTCCAAAAATTCAGATATAATGAGTAAAAGAACTGGGGTAGCCCAAGATCAGGACTGCCATCAAATCCCTCCCCCAACCCCCACCTTTGGGTAAGACACCAGGCCCAGACAGGTTAACAGTCAAATTCTATCCAACATTTGCGGATGTGCTTATTCCTAGACTGAAACTAGTATTGGATGGCTATTTGATAAATGGAGCGATCTCCAGTACCGGGGGTAGAAGCAAAGACTGTAGTACTCTCCAAGCCAAGAAGAGATCCATTGCAAGTGTCCAATTACAGGCCCATTTCCTTATTAAATATGGACTGCAAGATCAACTCAAAAACGCTAGCGGTGAGGCTAGGGAAGTTGCTGGGCATGGAGGTAGAAAGGAAAAAGTTAGGGTTCATGAAAAGCCGAATGCCAGCTGATAATGCCCAGCTGTTGTGTAATATATTCACCATAGTACAACCACAAGAGATTTCACAGATAGTACTTTCATTAGATGCAGAAAAAGTATTTGTTAATATTGAATGACAGTATCTGTTTAAGGTGATGGAGTGGTTTGGGGTGGGATAACTTTTTTGTTGGATGGTACAAGCCTCTTATGCATACCCAATGGCAAATACCTTTGTGAATGGGAGACTGTCCCCAATGACTGCACTCTCCAAAGCAGAAATGCCTCCTCCCCTGTTATTTAACCTTGCCTTGGAACCCTTCAACCCTAACACAGTGGGAGTAAAACAGGGGAAGGGAGATCAGGAACAAACTGCTTACACCAATGATATTTTTGTTTGTTTGTAACAACTGAATCAATTCCCTGTGTTTTAATCTGAGTTTGATTAATTTTCAACTGTCTCAAGAAACAAGATAAATTGACAAAAAGCATTCCTTTCGCTGAATAAATATACCCATGTGACTGATGTTGCTGGTTATACGTTTCAACATCAGACGCATTGTTTGAAGTATCTGGGAATTTGAGAGGCAACTGATCTACAGGAAACAGTTTACAAAAACATAGAAACTATGTATTCAATGATTAAAGAGCACACTGAAAGATGGTCTCCACTACATCTTTCATGGTGGGGTTGCCTGGAGGCCATTAAAATTGTGCTTACGTCTAAGCTTATCTTCTCAGCATGTTTCCATTGGCAGTGCTAGGAAGGACCCATAAAAAATGTCTAAAAGGCTTTAAATAGTTTCTTGTAATGAGGTAAGCTCCCTGAATCTCATTGAAAAATCTGAAATTGCTGAAGAATGTGGGTGGAGTGAATTATCCAGATTTCAAAAAACTACACCACTTTTTTGTTTAGACAAGGTGGGCATTGGCTAAAGGAAGGGGATGTAGAACAACCACTACGGTTAACCTTGCAGAAGTACTAAGTTCATCTTTTGCCTTTAGAAACTATTTTTAGGCATGGCCCTTGATGCCAACAGCTTAGCTTCCAATAGGGGCCATGCAAACTGCCTTTTGAAAACAGAGTCTGTTTTAATGACTCAGATCTTTTATCAGCAATCCTCGCTGTAGTATAATACTCTGGTGGTAATTAAGAAACTGTGAAGTCACTGGAGGGTGTGGTCAATGAGAACACTTGGATTGTTGGACAGTTGATGACAGAGGGGAAATTCAAAACTATGGAGGAGCTCCATAAAGAATTTGGAGACCCACTCTCAATTCTTCGTCTACTGGCAATTGAAGCACTTCTTGAGAGCTGACCTTGACCTATTAGAGGAGGGTTTTACTCTGTCCAACTATGGCCAGGATTGCATTCTCAGATTAAGGGTCAAGTTCTATGAGATCTTGGGTACCACACAACGGCAAGTTAGCATCATGGTCCAGAGGACCTGGGAGTATAATCTGCAAGAAAAGACAACTTTGAAGCAATGGGAGATTATATGGTCTTAAATAGAGTATCCCAGTCTGCATCAGTGGTGCAATATATATGTTTTTCTTAATGCAGCCAGCCTACTGGACCCTGCTAAGAGTGGTGAAATTTTCTAAAGATAAGAGCAAAATGTACCAGAACTGAAAAGAGTATGGGGCATTATCGTAAATACTTTATTACTTTAAAAATGTATAATTAGATTGGACTAAAGTTTGAGACTGCATTTCTGATATTCTGTCATACATATCCTGCTGAGTTATAAGATAGATGTTTGGAAGTCTTTGAAGGTGAGTTACATTACAGACTTTTTTTTTTGCATTTTATCTTAACTATAGTCTTGAAAGCAATTATAGAGAACTGGAAGATCTCAGACACAGCTAAGATGACAGTACAGTGGAATGCCTTATGCTTATATACAGTAGTAGATACATTTATTTTATTTAACAGTTTATATACCACCTTTGATCCAAGGAGGCTTACACTGAGCAGCAGCACAATCTCAAATGAGTTGTTTTACATAGAACAACGGGTTAAATAACTTGGTTAAATACAGGAGTTATAACTAAGTCAATGGTGGGTGGGTGGTTGTGGTATGTACATTTAAGTAATGTCATTAGGTACAAAGTGTTCTATGAAGAGGTATGTTTTTAATAGTTTCTTCATATCTTTAGTAGATTGAACAGATATGATGGCTTCGGGTAGGGAGTTCCAAATCATTGGGGCATATAGCCGTTCCAAATCATTGGGGCATATAGCAATTAGGCTCTGTTGCTTGTCTGTTGTGTACATTTGGACTTGCAAGGAGGAATGGCCAGAAGATTCTGAGTTGCTGATCTACTGGGTCTTGTTGTGGATGCTCTCGAGATTTGATCCTCAAGGCAGGGAGCTGAGAGATTATGAAGGATTTTATGGATAGTGGTTATGGTTTTGTGTTTAATCCACTGGGCAATTGGGAGCCACTGCAGACTTATGAGAATTGGAGTAAAGTGTTGACGACTTGATGTACTTGTTAGGATTCTAGCTGGAGCTGATATAATGCCTGTTTTGACAGCCCTTGATAAAGAATGTTGCCATTGTCGAGATGGTGTGTAATGATGATCTGAAAAACTGATCTGAAATCATTGTCTTGAAGAGGGCACAGAGGTTTGAGGAACCTAAGTTTCCAGTATGCTGTATTTGCTGCATTCTTGATGTGCGAAAGGTTGCTGTCAATGGTTATACCAAAGTACTTGACTTCCCTTTTTATGTTAATTTCAGCGTTATGTAAAGTGAGCTTAGCTGGAGGATTGAAAGCTTGATCTCTGAAGATTAGTAATGCTTCAGTTTTGTTTTTATTCACTGCAAGATTTAGATCAAGATTAGTGACAGCAGTGAAGAGGTCTGAAATTACTGTGAAGTCTGGATTGAGTGTGTTGAATGGCATGTAGAACATGATGTCATCTGCATAGAAGTGAAAGTGCATGTTCCATTTTCTTAGTAGATTACATATAGGCCATATGTAGATGTTAAAAAGCAAGCCAGACAGGTTCAGAGTGGATACACTTTTTACTTGCATGGTTCTGTCCGAGAGGTAGGATATGAACTAATTTAATGAGCTGTTGATCAGGCCTATGCTTCTGAGTCTATCTAGCACGGTGTAATGTGATACCGAATCGAACGCAGCACTGATGTCCACGAATATCATCACAAATCCATGACGAGGCTTGTCTCAGCCTATGATGAGCCGGTTGACGAGATCAGTGAAGAATGTGTCAACGCCATGCCGTGGGCAAAAGACATGCTACTGCTGTATAGTTTTCTCTATTATTTTAGCCAGGAATGGGATGCTGGCGATTGGTCTATATGAGCTAGGGTGTGTTCTTTCTGTAGCATATAGCAGCGGAAAGGAGGCAGCTTCAATTGCAGTGATTGAATAGGTTAGATCAGGTATGGATGGTTTTATCACATGTTTTTTATAATGTTTTTGGTGGAGACTTGGCCTCCCTGTTGGCTCAACGGTTCAATGACTTTTGGAGCAGGAAGCAGTTATGCTGATCATGAAGGGGGCTTGTATATCGGTGATTACGAAGGACAGCAAATATGATAATGTATGCGGGTCATTCTATCCAACTTCCCTTTTAAACCTCAATGCGATTTTCTTGTTTTGGTTTCTTCAATTAATTCACTTTTACTCCCCCTTGATGTGGACTAGGTTGTTTTTTCTGTATTATCTTTAATTGTATAAATATTGTCTTTTTTTACCTTGCTTTAAATTGAATAAAAATGTATTTGAAAAAAAAAAAACCCTCAATGCAAAAACTTTTTGCAAAAATCCTTGCTGCCTGCCTATAGGGTTTGCTTCCCCAGCTAGTGCATCCCAATCAGTCCAGTTTTATTTCAGGTGGCAAACAACCGTAAAACTACAATGCTTCTTGCCTTGAATGCTGAGAAAACATTTGATAAGATGAACTGGTTATTCCTGCTTAATGTTTTGGAGTGTATGATTTTCCAAGGGCTGCAGAGCAGAGATGGCATCCATCTGTCCAAGAAGGGTCGAAGTGTCTTCCGAAGCAGACTGGCTAACCTACTTGAAGAGGGCTTTAAACTAGATTTGTTGGAGATGGGTGAAGAAAGCCCCCAGGTAAGTGAAACACTGAATACCCCTGTAGAAACTGGTAAAAGGGGCAACATCTGGAAAGCAGTGTGTATAAAGCATAGTTACTCACCTGTAGTAGGTGTTCTCTGGGAACAGCAGAAATCAGTCCTCACATATGGGTGACGTCACCAACGGAGCCCACATGGGAACACTTCCCAGCTTCCAAAGGAAGCTTTTGAAAGGTGTTCCACACATGTGTACCAGTTTTCCCACCCAAAGGAGCCATGTTTTAACCTCCAAGTTTTAACCTCCATTGGCTCCCTGTTGCCAGCAGGATCCAATATAAAACCATAGTTACCACCTTCAAATTAATCAACAAAATTGCACCATCACATCTTGCTACCTGGATAAAAAGTCCCCCGGAAAACAGAGTGAGGAGGAGGAGGAACCTCAACTCTATCCTAGTACCTGATGACGTCAGAAAATCAAAGCAGATAACAAGTGCCTTTTCCTATGTTGCACCGATACAATGGAACAATCTGACAGCTCAACTAAGGGAGACTAAACACCTCCAAGTTTTTCGAAAGGATCTGAAAACATACTTATTTACACAGCACTATTATAACCTCAACCATTCCACCGAAAGAGCCACACAGACTCAGACTGACCATTCTAATGACTACCATTCTTTAGAACCTTAGCCATAATCTACTTCAGTACAGACAATTGCACTCTCACAAGCCACACAAATGTATATAACTCTGTACATACATTCCGGAGCCCCCATTGTGGGGACCCGAGTTGTAAATAGTTACTATGTTCAGCCGCAGTAGTGTAAATACATACCGGAGCCTCCTTTGCGGGGACCCGAGTTGTAAAAAGTTGCTATGTTCAGCCATGCATGTAAATAGTTAATATCTCAACCATGTTCAACTGTTCTTGTTATGTCTTAATGTTCAGAAGTTTAATGTATGGTTACTGTTGTTCATTGTAAACCGCCCCTGATCTCTGGAAGGGGCGGTATATAAACGTTTTCAAATAAATAAATAAATAAATGTTACCTCAGTATGATGACATAGCTTAATCAACCTACATCAGGAATCTCCATCCAGACAGCAATGGACTATGAAAGTGTGGACTGAAGACCACGTAACAGACCTACAGATCTCCTCTAAGGAGATAGAAAGAGTAGTTACTCACTTGTAACAGGTGTTCTCCAGGAGCAGCAGGAATCAGTCCTCACATATGGGGTGACGTCGGCGCTGACGGAGCCCCCATGCGGAGCATTTCCCCAGCTTTCAAAGAAAGCTTTTGGGAATGCAGCACGCATGCGCGGTCCCCTTCCCGCCCAAGGGTGTCATCTTGCTCAGTCTGATGACATAGCTAAAAGACAGCAAAAAAACCAAAATAAATATGACTGCAACTCCCAGGGGAGGAGGGAGGGTTGTGAGGACTGATTCCTGCTGCTGCTGGAGAACACCTGTTACAGGTGAGTAACTATTCTTTCTCCAGGACCAAACAGGAAGTCAGTCCTCACATATGGGACTCCCCAGCTTAAGGCTACTGGGGACCCAAAGCTGAAAAATGAGTTCCCTCTAGAGCCTCAGCATGTGCGAAAAGAATCTTCTCTGATATCGCCCCCGTACGGTACCCCAACACCAGCACCGGAGGGTAGGAGTTGCCTATACTTCAAAGAGATTACGGAGTACCGCCTGTCCGAAAGCACTGTCCCTGCAGGACTCCCTCTCGAGGCAGTAGTGGGCCGCAAAAGTCTGGCTTGAAGACTAAGTAGCGGCCCTGCAGATGTCTGCCAACGGAACAGAGCGGAGATGAGCCACTGACGCAGCCTTCGCCCTGACACGGTGGGCCGTGACTCGACCCTGCAAGGAGAGGCCGGCTGCCCTATACGCCCAGACGATACAGTCTGCCACCCAGATGGACAAGGTATGCTTGGAGACAGGCAACCCCAGCTTATTAGGGTCAAAAGACACGAAGAGCTGCACAGCCCTTCAGTGTCCCTGCATACGGTCAAGGTAGAAGGACAACACTCTCCTACAGTCCAGGGTATGCAAGACCATCTCAGCCCGGCTGGCATGCGGCCTTGGAAATAAAGTCGGAAGAACCATCTCCTGATTGAGGTGGAAGGAGGAGACAACCTTTGGAAGGAACTTAGGGTGAGTCCGCAAGACTACTCTGTTCCTATAGAACCTAGTGTATGGTGCATCTGACACCAGGGCTTGAAGCTCGCTCTCTCGCCTTGCTGAGGTAAGAGCCACCAAAAACAACGCTTTCCAGGAGAGAAAGCGCAAAGGGCAAGTAGCCAAAGGCTCAAATGGTGGGCAAGTAAGCTGTTGCAAGACCACATTCAAATCCCACTCGGGGCAGGTGGATGAACCGGAAGCTTAAGCAAAAGCAGGCCTCTGAGGAAGCGAGTCACCAAAGGGTGGCTTGAGAGAGACTGGCCCTCCACCGGTGAGTGGTGCGCTGAGAGAGCACTGAGATGGACCCTAACAGAGTTGGATTTAAGGCCTAGGTTGGACAGGTGAAGCAAGTATTGCAGCACCACCGGCACCAGGCATGAGAAAGGATCCTCCTTGTGTTGAGCACACCAGGTGGAGAACCTACACCACTTGAAGGCATAAGATTTCCGGGTGGACTGCCTCCTAGAGGCCAAGATCACATCCTCCACTTCCCTAGGCAGCAGTAAATGTGGACTGAAGACCACATAACAGACCTACATATCTCCTTCTGAGGAGATGGAATGCAAGCTGGTCACCGAAGAGGCCATAGCATGGACATTGTGAGCCATGACATGACATTCCAATGTCAGCCCAGCCTCAGCGTAAACAAAGCAGATGGTCCACCACCCAAAAGGACAGGGTGCATTTCAACACCGCTACTCCCAGCTTATTGGGGTCAACGGAGATAAAGAGCTGGGAGGATGGGCGACGGGCTTCCATCCTCTCCAGGTAGAAAGCCAGTCCAAGATGTGTAACAAAGCCTCAGCTCTGTTGGCATGAGGCCTTGGGAAGAAGGTGAGCAAGACCACTGATTTGATTGAGATGAAAAGCAGAGACTACCTTAGATAGGAATTTCAGGTGAGTTCGGAGAACCACCCTATTCTTATGAAACCTGATGTATGGTGGGTGTACCACGAGCATTTGCAATAAACTGATGCAGCACTGAAGTAAGCACCACCAGAAAAATGACCTTACAGGTAAGGAACTTGAGAGGACAGGAGCGATGCAGCTCAAAGAGAGGTGTGAGGAGCTGTTCGAACACCACATTAAGGTCCCATGCAAGATAGTAGGAGGCCCTGCATAAAGCGACCCACCAAGGGATGAGCAGAGATCAGTTGATCAGCTGCCGCCGATAAGTGGATGTGGGCTCTGAATGTCCCTCATCAAGGTGGCTAGGCATTGGTCCCTGTCCACTGGAAGGAATGCCTAAGCCAGTGTGGTATCGATGAAAGGGTTACAGATGAGACTATGGGTAGTTGATGACAAAGTTCAGCTGTTCCAGCACCTGACTGGTGTGCTGTATGGACTGCCAGACCTCGTTCAGCGTTTTGGCCCTGATAAACCAGTAGTCCAGGTAGGGGAAGAAAAAGATTCCCATGAGCTGAAGTAAGGCGGTGACAACTGTCAGACATTTGGTGAAGACCCTTGGGGTGGAGGCAATGCCAAGGGCAGAACCCTGTACTGAGAGTGCCATCCACTGAGCACAAAGCTGAGGTACTGACAATGCAGGGGTGGATGAGGATGTTGTGTATAGGCATCTTTGGGATCCAAGGAGCACAGTCATCTTCTCATTGAAGGTAGGGCAGCAACGTTCAAAGGGATACAATCTTGAACTTTTCCTTCGCAAGGAAACAATTGGTATCAAAGAGATCCAGGATGGATCAAAAAAACATCTGTTTTCTTGGGAACCAGGAAGTAACAGGAGTAGAACACCCCTGTGAGAGGTTGGAACAGGTTCCAATGATCGATCGGCCAGCAGGGCCTGGACCTCCTATTGGAGCAGTTCGCATTGGCGATGCTTGTGAGGATACTCTCCTGGAAAAAAGGCGGGGGGAATCTGCTCAAAGTGGAGCAGGTAGCCCTCACATACAAACTGCAGTGCCCAAGCGGCAGTTATGTTGGGCCACCTGTGGGCAAAGTGTATCAGCCAACCCCCCCACCTGCAGCGGGACAGGGGTTGGGAGGGCAAGGCAGGCCATGCTCCAAAGCCAGGAGTCAAAAACCCCCACCTAGCTGGGGCTGTGGTGCTGGTTGAGGATCTGGAGCTTTCAGCTTGCGCTGCTGCCTCTGGTTTTGACTCTTAGGCTGTGGTCCCTGCTGGGGCGGCTGGTACGAATAATAGAAGATATAAGTATCATAGGCCTCCTCCTTCTTAGGGTAAAAGGACTTCTTCCTTGAATTCTTTCTTCTGGAAGGGTCAGTGGTGTTCCTCAAAAACCTTGCTCAGTTTCGAACTCTGCGACTTTCTCTGCCATGGGTTTGCTGAAGAGGTTCTCTCCTCAGCACAGGACATCAGCCAACTTATCCTGAATCCACTGTTCTAAGTCCAAGGACTGTAGCCATGCCAGGCAGCAGGCACAGATGCCCACTGCAGTCACCCTGGCCATGGACTCGAACCAGTCGAAGGCCATCCAGGTGACGTACTTGCAGCACTCTGTGCAGGTGACCAGTCTCTGGAAGCACTCAAGGTGCTCCCCAGATAAACCAGCCGAGAACCCAGCAAGATCCCCCACTAAGTCATGCAGGTACATATCCATCTACAACTGGTATGCTTAGATCTAAGCCACCAGCAATGAGCCCAGGAAGTACATCTTCCCAAAGCTGTCCATGGTGTGGGCTTCTCTACCCAGGGGCACAGAGGAGTGCATCTTGGAACTTTTAATCCAATGCATGGCCGACTCCACCACCATGGAGTTGTGATTTTTCAAAACCAGGGCTCTTGTGCAGCTCATACATGGAATCGAGTTGGCAGCTCACTGTTGGCACCATGAACAGTGTCGCCCACATCCTAAAGAGAAGCCGTTCGAGGAATGGGTGAAAAGGAACCATAATGGCCTCTTTAGGGGGAGTTGGGTACTGAAGGATTTCCAATTCCTCCATCCGAAGTTCCTCCACCGCCTCAATAGTAAAGGGCAAAGCCTTTCTCATGTCCTGCAAGATATCTAGGAAAGGTCCTCAGGAAGGGACCTCCACCACTCAGACGGGGGCGAGGGATCAGAGGGGACATCATAGTGATCAGCGGTCTCCAGCGATTCGTTTTCGATCTCCCAATTAAAGTCAGAGTCCAGTGGCATTCAGGTGGAGTCGAAGGAGTCCTTGGCTCCTGTAGTCCGAACCCAAAGCACTCGGGGGAATACCTGCTGCACCAAGAGGAACCTTGAATGTTCACGGGAACTGCCTGAGAGAGCATGAACCTCCAGGATGGGCTGCATCTCTGCAGATGAGGCATACGCCGTGGACCGGGCCATCACCAGTGCCGAGGAACCCTAGGTCACCGGGTCCCTGCTGAGCCATGAATGTAGTGAGGCTATGTTCGAGGGCCTGCATCTTCTCTGCGAGGACAGAGGTCTCCGCTGGCACTGGAGTCTGTGCTGCAATCTTTGGGGCCGATGCTGGGTCTCTCAGCGGGGACTTCTTGATGGTTACGGCCTTGAGAGTCACACACCGGCCCTCCGGGTCCTCAGGAGGCAACTCCTCCCATTGGGGCAGCTTGGAGGGCTCCTCCCAGCTCTCGTCTTTAGAGTCGTGCCGAGGGCTTCAATGCAGATGCCCATGGGCCTTTGCCTGGGGCTTCTATGATGCCGACGAGGTCGAAGTCTGGTCCTTCTGGGGGTGTTCCTTATCAAAGGACAGCCGCCATTCTGGTGGCCTGCAACCCCTCGGCTCCTAGTGGGCCTGGCCTCCATGCAAAGATGAAGTCTCGGTGGAGAGTGTCTATGCAGAGGTAGATGTCAGGGCCGATGTCAATGCTGAGAAACCGAACAGCGACTCCCGCTGCTGTTCCCTGTTTTTTTTTTTTAATTTATATTTTATTGAATATTTAACTTATTTATACAATAAGTAACAGGAAATATAAAAAGAAAAATACATAATAAAGGAAATCCAGACAAGTCACATTTATCATATAACAGTCCACATTATGAGGAGGAGTGGACAGAGTTGGACAAGAAATCTGTATTAAAAACATATTTTTCACAGAACGACGTACTTTTTTGTGGTCAAAAGATTACCATATTCCCGGACGTTTCCCGTGTTACACAAAACCGCCGTAAAGCCCTTTTAGAGTTGAGGGAGCGCACTATAGCATTGGGGGTTACTTTTTTTTTTTTAAATTTCCCATGCAAGTGCCTAGTGGAACACCGTGGGAAACGATATGGGTTTGTAGATCCTGTTCATTTGGCTGTTTTCTTAAAAAATCATGAGTCTCATGTGGGTGATGGGATAGTAATTAAAGGTATTGATTGAATGATTGGGGTCCTGGGTGTGGTATAGTTTTTTCTTGTTTAAATGGTATTATTGTAAGATTGCTGTTCTCTGTTCTTAAGCCCCTTGCACATCATCTGCAAACAGAGAGCGCAGTCAGAGGACTTGTGGTTGGGCCCAAGGCACTGAAGACATCAGTTGTGGCGGTCCATGATGGAGATGGTCCGTCCATACTGAGTGCACTTCTTGAAGCCACTGGTCGGCTTTGATATGGCAGGGAAGATAGTTTCTGCCAAGTCAAAGGACTCCAATGTCCTCACCAACCAGGGAGGCATGAGAGAAAAATCCCACATGCCGAAAGAAAAAGAAAAATTGAAAAAAAATCCCATGAGAAAAATGCGGCGGAGGGACCAATGTTCCCAGAGATGGCAAGACACAGTAAAGCATGCGATACCAAAAAAAGAAGACATCGAGTGAAAAAACGTTAACCTTAATTCCAGAACACAGATGACATCTAGAGGACTCTGCGGAAAAAAGAAGACCAAGGTAAGATGGCTCCTTTGGGTGGAAAAATTGGCATGCATGCATGCAGCACCTTCCAAAAGCTTCCTTTGGAAGCTGGGAAGTGCTGCCACGCAAGCTCAGTTGGTGACGTCACCCATATGTGAGGAATGATTTTCTGCTTGGCCCTAGAGAAATGCCCTAAGCATGGGAAATAAGATCCCAGATGTTGAGGCTTTAATGGAAGAGGATGACTTGGATTTAGTGGCAGTTATAGAGACATGGTTCACAGACAACCATGACTGGGATGTAATTAAACCAGGCTATACTTTATTCAGGAACGAAAGGGTGGGAAGAAGGGAAGGAGGAGGAGAAGTGGCACTATATGTAAAAAATAATATTAAAGGTCTAGAATTACAGGGCTTAAAAGGGAGCAAGGAGGCACTGTGGGTTAAACTAGAAAGAAGGAAAGAGAAATCCATTTGAATTGGCATGATATACAGATCCCCCCACCCTCAGGGAAAAGTGGACAGATTTAATAAAGGACATATGCAGCATTGCCAGGAAAGGAGAACTACAACTGACAGGTGATTTCAATATGCCAGATGTTGACTGGCACATCCCTGCTGCGGTTTTATCTAGAAGTAAGGCAATCCTGGATTCCCTACAGGGAGAACTTTTAGGCAACTGGTAACAGAACCCACATATGAAGGGGCCATACTGGACTTGGTGCTTATCAATGGAGAAAGTGTTTCTAATGTTATAGTGGGAGATCATCTCACAACCAGTGATCACCAGATGATGTGGTTCAGTATTAGCATTAGGGCTAATAAAATACATTCAAAAGCGAGGGTCTTAGACTTTAGGAAAACTAACTTTGCCAAGATGGGCCAATACCTCAAGGAGTTGTTAGTGGGATGGGAACAGTTAGGGGATGTAGAAAAATAGTGGGCAAAATGAAAGGGGATATTTAAAGGACAACCGACCTTTCAGTTAGAAAGGTAAATAAAGGTAAAAGGAAAAGGAGGCCGCTATAGTTCTCAAAAGAAGTAGCTGAAAAGGTAAAGAAAAAGAGGGAGGCCTTCAGGAAATACAAGAGATCACAGAGAGGAAGACAAGTATTTATATTTGGAAAGACTTAAGAGAAGTTAGCAAAGTAGTCAGCTAAGCAAAGATACAAAAAGAAGAAGAAATAGTCAAGGCAATAAAATGGGAGATAAGACATTTTTCAGATATGTTAGTGAGAGGAGGAAGGGCAAAAGTGGGACTGTCAGACTTAAGGGGGAAGGAGAGGAATATGTACAAGCTGATGAGGATAAAGCAGAATTGCTTAACAAATATTCCTTCAACCAAGCAGGTTTCAGACATCATCTCTTCTCTCAACACAAGTACTGCACCCACCGATCCTTGCCCAGTCCCATGGATCAAAGCAACCAAGCAAAACTTCATCAATTTTTTACACAACCTTGTTACCAACTCCCTAACTCAAGGAATAATGCCGGAACAACTAAAATTAGCCACAATAAGGCCTATTCCCAAAAAAACTAACCTAGAAAAGAGCAATCCAGCTGCATACAGGCCAATCTCCAGTATACCTCTCCTTGCTAAAATCATCGAAAAAACTGTCCAACTACAACTCCAGGACCACATTGACGAACATGCCCCGCTCGACATTCACCAACATGGCTTCCGCCCTAATCATGGAGTTGAAACCTTACTGCTCTATCTGTTCAATGACATCATCCACACCATAGACAATTACAATCAAGGAACATTATTGATTTTTATAGATATATCAGCGGCCTTCGACACAGTGGACCACAGTATCCTACTAACCAGACTCCAAAGCATTGGCATTACTGGCACTGTCCTAAATTGGTTTAAATCTTATTTAACTAATAGGCAGTTCAAGGTAAAAATTAATAATGTCACCTCTCTACCCACTAAGATTAAACAAGGTGTTCACCAAGGTTCTGCGCTTTCGTCTCTTCTTTTCAACATTTTTATCCAACCAATATGCAACATCATGGTTGCCCATCAAATAGATTATACTATTTATGCTGATGACATAATGATTTACACGACAGTCAACCTGAACAGCCCCGATTATAACAAGATTACGAACTGCCTCGACAACATGTCTGCCTGGCTTACTCTCAACAACCTGGCCATGAACCATAACAAAACAGAAGCTCTTATCATTACTCGAAACACTGACTTCAGCCCCCCACCTTTTATTAAATTTAAAAATACAACAATACCGTTAAAGGACGAAGTAAGATACCTCGGAGTAACCCTTGATAAGCGACTCAACCTTCAATCTCATATCAGAAGAACTGTTAAAAGCGCTTACTATAGAATGAAAATTATTAGACACCTGAAGCCCCTTCTCTCCCAACAACATTTCCACTCAGTCTGTCAAGCTCTAATAACTCCAATTCTTGACTTCTGTAACCCTATTTACAACGGAATCCCGAAACACTCCCTCAAGCCACTTCAGATGGCTCAGAACACAGCTGCCAGAATAATCGCCGGCTCTTCTACTCAAGCCCACATCACCCCAATTCTTAAAGAACTCCACTGGCTCCCAATAAGCCTCCGTATCAAATACAAGTTGGTCATCAATATATTCAAAATCAGACATAAGACTTCAGCAATCAGTCTCCAAGCCCTCTTATTCCCTCACACCAGCAAAAGACCTAGAAGGAAAACCACAGCTGACACCCTCGGCACCCCAAGTAGCTATACTAAAGTCTGTAAACTCACCTCACAAAGAGCTCTTTCCTTATCGGCCCCTCAAATATGGAACTCTCTCCCCCCCGACCTACGATCCATTGAGGAACTGAAGGAATTCAGAAAACAACTAAAGTTCGTTCTTTTCATTGAGCACTACGGCTATGACACTTAACCAACTCATATTAATTGTAACCTCTCTACATTGTGTTTTTTGTAATAGTTCACCATGTTATGTATCCCACCTTTCACTTCCCATGCCTATGTTTAGCTTTTGTATGTCTTTGTAACCGCTTTGATTTAAGGAAAAGGCGGTATAAAAAACCTGTTAAATAAATAAATAAATAAATAAATATTTCTGTTCTGTGTTAACAGATGAAGGGCCATGAACAGGACCACAGAAAACACCCACAAACAAGAACAGAAGTGATGGGGATCTTGAACGATTTTCAGAAGACCGTGTTCATGAGGAACTAACTAAAAATAGACAAAGTGATGGGACCGGATGAGATATATCTGAGAATACTGAAAGAACTTGGAATCATTCTAGAGGCTCCACTGAAAGCACAGTTACTTACCTGTAACAGGTGATCTCTGGGAACAGCAGGAATAAGTCTTCACATATGGGTACGTCGGTACCGACGGAGTCTGCGTGGGAACGCTTCCCAGCGTCCAATCAGAAAGCCTTTGGAAGCATCCCACCATGCCTGCGTGCTGCCTTCCCGCCTTCCCATCTGTCTCTCCTCAATTAAGTTTGAAAGCTGAGACAAAGAGAGAGAGAGAGCAAGGAAGGGAAAGATAGAGATAAAGAAAATGCAACTCCTAGGGGAGGTGGGTGGGTTGTGAAGACTTATTCCTGCTGTTCCCAGAGATCCCTGTTACAGGTAAGTAACTGTGCTATCTCCAGGAACAAGCAGGAATGAGTCTTCACATATGCGGACTCCCAAGCTCAGATGCCCAGAGGGAGTCCTAGCATGTTGCAAGTCTAGAACGAGCCATGCTATTGCTTAAGACCTCAGGCATCCTAGGGATGGAGGGTAGGAGTTGAATACAGAAGAGAAGCTGTGGAACATCTGGTTAGAACAGGGTTTCTAAAGAGAAAGACCCTGTATAGAGGGCATTTTGTAGTAGAAGATTGTAATCTGGGCCTCCCTTGTTGACCTTGCACAAGTCCACTGAGGTACATCTGTTAGAAGAGCCAGTGAATGTGCTGAAGGGGTACCTCACTGAGAAGTAGAGGTAGTAAAAAGTAGAGAAAAACAGTGGAGGTCAGAACCCTTCAGGGTGAGAAATAGCCCCAGGGGAAAGACTGGGGTAGTACAGGAGGTAGAGCTTCAGCGGAGACGCAGAAGGTAGTATGAAAGAAAGCTTAAGCTGATCAGGTTCAAAAACAGTATAAATTTAGGACCAACAGGAAAATTGAGTCTGACCTAACTGGACTGGGAATGGAATCAGTCCATGTAGGGAGAAAAGGGTATGGAGACCCTTGTATCTGATAATAAAAGTAAGGACAGACTCAGGAGCGCTAAGCTCTAGATTGACTGAAGCTCCACAATGTCTTTCCTAAATGGGGTCAATTAGGAAAGAAGAAAGGTACTTGGAGAGCTTCAGGAGTACCTAACCTATATGGAAGGAAAAAGTTTGTTAACTACCACAGGAAGTGGTTATAAGTGTAGCCCCCTAAGTATGCTGGCACAGCATTGATAGGGGTAGTGCCCATCAGTCAGGATCATATAGGAATGTAAGGACATCTGAACCTAACAGAACAGATAGATAAGTATGGATACATATATATCTAAAAATATATCTCAGTAGATGTATAACCGTATCTATGTATATATACATATATATATTGAATATATACACATATAGGGTATATATGCATATATCTACAGGAGATATGTATGGGCAGAAGACACACAGATATAGATGAATATATATATATATATGAATATGTAGACCTATAGACACATATCTCCAGGTATGTGGAAGGAGAGAGGTCTATAGAAACTGATCCCCCCTAGGAGGAAGATTCATCTAACAGCAAGAAGGTTAATACCTGCTTGAATAGATATATAGAGAATTCTCTTTTCCTGGTTATGATTGGCAGAGTCAGAGGAGAGGTCTCCCTGATAAGAAGTCTGGATTCTTTTAGAATGTGAGCTTTTGAATAACCAGGATGGCCTACGTGAAAAAGGCAGAGGATAACTTCAGTCTGTAGGCAGGAAGACCAGATTTCTCCAGAATTGCCATATGGAGAATGGATAGAGGACGCCAATGGAGGAAGATACCCTAGTGACTTGCCTATGAGGGCAAGAAGGGTATTGGGCATTCTCTAACTGCCAGTGAAGAAAATTATCTCTGACGAGAAGACCAAAGGAGATATGGCCAGGGGATTGGCCCTTCTTTAGGTTTTCACGTAATGAAAGGCCTGAGACTGATGTCTCAAAAGAGATTTAAGATGAGATGGTAAGGATAGGAAATACCAACCAGTCATGGAAACATGACTGGGGGAACCCTGTTAACCACCTGGGGTTATCTGCTAGGCAAGATACTAATGCTCTCTAGCAAGGGCCCATAGTGCAAAGCTACCCTGTAGAGTTGCAGAGAGCATGCTGCAGGTTGGTTAGAAGAAAAAGTGGCTGTGGGAAGCCAGCAGGTAACCAACTACTCTGCCAAGGACAAGGGGGCGAAGAATAGAAGTTAACCAACCAGGCTGTGATAAGAGGGTTTCCCAAACGAGGTTGATAACCTGTTTGGGACCTAGCAGTGAGGCTAGAAGGATTGCTAGTGGAGGAGAATCCCTGGTTGTGTGGTAAACAGAACCAGTGGCTTAACCACTAGGAATTGCTGTATCTGCAGCAACGTACCAGGGAAGCGGAGAACATTTCTCTTTCCTCTACCTCTTTTAGACTGGGAAAAAGAAACAGACCTGGTAGGATTTCCTATTGTCTGATGGGCTGCCCTAAGGTAACAAGGGGGGGAAACAACTCCAGAAGGGAGAATCCCCCGGTAGAACAGGTAGAGGACCATAGGAGCTTACCAGTGTAAAAGGGTCCCTCTTACAAACCAAATGCTATAGTAAGAGGGAGGTAAGACAGCGTTGAAAGAGACTGACTATAGAGGAAGTCTCTAACTGGTGAGATGATTCCTGCCAGTACAGGGAAAACAACTGTCTATTAATAGTTGTTAGTTCTCTTTCCTCCAAGAGGAAGAGGAAAACCCTGTTAAGTATGGGAATGATCATCATAAAGACTCTTAAAGTTGAAGAAAAGATGCCTCATGAAGAGATATCTAGGAAGGTTAGAATAAAGTTAGTGCAGATACTGCAAATGAAAAGAAGCAGATAATGATGATCTATTTGAAACCCTGCGACTGCTGGGTTTGTTGACCCTGCTGAGGTTGTGGATTCTTCAGACCAGGGTGATGTTTCCCCTGTTTGGGAACATCTATATGATGGGCAGAAGATGGATAAAATCTTCTTCCCCTAGGGGAAGAAATTTTGGCAGGACATTTCCTACTAACTGGGAAAGGAGAAGGCGTAGAACAGCCCCTGGAAACAGGACAGTCAGTTGTTAACTGAGCAACCTGGAATAAAGACTCCTTGTTAAAGAGATTTTCTCCAGTGCAAGGAGTATTTCCCAGTCTAACTTATGCCCATTTGTCCAAATCTGAAGCTTGGAGCCAGGCTTTACGTCGTGCTCCTATAGCTATAGCAGAAGTCCTGCTAACAGACTCAAAGGAGTCTAGGGAAGCACGAGTAAGAAACCTAGAGATATTCTGAGCATGACTAACCAGTGAGGAATAGTCTGCACTGTTGGGCTCTTGAAGAAAAGGAGTCAAAAGATGTAATTTCTTTGTGACCTCCTCAAGAGATAAACCCATATAAAAAATATATGAGAGAATTCTTGCTGAAAGCATGGATGCCTGGAAAGTTTGATGTGCAAAGGCATCTAAAGTCTTAGACTCACGACCTGGCGGATAAGAAGAGTGCTTTTTAGTACTCTTCACCCGCCTCATTGCTGATTCTACAACAATGGAATGATGAGGAAGTTGAGTCTTTTGAAATCCTGGAAAAGGGGGCACCTGATATAGAAGATCAGTTGCTCTGGAAAGTTGGGGTACCTTTAAAGGAGCTTCCCACATTCGTAGAAGGAGGTCCTGCAAGGAATGATGCAAAGGTAGCATGATGTTTTCCTTTGCTCTCTCAGGAATATAGAGGGATCCTGTATTGCCTTGTGTAGGACCTTGTCCAGGAATAGAAATGGCAAGGGATTTTGCCATATCTAGGATGAAAACCTGAAAAGAAGGATCCACAGAGGGAACTTCCCTTGGATAGGCTAGATCTGATGAAGAACTAGCATTGGCACCGAGGGATCTATCCAAACTTTTAGGAATAGAAGATCCTGGATGGTGCAGTATGGAATCCTTATAGGATGGTCGCTGGTACTGTGGGATGACGGAACCAGTGCCAGTCGGTAGCAGATCGACCATGCTAGGGATCGATTCCAAACTCGGTATCGAGGGAAGCGAGCCTGACGAGAGAAGCATGGAAGGCACCGACAGCAATGGTAATGTGGATATCGGTACCAACTTCGGTACCGTATCCGATACCGGTGGATAAAGGCCAGCCGGTGGCAGCTCTAATGGTATCAAAAGAACCAAGAGTTGCGGATCCGAATTATCGGAACCGAGCCTTCGGTACCGACTGGTGTCGGTGCCAAGGCGAGTCGGCACCCAGTCCTCCAGACTGGAGATCGATTCCAGACTCGGCATCGAAGGAAGCGAGTCCATCGATGCACGTCTGGAGGGTACCAACGTCGGTACTAGTATCGGTGCCGGAACCGATACTGGAAGGTCGGTCTGGAGCGTATCCACCGGCCCCGTAAGTACCGAGGACGCCAGATGACAATCCTTGGTGAGGAATGTTTCATCCAACACCATTGCCGATGCCGGGGTATCGGTACCAATCGAAGCGGATGCCACCACCGGGCATGGCTCAGGTATGTTCTGTGAGGGGTGAACCTCAGGAACAACCTGAAACCCCACACAGGCTTTGGAGGCCGAAGACTCCCACCGGGGTTTTGAAGCCAGTGGATTCTCGAGGGCAAGGCCGTAGGCATCTCTATGCTGTGCATGAGAACTGCTGCTCGAAGACTGGCTAGTCTTAACAGACTGCTTTTGTGTTACCTGATCTTGTGTAGAAGATATGGTCGATGCCCTGAAGTTGGATGGGGACCACGTGTCGAGGGGAACTCTATGTTGAAAACTTCTTCCCACAATACTATTGCCAGAGGGCTCCGGAGGAAAATGGTCAGGAAACAAGCAGGTTAGACACCAATTGTGAGTGTCTAAAAATAAGGTTGTACCACCACAGTTTGTACATTTCTTGGGGAGAGTGGCTGGCGGTTCCATGAAGGAAAATGGAGAGGCCTAACAGGCCTGAGAAACCGTGAGACACTAAGGAGGAAAAATATTCCTTACAAAGGAAAAATTTTTCAAGAAAAGAAAAAAGAAACACCGGCGGTACCGGTGGCATCGGGGAAGGCAGCCGCGACCACAAGAAAGCTAAAAAATAAAAGAAGAATTTTCTGCGGTGACAGGACGACGTCCTGCCGGCTTCGCGGAAAAACGAAAACTGAGGAGAGACAGTTGGGAAGGCGGGAAGGCAGCACGCAGGCATGGTGGGATGCTTCCAAAGGCTTTCTGATTGGACGCTGGGAAGCGTTCCCGCGCAGACTCCGTCGCTACCGACGTACCCATATGTGAAGACTCATTCCTGCTTGTTCCTGGAGATTTAACTTTTTAATGCTTCTTTAGATTCAGGAGTGGTCCCAGAGGACTGAAGAAAGGCACATGTGGTCCCTTTACACAAAAAAAAGAAGTAAGGATGAGGTTGAAAACTACAAGCCAGTTAGTCTAACCTCTGTGGTGAGTAAATTTTTGGAAACACTGTTAAAACAGAGAATAGTGAGGTTTCTGGAATCTAATGGATTGCAGGATCTGAGGCAGCATGGATTTACCAGAGGCAGGTCTTGTCAGACAAATATGATTGATTTGTTTGACTGAGTGACCAGGGAGTTGGACCAAGGGAGAGCCTTAGATGTGGTGTACTTAAATTTCAGTAAAGCCTTTGATGCCATTTGGTTTCCTAGACCATGGGATGCTGTTCCAAGGGTTGCAGAGCAGAGATGGCATCCATCTGTCCAAGAAAGGTCAACGCATCTTTGGTAGTAGACTGGCTAATCTACTGAAGAGGGCTTTAAACTAGATTCGTTGGGGATGGGTGAAGAAAGCCCCCAGGTAAGTGAAAGCCCCCAGGTAGGTGATACATTAAATACCTTTATGGAAATGGGTAACAGGGGTAACATATGGAAAGCAGTGTGTATTAATGCCCGTAGCATGGGAAATAAGATCCATGAAGTTGAAGCTTTGGTGGGAGTGGCTGACTTGGATTTAGTGGCAGTTACAGAAACATGGTTCACAGAAAACCATGACTGGGATGTAACTATACCTGGCTATACTTTATTCAGAAAGGACAGGGTAGGAAGAAGGGGAGGAGGAGTGGCACTATATGTAAAAACTACTATTAAAGCTTTGGAATTACAGAGCTTAAAAGGGAGAGAGGAGGCATTGTGGGTTAAACTAGAAAGAGGGAAAGAGAAATCTATTTGCATTGGTGTGATATACAGACCTCCCTCACAAGAGGAAGAGGTGGGACAGAGTTAATTGAAGACATACGCAGCATTGCTAGGAAAGGGGAAGTGCTACTGCTAGGAGATTTCAATATGCCAGATGTTGATTGGCACATTCCTGCTGCAGTATCATCTAGAAGTAAGGAGATCCTGGATTCTCTACAGGGAGAACTATTCAGGCAATTGGTAACAGACCCCACACGTGAAGGGGCCATACTGGACTTGGTGCTTACCAATGGTGAAAGTGTTTCTGATGTTGTAGTGGGAGATCATTTTGCATCCAGTGATCACCAGATGGTGTGGTTCAGTATTAGGACTAGGGCTGTTAGAATCCATTCCAAGGTGAAGATCTTAGACTTTAGGAAGACTAACTTTGCGAAGATGGGCCAATACCTCAGGGAGTCGTTAGTGGGATGGGAACAGCTGGGGGATGTAGAAAAACAGTGGGCAAAACTGAAAGGGGGTATTTTAAAGGCAACCAACCTTTTTGTTAAAATGGTAAATAAAGGCAAAAGGAACAGGAGACCGCTATGGTTTTCGAAGGAAGTAGCTGAAAAAGTGAAGAAAAAGAGGGAGGCCTTCATGAAATACAAGAGATCACAGAGAGAGGAAGACAGGCATCTGTATTTGGAAAAACTTAGAGAAGCTAGCAAAATAGTCAAGAAGGCAAAGATTCAAAAGGAGGAGGAAATAGCCAATGCAATAAAATGGGGGGATAAGACATTTTTCAGATATATTAGTGAGAAGAGGAAGGGCAAAAGTGGTATTGTCAGACTCAAGGGTGCAGGGGGGGAATATGTAGAAGCTGATAAGGATAAAGCGGAATTGCTTAACAAATATTTTTGTTCTGTGTTCACGGATGAAGAACCAGGAGCAGGACCTCAGAAAACACCCACAAATAAGAACAGAAGCAAGGGACATCTTGAACAATTTTCAGAAGACTGTGTTCGTGAGAAACTAGCTCAACTTAAAGTAGACAAAGCGATGGGACTGGATGGGATACACCCTAGAATACTGAGGGAACTTGGGGACGTTCTAGCAACTCCACTGACTGACCTTTTCAATGCCTCGTTGGAGTCGGGAGTGGTGCCAAAGGCCTGGAGAGAGGCTCATGTGGTGCCTTTACACAAAAGCGGAAGCAAGGATGTGGTTGAAAACTACAGGCCAGTAAGTTTAACTTCAGTGGTGAGTAAATTATTGGAAACGCTGCTGAAAGAGAAAATAGTGAGGTTTCTGGAGTCCGGCGGATTACAGGATCCGAGGCAGCATGGATTCACCAGAGGCAGGTCTTGTCAGACAAATCTGATTGATTTCTTTGACTGGGTGACCAGGGAGTTGGACCGAGGGAAAGCTCTAGATGTGGTGTATTTAGATTTCAGTAAAGCCTTTGACACTGTTCCTCACAGGCGACTTATAAACAAACTGAGCACCCTAGGGATGGACCCTAAAGTTACTGCTTGGGTTAGAAATTGGTTGGGTGGGAGGCGACAAAGAGTACAAGTAAATGGAGCTCACTCTGAGGAGAAGGATGTTACCAGTGGTGTGCCCCAGGGATCTGTCCTTGGTCCGATTCTTTTTAACATCTTTGTTAGTGATATAGCGGAAGGGCTGTCGGGTAAGGTTTGCCTCTTTGCGGATGATACCAAAATCTGCAATAGAGTAGACACCCAGGAAGGTGTAGATAACATGAGGAGGGATCTAGCTAAGCTTGAAGAATGGTCTAGAATTTGGCAGCTGGGATTTAATGTTAAAAAATGTAAGGTCATGCATTTGGGCTGCAGCAATCCAAGGGAGCAATACAGTATAGGAGGTGAAGTACTTTTGTCCACTAAAGAAGAGCGGGACCTAGGCGTGGTTGTGTCTGATGATCTTAAAGTAGCTAAACAGGTAGAAAAGGCGACGGCAAAAGCTAGAAGGATGCTTGGGTGCATACGGAGAGGAATGGCTAGCAGAAAAAAGGAGGTGATAATGCCTCTGTATAAGTCTTTGGTGCGACCTCATTTGGAGTATGGTGTGCAATTCTGGAGACCGCACCTTCAAAAGGATGTGAACAGGATGGAGTCGGTGCAGAGGGTTGCTACTAAAATGATTAATGGGCTTCATTATAAAGCATATGAGGACAGACTTAAGGATCTTAATATGTACACCTTAGAGGAAAGGCGGAATAGAGGTGATATGATTGAGATGTTTAAATACCTCCGTGGCATAAATGTTCAGGGAGAGAGCCTCTTTCAATTGAAAGCAAGTTCTGCTACGAGGGGACATGGGATGAGGGTGAAGGGAGATAGATTCAGGAGTGATATGCGGAAATATTTCTTTACGGAAAGAGTAGTGGATCCGTGGAATAGTCTCCCAGTGGAGGTGGTAGAGATGAGGACAGTAACTGAATTCAAAAAAGCATGGGACCAACACAGAGGATCTCTAAAGGTAAAAAGTGGACTGTTGTAGTTGTTGTTATGGAAGGACAGACTAGATAGGCCTTGTGGTCTTTTTCTGTCATCATGTTTCTATGTTTCTATTCCACATTCTGCAGAGGTGATTTATAAACAAACTGAGCATCCTAGGGATGGATTCTAAAGTGACTGACTGGGTTAGAAATTGGTTGAATGGGAGGTGACAAAGAGTACAGGTAAACAGAGCTCACTCTGAGGAGAAGGATGTTAGCAGTGGTGTGCTGCAGGGATGGTCAATACTTTGGCAGCTGAGATTTAATGCTAAAAATGCAGGGTCATGCATTTGGGCTACAAAAATCCAAGGGAGCGGTACAGTGTAGGGGGCAAAGTACTTCTGTCCATGAAAGAAGAGCAGGACCTGGGCGTGATTGTTTTTTATTTTCTTAAAGTGGCTAAATAGGTAGAAAAGGCGACAGAAAAAGCCAGAAGGATGCTTAGGTGCATAAGGAGAGGAATGGCCAGCAGAAAATAGGAGGTGATACTGCCAGGAGCTGCTAGATCACCAGGAATCAGCACTGACTTGAAGGTACACATTGCATAGTCTCTCTGTATAAATCTCTGGTGCGACCTCATTTGGAGTATTGTGTACAATTCTGGAGACACCTTCAAAAGCATATAAACAGGATGGAGTCAGTGCAGAGAGTGTCTATCAAAATGGTTAGTGGTCTTTGTTATAAAGCATATGAGAAGAGACAAAGATCTTAATATGTTTACGTTAGAGGAAAGGCAGGATAGAGGAGATATGATAGAGACGTTTAAATACCTCCATGGCATAAATGTACAAGAGGAGAGCCTCTTTCAATTGAAAGCAAGCTCTGCTACAAGGGGACATAGGATAAGGGTGAAAGAAGATAGACTCAGGAGTAAAATGCAGAAATATTTCTTTACGGAAAGAGTGTAGATGTGTGGAATAGTCTTCCAGTGGACATAGTAGAGACAAGGACAGTATCTGAATTCAAGAAAGCATGGGAGAAACACAGAAGATCTCTATAGAAAAACAGGGGACTACTGTTGTTGATATGGAAGGGCAGATTAGATAGCCATGTGTTCTTTTTCTGCTATCATGTTTCTATGTATGGGGGAGGGGGAGGGGAAGGGGACGGGGACAAATTACCTTAGGTGGGTTTAGGCTTTGTACTATCATCTCCTTGTGTAAGGATCCTTTCCCCTTAGCTCGTGGGACTAGGCAGGGCTGCCTACTCTCGCTCATACTACTTGCTTACTTGAGAGCAAATGTGGTTAGTCTTCTGGAGACACCTTTTCCCTTTTCGTTGGGTGAAGAATGGAATAAGGGGTATAAATTTCACCTAGCGTTTGCCACATGAGGTCTCTCAATTAATCCTCCGATATGGGATATAGTGCAGGAGCTGTGGAAGTGGTGTCAGTCTATCTGCAGAGTAGCAGCTATCAAGATGATGGTTCTGTCACATTTGTTGCACTTATTTCAGATGCTACTGCTGTACATCCCTTTGCAGATTCTTAAATCTTTAGAGAATCATATTTCTGGATGTATTTGGAGGAAGAGACTCCCCTTGGTTTTCATAAAAGGTTCTTCACTTAGCCAGGGACAAGGTGGGCTTAGCTATCCCCAATATCAAGCTTTATTATGCTGCAGTCCAGCTCAGAGTGCTGATGAAGTGAATAGCCCCCACTTCTAAGCAATGCGTGCCCAAAGAGTAGACTGTGCATGCAACACCTCCACTTTACTATGTACCTTTGTTGCCCAAGATCCAGGGGCATATTGAAAATCCATTTTAGCATTTTACCCTCCAGATGTGGAAGCAATCTCAGATGATACTGCTGGATGGTAAGGTCCTATCTAGATTCACACCTATCCATTACAATCCAGGTTTCACCCTAGGTATGGGGGGATGCTTTTAAACATTGGGAGATGAAAGGGCCTGTAGTTTGGGCCAGCTTATTGATGGGAAATCATTGATGAGCTTTACTACTACTACTAATCATTTGTATAGTGCTACAAAGCGTATGCAGCGCTGTACATATAGATCTAAGACACAGTCCCTGCTCATCAGAGCTTGCAATCTAATCAAGACAAAAAAACATCGCATCATACAGTTTTGTAGTCTTATCAATCAGGGAGGACTTTGAGGACAGATTTTATTCCTTATATACAAATCCACTTGTGGTTTCATGTCAAGGTGCATTTAGATGAGCTCTTAAAGCTGCAATCTGCTTTTGAGCAGTTGTGTGCTCACAGAGACCAAAGGTGAGGCCTGACATCCAAGATCTATGTGTTGCCTAACATACCATAAAGTGGGAAGATGGCACAGCTTGGGAGAGTGACATGGGCACTGAACTGGAAGATGGTGAATGGCAGGCAGTATATTAGATTTATGCTTGAATATTTGTCTCAGTCAATGTGATAGAAAATTGTGCTAAAATGATTTATAAATGATATATGGTTCCACAGAGTCTCTCTAAGATCTATCCCTATATGTCGGGGTTAAGTTGGAGGGGATGTGATAGGAAGAGATCCTTCCATCATATATGGTGGGATTGTCTACTAGTCAGAAACTATTGGTTAAGGTACAGGGTTGTGTCTGCTGTTTTTTGGGATTCCAGCACTTTGGAGTTGAGGGCAGCCCTCTTGCTCAATCTTCCTGAGTAAATTTAGGAAGACACTAGAGGGGCTTACAGTCCCCTGCATAGTTGCTGCACGCCTGGAGATATCAAGAGCTTGGAGGCAGCCATTATTACCTATTTGATGGTTTCTTGCAGCACATCAGGAACATTTTTAATTACATAAACATCACTGCCTATCTAGATTCAAAAGGGTGTGGGCTCCCTATATCATATGGATGCAGATGCAGAGCTACATTAACAGCTTTTACTACATCCTTGGGCAACAAATTCCAGAGCTTAAATACGTGTTGCGTGAAAAAATATTTTCTCCAATTAGTCTTAAATGTATTATTTTGTAACTTCATTGACTGTCCCTTAGTCTTTATACATTTTAACGAGTAAACAACAAATTCACATTTACTCATTCTACTCTGCTCATTTTATAGACCTCTATCATATCTCCCCTCAGCTGTTTCTTCTCTAAGCTGAAGAGTCCTAACCTTTTAAGCCTTTCCTCAAAGGGGGCTTCTTCCATCCCCTTTATCATTTTAGTCACTCTTCTCTGTACCTTTTCTAATTCCACTTTATCTTTTAATTTTAGATGCAGCAACCAGAACTACACATAATACTCAGGGTGCGGTTACACCGTGAAGGGATATAGAGGTATTAAGATATCCTTTGTTTTATTTTCCATTCCTTGCCTAAGAATTCCTAGCATTCCATTAGCTTTCTTGGCTGCCGCTGCACACTGACGCGAAGATTTCAACGTATTATCTATGATGATACAGGGATCCTTTTCCTGGATGGTGGGCCCTCATGTAGCTCCTTGCATTGTGTAGCTATAATTTAGGTCTTTCTTCCCTAAGAACATAACTTTTCACTTGTCCACATTAAATTTCATCTGCCATCCTGACACCCAGTCTCACAAGTTTACAATGTTTTCTTGCAATTTTTCACAGTCCTCTTGGGATTTAACTTTAAATAATTTTCTGTCATCTGCAAATTTGATCACCTCATTCGCTGTTCCCATTTCTAGGGCATTTATAAATATGTCAAAAAGTAGTGGGCCCAGCACCGATCACTGAGGTACTCCGTTATCTACCTTTCTCCAGTGAGAAAAGTGAACATTTAGCTCTACTCAATATTTACTATCTTAACCTGTTCTCATTCCACAATAGGAGACTACCTCCTATCCCATGACTTTTTAATTTCCTCAAGATTCTGTCATATGACATCCTGTCAAAGGCTTTCTGAAGATCAGATACACCATAATCAACTGGCTCACCTTTATCCAGCTGTTTATTCACACCTTCAAAAAAATGTTGCAGATTGGTGAGGCAAGACTTCCTTTTGCTGGTTTTCTCTTATTAAAACAGGGGTTCTTAAAGATGCCCCCCCCTTAACATAGTAACATAGATGGCAGATAAAGACCAGCATGGTCCATCCAGTCTGCCCTGTCGCTCTGTGCAGGCCACCCCTCCCCCCATGTCTAAGTTTAGGGGTGGACCCACCACTCCATGTAGGACACCCCTATTTGTTGAGAAGTTAGATGGTTCAGTTTATTTTGTTTTTATCCTGTTGCTGTAAAGGGATCCCCGATGGTGGGGGCAAACACGGTGACGGAATTCAAAACAGCTTGGGACAAGCACAGCGGATCCCTTTACAGCAACAGGATAAAAACAAAATAAACTGAACCATCTAACTTCTCAACAAATAGGAGTGCCCTATATGGAGTGGTGGGTCCACCCCTAAACAAAGATATGGGGAGGGGTGGCCTGCACAGAGCAACAGGTGCACCTCCTCTTGCCGTATTGCTGGGCAGACTGGATGGACCATGCTGGTCTTTATCTGCCGTCATTTACTATGTTACTATGTTAACAGGGGGGGGGCGGCTTCTAAACGATGGGGGTATGGTACTGGATCTCTGAACAATTAAAAAAAGATGTTAGATTAAAATCAACAAGGAATGAGGCAGCGAGGCTGCTAACCCATCAGCAATAAGATCACTCAACATGGACGTCTTCCCACATTCCCATAATGCCAGATGTGTTGGTGGCATCAGCGTTAGATTGTTTTCTGCAGTCTCGAGCCTGTCCAGTCCTTATGCACAACTTCCTTTTTGTTACGAGTGTCTATTTCAAAATATTTTTTTCTCGGATACTGTTAGTTCATTAAAAAAATATATTTTTTCATCTGAAATTTAAATGTATTATTTTTTCACAGATCTGCTGCAAAATGTCAGCTGTTTAAAAAACAGAGGTGGAAAGATGAATATGTTGCTTTTGGCTTCACCTGTTTGAGAGAACAAGATGGAACTGAAAGACCAAAATGCACGATTTGCAATTTGGTAATGAGCAATGTATATTTGAAGTCATTAGGATTAAGAGAACATCTCAAAACTAAGCACAGTAATACGTTGTTTATTTATTTATTTAACAGCTCTTATATACCGCGCTCTTTGTTATCAGTGCGGTTTACATTTAACAATATGTTACTCAGACAGTTAAGACCTGACCTAAGTTTACAGATAACAGGGAACGTAACATGGATATGAACTGGAGGAAACTATTTACATTTGAACAGATATCGTGATGGTGTTCTATTTACAGTAAAGTACATCATGCAGCAGTACAATTCTATATGGTCTGTGTTACATGTTGGAAGGTGGATTGATGCTTTCAAGTTGAAATGAATTTGTTATAATCACTTATCACTAGCTGCCATTGCGCAACCTATGCCAAGAGCTTCTAAACATGAAAACAAAGCTCCATGGTATTCCCCGGAAATCAAACAGGCAAAGATCACTTTAAGAAGACTTGAAAGACAATGGAGGAGATCCAAAGGGCAACCAGATCACCAAGAATACTTGACAAAGCAACAAGAATACAACGAGCTAATTCTTAACCGCAAGAAACATCACACAAACATCATCATGAATTCTCTAAACCATCCGAGAGAGCTATTCTCTATAGTGAAAGAGCTATCAAGAACTCCTCAAAGCCATGCCATAGATGCATTAACTCCAGAAGCCTATGCAACCTATTTCTGAAACAAGCGCTCCTGTACACAAACTTCACTAAACCAATCTATCATATCTTCGACAGAACAAGATCACCCAAAATTTTGGACTTCATTCTACTCAGTCACTGAGGATCTTTGCACCAAACTCCTAAAATCCTTGAACACGATCACTTTCCCTCTTGACCCCTGCCCAACCCTCTGGATAAAGACAATAGCACAAGACTTAGCACCAGCACTCTGCAAAATAATAAGCTTATCCCTATCACAAGGAATCATGCCACTTCCACTGAAAATCACTTCCATAAGACCACTACTAAAGAACACCACAACTGACCCAACCTCTCCTGCCTCATATCGCCCCATATCCAGCATCCTGCTCCTATCCAAATGAATCGAAAAGACGGTCCAACTGCAACTACAAGACCATGTTGACTCAACCTTCCCACTCGACCCTCAACAGCACAGATTCAGAAAGCTTCAAGGGATATAAATTTTAACATCTCTACTGAACACAGTGCTTAAAGGACTTGAAGTCATCAAGAAAGGCTTCATACTAATTTTCATAGATATAATATCCACCTTCAATTCTGTAATTCACTCCATACCTGTGGACAGGCTAAGCGAAATAGGAATAGGTGACACCTCATTGTCATGGCTTCGCTCCTACCTATCTGATAGAAGATCTCAAGTCAAGATAAAAAGCAACACTTCAAGACCTTTCCCACTAAAGCAAGGCTCAGCACTCTCTGCTCTCCTTTTCAACATTTACATACAGCCAGTTTGCAAAATCTTAGAAGAACACAACATGCACTACCACCTATATGCGGATGACCTAATGATATATTCCACTCTTGACATCAGGAATCCCGACTATTCCGCCATCTCATCCTGCATGACAGCAATCACAGAATGGCTAGTACAATATAATCTGGCAATCCATTACAATAAATCTGAGGCCCTCATAATCACGAGGGACTCCACATTTAACCCCCCGTATAACCTACCAATAGGAAGCCGAACAATCCCGGTGAAGAATGAAGTAAAATACTTAGGAATACACCTCGGCCAGAGACTCAAATTCCAATCCCACATCAACAGGACAACCTCCAAAGTCTATTATAAAATGAAAATTCTGCAAAACCTTTGACCCTTACTCGAACAGAACCACTTCCGCTCCGTATGTCAAGCTCCAACCACCCCGCAGCTTGATTGCTGCAATTTAATTCTACATGGCCTAACCAAATCTGCAAGTCAAGCTTTACTATTGGCTCAAAACACAGCAGCATGATTAATCACAGGAACAAATAAACAAGCTCATATCACCCCCATATTAGAATCTCTCCATTGGCTCCTCATTTGATCACGAATAAAATATAAGGCAATAATGATGGCATTCGAAATATTACACAACCAATCTGCACTTAATCAGAAAAGTCCCAGACACTCAATCAAGGAGGAAGCAGCACCAAAACACCCTTGCAACTACCACAATATTTACATGCACCTCTCAGAATGTGCTCTGCAGAATGTTTGAACTTTACATCTCATCATTATGGAACTCTCTTCCACACCACCTGAGAACAACTACAGATGTTGCTGACTTCAGAGAGTTCTTTAAAAAAAACCATTTATTTACAGAGTACTTCGACACCATAGAAATCACGCAACATTATCGATAAATCCCCCGACCAACCTGCCTCCAACAGGTCACCTCAATAGGCAAATCATCAATCCTCTGTAAAGAGCTACAAAACGTTGTATGAATGTACCACTGTTAATTGTTATTGTAAATAGTTACTGATGAAATGTTCCATGTAAACAAAGTTATGTTCATTGTAAACCGCTTTGAGAATGTGAAAAGCGGTATATAAAAATTGCTAAATAAATAATCAGAAAGGAACTCTCATCATATGGGCTTGCACCTCCTGGGAAACCTCTTCTGGAAGCCTCCTACAAGGTTTTGTACATGATTGCCAGAGAAAGGAAGACTTATTTATTTATTTATTTATTTAAAGTCTCTTTTATACCGCGCTATTCAGCATCAGCGCAGTTTACAATAAACAATAAACAATAAACTTATACATTCTGAGAAGGCCTAGTGAAGCCCTGCACACTTGAGATGGCTAAAATCATGCTGGAAGAGGATTCTATGAAACAACTGAGTCAGGTGCCCTTGTCCAATGCCACTGTACGTCAAAGAATTAGACATGAGTGAGGACATAATAACCTAAGTCATAAGCAAATTTAAAAATAGTCCTGTAAAAATCAGCATGCAGCTTGATGAATCAAATAACATTTCAAACCACGGTTAATTGCTAGCATTTGTACACTATGTTCATGAAAAGAACATCAAGGAAGAGTTTTTCTTGCGTGATCGACTTGAAACAACCACCAAAGCAGCTGATGTGTTCAAGTTGATCCAACTGTCTTTTAAAAGTCATGAGCTAGCATGAGATTTTACTGGGTCTATTAATGCAGATGGAGCTCCTGCCATGATTGGCAAAGTCTGGATTCGTTGCTTTGGTCAAAGAAAATGTTCCACATGTGTTGTTTACACAGTGTTCCACATCGCCAAGCTTTGGCGTCCAAAACACTGCCAAAGAAAAGAAATGATGGAAATAGTTGTACAAATAGTCAATTTAATTTGAGGACGTTCATTAAATCATCAGCTATCTGAAGCATTCTATGAAGAAATTGGAATGGAACATTGTGTTTTACTGTACCACACAGAGGTATGTTGGCTAAGTCATGGTCATGTTTTAGCATGTGCAGTGAAACATTGGGATGAAATTTTTAAATTTTTCGAGGATTGCTCTTCGACCAGAGGCCTTATGTGCAGAGGCTGCAGAGATGAGCTCCCCAGGTGAGCTTGGAGGCCTCCATCGTCAGCACCTGTTGGTGCAGGGGCGCTTGAAAGGGTACCTGCCAGAAGATGCACCGACTGCTGACACCCATGGGAGGAAATCTAGCAATGGTGGAGTTATGCACACCCTTGTCAGAGAGATGGCCTGACTCTAGTGCATGCAGAGGGTCCACTGCACCTGCCACATATGCAGACAGGCGAATGGAGTGACATGGACTCTGGATGCCATGTGGTCCAGGAGGCAAAGCAGACACCATCGAGCAGCACTGAACCTGGTGCGCCAGAGAGGCAAGTCGGTGGGCCCAGTCTGTTGGGAGAGATGCCCTGGCCACCATAGTATCGAGGAGAGCTCCAATGAACTCGAGGCACTGAGTGGATAGCTGATCACAAAGCCCAGCTGGCTCCAAGACTAATGATATGCTGCGAGGTCTGGCAAATCTCATCTGGAGAGCCGCCTCTCACCAAACAGTTGTCCGGGTAAGGGAAGACAAAGATCCCCTGCACACAGAGACAAGCAGCGATGACCACTAGGCACATCATGAAAACCCTGGGGGTGGACGCGAGTCCAAAGGGAAGAACCCTGTATTGATAGTGCCTGCCACTGAGGATGAAGCAGAGGTATTGCCAGTGTAGGAGCTGAATGAAGATGTGGGTGTAGGCATCTTTTAGACCCAAGAAGCACAGCCAATTAACCCACTGGAGGTAGGGCAGCAATCTTCCAAGGGACACCATCTTGAACTTCTCTTTGATTAGAAAGCGATTTAGATTGGGAAGATCCAGAATGGGTCGGATGTCATCCATCTTTTTGGGGACCAGGAAGTAATGGGAGTAGAACCCCCTTCCTGTCTGAGACAGTGGAATTAGTTCCATCACCCTGGCTTCCAAAAGGTTGGCTACTTCCAGCTGGAGAAGTTCTCGATGGTGAAGACCAGAGAGCATCCCCCCCCCCCCCAAAGTGTAGGAGGTAACCCTCCTTCACGATTTGCAATGCGCAGGTGTCGGAGGTGATGCTGAGCGAACGGTGGGCAAAGAACTGGAGATGTCTCTCAATGTGCTGCAGAACTGGGCCTGAAAGGGGAGGAAAGGCCATGGTCTGGGAATAAAAAGCCCCCCCCACCCCACCCCCAAGATGTGGCCGAGGAGCTAGTTGGGGCTTCAGGGGCTTAGGCCTATGTTGTTGTCTTTGGCCTTGGCCTGCTGTCCCTGTAGGGGTGCCTGTAGGAATGATATGGAGAATAGGAACCATAGGCCGCCTTCAAGTAGAAAGACTTTTTCCCCCAAAGTCTTCTGTCAGGAAGGGTCAGCAATCTTTCTAGAAAGTCTGGTCATATAGTGAGTTGTTTTGCCTCCAACTCAGCAGCCTTTTCCATCGTGGGCTTGCTGAAGAGGTTTTCTCCCCTGCATGGGACATCAGCCAATTTCAAAACATTTGACAGAGACTCATTCATTAATGAAATCAATCCATAACTTCATCAGGAACAAGACACCCTAGATCTTAATATAGAAGAATAGAACACAATCATAGCCAACGCAGCATCTGCCCCAACCAACAATGAACCACAAACGTGCAAAAGATCCAACGTCCCATGGTATTCATAAGAAATAAGAGTTGCAAAGCGCACACTAAGAAGACTAGAATGAAAATGGAGACGGAACAAGTCACATAACTTCCTAACACAATACAGAGACAAACAACGGGAGTATAACAATCTAATAAATGAACGCAAACACCACCACCATACCAACCTAATCATGAAATCTACCAATAGACCAAGAGAACTTTTTAGCATTATCCAAAAGCTCACTAAGGATGACACGCAACAAAGCACCAACCATCTTGACCCACAAAAATATGCAGACTACGTGAAGTCAAAAAACACAAGCCAAACAAACTCTTCCTCACAACAAACAAATGATCACATGATAAAGAAGAAATATCAAACATGGGAGAGCTTCAATATACCAACAAAACAGCAAGTAGAAGACATTATATCTGGTCTAAACACAACAACTTCACCATCAGACCCATGCCCAGTGTCATGGATCAAAGCCACAAAAAGCAAGCTCTCTCATCACATTCATAAAATCGCCAAGGATTCACTCCAACAAGGATACATGCCACAATCCCTAAAGCATGCAATGATACAGCCAATAATTAAAAATAGCAATCTGAGCCCATCCGAACCAAAATCATACCATCCCATCTCTAGCCTGCCATTCCTTGCTAAAGTCGTGGAAAAAGCAGTCCAAAGGCAACTTCAGGACCATATAGATATCAATGCCCCTCTGGACGTACATCAGCACGGATTCAAGCCCCAACACGGCGTGGAAACACTATTCACCTCCCTCTTTGACAATCTCCTAAGAGGCATTGACAACATAAAGAACGGCTTCCTCCTAGTGTTCATGAATATCTCGGTGGCCTTCGATACCGTGTCACACCCTAAGCTGTAGTAGCTGATAAGAATGCAATAAATAATACCCGGAGTCAGGCAAAGATTCAAGCCAATTTAATGTGCACAGACTCAGATTGCAGTAGCATTCAAAATGGTCTGAGCACAGAGCTCAGAAAAATGACAGTTTATATACTTTTCTTCTCCAGTCTAATACAGGCAAAACTCCTCATTGGCCACAGTGGCCCACTTACTCTCATCCAATAGACATCTCTGACCGGGCCCAGGACTCGCTCCCCCTGCTTGGGTCTTACTAGCCACGGGTCAGCAATTAGACATAACACTAAACATAATACTTTTACTACAGTATATTTTGCTACTTCTGCAAGGTCAGTTAGCTTGCAAAGATAGTGGAAGGCATATCAGAAGCATTCTTAACAAAAGCAAAACAAAGCGAGGCCAAACAAAGCAAGGTTAAGACGTATCTCTAGCCTTGGCTCAAAACACTAAACAATCTTCATAATGCTAGACAAAATATTCTTACACTGTTCGGCTTCTCTGCTATATTTTCATCCTAATTACGAGGTCAGTGCACAATCAGCAAAGATACAGTGGAGGACATTCCTACTAAAGCAGACATCTGGCTTACCTAAACAATGAACAGTAAAAGTTTTAATTCTCTTATCTCCAGGAGAGCAGAACATGTTATCAAACCAGAATAGAACAGTATTTCTTTCTAACAGCTAACAGCATTCTGTAATTTTCAGCAATAACATTTTAAAGCAGGAAAAAGGGCTTCAGACCTAGCTCTGCTACATACTAGGCCATCACCTATCACATTCCCTCCTTTTGATTATTCTCACCCGCAAGTGAGGAAGGGTGAGAATCTAATCACACAAATAGCAAATATACTTCAGACCAGAGAAGAGAATTAAATAGAGGGATCACTGTGTGGTATAGGGTAATAATTCCATGAGACTAATATATGTGCTGCTGCCCTGCGGTCAATAGTACTATCGATAATAGAGTTCAGCATGCGCAAGCATAAGGGCAGGAAACAGGGGATACATATGCAAATAGCCACAATCAAAAATACATTTGATACAAGTGTCTTTGTCAAATCATATAGCATGCCTAGTGTATAAGCGGAGGGGCAGGAGACATAGGAGGAACAAATGACATATATACTGTTCAGCATAGCAATAGGCCCGTTCTCATTGTTCCATCGCAGTTCCCATAACAGGAGAGGAAAGATTCTGGCGGGGGGTTGAGACAAGTCCGGGTATTCCCTGTTGTGCAAATACTAGGTTTGCAGGCTGCACAGGGAAGTAGGGCAAGAGTCAATTCAAAGCACCCCAAGGCTGTGCCAGAACGAAGCAAGAATAAGAATTCATAATGGGCATAGTCTCTGGAAAATTGGTGGAACTGTTGGCATCCACAACAGGTAGTAGACGTAGCGTTGATTGTAGGTCCTCAAGCTTCTGCCGTACGTAGACCTACCAGCTTTGTGGCAGGAGTAGGGCTGTAGATTCCAAAGTATCACTGTCCTCTGGGATGTCTCAGGTTCTTAAAATATCATAGTACAGTCTCTCAGGCTATTATTGCCTCCTTAGAGCAGTTCACTTTTTAGGAGATCAAAACAGTTTTCTTTTTTTCTTTTTCGGAGCATTTGAACACAGTCTTGTAGAAGACTCAATTTCTTAACACAACACAGTCTATTTCTGATGATTTCAGCTTTCTCCAGATGCGAGGCTTACCTTCGGATAAAGAAACAGTCTTGAAATAGTGCAGTTTCCGAGGGCCCAATAAGTCTTAGGTCCGTGGCTGTTGTCGTAGGGTGAGGCGCAATGGAGTCATTTATGGAAGTCCACGACCAAGTTCAGAAGCGGCTGCTGGAATGCAAAACTGGAGGACGTCTGTTCCCTTGACGTCCAGGAGCAGGTTGGTAAAGTTCTTACGATGACGGATCTTTTCTTCGCAGCGTGAGTCGCAAGGGTGCTGCAGGATTGGCGATCGAAGTCCAGGGACGACTCTCAGGTACTGTGGCTGGTTTCACTCGACTGTGGTGGATCCAGGAGTCGATCTCGGCCACTTTAACTGCTGTTGGGGTTGATAACAAAACGACATATGGCCCTTTCCAATACGGCGCCAGCGGTGTCTTCTTCTACTCTGTCACCCACACCGAGGCTCCAGGCTTGAAAGGATGCAGGGGCTTGGATGGGCTGATCTCGTACTCACGCATGAAGACCCTGCAAAACAGAACTTAAAACCAATAGTGCTTATCTAGTAATTTCAGATCCTATCTGTCACACATCTCCTTTTACTCTCTATACAATAGGCTACAGAATCTCAGAATCTCAAAAGGGGAAACTCCTAAAGACTTAGCAGGGGCTAAGTATATCCTATGAAGGGCTATAGGAAGAACCTGGGGCCAGGGCTGAGGACTTAACTACTAGATCAAGGGTCACCACTGCATATTTAACACAACTATGTCTATTAATGATGACAAGACTGCTTTCATCCACAAAGAAAGTTTTGTCTGGGCGGTCCAAGGGAATATCAGTTGAGTCTAGGCAACTTGAGCACACAATGTCCATTACTTCCAAGCAATCATGATCAGGAGGGCCTGGACCAACGGGCAATAGGGTGGCTGGGTTTAGAGTTTGGCTGAGACTGAATTGTAATCGAGGATTCTCACATAGCATATTTTGATATTTTAACATTCGGGCATTAGTGAGCCAATGGCTTCCTTTATATTCCATCAGGGTTAAAACAGAGTGTGGTACAGTAACTTGAAGAAGGTTTTGTCCTAAGGTGAGCTTATCTGCTTCGCTCACTAAGAGGGCTGTGGCTGCTACAGCTCTCAGGCAAGGTGGTCAGCCTTTGGCAACAGGATCCAATTGTTTCGACAGGTAGGCCACAGGTCGCTGCCAAGACCCAAGAGGCTGGGTCAAGACTCCCAATGCATTTCCACTTGATTCATGGACATACAGACGAAATGGTTTCTGCACATCCGGTAGACCCAAGGCTGGGGATGACATCAATGCTGTTTTCAGTGATTCAAATGCTTTATCTTGTTCTGAGCCCCATTCCAGGGGAGATCGTTCCATTCCCTGTGTGATTTGGTACAAGGGTGTGATTTGGTACAAGGGTTTCGCCATGAGCGCAAAATTTGGTATCCATATTCGGCAGTAGCCTGCAGCTCCCAAGAAAGCTCGCACCTGTTTCCTAGTAGTGGGTGTTGGGATGCGGCATACTGCTTCCTTTCGCTCAAGTCCTAATTTCCGGGTTCCTTTGGACAGGTGGAACCCTAAGTATTTCACTTCTGTCTGGCACAGCTGCGCCTTGGCTCTGGAAACCTTGTAGCCAGCTTCATTCAAATGGTGCAAGAGGTCACTTGTAGCTTGTATACAATCAGATTTGTTATTGGTGGCTATGAGCAAATCATCTACATATTGAAGCAAAATTCTTTTTCCCGGAATCACAGAGTAGCTTGACAAATCTTGACTGAGGGCTGCACTGAAGATAGTGGGTGAGTTCTTAAATCCTTGTGGTAATCGAGTCCAAGTAAGTTGCCCTCGCCGTCCTGTGGTAGGGTTTTCCCATTCAAATGCAAACAAAAACTGACTGGCCTCTGTCAGGCGTATACAGAAAAAAAGGCATCTTTTAAGTCCAAAACAGTAAAGTGAGTGGCTTCTGCTGGAATCAGTCCTAGGAGGGTGTAAGGATTTGGTACTACTGGATGTATGGTTTCAACTGCACTGTTCACTCAACGTAGATCCTGCACTGGACGGTAGTCACCTGTCCCAGGCTTCTTGATTGGGAGAAGGGAGGTGTTCCAGGGTGACTGGCATTCTCTGAGAAGTCCATACTGCAATAATTTCTTCAAATGGCGATGAATGCCTTCAATTGCTGGTCTCGGGAGGGGATACTGACGCACATGCACTGGTTCTGCTCCTGGCTTAAGGGTAACAAGTACAGGAGCTATATTCTTTGCTAGGCCAGGTGGATTATTCTCTGCCCATACTCCAGGTGGGGCTGCAATGCTGGTAAGTATACAGGAACTTTGCTGGCCTGATTGGAGATGCACTATAGAACCGCTACTCTTCTTCTCGGGGAACAGTCAGCACTATCAATCCAGCTCCTTCGATTAGGAAAACTTCCTCCACATCATTCAACTAAAGTATCAGCAAGAAGAACTGCTCTCTTCTCCATCTTACATTCACTTTCTCTGTCACATTACCTCCACAATTCACAGACATTCTGAACAACTTAATCGTGCTGTATTCATGCCCGCAAATCCATCCCGTTTCTGCAAGTTCTGTTTTATATCTCCCTGGGACTGACTTGACAAAAACTGCATTTACCATGCACAAATTCTCCTGGGCTGCTGGATTTCATGGGGCATATAGTGAGGGCTGCCTGCACTATTTGGATTCCACTTCATGTTCTCGGGCGCTGACTGTGGGTGACTCTGAACTGGTAAAATGAATCCCTGCCTGCAGTGTCAGCGGTGGACTGTAGCCCCCACATGTGCTTGTCAACAGAGGAACAATCTAGATAGAGTCTTTACAATAGAAAACTACACTTCTGCAACATGTTATAATAACAAATCCTAACAGAAAGAACTATAGTTCATAACATGACGACTACATAGCTGTTACGTATAACTGGAATAAAATTACTTGGCAAAAAACTAACTGCCTGCCGTAATCAGCTTGGCTTTACAAAATAAATTACTTTCAATTTTACAGTTTCTAGGAAGCAGAGATTCAAAAAGACATTCATTCTGGATACATTTTCCATAAAGCGGATGGACATCTAAAATACATATACACATTTTCCTTCCTAGTTCGTAGGCTTCGTAGAGCAAAGGGAAAATACAAGCATCCCTTCCTATTGAAACTTGAGCCCTACATGATTTCTGCTCACTTGATCTGCACAGGAATTCAAGTAGGAATGTAACCCTTTCCAGGCTAAGTACAATACTATCGAGATCCACAATCCTGACTAAACATTCTTATGAAATGATATATAATACATGACCATAGCAGAAGGCACATCACTATTACAAAATATTGAATAAAAACAGGTATAATTTCCCTAAAATAAGCACCCATTAGCCCAGCAGCAGAACGTTGAAAACATGCCTTCATAGGGTTAAAACATTCCTCTGCACAAACACGTCTCCTGTCAGTTTCACTCTGTGCTGCAGTTGAATGAGGGAGACAGCTTCTTGCTTTTACAGTGACTCTTCTTAACTATACTTTTACTATTTCATATGCGGTAAAGTGTCAAAAATTACCCAACGGAATATAATCCTACCCTTATACTAGAAGGGAAACTCGTGGTTTCAACAGATAACAAAGAAACTCCCAACGCTTCCTCCTTTTCACAAGCATTCTTCACACAGACAAACATGCTAGCATTTTCCAAATTCCGAATTCCCGGGCTGACTGACAAACCAGAATTACTGAAACCGAAAGGGCTGATGGTTTCGCCCCGCGCACTACTTGCAGGTGTACTAGGATCGCCCGTGGAAGTTGATCAGACTTCCTTTACCTGTTACTGTACCAGAAGTGTCTCGAGACTTTCCCAAAGATATCTAAGAACCAGAAAAATCAATACTCACCGGATCCGGTAGCTAATGTGCTGCACAACCAATCCCTCCTTGGGTTGAATCCTGGACTCCCCCTCGGGTTCGAGGTGTTGGCCGGCCAGAAACAGCAACCTGCGGAGGCAAGGAGGAGTCTCCTCTGATACAAAAGGACCAGGGGCGCCAGAGACCCTCCTGCGGTCAGTCAGGCTCGGCTCTAGCCGGACCAAACCTGTGAGGCGAGATGTCGGGGCATATTCACTTGCATACCATCCCCCACTCGCACATTCCCGGCCCAACGCACCAGAAATATGTAGTAGCTGATAAGAATGCAATAAATAATACCCGGAGTCAGGCAAAGATTCAAGCCAATTTAATGTGCACAGACTCAGATTGCAGTAGCATTCAAAATGGTCTGAGCACAGAGCTCAGAAAAATGACAGTTTATATACTTTTCTTCTCCAGTCTAATACAGGCAAAACTCCTCATTGGCCACAGTGGCCCACTTACTCTCATCCAATAGACATCTCTGACCGGGCCTAGGACTCGCTCCCCCTGCTTGGGTCTTACTAGCCACGGGTCAGCAATTAGACATAACACTAAACATAATACTTTTACTACAGTATATTTTGCTACTTCTGCAAGGTCAGTTAGCTTGCAAAGATAGTGGAAGGCATATCAGAAGCATTCTTAACAAAAGCAAAACAAAGCGAGGCCAAACAAAGCAAGGTTAAGACGTATCTCTAGCCTTGGCTCAAAACACTAAACAATCTTCATAATGCTAGACAAAATATTCTTACACTGTTCGGCTTCTCTGCTATATTTTCATCCTAATTACGAGGTCAGTGCACAATCAGCAAAGATACAGTGGAGGACATTCCTACTAAAGCAGACATCTGGCTTACCTAAACAATAAACAGTAAAAGTTTTAATTCTCTTATCTCCAGGAGAGCAGAACATGTTATCAAACCAGAATAGAACAGTATTTCTTTCTAACAGCATTCTGTAATTTTCAGCAATAACATTTTAAAGCAGGAAAAAGGGCTTCAGACCTAGCTCTGCTACATACTAGGCCATCGCCTATCACAAAGCTACTGCAACGCCTACAACAGATAGGACTATGCAAGAATACCCTAAAGTGGTTTACATCATACCTGGAAGGGCGAATGCAACAAGTCAAATGCGATCAAAAGAAATCCCTACAATTCCCCGTCACGCAGGGAATACCTCAAGGCTCAGGCCTATCTACATACAGCCCATATGCAACATCAAGAACCATAATCTATGCTACCATATTTATGCTGACATCATGGTGTACGCTCCAGTCAACTTACTGGCACTAAACACCGCACCAATAACAAAATGCCTCGAAGACATGAATGACTGGCTCACAGACAACAACTTAACAGTCAACTACGACAAAACTGAGGCAATGTTCGTCACCAGGAACTCCACATTCACACCCCCATAAACCATAAGCATCCTAGACAAACACATAATAGTCAAAGAAGATTAAATATCTGAGCATAACACTAGACAGAGCTCTGAACTTAAAATCTCACATCAACAAAACTGCGAACAAGGCATAGCATCGATTGAAAACAGTCAAACAAATCAAACCAATGCTCCGTCAAGACCACTTCCGAACAGTATGTCAAGCACTCATCACACCTCTGCTTGATTATGGAAATTCACTATACCAAGGCCTTCCTCACCAAACACTACACCCACTACAGATGGTACAAAACACTATAGCACGCATCATTACAGACACCCCCAAGGACCGAGCACATCACTCCCATCCTACAACAACTACACTGGCTCCCAATGGTGGCAAGAGCTAAATACAAAACAATCATGATAATCTTCAAAGTCATTCACCATCTCTCAGCGGACGTACTCCAATTATAACAAGAGACATCAGCAATAGACCAAGAAGAACCAACAACAACAACATGATCAGCACCCCTGCAGGCTATCACAAAACCAAACAAACAACCTCAAAAAGAGCACCATCACTACTGGCATCCTCAATATGGAACTCCCTACCAATGAGCCTGAGAGCTTTAGAAGACCTCACAGACTTTCGCAAAGACCTCAAAACATGGTTATTTATAGAAACGTATGAGCACTCAAGCAACATCCCTTACCCAAACAGCAATACTATCATCACCGCCAACAAACACACACCCACCCCATCCACACGAACAAATTCATCACACCATGTTAGTAAATACCTTTATGCTATATGTTACCTCAACTGTACTGTCTTAATACTGTCACTTAACTGTACTGTCTAAATGTTCACACATACCCCAATGTTAAATCTAACCTTCCAATTGTGTTGTGACGTGACCACGTTGATTGAAGGAAAAGGTGGCATACAAATCTCTCTAAATAAATAATTTTCTCCTGAATCCATTGCTCCAGGTCTGACAACTGTAGCCATGCCAGGCAGCGGGCACCAATGCCCACTGCAGCTACTCTGGCCATGGACTCAAAGCAGTCATAGGCTGCCTGAGTCACAAATTTGGAGCATTCCTTGGTTTTACTGACCAGGCTCCAAACGTGCTCGAGATGGTCACCAGAAAGCCCAGCTGAAAACCTGGCAAGCTTCCCTGCCAGATCTCTCAAGTGCATGCTTATGTATAGCTAGTAGGCTTGTATACGGGCCATGGGCATCGAGCCCTGGTAACACTTCCTGCCAAAGCCATCCATGGTGCGAGCCTCCTGATCTGGGGACACTGAGAAGTGTGTCTTAGTGCTCTTGATGCAGTGCATGGCTGACTCCCCTACCATGGAGTTATAAAGCAGTTGTGTTTTCTCAAAGCCCAGGCTCTTGCGGTCTTCTATACATGGAATAGAGCTACCTGCTCACTGTGGGCACCGTAAGCGGGATCTCCCTCATCCTCAGAAGGAGCCGCTCCAGAATGGGGTAAACAGGGACAGTGATGGCCTCCTTTGGTGGGGTGGGATCTTGGAGAATCTCAAGCTCCTCCACTTGGTGGTTCCTCTGCTTCCAGGGTAAAAGGCAAGGCCTTTCCCATATCCCTCACTAATTCCAGGAAGGAAAGATCCTTGGAAGGGGACCTCCGATGCTCCGGAAGAGGGGAGGAATCCAAGGGCACAATCTCGGTGTTGTCTCTGGAGACTCATCCTCAGTCACCCAGTAGAAGTCTGAGTCACTGAGGAACTCGAAGTACTGACGGGACTGAGGACTCCGTCGATGATGGGAAGGCGTCCTCTATTATTGATGTTTGGAACCGGAGACACTGGAGGAGACTGGCTGTACCAACTGGAATCGGGAGCAGTCTCAGACCCAGAGGAGACCACAAAGGTTTTGAGAATAGGTTGCACCTCAGCTGGTGAGGCCTCTGCCGCAATGGGGCCATCACCGGCAGTGAGGAACTAGAGTTATCCGGACTGGGGGGGGGGAGTTCTGTGCCATAAAGGCAACAAAAGACTGTGCTCTAGAGCTAGCATTTGCTCTGCAAGGAGGGTGAGCTCCGCAGCCAACTATGTCGATGCAAGTTCCTTCGGCAGGGACTCGACGAGGGTAATTTATTTATTTATTTATTTTATTTATTACAATCTCTTATATACCGCGCTATTTGGCATCAGCGCGGTTTACATTATAACACAACGACCATAACAACATGCTGTTTGGTTTTACATCGAACAGGTGATCAAACTTGGATAACAGGGGTAACTATATACATGAGATATTTACATGGTGAGGAGTAACTTGTATAACAGGGGTCAATTATGATATACATGAGATATTTACATGGTAATGAGTAATAGCCTCGGAAGCCCTGTGCCGAGCCTCAGAGGTGGCAGGAAGCAATTCCTCCCATTGGGGCAGCTTGGAGGCCTGCCCCCAGCCTTCGCCTTTAGTGTTCCATCTTGGGCTCCGATGCCAATGCCCAGGGGTTTTACCCCAGGAGTCAGTATTGCCCCCCAACGCCGACTTGGATGGAGTCTGTTCCTTCTGGGGGTGCTCCTTGTTGAAGGAGAGCCGCCGGTCCAATGCCCCATGACCTCGAGGCTCGGAGGCTGCCCGGACCCTTTTGGAGCCGGGCCCTTCGAAGATGTCAAAGCAGAGGTCGATGCCAAGGAAAGTGTGGAGGCCTTAGAACTGAACAATTCCCGCTACATTTCTTGGTTCTTGAGTTCCTTGCACATCATCTGCAAGCAGAAATGGCAAGCAGAAGGCTCATGGTCGGCCCCGAGATACTAAAGGCACAAACTATGTAATAACACTTATTAAAAGAGGGCTGCTACACAGTACCCTGTCCTGTGCTGCTGAGGTAAGCTATATTCTTATTTGATTTAAATTATAGCTCTTTGCTGCTGCTAGGCTCTAACTTATTATGAAATTTAAACTACAAACTCTCTGCTGGGTTCTAAATTTAACCAGAAAGCTCTCTTCTGTGTTTTAAATTTAAACTAAAAGTACTTTGCTGATGCTAGGCCCTGAATGACTATTACATTTAAACTACAAGCTCTCTGCTGGGTATGAAATTTAACCAGAAAGCTCTCTTCTGTGTTTTAAATGTAAACTTAAACTGCTGCTACTAGGCCCTGACTGATTTAACAAAAAATAGTGGGTTCACAGATTAATTAGCTTTAATACGAGGTAAAAAGAATTCCTTTCAGAAAATTCCCAGAAGTATATACTCACAATTGCAGATCTCTCTCCAGAAGTAACAGTCCCCTTTTCTAGTCTTTCAAGACTGAGGATCACAGAGCTCTGGTTGAGCTATTTATGCCTGTGCTGCTGACTAAGCTGTGACCAACTTCCTGGATGATTAACAGTCCTTGCATGGATAGAAGGAGTCTTTCAAAATGGCCTTTCGATCTGCCACCTGGTGTTTACACCTATTGAAAAAGTTTCACAGGTCTCTTGCCTCCTAGGTAGAAGGCCTCTTTGTAAAGGTCTCTAGAAGACTATTTGCTGCTCAAAGAGTACTGACCCTGTTTTGCCTTTTGTGCTAACCTATATTCTTATTTGATTTAAATTATAGCTCTTTGCTGCTGCTAGGCTCTAACTTATTATGAAATTTAAACTACAAGCTCTCTGCTGGGTTCTAAATTTAACCAGAACCATGCTGGAAATCATTTGGCCTTCCTTCTACTTTTTTTTAAAAAAAGTATATCTGGGTTTCCAAGATGGTATTTTAAATAATGTCCAGGCCTTATACAAACACTTAACTTTTGCAGCTGCCCCTTTTTGTTTTTTCTTAAGCATTTTCCTCATTTTTCAAAGGCTCCTTTTTAAATTTTGAAAGCTAGCACAGTAGAATTCTTTGTTGTTCTCCATCCAGTATTAAATCAAATTTCATCATGTTATGATCATTATTGCCAAGTGGACCCCACAAAGTCACCTCTAATACCGGATCCTATGTTCCACTAAGAATTAGGTCCAAAATAGTTCCTCCTTGTATATATCCTTAACTAGCTGCGCCATAAAGCAGTTATTTATTTCATCTAGAAACTTCTCCTTCTAGCATGTACAAAACGTTTACAGAAAAACAAACCAATATAATACAGAAATCTTTATCAGAAAGATTACAGTAATTTCAAGAAATCTCAAGTTGCTATAAATGAATGTCAATAAAAACATCTAACATCACTTGAAAAACAAAACGAAGAGTCCAATCAAGAAAAAACAAAAAAATTATTAAACTCTAAACACACTTAAGCCTTGGATTTTTTTAAAAAATATATTTCTGCCAAACAAATCATTGATTCATCATAATGAAAAAAAAAAGACCTAGAAAGTGTTTTAAAAAAATCCCATTTTCCATTATATGAATCACTGTTCAAAATGCCAAAAGGGAAACTCATAGCAGTTTGTCATCTGCACATTCTTAACTCCAACAGAAGATATAAAGTTTATGCTTTAAGGTTTGCCACTTTGCATTACTCCAGATTACAGGCATAGTTACTAACTTGCATCAATGGTTTTGCGTACTTTAGCATGGTTAATGCATATTTTATCGCAAGTCCCATTTTATGCAATGGGACCTAATTACTAATAAACTGTGTTAAAAGTGTTAACATGCACTGACGTGATAACGCACATTGGTAACTATGCCCATTATTATTCCAGGCTAATTACTATACGAGAAAAATAGTACAGTTGATATGTACTCATCACTGAGCACAAAAATTTGTAAATCCCACATCGGTGCTCCTTTCAAATTGCCTTGTATGACACCAGTGAGATGGCCTTTGACTTTTTGTTTTAAGGCGGCTTAGTGTACCAATGTTTGGTACACAACATCTTTCTTGAAGTAGCTCTCCATGGTTTGAATTAATGTGTAGAATGGGTAGAGATATTTGTATATGGTAAATGGTATGGAATTTCTTTGATCTTGCTGCAATTAGAAAGTAGGATTTTATGAATTGTGTGTAATGTAGATTTTTTTTCCTTTTTGCTTTTTTGAATGTATGATGTGGGTGTTACTTTGCATTCTATTTTATTGTTAGCATTATCTTACATTAATATCTTAATATCTTAACTTTCAGTTCCCCTGAAGCAAGTGTTAATTTGGCAAATATCACTCACACTGGCAAGGACTAAAAAACTGGGCTGAAGAGAGGTTTGGTGTCTGTTACTGGAGTTGAAAATGGATGCAGATGGCAAGAAACTGATATGAATTTTCCTTTTGGAGTTCGTGAACTGTGGATCACTCAGTAAAAGACTTAAGATATAAATGGCATGCAATATATAATAAAATAAGGAAGTAAATGATAGTCACGTTTAGTAGGAAGATTTATGTAAAAGTATAGAAGAGGATAACTTGGGGCAATAGAGACTGGCTTGCAAGAGTTCTGAGTCTTCTCGGGTTTAGGGTAAGGAGACCGATATAGTTTAAAGATGATCCAAGTCTTCATTCTGTATGCTGGATCCTATTCCAGCTGGGTTTATGAGTTATATGAAGTTGGTGGTGCTACTTTTAGGGAAAACTATGAACAGGTCACTGACTATGGCTATGTTCTGCCATTGTTAAAGCAAGCCATGATCAAACTAGTTAAGAGGTTTGGAACATAGGAAGAGGAATGCCCTTCATTCATATCACCTAGTACAGAATATACCTTTCCACTTGTAGAAAAGTGTATTAAGAAATAGATTTTCAGCAGCTATTGGATTTGGTTTTTGAGAAGACTAGTACATTGGGCAAAAGTTGTATTGACAGTGTCACAAAATCAAATTAGTTTGGGTTTAATTAATGAGTGGAGTTTATATGGCAACAGAGTGTGGCAGGGATGCATCGTTAATCTTTTTTGACCTTTCAGAGTCTTTGATTCAGTTGACCATGCTCTATTCCTGGTATGTTTGGCTATCATGGGGTTGCAAAGCATTGCCTTGCAGTGGGGTAGTCATTCTTCTCAGAGTTCAGAAACTCAGAGTCTATATTCTTTCCATTATTTTTCGATGCTCAAATACATTTTAGCTCATAGGTATCTGCGGTAGAGACGTTTGGAATCAGTTGTCATGTATTTGTAGATGATATACAATAGGAAGTGTATGTGATGAAGATCAGGCAGCTGTTTTGCTGAATGTGAACACTTATTTAAATACTACCACCGATTGGTTTTATGGGCATAAATTACAGCTGCATTGCAAATCAAAATATTTACGCATTAGCAGATGACAGAGAATTGGTGAGTTCACAGAGTATCAAGGAAATTATTGCAACATAGGCTCATGATAGATGCATCACTTTTGGATAATTAAAGTTTATTGATTACTAGTCTTTTCATGCTTGGGGTGCTACAGCAAGTTAGGCATTTTGTCCAGCAGAAGCACCTAGTGACAATTAATGCTCTGATCACATCTAGAATTGACTATTACATTACTTATCCATTTTTCACATTACAATGCCTAACCATGCACTTCATATGATGTTTTAATCTTTTACCTACATAACACTGTACATAGTTTTCCTCCACTGTTCAACCAAGTTTGTATCCCTTGTTTATTGTAAACTCAATGTAACATGTTACATTGTTGTATATTTTGTTCAAATGTAAACCGCACTGATTGTAATAGCGCGGTATATAAGAAATGCAAATAAAATAAATAAAATAAATAAATAAATAATAGATTGTACTGTAGATTACGTGGGCACCAGCTAAAACAATTATAGCTGATCCAGAATAGAGCAAATTCCATAACTTTTTAATTTCCTCAAGATTCTCTTATATGGGACCTTGTCAAAGGCTTTCTGAAAATGCAGATAAAGGTGAGCCGGTGGACAATAATGCATCTACCTTTTTATTCACACCTTCGAAAAAGAGTAGCAGATTGGTGAGGCAAACCTTCCCTTAGCTAAATCCATGTTGGGGTTGTCCCATTAAACCTTGACTAAATGTTCAGTAATTTTGTTCCTCGAGTATGGGTGTGACCACAGCATGCTTGACAGTAGCAATGGAGAGAGAAAGTTTGAGAATATGTGAGATAGAAGGGATGACAACGGAGGAAATGGAGTTAAGGAGATGTGTAGGGATAGGATCAGAAGAGCAGGTAGTAGGTTTGGAGGAGGTAAAAAGTAGTATTATTTTGATAAGAAACCATAAATTTATATAAGAATCTCAATTGAAACGTCACTCTTAAGACATTAACTTCAGGACAAAGAACCAAAAACATCTTCCTTCTCTCCTTTGTTTACTTGGAAAAATCTGGGAACATCTATATTCTTCCTCCCAAGAAAAAAAACTTCAGACTTCTTAAAGTGCAAGCTTAGTAAAACCTCCTTGTCTTGCAAAATTATAAAAAGAGTACATTTGACATCAACCTCAACCTGAGTAAAAGTATGTCAAATTAGAGAACTCTAAACCTATCAGAGAAGACCTCAGCTAGAGAGGTATACTTTTGAAGTCTTGAAAGAGAGATACTACTACTTCTGAAGTGGTGGTAGACCAATCTCTGGATACGTAACACTTCTCTCAAAAACCTGGAGAATAACTCCCCAGGAACTAATATCTTGAGCTGAGGGAAATTCAAAATATAAAGATTTACATTTCCTATTTTGATTCTTCAAGTTCTCAATCTTTCATAGAAACATCATTTTATCCTGAACCAGGCTACCTTGCATCTTTTCAAGCTGTTTAATAGAGGACAATATTGTGCCAATTTCCTCCTGGGCAGTCAACATAGCCTCAAACTCAGCTATTTTCATGACACTGGAAGCAGCAGTATTAATAAAGCTAGCAGAGACCTTACAGACTAACTCCAACACTGGCCATTTGGACTCTAGAGTCACTTCTCCAGGGCAAATCAAAGGCTGCAAGGTAAATGCTTTTACCAAAGCAGTTGAAGGCACTTTGTCAGATAGAAATGTTCCCAATGCTCAACTCTAAACTTTCCTCTGGCAACGACAAGGTCAAGACATCTCCTGGCAGAAAGATCAAAATGCCCATCAAGTGCACCTTGGGGTTCCCCTCTACAGCGACAGCAAAAGGAACCTCCTTTCCAGTTCCATCCACACAGCTCCTCCATTGCTAATGCAGACGAGCCCAGAAAGGGAACCAAACTAGACAGGCTAAGCGAGACATTACTACCTAGGAAAGGTCTCTTCCCCACCCAGACAACAGTAGGTGCGTCCTCATTGTATTTAGAGGTTGTGGAGGCGATAGTAGTTTCGTCACTCAGGCCACAGGCTCTGGGGAGTGATTTCCCTTCAGCTTCCCTTTGCGTTTTGGAATTCGGAGTCCAGAAATGTAAAAAGTATAACACTATGTAGAAAAGTTGACAAATCGGATAAGAAAATCAGACCCGTGTTACCCAGGCGCCATCTTGAACCCACCCCCATGATCTTTTTCTTGACAATTAATTCTAGCAATCTATTCCATTCTGTCATGGTGTTGCAGTATAGAACAGTATGCATATAAGCGGTTGTCATTTGCATAAGTCGCTCAATTTAATGACTCTATCGATGCTAGAATGACACCATACTGCATCTAATTTTTCATTTTATAACATATTGGTAATAAAGGTAATTTTATAAAGCCTTTCCTCACATACATGCCAGTTTATGTACATAAAAGGCCTCTTATAAAATAACCCCAGGTGTAAAGTATGTCAGATGGCAAAAATGCGCATGCATCATGTGACCTGGGTGTAGACATGTTAAGGGAGGGGTCTGGGTAGAGTGCAAGCTGATTGACAGCCTATATTTTACTCTATGCTGTTAAAGCACTTTTAAACATTTTAAAGAATCAATTTTAGTCTTCTATAGTAGAATCAGATGTTGGGACAGTTTGGTGGCTCAGTGGAATGTGGTGTACATTACCATGAAGAGGACTCGAGTACAGTCATGTGGTCAAAGACAGATACTGTGATGGCTGACAAACCAGGAGATGGATATAAAATAGAGGGGGGAGGGGGGGCCCAGGTAATTGTGAAAGAAGACACATGGCACAACAGCCCAAAGAGGTTGGTTCTGAGCTTCTGAATAAGAAAAAATATGCTACAAGAAAAAATGCATAATGAATTCTATCATTACCTATTTTCCTATTACATCATTTGATCTTGGCTTTAACATTTTATTTTCCTCTGTACTCTCTAGACTACAAGTGCATATAAGTTGCAGAGGTCACAGAACTAGTTAAAAATATCTAACCATGCTAAATACAGTTTACAATCTCTAAAGAAGGCAATATTTTCTATTGCTAAACATTGTGTCAAGGTAGTCTCATGGTATCAAAGCAACTATTACCACATTACTTTTTTGCCCTGACCTAAGCAGTAGTATTCTCCAAAGACCAGAGAAAGCTAATTTATTTTTCTAACTAGGCTCAGTACATGAAGAGTATTAGGAAATTCATGTCACCTTGCTTTAAAAATGTACACATTTCATTTTCCCTGGGGCACACTTACTTCAAGGACTAAATGTTATCCTGTTGGAAACAGTGTCAGGAAGAATGTTTGCCCAGCTGAATTAATTCCTATTTCATTGAACATATTTCCATATTAAATTTGTGGAAATAAGGGTCAACAAACTGTAGGTGATATGCTGTTAGTCCAATATAAAGACAAGCTTTTCAGAGTTATCCTTGCTTCATCAGGTCAGTGATAATGCAGTACAGTTAACACTGAGTTTAAACAGTAAAAACTGATCTAGGTCATAGGCTATCTACATGTGTCATTAGAGCTCAATAAAAAGGGGTTTCGGGATAGACAGAGGTGATGCAACAGCAACACTGTACAGGTCAAAGGCCATATGTCTGATAAGGGTGAGAAAGCCAATGTGCTTTCACTAAGCCCTTTTGTGTTAGCTTTCAAACAATTTGATCATTCTAATTTCAAATATTTTCTGTTACTATATTATTCTGAAGTTTTTCAGTGCCTTTATTGTAAGGTCATTAAGGGAATGATTCTCCTTTAGGTGTGAAACAGTTTAAAGATGTGGAGAAGTAGCCTAGTGGTTAGTTCTAAGAACTGGAGGAACAAAGGTTCAAATCTTGCTGATGCTCCATCCTGGACCTTGGGCAAATCATTTCATCCTCTGCTGTATTGGGAACAAACTTAGGGCTAACTTGCCTTAATGCTACTAGGCATACACAGCGCTGTACACATACATATAAGAGATTGCAAGCTCTGTAGAGAAAGCACAGTTATTCACCTGTAACAGGTGACCTCCAGGAACAGCTGGAATTTAGTCTTCACATATGGGGTGTCGTCTGTACCGATGGAGCCCGTGCGGAAATGCTCCCCAGCATTCAATAGGAAAGCTTTTGGGAATATCCCATTGTGCCTGTGTAGCTGCCTTCCTAGCTCTCCGTCCTCAGTTAAGTTTGTAGCCGAGATAAAAGGAGAGAAAAGAAAAAAGAGAAACCCTACTAGGGGAGGAGGGTGGGTTGTGAAGACTAAATTCCTGCTGTTCCTGGAGATCTTTATCTTTATTTGCGGAGTTTAATATACCGCCCTTACCGAAGCATCAGGGCAGTGTACAATAAAAATATATTGGTTACTGAAAACAAGGCAGGAAAGGAATGCCATTAGCATATAGAAAAGTGATAGAAAAAAAGAAACAGAGCGAGACATAGCACAGGGACAGAGCCAGACATGAGAACTAACAATAGACAAAAGGGCAAGAGGGAGGGGAAAACTATAAAATGGCTGGATTATAATGTTACTGAGTTACAACGGGTGGGGGGCCCAACTGGGGGAGGCAAGGCCATCAGTGGAAGCAGGGAGATCGTAGGCCTGACAATAGAGGTGTGTTTTAAGAAGTGCTTTGAAATGGGGGAAAGATAATTCGGTGTGGAGGGAGTGCGGGAGCAAGATCACCTGTTACAGGTGAGTAACTACACTATCTCCAGGAACAAGCAGGAATGTAGTCTTCACATATGGGACTCCCTAGCTAGAATATGCCAGAGAGATGACTTCAGAAACGACAGTGGTTAGCCACAGGAACGCCTAAAGAGGTCATGTATCCTCCATGGATGTCTGGTATCGAAGTCCGGGACAGAGGGTAGGAGTTGCTCTAAGTCTGAAAGAGATGCTGGAGAACAGTCTGGCCAAACATGGCATTCCGGCGGGAGTCCTTGTCCAGAAAGTAGTGAGCAGCAAAAGCATGGACCAAAGACCAAGCTGCTGCTTTGCAGATCTCGTCAATTGCTACATATCAGATTTGCCATCGAGGTAGCCATGGCTCGAACATTATGGACAGTGACATGACCCTCGAGGGAGAGTTCTGCCTTCTCATAAGCAAAAGTGACGCAGTCTGCTATCCAATTGGAGAGAGTATGTTTGGAGACTGGCAACCCGAGGTGACTAAAGTCAAAGGAGATGAACAGCTGAGAAGCTTTCGGATGCTCTCGAGTCCTCTGAAGATAAAAAGCTAAGGCACGTTTACAATCCAGATTGTGGAGGGTTGCTTCTGCCCTAGATGTATGTGGTCTAGGGAAAAACACAGGGAGGTAAACCGACTGGTTCAAATGGAAGGGCGAGACCACCTTTGGCATGAAGTGAGGATGAGTCCTATGGACTGCCTTATCATCGTTGAACCGTGTATAAGGTGGGTCAGCCACCAAGGCTTGGAGCTTGGTGAAGTGAAGGCAACGAGGAAGTTGACCTTCCATATGAAAAATTTAAGTGACGTAGTAGCTAGAGGTTCGAAAGGTAGCTTGAGAAGCTGCCCTAGAACAACACTGGGGCTGGCAGTGGCTTAATGAGAGGTTTGGTTAATAGAAGACCCCTCATGAAGCGTGCTACAAGCGGCTGAGAGGAGATGGGTTGGCCATCTAAGGGTACGTGAGAGGCTGCAATTGCACTTAGGTGTACTCTTACCAAATTGGTTTTGAATCCAGAAGAAAATAGATGGAGAAGATATTGAAGCAGCACCTCCACAGGAACTGAGAAGGGATTAAGATTCTTCTGAGAACACCAGACAGAAAACATATGCCACCTGAAAGCATAGGATCTCTGGTGGATGGCTTTCTAGAAGCTAAGAGGATGTCCTTATCCTCCTAGGGAAGGTTAATACCTTGGAAGGCTATGCCTTCAGCAGCCATGCTGTAAGATGGAGACTGCGGATTGGGATGGAGCAGTGTCCCACCCCCCCCCCTCCTGAGAGAGGAGATCTGGAGCAGACCCCCAAATCTTTGGTTTGAGCTTGAGACAGGTGTGGGAGAGGGTACCACGGTTGACGTGGCCAGCAAGGGGCTATGAGTATCATGAAGCCCTTGTCTGTCTGGAGTTTGAAAAGTGTCTTGGGAATTAAGAGAAAGGGAGGGAAGGCATATAGGAAACAGTGCCCCAGTGGAGGTGAAAAGCATCCACTTGTTGGCTGTCCGACGCAGGAGTCCTGATACAGAAGCAAGGGAGCTTGGCATTCTGAGGATTTGCAAAAATGTCTCTCTGAAATACCCCAGATCTGAAAAATGTAGGAGACTGTGTCTACATGAAGAGACCACTCGTGGGGGAGAAGGACTTGCCTTAGTCTATCTGCTAAAACATTGTGCTTGCCTGGGAGATACACCGCTTGAAGGTGAATGCGATGATGTATGGCAAAGGACCAGAGATGCAGAGCCTCACTGCAGAGGGTCCGCGAACCTGTTCCACCTTGCTTGTTCATGTAGAATATTGCTACTTGATTGTTGGTTTGGACTAGGACTCTGCGGCAGCGAAGATGGTCGTGGAACACTTTGAGAGCATTAAGAATGGCTCTGAGCTCCCGCAGATTTATATGGAGTTGTGACTCCTGCTGAGACCAGAGTCCTTGAGTGGAGAGAGATCCTAGATAGGCTCCCCAGCACAGTCTGGATGTGTCCATTGTCAGGATACACTGATGTGCAGGCATCTGAAAAGGTGACCCTACAAGGAGATTTTCTGGGGATTGCCACCACTGGAGAGACGAGACCAAAAGGGTAGAGACTTCTATCTTGTCCCCTAGGCGACCTGACACTTGAGACTACTGGGATGCCAGTGTCCATTGGGCTGTGTTCATGTATAAACGGGTATATAAAACTACATGTACCGTTGATGCCATATGACCAAGAAGTTGTAGCATTTCTCGAGCAGTCAGATATTTCTTGAGACGTGCCTGAGATGCTAACGGATTGAGATGCACACAGCGGAGTTGGGGCAGAAATGCCCTTGACTGCTGAGTATCTAAGACGGCCCCTATGAACTCTAGAGTTTGAGAGGGGACGAGTTGGGACTTTGGAAGATTTATGACAAATCCCAAGTATTGTAACACCTGCATTGTGCGTGAAATGGACAGACTGACCTCTTGAAAAGTGCTTGCTCTTATGAGCCAGTCGTCTAAGTAAGGGAAGACAAATATCCCTAGAGTCTTTAGAAATGTGGCTACTACCGCCATGCATTTTGTGAAGACTCTTGGGGCAGAGGCAAGGCCGAAAAGCAGGATTCTGTATTGACAGGGTCTTCCCTGAACCATGAAGCACAGGAATTTTCTCTGTTCTAGATGGATAAGAATCCATGCTTTTTTTTTTATAATTTTTATAATTTTATAATTTTTTTTTATAATTATTTATCAATTTTGCAAATATAACAAGCAAAACACACTTGTACAGAAATGATGTACATTTGTAAGAAAAGGAAAAAAAAAAGAAAAGCTATAAAGCAATAAAGAGTAAATACAAATTACATCATTAGTCCACAAAAGGGGGGTGCAGTTTGAAGTATTCAATTGAGGGAGAGACAACCCACAATACCACTGAGAAAAAAAAAGGAAATTGGAGAACAACGAGGACCAACGACCTTCTATAACATTAAAGAACTAGGTCTAAGAGGGCGAGGAAGTTACAGCACGGGAGGCAATAAAGGAGGATAATTCAGCAGGTTGAAAGAAAACAAACTTCTGTGTACGATATTGTATTATACGTTTACATGGAAGCCTCAACACAAATGATGTCCCCAACTGAATCACCCCAGGACGCAGTAACAAAAAAGCTTTCCGCCGCTTCTGCGTTTCTCTTGAAACATCAGGGAAGATGGAAATTCTCTTACCCAAAAACATCCTCTCTCTTTTCTTATAAAACAATTTAAGTAACCATTCTCTGTCAGAAGAGATAGCAAAGGAAACTAACAGTGTAGATACAGCTATTTCATCCACCTTAGGCGATTGAAGTAATACAGAGACATCAAGGGAATCAAATTCTAATTGCCCTACAGCCACTTTCCCCAAGAATCCATGCTTTAAGAAAGGTAAAAGGAAGGCCATAAGACTGCCGACATGGTTTAAAGGTGAAGTTGGAGAGGCTGTTATAGCCAACAAAACATCTTTCAGAAAATGGAAAGGAGAGCCAAAAGATTAAATCAGGAAACAAATACTGGCAAGTTAGATGCAAGGCATGAAGGCAGGCAGGCAAAGAGCATTTGAAAAGAAGCTCGTCATGGAAGGAAAAACTCAAGTACATTCATAGCAAAAAATACCCTATGACAGTCAGTTGGACCATTAGATTATAGAGAGGTAAAAGGGTCACTAAAGAAGGACAAGGCCATAGCGGAGAGACTGAATGAATTGTTTACTTATGTCATTACTGAAGACGACGTGGGGAAGTTACCCATGCTAGAAATGATATTTAAAGGTGATGCATGGGAGGAATTGAAACAAATCTAAATAAACCTAGAAGATGATGTACAGTACAACAGTTTTATAAACTAAAGAGTAACAAATCATCTGGACTACTGTTTTGCCTCGCACTAGCATCAGGCTCACCGATTTGTAGTTTTCTGGCTTACCCCTGGAATTGTTTTTAGTTTATTTATTTATTTATGTATTTAGACAGTTTTGTATACCGCCTTATCCTTCAATCAAAGCGGTCACAACACAATTGGGGGATACATTTAACACGCGGGGATATGAGACACATTCACTAATACTTACAGGGAACATGGGCAATGGAGGGTTAAGTGGCTTGCCCAAGACCACAAGGAGCATCTGTGGGACTAGAAACCCCAGTCCTTCCGGCCCAAGGTTGCTGTCCTCTAGTGGGATTTGAACCCCCGACCTTCCGGCCTGAAGTACCGTGCCCCAACCACTAGGCTACTCCTCCCTTGTCATTACACTGGTTACTCTCCAATCTTCAAGTACTGTTGACAATTTTAACAATAATTCACAGATTACTAAAAGCAGGTCTGCAATCTCAGTTTTATTTTTAGCACCCTGAGCATGCATACCATCTGATGGAGGAGGTAACCTTCCCTGACAACCTGTAGTGCCCAAGTGACAGTGGTGATGGCTGGCCACTGGTGGACAAACAAGATCAGACGTCTCCCCTGTGGGCTGCTAGCCTCCTGGGGGTGGAGAGGCTATGCCCAAGGAGTCAAACTCCCACCAGGCTTGGCTGGCACCATAGGAGACTTTTGCTTATGAGGGCCATGCCCTTGTCCTGCTGACCCTGCTGGGGAGGCCTAATACTGAGGGTAATTTCCATAAGCTCTTCTCTTCCTCGAGTATGGGGATATTTTACTTCGGGCCTTCCGACAGGGAAGGGTAGCGGTCTTCTCGGTGAGCCTAGTCCTCGTCAGGAACTCAGACTCCAACTCTGGAGCCTTATCTGTCATGAGTTTGCCAAAAAGGTTTTCTCCTTGGCAGGGGACGTCGACCAATTTGTCTTGAATCAATTGCTCCAGGTCAGAAAACTGTAGCCGAGCCTGCTGTTGGGCACAGACACCCGCCACAGCTACTCTAGCCACCAACTCGAAGCCGTCATAGGCTGCTCGAGTCATGAACTTGGAGCACTCTCTGATTGTAGAGGACAGGCTCCGGAACTGCTGGAGGGGTTCCTTGGAGAGACCAGCCAAGAACCCAATGAACTCCTTCTCCAGGTCCCTCAAGTACATACCCATGTACAGCTGGCATGCCTGGATCCGGCTGATGAGCATCGAGGCCTGGTAGCACTTCTTGCCCAGGGCACCCAAGGGGCGGGTCTCCCTACCCAGGGGCAAAAAGGAGTGCGTCTTCTGGCTTGAGCCAATGCATGACCGATTCCACCACGATGGAGTTATATGGCAGTTGTGCATTCTTGAAGCCCGTGCTCTGGCGGATCAGATACATCGAGTCCAGCTGTCTGCTCACGATGGGCACAAATGCCGGTGTTTCCCACATATGAAGGAGCAGCCGTTCCAAGATTGGGGGAACAGGCACTGTAAGTGCCTCTTCGGAGGGGCCTTATTTATTATTTATTTATTTATTTACATTCTCATATACCACGCTATTCTGCATCAGTGCGGTTTACATTGAACAAACTGAAATTACATTGAATAGGGCATTATAACTTGGAGATAACTATTTACAGGGAACATGGGCTATGGAGGGTTAAGTGGCTTGTCCAAGACCACAAGGAGCACCTGTGGGACTAGAAACCCATGTCCTTCCGGCCCAAGGTTGCTGTCCTCTAGTGGGATTTGAACCCCCGACCTTCCGGCCTGAAGTACCTTGCCCCACCACTAGGCCACTCCTCCACTCCACTTGTACTGGAGGATCTCGAGGTCTTGCATGCGAGGGTCCTCCTCCAACTCGATGTTGAACAATAGTGCTTTTGACATATCCCACACTAAGTTGAGGAAGGACATATCCTCAGGCAGGGACTGCTGCAGAATCTCGGGGGGGGAGAGGGGTCTGAGGGGACGTTGCGGTGGCGACGGATGTCCAGTGATTCCTTGTCCTTGGTCTCCCAGTCTGACTCATAGTCGGTGGAGGAGTCAAGGCCGGTCATCAGGGAAGACCTCTGTCCTGAGGATCAGGACTGGGATCAAGACCAATGTTAAGGATAGACTCGAGGCCACTGGCATTCGAGGATTGGCTAGACATCCAGGAATGTCCTCGAGGTCGAGGCCCCGGTAGTCTGGGCAGATGACCTGGCGGAACCGGCATCAGAGCCCACTGCTGGACCATGAAGGCAGACAAGCTGCACTCCTCAAGGCCACATTGTGGTTTCCAGTCCAGATAGCTCTGCAGCCTTTGGTGCAGGCCCAGACAATCTCGGGCCCGGCACCAACTCCAATGAGGGTGAGTCCTCAACAAGGATGGCCTCAGAGTTCCGAGGCTGATCACCGGAGGCCAATGATTCTTTGCAAGAGACCTTAGAAGGCCGCTCTTGCTCCGACCCCTTGGACTCATAGCGTGGACTGCGGACCTGGGCACGGGAATTACCCGCTTTTCCCAATGCATCCACGGATGTCGCTCTCAAGGATTTCTTCTTCTTTTTGTGTTCCACCTCCAGAGTGCTCCGCTCGGAGGACCCATGGCCTCAGTCTGAAATGACAGGGTCCCGGAAGGGGGCTTGGAGCGTGGTGTTGCTGGAGACTCCAGGGCAGAATCTGACCTTTGGAAGATCTTATCATGCTTCTGCTGATGGCTCTTAAAAGCCTTGAAGGACATCTTTTTACAGAGTCCACAATCCAAGGGGTTGTGGTCTTCCCGAGGCAGAAGAGGCAGAAGTCATGTGTGCATTTGGTCCAGGAACACCAATCACACTTTTTGAAGCCATAGGCAGAGGCCACGGGAGGAAAATGGGCCCCAGTACAGACCCGGGGCTCTGCCAGTGAAAAAGGGTGTGAACTGCACCGGTTGAAAAGTTACGGAAAAAATGAACCTGAGATGCAATGCCGGGGCAAGCGAGCTTGGGGGTGGTTAAGAGAACTGGTGCAACCAAGGAAGAAAAACTTCCAAGAAAAAAAAAGACTTTTTCGGGGGGAATCAGAGAGACATCCGGTGCTCTGTGGAGAAATGGAGACTGAGGTGATGGCACCCTTGGGTGGGAAGGGGACCACGTATGTGTGGTGCATCTCCCAAAGGCTTTCTTTGAAAGCTGAGAGGTTTCCGCGCAGGGCTCAGTTGGCATCCACATCACCTATATGTGAGGACTGACTTCCTGCTTGTTCCCAAAGAAAGACCACATGGCCTATCTAGTTTGCTCTTCCATATCAACTACAATAGTCCCCTTCTTTCCTTCACAGATCTACTGTTTCTCCCATGCTATTTTGAATTCAGATACTATCCTCATCTCTACGACCTCCACTGAGAGACTATTCCACACATCTACCACTTTTCCGTAAAGAAATATTTCCGCATATTACTCCTGAGTCTACCCCCTTTCACCCTTATCCTATGTCCCTTCGTAGCAGAGCTTGCTTTCAACTCAAAGAGGCTCTCCTCTTGTGCATTTATGCCATAGAGGTAATTTAAACGTTTCTATCATATCTCCTCTATCCTGCCTCTAACGTAGGGGTCTCAAACACGTGGCCAAACTTTGTGCAGCCCGCGACGGAGAGGAAACAAAAAAAACAAAAAAAACCCCTGGCTTCTGCTGCTGTCGCTGCCGCCGTGGCAGCAGCAGAATCAACTGTCAATTAAAAAAAAAAAATCCTGGCTTCTGCTGCTGCGGCAGAATCAGCTGTCCCGCGGCCCCTTCCTGTCTGCCCGGCAGAGCCCTCAGTCAGCTCCATTAGTGGCGGGCTTTTCAAGCCGCGAAGACAGTATTTCCCTCGCGCGCGGCTCTGTTAAGCCTGCCGGGGCTGACCCGGCAGGCTTAACAGAGCCGCGCGAGAGGGAAATACACTCTTCGCGGGCGGCCCTGAAAGCTGCCGCTGATGGAGCAGAGCTGAGGGTTCTACCGGGCAGACAGGAAGGGGCCGCGGGACAGCTGATTCTGCTGCTGCCACAGCGGCAGCAGCAGAAACTAGTTTTTTTTTTTTTTTTTTAAATTTACCTGGGCTGATGGGGGGGAGGGGGGTTAGGACTGGAAATGGGCTGATGGGGGTTAGGACTGGAGGTGGGCTGTGTGGGGATAATTTGGTTTAGGTCTAGATTTCATGTCAGCCTCTTGCTTTCTGCAACTGCACCCCTGACTGCTTGAACTGTACACAGTCGAATGGCACAAGAAGAAACAGCGTTTGTGGGCTACAAGAGAGAGAATATGCGGCCTTGTATAAGACAGCCTAGGGAACCACACTTTGCACAGAAGTGTACAAAGAATATGGGCCCAAGAAAATACAGGCTAAGAAAAATACAGGCCAAGCTGGAAGCAAAGACCTTTAACACACATACTCTGAGCCCTGAAGATAACAGACAGTGCCAAGAGAAGGAGTTCCAGGAAATGGAAAGGCATGCACACAGCACAGGCAGAGGACAGGGGGGCTACGACCAGCTGATAAGCAGACCTTGAGCAGACCTTGAAATACCAACTGTTTGGTGATAAACATGGGAGGGGTCCCAGGGTCCCAAGAGGGAGCTTTTACAGAGGACTGCAGGATTTTTCAGGATCTCTGCAAAATACGTCAGAATTTATGCAGACTTTGCTAGAACTCTGAGACAGGGGGGTATATAAGAAAACAGCAGCAGAGGGAGGGCAGGGCAGCTTTCTCCTCTTCATAAGGAAGGTGGGAATGCTGTCCTCACTGGGGCAACATTCTCCCTAACTCTGGTGCAGAGAGAACGTTGCCTGCCACCTCTCAGACAGACACTTGCTATCTGCATTTGCTACTGCTTTGCTTTGTTATACCAAATAAAAGGGCTTTTGTAGCTAAGCAACTGGTGTCTGAGCTATTTATTGGTAATTGGTAATATTTGGGGAACTTTTGTAGGTGGACCCAGCCTACAGCTGATGGGGGGGAGTTAGGACTGGTAATGGGCTATGGGGGGGGGGGCAAGATTGAAAATGGGGTGATGGGAGGGTTAGGACTGGAAGTGGGTTGTTGGGGGGCTTAGGACTGGTAATGGGCTATGGGGGGGCTAGAACTGGTAATGGACTGGGGGTTGCTAGGACTGGAAATGGGCTGAGTAGAAGGGGGGGTTTGAACTGCAAATAGCTGATGGGGACGGGGTTTTGGAATGGAAATGGGCTGTGAGGGGAGGGAGCTAGGACGAAATGGGCTTAGTGGGGGGGAGCTAGGACAGGAAATGGGCTGATGGTGGGGCTAGGATAGGACTGGAAATGGGCTGATGCGGGGGCTAGAAGGGAGCGGATGCTGGGTGGGGCTGGAACTAGAAGGGAGCTGATGTTGTGGGAGGATTAGAATGAGATGGGGCTGGGAGAGTGAAATGGAGAGGGGAAAAATATTTTGTGTGGGAGGGAAGAAAAATCTACAATTGGCCGGGTACTGGGAGAGTAAGTGGGGATTGAGGATGGAGGGGTAAAATTTGAGTGGATGAAATAGGAATGAGGAAAGAGCAAAAGGAGAAAGATTAGTATGTTAAAGCAGATGTAGAGAGAGAATGGAAAAAAAACTAGAAGAGAGAAGAAAGGACAAATGGACAGCAGACGATGGGGAGTTAGCAGAAGACATGAAGAAATCAGAAGAAAGTGGCTGAAACAATTTCAACTGAAAAAAATGCACAAAAGGTAGAAAAATATCTCTTTATTTTGAATTTATTAACTGGAATATGTCAGCTCTGGGAAATGTGCATCATTAACGTCTGCGCTTTGTATGGTAACATTATGCAAATATTTATGCAAATGAGGCCCCTTATGCAAATGAGGCCCGGGTCTTATTTATTTATTTATTTAACAGGTTTTTTATACCGCCTTTTCCTTCAATCAAAGCAGTTACAAAAACATACAAAGGCTAAACATAGGCAAGGGAAGTGAAAGATGGGATACATAACATGGTGAACTATTACAAAAAACACAATACTGAGATGTTACAATTAATATGAGTTAGTTAGGTGTCATAGCCGTAGTGCTCAATGAAAAGAACAAACTTTAGTTGTTTTCGGAATTCCTTCAGTTCCTCAATTGATCGTAGGTCGGGGGGGAGAGAGTTCCATATTAGAGGGGCCGATAAGGAAAGTGCTCTTTGTGAGGTGAGTTTACAAACTTTAGTGTAGCTACTTGGGGTGCTGAGGGTGTCAGCTGTGGTTTGCCTTCTTGGTCTTTTGCTGGTGTTAGGGAATAAGAGGGCTTGGAGACTGATTGCTGAGGTCTTATGTCTGATTGTGAATATATTGATGACCAACTTGTATCTGATACGAAGGCTTATTGGGAGCCAGTGGAGTTCTTTGAGGATTGGGGTGATGTGGGCTTGAGTTGAAGAGCCGGCGATTATTCTGGCAGCTGTGTTCTGAGCCATCTGCAGTGGTTTGAGTGAGTGTTTCGGGATTCCGTTGTAAATAGGGTTACAGAAGTCAAGAATTGGAGTTATTAGTGCCTGACAGACTGAGCGGAAATGTTGTTGGGAGAGAAGGGGCTTCAGGCGTCTAATTATTTTCATTCTGTAGTAAGCGCTTCTAACAGTTTTTCTGATGTGGGATTGAAGGTTGAGTCGTTTGTCAAGGGTTACTCCGAGGTATCTTACTTCGTCCTTTAAAGGTATTGTTGTATTTTTAAATTTAATAAAAGGCGGGGGGCTGAAGTCAGTGTTTCGAGTAATGATGAGAGCCTCTGTCTTGTTATGGTTCATGGCCAGGTTGTTGAGCATGAGCCAGGCAGACATGTTGTCGAGGCAGTTCGTAATCTTGTTATATTCGGGGCTGTTAAGGTTGACTGTCGTGTAAATCATTATGTCATCAGCATAAATAGTGTAATCTATTTGATGGGCAATCATGATGTTGCAGATTGGCTGGATAAATATATTAAATAGAAGAGATGAAAGCGCAGAACCTTGGGGAACACCTTGTTTAATCTTAGTGGGTAGAGAGGTGATGTTATTAATTTTTACCTTGAATTGCCTATCAGTTAAGTAAGATTTAAACCAGCTTAGGACAGTGCCAGTAATACCAATGCTCTGGAGTCTGGTTAGTAGGATACTGTGGTCCACTGTATCGAAGGCCGCTGATATGTTTATAAAAATCATTAAGGTTCCTTGATTGTAATTGTCTATGGTGTGGATGATGTCATTGAACAGATAGAGCAGCAAGGTTTCAACTCCATGGTTAGGGCGGAAGCCATGTTGGTGAATGTCGAGCGGGGCATGTTCGTCAATGTGGTCCTGGAGTTGTAGTTGGACTGTTTTTTCGATGATTTTAGCTAGGAGAGGTATGCTGGAGATTGGCCTGTATGCTGCTGGATTGCTCTTCTCTAAATTAGTTTACTTGGGGATAGGCCTTATTGTGGCTAATTTTAGTTGTTCTGGCATTGTTCCTTGAGTTAGGGAGTTGGTAACAAGGTTGTGTAAGAAACTGAGGAAGTTTTGCTTGGTTGCTTTGATCCATAGGACTGGGCAAGGATCGGTGGGTGCGGTACTTGTGTTGAGAGAAGAGATGATGTCTGAAATTTGCTTGGTTGAAGGAATGTGGAACCTGTCCCAACTTGTGACGGGTATGGTAAGACTAATGGTTCCTGTGGATTTTTGAGGCGGTGTATGGCCTATTTTCCCCTGAAGAAAATTTGCATATATTTGAGGGTTGACTTGTATGTCTATGTCAGGGCTAGGTTCATTGGTACGTTTTTTTACTATCTCGAATAGTTCTCTGGGTTTGTTGAAAGCTCTCATGATTGTTAGTGTGATGTTCTCGTTTTGTTTCGTTGATAAGATTGTTGTATTTAATTTGCTGTGTAGAATATGAGTTCTGTGAGGTGGGCGATTTGGAACGTCTCCAATGGCGTTCTAGCTTTCTTAATTCTCTTTTAGCGTGGCGTATGCTATTGGAGTACCATGGTGCGTGATGTCTTTTGTTATTCAAATTTATGACTAAGTTAGTTTTCGCTTATGCGGCCTGCGGGTTACTTTACAAGTCCTCATTTGGCCCTCAAAGCAATTTGAGTTTGAGACCCCTGCTCTAACGTATACAGTACATATTAAGATCTTTAACTCTGTCCTCATATGCTTTATAACAAAGACCACTAACCATTTTCATAGCCACCTTCTGCACAAACTAGAACCTGTTTATATCCTTTTGAAGGTGTGGTCTCCAGAATTGCACACAATACTCCAAATGAGGTCGCACCAGAGACTTATACAGTGGCACTATCGCCTCCTTTTTTTCTGCTGGCCATTGTTCTCCCTATGCACCTAAGCATCCTTCTGGCTTTCGCCATCGCCTTTTTTACCTGTTTAGTCACTTTAAGATCATCAGAGACAATCATGCCCAGGTCCCGCTCTTCTTTCGTGGACAAAAGTACTTCGCTCGCTGGAGATTAATTAACCAGAGAAACACTAGGAGGGTGTAATGAGTATTGTAAGCTCCGTGGAGAAAGGACTATTTATTCAAGAAAGGCAAAACAGAACGAACAGGAGACAAGAGTACTTCTTAAGGGAAATGATTAACACACATATGGGGTATACAGAATGTTACCCATCCCTCTCCAAAGGGATTATCAACAGTCCCCTTTAAGAGAATCTGCAGCCCACAGTTCAGGGCTGTGAGAGCATGGCTCAGAGGGAGAGGTTAAGAACCCAGCAAGCTTCAGGAGGGAGAGGGGCCCATGCAGCCAGGTCCTTCCATGGGAAGCTGTGCGAAGGAGTCCTGAGGTAGGAATTTTAACTGGGGCTTGAGGAAGGGCCAGGAGGACCAGCTTTTGGAGATTTAACAAGCTGGGACAGAATTAAGCTGATTTTGTTTTCCCTGACCTGCTTGCTGTCTGGCCTGTGTTTTAAAGAAAACCCCTACCCACGGCACACTATGCTCATCAAATATGGTGGTAGCTTGGGGATTTCCTCTATCACATGACCAAGGGCAAATCCACATTCCTCCAGGGTTGGGCCTCTACAGCAGGTCATGATTTTTTGTTTATATGTGTGAAGAGGATTAGCCTCACCCTAGTTAGGGAGCGTGAAAAAAGTATAGTCGATGCCAGATAGGCAGGCTTTGTTTTGGCCACTAGAGGCTGCTAAAAATGTGTTGGAGCTGGAATACTGCAGGTTAACTCAGCTGCAGAAGAGGAAACTGTGGTGGTATTGCAAGAGAACAGTTACAAGCCAGGATGGAGCTGCTAAGACGGACCAGAAAGATTCCCCAGAAATCTCCCCCCTGGAAGACCCAGATCTATATGTCAAGACTCCCAAGCCTGCTAAGTCCTAGAGTCAGCGCCACCAGGAAAAACTAAACTACCAACAGAACCTAGGGGTGGTTATGGGGGAGGGATCCAGGGAGGGAGAGCCTAGGGAAGAAACCCCTGGGGATAAGCTCAGGGCTCAGCGGCAGTGACCCAAATACAATTGTCCCCTTCACACAGTAGGGGCTGGGGGAAGATCCAAGGAGCTTTAGAAGGGCCCAAGCAAGAGGATGAGTATCTTAAACATGCTTGAGAGTGGGTTTTGAAGGTGGATGGTGTTCCAGTTGTTATTGGAGAGTCTGCTGCAAGAACCTTTCCCTATCCAATATCACAGCTATCCAGTTAGGCTCTGCGGGTAAATCCACTCGGTGCCCAACCCGGATATTCAATGCAGTCGCCGCAGCATTGAATACAGTGAAATTAGACTTACCTGCTGGAGTGCTAGGACAACCGTTTGCATTTCTAGACTGTTAATCGACCAACTCCTCGCCTGTGTGCTCCATTGCCCCTGGACAAAGCACCCCTCACAGTGGGCTCTGCAGCCAGACAGACTGGCATCCGTCGACAGAGCAACCCATTATGGCGATTCCAGCGGCATCCCCTTTTCCAGACTCCCTGGGCGAAGCCACCACCGGAGCAACCGCCTGGTCTCTGGCAGAACTGAAAGTCTCTGCGATAAGGGATGGGTCTGGTGCGACCACCTTCAGATCAAGGCCCTCTGCAACGATCTCATGTGTGTCCTTGCCCACTGCACCAGGTCGAGAGTGGCCGCCATGGTCCCTAGAAGCTGCAGAAAATGCCAGGCTGTGGGATTAGGTCTGACAAGAAACTGAAGCACTAGTCTGCGAAAACCCTGCACCCACAGCGCCAGAAGACAGACTTTCCCCGTGTGCGTATCAAACCGTGCCCCCAGATACTTGAGGCTCTGAGAGGGGGTCAGCTGGTCAAATTGACCACCCAGCCTAGACTTTGCAGCAACTGAATCACCCGGGCTGTGGTCTGTTCACTTTCGACTCTTGACTTTGTTCGAATTAGCCAGTTGTCGAGATACGGATGCACTAGGATCCCTTCCTTGCAGAGAGCTGCTGACACCACCTAAGCTAAACCTGGTAGTGAACAACAAATAATCCGAAGTGCTTCTAGTCTCAAGGGATCCCTTCTTCACCGCTCCTCTATGAATCAAACTACACCAATCTGATATCATGGTAAAAGAAGAAGTCGAATACCTGAGCATAACCCTGGACAAAAACCTTAACATGCTCTCCCATATTAAGAAGTCAGCTAACAATGCATACCTCGAGATGAGATCCCTCCAACACTTACGGACGCTACTTTACCTCAAAAATTTCAGAGCAGTTTTCCAGGCCATCATCAAGTCTCTTCTCTCTCCCTTTACAAATCCTTGCCAAAACATACTTCTTTGAGACCGCTTTCGGACCATGACCTTTGTTTTCCTTGTGTTTCCTCTTCCCTTTGAACTCATGCTTCTTGTATTGTCAAGTCTGTTTGTATTTTAGAGTGGGAGCTTTTTGAGCAGGGACTGTCTTTCTTTGTGTTTGTACAGCACTGTGTATGCCTTGTAGTGCTTAATAAATTAATAAAATCATCACACCGCACCTAGATTATGGAAACATACAATAACAGAGCCTACCAAAGCATGCATTGTACCCACTCCAACTGGTGCAAAATACTGATGCCAGAATTATAACAGGCACTTCAAGACATCAACACATCACACCCACACAAGAGTTTACACTGGTTTCCAATAATCTAAAGAATAAAACATAAGGTGGTGACTACAATTTACAAGACCATACAAAACCAATCAGCCCCCTGCCTCGACTCACTAATCAGAAGAGCTCCTGCTACAAGACTAAGAAGATATATGGAGGAAATGACGTCACTGGACGAGACGGTAGCTTAAGAGTAGAGCTCCGTCAGTAGAATCTAATTACCTGGCTAAAAAGCAGACTCCGGCAAAGGGGGCAGCCCGGGACCCAGGGTGAGAGGCTGGGCGACATCCGGAGAGATGACCACACCGAAAAAAAAGCACCGCAGACCTGAAAATCTGTGTGTCTAAAACCGCGAGCGGCAGCTCCGCAGGGAAAAACAAGATGGCGGCGCCATGTGCGATAACGGGAGCAGAGACGAGCACAGCAGGCATGGTGGCGGAACAAATCTAACCCAAGTACAAGCCGTGTTGACCAGCCTGTGGAAGGCCGATTGACTGCCAATCCCAAGAAATGTTTTCTGGGACACTGAATACCTGGAGTCTTTAATCGAGAATGGGCAGATATGGCCTCAACTATGGAAGGTGGATGCCATTGCCCAGGTCCCCACCCTGAAATCAAAGAAAGATTTGTGCCTTCCCTGGATTGATTGGCTATTATCTTGCCACTGTTGAAAACAGGATATTGAGCTTGATGGACCTTGGTCTGACCCCAGTATAGCATTTCTTGTTTTTTCTTATGCTTACCGTCAGTTCATCCCTAATTGTGCAGAGGTGGCAGAGCTGTTAGCTAATCTGTTCCAGAAAAGAGCTCCCAAACAAATCCAATGGTGACTGGACCTTGACTTCCAGCATCTCAGGAAGGCCATGTGCTTTGAACCCATCCTGATTAGCCCTAATTTCTCTCTACCGTTTATTGTGCAAACTAATACCTCAGAAGTGGGCCTAGAAGCCGTTCTGGCACAGGAAGTCAGAGGTGAAGGATATCCCATAGCATTCATCAGCAGGAAACTGCTTCCTTAGGAGAAACATTATGCTATGATCGAGAAGGAAGCCTTGACTGTCAAGTGGGTGCTTGAAACCTTCAAATACTACCTATTCGGCAGTCCATTTTCACTAATAACGGATCACCAACCCCTCAAGTGACTGGCTCGATATAAGGAGTCCAACGGCCATATTATATGGTTGTTTTTGAGTCTCCAAACCTACCAGTTCTAGGTCCGCCATAGGGCTGGTCCTGAATGCCGGCTTCCTTTCCCAGGTGGGAGTCCCGAGTGAGGCAGCTGCTCAACGGGAGATGGTTGAGCTGAGGAGGGTGTATAATGGGGTATATAAAATGTTACCCCCATCCCTCTCCAAAGGGATTATCAACAGTTTCCTTTAAGAGAGTCTGCAGCCCAGAGTTCAAGGCTGAGATGGCTTGGTTAAGAACCCAGCAGGCTGCAGGAGGGAGAGGGGCTTGTGCAGCCAGGTCCTTTCAAGGCAAGCTGTGCAAAGGAATTCTAAGGTAAGAATTTTAACTGGGACTGGAGGAAGGGCTGGGTTTTATTTTGTTGAGGTTGAACAACTGGGACAGAATAAAAACTGCTTTTGGTTTTCCCTGAACTGCTGTCTAGCCTGCATTTTAAAGAAAACCCCTTCTCACTGCATGCCACGCTAACCAAAGAAGGAAAGAAAAGCATCAGGCTCACACCACCAAAGGAAATAAAAATAGACCTTTGATTATAAGCCCTCTGTATTTGAATTCCTTTGGGCCTGCCAACGTAAAGATGTGAGCTACTGAACATCTTTAAGAATATTTCACAGGGCTCCAACATTTGGATTCACTTGTGTCCACAGCAAGCTATGCTCTTACTACTGTAAGAGACTAAAAAACACCCTATTCTGTTATTTTTGTGGTGTTGGCTGTGTTTATATCTGTTATCTTATTTTTTTAATGTTTATTATATTATGAATGGTCAATTGTTAGTCTTAGCACTAACGATAAGCAGCATATTAATGCTTTTAAATAAAAAGTGAGCTCACTATATGACTACAAAATGTCTCAAAAAGATTTTTGCACGTTTAACCTAAAAGAAAATGTTTGCACCCTATGTGCAATGAAATGTCCTGTTTGTCAGATCTGTGCAAGAAAACCTTTAGACCTAACTAAATCAAACTGATAAGCTCACACTGAACATCTTCTAAAAGTGATAAAAATAATAGAGATACTATAATGTTCCAGTTTAATGCAGCTATAACTGAATAAGAATGGATAAACACTGGATTCATGAAGCATGTGTTCTTATTCAAACACTTCTTTAAGAAACAAAAGTAATGCTGGGCATGGAACTTTATGCTGTCCTGGAACTTTATGAAAGCATAAAGTTACAGGTCAGCAATCATGCAGACCATCAGTAAATTGAAAGTAACAAATGTTTTGCCAGAATCTTCAATCAGTATTTTCTCTAAGGTTTGTTAATTTCAATTAGTTTAAAAAGATGGTTATATATTTGGTTAAATATTTTTAAAAGAGACTTGCAGCAAAACTGGAAAGGATTTGACACATGGAAAAATCTATTTTGGATGTTTACTACTTCACACTGCTGTATATAAAACTACTGAGGGTTCTGCTGCTCATTTGCATTTTCTTGCTCAGAATACTTTGCGGCTCACACGCACCTGTATTATGGATCCAGTATCTTGGTGCATACTTGAGAATGTACAACAAAGTTATTTAGTAACTAAGGTTGTCCTCCTATCATCATCCTGCATAGACATTTGGAATTTCTCATACTATTAGTCAAATGCATTAACAAATGCACAAGGCGGTTCCAAAATGATCCCTTCTGAAACCTATAACATTTTTTCTAAGTTCGTGATTATGGAACTATTTTTAGATGTATTCTATTTTTCTAGAAAACCTTTGCGACTTGATTCAAGCCATTGCTATTTAATAAGGGTGTCACGCCCTCTTCTTGTATGTGTAGGCGGTCGCCTGGTAGAAGTGGACGTGACCACAAATTTATATCCCTTGTGTGTGCTGTTGTCTATGTTCCTTGTAGTTGTGAGCGAAGACGAATACAGCCAAGGTTTTGGGGTAACAATAAGTTTATTGTTGCACAGGAATTAATATCTACTACCCCTTTAAACAGAAATAAATGGATGCTTCTCCAAACCAAAATGAAGTTACGTGGTATAACACAGTCCTCCTGATAACTCTCAGGCAAGTCCGTTCCAACAGAATAACCAAACTTCTTTCCGCTTCAAACATTAAATGCTTTTCCTATTATCAACAGTGTCTTCATAAACAGCTTCGTATAACAGATAACACAACCGTAGTGTACTCCTCTTTCACAGCTGCTTAATAGACTGAGTTTTACACTTTGGCAGCTCCCAGCCTCTCTCAGTGTAAAAGCTCCCTTGCAATTAGTTGGGCTTTGTTCAGTACTTCTCAACAGCACAACGTTACACAGCTCTCACTCTTTATGGCAATAAGCGCAATCTGTTTCCATGTCAGAGTATTCAGATCCTATCAAAGCTTCCTCCGTTTGCATAGGTTCCTCGTCTGACTCTGATATATCCTGCTTATTTACAGGGGCTTCCAGATCAACAGGCTTCCATTGCTCTAATAAAGTGCTAAGCTGTTTCCAGCTAAAGTTCTTCTTACTTGGAAGTATGGTGGAGGAATTTAAAATACCAGACTAGATTCCCTAAAAGCTGTGTTAAAGGAAAGGGCTCACCTTTTTCCTGGTACTTCTAGCTTTCACTGGCTGGGCATAAGGCAAACATCTGTCCCCAAACTGCTTTACGGATTCCCTCGTGGCAAACTGCTCAGCAGGGTTTGTTTCCAACTCCTGTCTCTGCAGCACACAATCAGCTGACTGCTTCAAAGCACCTGTGCTCCTTTCAGAACTTGAGCTACAGATACGTTGCCTGCCTTGGGAATGTTTGGACAGCTTTTTAAACGGAACTCTGTTTCTGCCTAAGCTCCCACCTGTGTGCACAGCTTCAACGGAAGAGTCCTCAGAAGAACTTCTCTCTCTCCTAGATAAGGTTTCCAACCTTTCCCTTTGAGGTTTAAAGGTTCTTCTCTCCTCCTCTCTGCTGCTTGTCCAGTGATAATTCCTCTCTCTCTCAAGATGCTTTCCCAGAGGTTTCTCCAAGCACCTCCCCTGGAACTTCTCCTTCCTGTTCCTGTTCTCGGACTCTCTCTCAGTCTCTCTGCTGTTCCCCAGCACCTCCTCCTTTGGAACTGTTACTTCCTGCTTAAGTGTTTGGGGCTGTCCTATGGGCTTCGACTCCGCCCCCTTGCCTCTCACGTCAGCTCCCTTGGTTGTCATGGAGCTGAGGTGTGGCTCTCTCTCTAACTTTCTAAGCATAGAGTTTCTCCGAGTTGGAGGTTTAACCCTTTCCTTGCCTGTCCTGCTGTCTGTTTCAGGGTAAAGAAACTGTTTCAACTTCCTGTTTCTAGTGCTTAACCCCTCTGCACCATCACAAAGGGTTGACCAAGGCATCTTATTAGGCTATACTTTTATTCTGCATCTCACCTAACCAAACACAATAACACATGAATATCTATTTCTGAATACTCCTCAAGAGTTTTGTTTTCAGGAAATCATAGAAGGCATTTGCCTTTATAAAAAAAAATGGAAATTTACATAAAATAAAGTACATGTCCAAATTCAAACTGTATACACAATATATTGTTCTTCACTCTACTACAAATATGTAGAAATCTATTCTTCTCTGCAGTGGTTCCTAATTTACAGGATTCTTAACTTAAAGTCAGGGTTCAGCTAATCATGCAGTAAACATAAGAGTTTGGAATGAAATGCTAACACTGAAGGTCTTAAAACCAAAATTATTGCTTACAAAGCAAAAGTCCAAGTTCAACAAAATTAACAAAATGACCTGTGTGCAAGCATTTAAAAGCATAACTCTAAGAAAGCCAGTTTAGTTATTCATTCTCCCACAATTAGTTTCAATCTGAAAAAAAAAACAGTTTATCCATTTTCTTTCTAAAGGTAGTAGGCCTGATATTAAAAGTACTTATGGGGGACTTCCGGTTACGTCAGGGAATCGGATGGCGGCGAGCTAGAGGAGCTCCGCCACCGTAGCCTGCCCTAAGGGCAAGAGAAGAGCGGTAGAGGCAATAAGGGGGCAGTAAAAAATGGGGGCAGTGATTCAGTAAGATCCCCGAGTTTAGTGAAAGCGATAGCAGTCAGCGCACATCCCCTGCACAAGCAGCTGCGTCAGAGGAAGGCGACGGAGCGCTGAGCCATGTGTTGAAGAAGAGAGGCCTCCGGGAGAGCGACAGCAATAGGAGGGCCACGGAGTGCAGGTGGAGAGGAGAGTGGGGGCAAGTGCGGGAAGAGCCAGTGTCGAGAAGTGAAGCGGCCATGAGCCGCGGCAGACTCCCGCGGCCTCCAAAGTGCGGCAAGAGCTGTTTGGGGAGAGCGGAGCAGACTGGTGAGACTCGACAGAAGGAAGGAGGGCCAGAGGTGAGCCAGCGACAGAGCGTGCTGAATTGGAGCGGCAGAGAGAGGAGGTGGTGAGCTGGAGGCGGGCAATAGCTGAGCCTGGGAAGAGAGGCAGCCAAGGCCGGAGAGTGAAGCTGGGCCTGAAAGTTACTAGCAGAGGTCCTGTTGAGCTGAGAGTACGGCAGTGAGAAAAGTGGTGCAGTCAAGTCAGCTTCAGGAAGAGAAGGAGAGGAGATAGAGCACCCAGACCACCCAGGGAGTGACAGGCCGAAGGAGCATTGGTACAGAGGCAGAGCAGAACAGCCTAAGAAATCACGCATCAGGCCACGACGTGGGAAGTCCGACGAGTCTGAGCAGAAGCGGGGGTAGAGTGCAGTGGGCTCACAGCGGCAGAACCATATCTGAGGATCAACAGAGTTAAAATCTGAGGGAAGAGGCTTTGGTGCTGAATACAGCCTGCATAGAACCCCGCGGAGAGGGGGAGAAGAGAGGCAGTGGATAAAGAGGCAGATACCTGCTGAGGGGAATCACTAAGACAAAACATGGAGAAAACAAAGAGAGAAGGGGCAGTGAAGAAGAAATTGGCAGAGTTCCGTTCCTCGTATGTGCCAACAAGAGGAGGAAAGGAGGGTGAGAAGATGGGCCAGATGAGGGGGGACCTCTCACCAGGGCACGAGGAAGAGACAGAAGGAGAGGAGTGCGCGGGAATGGCAGAGAAAATTAAGATGTGGCTTACGGAGCTCAAGGAGGAGTTAAAGTAAGAAATTGGAGGAATTAAAAATTAGTTGAAAGTCATTGCAAACAATCAAGCAAGACATTACGGATCTGGGAGAGCGTTTAGAGGAGGCAGAGAATCAAGTGGAACAACATGGAGCAGTGGTGGAGAGGATCCAGAAAGGATGGGAAGAGCTGAGGGAAGCACAAGAGGAGCTGAAGGCAAAGACGGAAGATTAAGAGGACCGCTCGAGAAGATGCAACAGAGTGCAGGGAGTCCCGGAGGTTCCCAAATATAGAAACAGCAAGGTGGTGGCTCAAAAAATATTTGGAGAAATCTTAAAGGAGGGAGGCTGTACAGAGGAGGAAGACGTATCTCAGATAAAAATAGAGAGAGCTCATAGAGGGTTGGGGCCCATTAGGGGCAATCGCCCAAGAGACATTGTAGTTTGTCTGGCTTCCTACAAGCTGAAAGAACGCATACTGGGAGCGGCGAGAAAGCTAAGATATGTCCAGTGGGACGGAAACAAACTGGAACTGTTTCAGGACTTGTCTCAGGGGATGCTGCAGCGTAGACGAGAGATAAAAGAGGTCACGGCCTACCAGAGAAGGGCTGACCTGAGATATAAGTGGCTGTACCCATTTGGTCTCTTGATTACGGTGCAAGGGCGGCCGAGGAAAGTGAAGACTTGTGCAGAAGCTTGGAAAGCGCTGAGAGACTTGGGAGCTGAGAATCTACCGGAGGAGGCCCACAGTCCGGTAAGCCATCAGAAGATACCGCCAATAACAGCACGGCAGAGAGTTCTAGGTGGCACAGAGAAGCAGAGGGCGGTCGGAAATTGGCGAGATCGGTCAAGGTGCGGCAGCGAGGGAAGGAGATCGAAGAAGATGCAGGCTGAGGCAGCTGTCAACACATGGACTTGAACTAGATGTTTTACAGTGTGAAAAAGGTTCTGGGGGATGTCACTGAGTAATGAAGTGGGAGAGGGGAGGGTAGATGGGTAGGGGAGGATTGGAGGGGGAATGGGGCAGATGGAGCTGGGAAGGTAGATGGGGGAGGGGGAAGAGGGGAAGGGGCAGGTGATGGTCTGATTCGAGGTCACTGTGATGGAAGTCAGAAGAAGGTTGGGGGGGAGGGGAAGGGGGGAGTTAGTCAAGAAGTAGCTCAGAAGGGAGGGAGGGGGGAGGGGCGGGGGGAAGGATGGTAGGGGGAAGAGAGGAGAAGTGGGAGGACGGTAGGGGGAAGAAAAGAGAGGGGGGAGGGTTGAAAGCTGGAGGGAAGGATGGAGCAAGGGTGGAGGAAGCTCTGAAAATTGTAACGTTGAATGTGAAAGGGTTGAATTCACTATGGAAGAGGCAGAAATATAAAGAATTGGCCAGACACAAGGCGTCAATTGTAATGCTGCAGAAGACACATTTCCAAAAAAAAGCATGAATCGTTAGTGCATCCGAAGGGTTATAGAGAGTGCATTTTTGCATCAAACCTATGGGAAAAGAATAAAGGAGGGGTGGCGGTTTTTATTACCGGGCAGCATAAAACTGAAGTGCAGACGGTTTTGCAGGACAAGGGGAGGGGGAGGTATCTGTTGATGCGGGTGAGAGTTGGGGAGGAGTGGTTGTGCGTGGTGAATATTTATGCGCCCACGGGTTCCCAGAAAGAATTTTGGGAGGAGATAGGGAAGCAGGTGGCGGTAATGGGGGATGGAGCATTGATTTGTGGAGGGGATTTTAACATGCCATGGGAGGTGGGGAGGGATACAACGGGTAAGGGGGAAGGACGTATAGACAGAGATATCATAAGTTTGTGAAAGAGAATGATTTGATAGATGCATGGAGACTGATGAACCCGGGGAGGCAGCAGTTCTCCTTCTCAGCAGTGCATGGGACGTATTCAAGATAGAGTAGTTACTCACCTTAACAGGTGTTCTCCAGGAGCAGCAGGAATCAGTCCTCACTTATGGGTGACATCGGCGCCGATGGAGCCCCCATACGGAGTATTTCCCCAGCTTTCTATGAAAGCCTTTGGGAATACTACACGCATGCGCGGTCCCCTTCCTGCCTAAAGGTGCCATCTTGTTCAGTCAAATGACATAGCTAAAAAACAGCACACAAAAAATGTAAAAATAAACTATGTATAACTGCAACTCCCAGGGGAGGAGGGAGGGTTGTGAGGACTGATTCCTGCTGCTCTTGGAGAACACCTGTTACAGGTGAGTAACTACTCTTTCTCCAGGACCAAGCAAGAAGTCAATCCTCACTTATGGGACTCCCCAGCTTCAGGCTACCGGGGACCCAGAGCTGAAAAATGAGCTCCCTCTAGCCTCAGCATCAGAGAAAGGATTTCACTGAAACATACCTCCACCGGTAGCCCAACCAGAGGGCTGGAGGGTAGGAGTTGCCTAAACCTCAAAGAGATTCCGGAGCACTGCCTGACCGAAAGCATTGTCCCTGCACGACTCCCTCTCCAGGCAGTAATGGGCCGCAAAAGACTGGCTTGAGGACCAAGTTGCAGCCCTGCAGATGTCTGCCAACGGTAGAGAGCGGAGATGAGCTACGGAGGCAGCCATTGCCATGACACGGTGGGCCGTGACCCGACCCTGCAAAGGAAGGTCAGCTGCCCTGTAAGCCCAGGTGATACAGTCAGCCACCCAGATGGACAAGGTACGCTTGGACACAGGTACCCCCAAGTTATTGGGGTCAAAAGATACGAAGAGCTGAGTAGCCCTCCTATGCCACTGCGTACGCTCAAGGTAGAAGGATAAGGCCCTCCTACACTCCAGGGTATGCAGGACTGTCTCAGCCCAGCTGGCATGGGGCCTAGGGAAGAATGTTGGAAGAACCACCTCTTGGTTGAGATGGAAAGAGGAGACAACCTTGGGGAGGAACTTAGGATGAGTCCTAAGGACTACCCTGTTCCTATAGAAGCGAGTGTATGGCCTGTTACAGACCAGGGCTTGAAGTTCACTCACTCGCCTGGCCGAGGTCAAGGCCACTAGAAATAGAGTCTTCCAGGAAAGGAAGCGTAGAGGGCATGTGGCCATGGGTTCAAAAGGTGGGCGTGTAAGCTACTGCAAGACCACATTCAACTCCCACTCAAGGGCCGGTGGACGGAGAGGAGGCTTGAGCAGCAGTAAGCCTCTGAGAAACCTGGACACCAAAGGGTGAACCGACAAAAAGTGTCCCTCCACCATTGAGTGGTGAGCTGCCAGGGCAGAGAGGTGGACCCGAACAGAATTAGACTTAAGGCCCTGATTGGACAAGTGCAAAAGGTACTGGAGTACTATTGGCACAGTGCACCCGAAAGGATCTTCCTTGCGTTGCTGGCACCACAAGGAGAACCTCCGCCATTTCAGGGCATATGTTTTCCTGGTGGATTGTTTTCTAGAGGCCAAGACCACCTCTTCCACTTCCTGAGGTAGGCCCCAGGGACCCAAGACTACCCTTGCAGCCTCCATGCCATCAGATGGAGAGATTTGAGATTGGGATGCACAAGGGAACCCTGATCCTGAGAGAGAAGGTCGGGTTGGAATCCCAGAGGCATGGGTGTCTCCACTGCCAGTTGAAGTAGCAGGGGGAACCAGGGCTGCCTCGGCCACCGGGGAGCGACCAGAAGTACTGAGGCCTTGTCCCTGAAAATCTTGAACAAGGTTCGGGCCACCAGAAGTGTGGGAGGAAACGCATATAGCAGGTTCTGGGACCACGAAATCAGGAAGGCATCCGCTGCCACCCTTAGCGGATGCGGTTGCCTGGAACAAAACCTGGGCAGTTGGTGATTCAGGAGACTGGCAAAGAGATCCATGGATGGAAGTCCCCATTTTAGGAAAATCTGTTGAACCACAAAAGGGTGCAGCGTCCACTTGTGGGGCTGCAGAATTCTGCTTAAGCGGTCTGCCAGAAAGTTCTCCTGGCCATGAAGATAAACAGCCCTCAGCAACATCTGGTGTCTGAGGGCAAAAGAACAAAGGGCCTGTGCTTCCAGGCATAGAGGTCTGGACCCAGTGCTGCCCTGTTTGTTCACATAGAACATGGTTGTCCGTCTGAACTAGAACAGACTGGTGGGCCAAGGAATGAGAAAAAGCCTTGAGGGCTAAGCGAATAGCCCGCAGTTCCAGTAGGTTGATTTGTTGCATGGCTTCCCATGGGGACCAGAGGCCTTGGGTGCAGCTCCCTTGACAGTGTGCACCCCAGCCCTGCAAGGAGGCATCGGTTGTCAACACTACTGTGGGGGCAGCCACCTGAAAAGGCACCCCCTGCAGCAAGTTGGGGGGGTGTAGCCACCACTGAAGCGAATCCAGGAAAGGTTTGGATACCCTTACTTTGTCTGCTAGGCTCCCTGTGGCCTGCTTCCACTGAGTTCTGAGGAACCACTGTGCAGGCCTCATGTGGAGGTGGGCATTGGGGGTCACATGCACAGTCGATGCCATGTGTCCCAGGAGCTGCAGACAGAGCCTGGCAGGAACCCTCGGCAGACTGAGAAACCGGGATGCCAACTCCATGAGCCTTTGAGCTCTGTCCTCTGGCAAGTAAGCCCTTGCTTGCAGAGAGTCCAGCCGTGCTCCTATGAACTCGAGGTTCTGGGAGGGGAGCAAAGTGGACTTTGCGAAGTTTATGACAAAGCCTAGGTCTTGAAGGAGTGCAACAGTCCTGAAGGTGGCCTGCCTGGCCTCCTGGTAGGTCTGACCCCGGATGAGCCAGTCATCCAGATAGGGGAAGACAAATATCCCTTTATTTATTTATTTATTTATTTATCTGCATTTATATCCCGCTTTTCACCGGGTCAAAGTGGTTGGGGGATACATTTAACACGAGGGGATATGAGACACATACACTAATACTTACAGGGAACATGGGCAATGGAGAGTTAAGTGGCTTGCCCAAGACCACAAGGAGCACCTGTGGGACTAGAAACCCCAGTCCTTCCGGCCCAAAGTTGCTGTCCTCTAGTGGGATTTGAACCACCGACCTTCCGGCCTGTAGTACCTTGCCCCAACCACTAGGCCACTCCTCCTTGAGTCCTCAAGTAGGCCGCCACCACAGCTAGGCACTTTGTAAAGACCCGTGGGGCGGAAGGTTAGGCCAAAAGTAAGCACCTTGTACTGGTAATGGTTTCCTCCCACCACAAACCTGAGGTACTTTCTGTGGTCTGGATGAATAAGGATGTGAGTGTACGCATCCTTTAGATCTAAGGAGCATAGCCAATCTCCCTACTGGAGGTAGGGCAGAAGTGTTCCAAGAGTAAGCAACTTGAACTTCTCTTTCTCCAAGAACTTGTTGAGGTTTCTGAGGTCTAGGATAGGCCTTAGGCCTCCTGTTCTCTTTGGCACCAGAAGATACCTGAAGTAGAACCCGTGCCCTTGCAGGCGAGGAGGTACAGGCTCCACCGCCTTGTCCAGAAGCAGACCCTGAAGTTCTTGGAGGAGGAGGGTGGTGTGTAGGAGAGGCCTCAGAGGTTCTCCTGGAAAGTAGGAGGTAGCTGTTGGAAATGAAGCATATAGCCTTGGTGAATGATGCTTAAGACCAAGCATCCCCTGTAATGGGTGGCCACCGGTGGGCAAACAGGGCTAAGCAACCTCCTGTGCAGGGATGGGACAGCAGGGATGGAGAGGCTATGCCTTGTGAGTCAAAAACCCCCTCCCTGCTGGGTAGGAGCAGGAGCCGGAGGCTTGGGGGTCTTCTGCCTACGGGGCCCATGTCCCTGCCCCTTGGCCTGCTGCCCCTGAGGGGGAGCTGGGGAGGCCTGGTATTGAGGGAAAGGTTTGTAGGCAGACACCTTTCTCGGGTAGAAGGGATTTTTACCCGAGCCCTTCTTTTTGTGAGAAGGGGCAGAAGTCTTTCTGGACAGCCTAGTCCTGGTCAGGTGTTCGGTTTCGAGCTCAGCCGCCTTCTCGGCCATGGGTTTGCCAAAAAGGTTCTCATCTTGGCAAGGGACATTGACCAACTTGTCCTGTACCCAAGGCTCGAGGTCCGATGATTGCAGCCATGCCTGGAGTTGGGCCACGATGCCGGCGGCCACCACACGAGCCGAAGCCTCTAAGCCATCGTAGGCCGCTCGGGACATGAATTTGGAACAACCCCGATTCCTGAAGACAAAGACTGGAACCTCTGCAAAGGTTCCCCAGAGAGGCCAGCAGAGAACCCGTTAAACTCCTTTGCCAGGTCTCGGAGGAACATGCCCATGTACAGCTGGTATGACTGGACACGGCAAGCAAGCATTGAGCCCTGGAAGCACTTTCTGCCGAAAGCATCCAGGTTCCGGGCCTCCCTGCCGGGGGGCACCGCAGAGTGCATCTTCTGGCTCTTCAGACGATGCATGGTCGATTCCACCACCATGGAATGGTGCGGCAGCTGCATCTTTTGGAAGCCAGGGCTCTTACAGAGTCGATAAATGGAATCGACTCGCTTGCTCAAGACCGGCGCTGAGGCCGGTGTCTCCCACATCCGGAAGAGGAGCCGTTCCAGCATCGGAGGAACCAGTACAGTAAAGGCCTCCTTCGGAGGAGAGTCATACTGGAGGGCCTCGAGCTCCTCGGCTTGAGGCTCCTCCTCGGGGTCCGCGGGAATCGCCAAAGCCTTGGCCATGTCCCGCACGAACTCCAAGAACCGGGTGTCCTCCAGAGGGGACCTACTCCGGGGCTCGGACTGCGGTGAGTCCGACGGGACGCACCAAGTCCGGAAGGTATCGGGGGACTCCTCATCCTCCGTCTCCCAGGCTGACTCATCCAAAGAGTCGTTGGGGGACTCCTCATCCTCCGTCTCCCAGGCTGACTCATCCAAAGAGTCGTCGAGGGGCTCCGACCACGCGGGTCGAGGTGGCACCCGCCCCGACGCCGAAGGCACCGGCGTCGATGCCCTCGGTTCCGAGCGGGAGGTCGAGGGAGACCTTGACCGAGGACGACCTCGAGCCTTCATGTTCTCGAGTATCGGCTCGGTCTCCGGGGTCGACTTCGATGTCCCGGTGGTCGGGGCAGATGCACCAGCGAGGCTGGCCATCAGTACCCGCTGCTGCTCCATGAAGGCAGACAATCTGCACTCCAAGGCTGTCAGCCTGAGTCCAAGTTCAGGAGACTCAGCAGCCACAGACTCGGGCCCCGGCGGCACCGGGCCTGACGTCAGCTCCCTCGGAGGAGAGTCCACGAGGACTACAGGATTTACGTGTCCGACGGTCTCCGGCTCTACACGAGGTACTTTGGACGGTTTCTCCTGCTCCAAAGGCCTGGGACGGTGGTTGGGGGTCTTAGACCTGGCCCTCGAGGAACCAGGGACCTCTTCCGACGTTGCCCTCGCGAGCCGTTTCTTCCTCTTGCGTTTCCGGTCGGGGGACCCCCTGTCCGAGGAACCACAGCGATGCTCGGGATCAGACTCCCGTGACGTCGAGGCCTCAAACGAGGTCCAGGCCCGGCCAGAGGCAGAATCCGAAAAAATCCTTTCCTTCTGGTGCTGACGGCTTCGAAGTGCCTTGGTGGACATTTTGCCACACGGGCCACAGATCATGGGATCATGATCTGGGCCGAGGCACCGAAGCAGCAGTCATGTGTGTCGGTGAGAGACATTAGTTTCTTGCACCGATCACACTTCTTGAAACCACTGGAAGCCATCGGGGAAAAAAGAGCCCCCGCGAGGTCAAAAGACCGGCCTTCCAGGGAAAAACAGAAAAAAGGGTGCGAACGCCAGCCACGAAGGGCAAAAACTGAAAAATAGATAACAGGCTCGATACCGGTGTACCGAACCCGGCAGGAAGGGGAACCGGCGTCAAACTCGGAGAAAAAGGCGAAGAAATCCTCGAAAAAACGTCAACTTTTCCCGGGTGACTAGGACAAACGTCCGAAGGGCTCCACGGAAAAAAAGAGACTGAGCAAGATGGCACCTTTAGGCGGGAAGGGAACCGCACATGCGTGTAGTATTCCCAAAGGCTTTCATAGAAAACTGGGGAAATGCTCCGCACGGGGGCTCCATCGGCACCGATTTCACCCATAAGTGAGGACTGACTTCCTGCTTGGTCCTGGAGAATAGATGTTATCTGGGTAGGGAAGGATAAAGGGAGGGGAAATTGAGCCTATTACGTGGTCGGACCATGCACCAGTGGTGGTACAGGTGAGGGTGAGGGGGGAAAGTAAGGGGGGGCAATATTGGAAGCTAAATGAAGGCTTGTTGGAGGATATGAGGGTGGTGAGAGAGGTGGAACAGTTAATACTGGAGTATTTTGAAAGGAACGGGAAGGGAGAGGTAAAAGAGGGAGTGGTGTGGGATGCTTTTAAAGCAGTGGTAAGGGGGATATTGGTAAAGTGGGGAGCGCGAATAAAACGGGAACGGGAGGAGCAGGAACTACAACTAAGGCGTCAACTAGTGGAACTGGAAGAGAAAGATGCTCAGGAGGGTGGTGGGTTATTTAGGGGAGCGGTTTTGGAAACGAGGGCTAAGTTAAATGGTTTGGAAGCGGGGCGGAGTAGGCAAAGGTTGCAGCTACTGAGGAAGAATTTCTTCGAAGGGAGTAATAAAGCTGGGAAGTATCTGGCTCGGCAGTTAAAAAAGAGAAAGGAGTGGAATCGAATCGTACAGATTAAAGGTAAGGAGGGGGGTAGTGCGAGAGGATCACCAGATTAGAGAGGAATTTGTAGCTTTCTATCAGAAACTATATGGAGCCCAGGCAGAGGGAACGGAGGGGGCGATCAAAGAATATTTGGGAGGGGTGGGGCTGCCACGGTTGGAGGAGGGGGAACAGGAGGATCTGGACAGGGAGATTGGAGCAGAGGAGGTGCTACGGGCCATTAAGGGTATGAAGCTAGGGAAGGCCCCGGGTTTAGACGGGCTGACAGCGTGCTTTTATAAGAAATTTGGGGGTCAGTTAATTCAGCCATTGTTATCAGTCTTTAATTCAATGAGGCGGGGGGAGAAGTTAGCGGATACGATGGGCTGGGCTGGCATTACCTTGATACACAAGGAAGGGAAAGACCCGCAGGATTGTGCATCCTATAGGCCAATTTCGCTGTTAAACCAGGATGTGAAATTGCTGGCAAAAATACTAGCGACAAGGCTTAATAAAATCTTAGGAAAGTTAGTTCATGAGGACCAAGCAGGTTTTATTCCGGGGAGGCAAGTGGCGGATAATATCCGGAAGGTCCTCAATGTGCTTTGGGCAGCAAGGAGCTTGGGCGATAAGGCGTTGCTGGTCTCGCTGGATGCTGAAAAAGCATTTGATCAAGTGTCATGGAAATTCTTATTCTCGGTATTAGGGACCATGGGGTTCGGGGCAGAATTTGTGAAGTGGATAAGGGCCTTGTATGGCAGCCCCAAAGCATGTGTGAGAGTGAATGGAGGTTATTCACGCTTTTTTCCTCTGGGGAGGGGTACGAGGCAGGGCTGTCCACTGTCGCCCTTGCTCTTCACGCTTTCCTTGGAGCCCTTGGCAGCACGGATAAGGGCGAGCCCAGAGATAAAGGGGGTGAGGATAGGACAAATAGAGTATCGCATGTCGCTCTTTGCAGATGACATTTTATTTATTTATTTATTTATTTACATTCTCTTATATACCGCGCTATTCTGCATCAGTGCGGTTTACATTGAACAAACTGAAATTACATTGAACAGGGCATTATAACTTGGAGATAACTATTTTACAGGGAACATGGGCTATGGAGGTTTAAGTGGCTTGCCCAAGACCACAAGGAGCAACCTCTGGGACTAGAAACCCCAGTCCTTCCGGCCCAAGGTTGCTGTCCTCTAGTGGGATTTGAACCCCCGACCTTCCGGCCTGAAGTACCTTGCCCCAACCACTAGGCCACTCCTCCACTCCTCCATTTTGCTAACAATTACACAGCCAGGGGGAACCTTACCAGCTTTAATGGGTGAGATACAGAAATATGGGATCATGGTGGGGTTCCGAATCAATTGGGGGAAGTCAGAAATATTAAGGGGGGGGGAGAGGAACAGCAGAGGGAGTTACAGTAGCGCTTCCCATTTAGGTGGGCAAAGAGGTTGATCAGGTATTTGGGGGTGCAGGTGGGGAGGACCCTGGAGGAATTATTTGAATTAAATTACAAAAAGATCTTAGGGCAACTGGAATCACAACTGGGGGGTTGGAGTAGGGAGTACTACTCTTGGTTTGGGCGGATGGCGATTGTTAAGATGATGCTGCTCCCCCAATTCTTGTTCTATTTCCAAGTGCTACCCATAGCGATACCGAGAGGCGTATTAAGGAAGGTTCAAAAGCAAGTGGAGGGGTTTATTTGGGGGGGGGGGCAAAAAGCCAAGGGTGGCAGCGCGGACACTGCAAGTGCAGGGGATGGAGGGAGGGATGGGGGTGCCTAACTTTGCACTGTACTACAAGGCAGCGCAGCTTCGGGCGGTGTATGCATGGATAAGGGGGCCACTTAAGCAATGGGTGAGGATGGAGGCAGCAGAATTTAGCCCTGGTGAGCTAGAGCGGATGGTCTGGGGGGGGGGAGGGAAGGGGGAGAGGGGGGCCAACCCTATGGTGGCACATACCTTAAATGTATGGCAACAGAATAGGCAGAAGATGGTGGGGATAAGAAGCGGTCGCATACCATGTCCCTCCAGGCGTGTTGCGAAAAGGGAGTGGGACCGAGTAGAGTAGTGCTGAAGAGGTGGGAGGCGCAGGGGTTGAGTCAAGTGTCACAGATATTAATGGGGAAGGATGTAAGGGTGGAGGTAAGGGTGTTTGAGGGGATACGGGATATGTATCAGTTGCAGGAAACAGATAGGTATGCGTATGTGCAAATGGGGTCGCTGATTCGAAAAAGGCAGAGGGGGCAGGATGGGGGGGAGGGGAGTGGAATGGTTTGAAGGGGCATGTCTGGGGTCCCTGGGGCAAAAGGGCATGATTTCTAGAATTTATAAAGGATTAATAGCGAGGGGAGTTGGGAAGTTGGCTATATGGAAGCGTGGGAAAGGGATTTGGGGGTGGAATGGGGGGTAGAGGAGTGGGAGGAGGTGGCAAGGGGGATAGCCAAATTTACAATTGCCACGGCGCTACGCGAGAACGGGTTCAAGGTACTGAGTAGGTGGTATCTCACACCAGAGGTTGTATAAAGCGGGGGTTTTGAAGACGAATGAGTGTTGGAGGCAGTGTGGAGAAGAGGGCACATGGATGCATATGTGGTGGTCCTGCCCAGTAATTCAAAGGTATTGGGGGGAAGTTGGGGATAATATTCAACGGAGTGTGGGAGCAAGAATAGAATTGACTCTTGAAGTGTGTCTCCTGCAGAAGAAGGATGGGCAGTGGGAGGGAGAGTGGTACATCGTTTGGTTTTGTGTGAAATTGCCTGGCACTGGAATAAAATGTTTTTACCATCTATGGATAGTTATGCTAAAAGAATGTTGGATATTTATCTAATGTACAAAATCACGGGGGAGAAGAAGGGTAGGGGGGACAAATGGAGAAACGGTGGGAGGGGGTATGGAGGTGGTTGAGAGAGCAGATGTGGAAGGAAGGAGTAGTGGGGGAGGGGGAAGGAGTAGTGGGGGAGGGGGAAGGAGTAGTGGGGGAGGGGGAAGGAGTAGTGGGGGAAGGGAGTGGGGTCAGAATAAAGGTAGGGGTAGGAGTAGAAGTACATAGTAGGGAGGGTTAGGGGAAGGGAAGGGGGGGGAGGGAGGGGGGTTAGAAGTGGGGTAATGTGGAGGGATATAGGTAAGGGGAGAGAAGTGAAGATGCAATAAGTAATGGGGGGGGGGGGTAACTGTTATAGGTTAATTCAGGGTTGTTGTCCATTGCTGATTGTCATAGGATGTACCTTGCCTGATGTAACTGGCTTGTTGAAAATTAATTTAAAAAATTTTTAAAAAGTACTTATGAGGCCCCACTGAGCTCATTAAGTACATTTTTTTTATAACTCTGGACAGTATAGATGGATGATTTCGGCTGTTTAAATAGTTAGTCAAACATCTGCTTTAAAAAGGGGCATGGTAAGTGATGTTCCAGGGCTGGCCAAACAGTTACCTGTAGATAGCAATATTAAGTCACTGAACTGATAACTTAGAGCAAGCTAACATGTAGTGCACATGGCCCTTTCTGCTGCAATACCCAAGTTATTCCCATGGGCAAATGGTAGATAGACTAACGGCCATGTTTAATAAATGTTAGCACATGCTAAGTTGCAGCATATAAATAGCAGCTACAAAGTTAAATAGATAATATATATTTGGATTTTCAGTGTTGCCACTCAACACTGCTAAACATCCACATGAAGTTAAATAAGTATTTTATCGTAGCACGGTTATAAGTACCTTTCCTAAACTTTTGCCGTTTCTAATTTACAAAACTCCATGAGGCATTAACAAACTAAGCTAACAAGCCAACCTGATTTTGCCATCTGAAGACAAGATCAGCAGTGGATATACACAGGTATTCACCTGGGACATTCCCATTCCGACAGAGAAGAAAGTGGATTCAAGGAAACCCAACATAGTGGTAAAGGAAAAAAACACCAGAACGGCATATAATAGAAGTATCTGCTCCAAGTGATTATTCTATGAATGGCGTGGAGAGGCAGAAGATCCTGAAGTACTAAGAAATGAGGTCAGAGCAAGAAAATGTGGCAGAAAGATACAGAAACATTTCCCATTGTACTGAGAGAGCCACAGGCTTGAGGAAGAATTTCCAAGCACATCTTGACAAACTACCCATACATATCACATCTTACAAACTCTAGAAGGAAGCTCTCTTTGACATGATGCAAGTACTATGCAGAGCATTAGCAGTAAATTTGAGAGTGAGATCATATTTCAAATACCCTGGCTTAGAAGTGAGGTTCATGACTGTCAAGGTATGCGCAAAACTAACTCAACAACCAAAACTAATGCTCCTTAGAAACACCCCTCAACCTTATCACCAATCATTAAAAAGACTTCTCATTAATGGCTAAACATTATCCCTCAAACAGACTTCTCAAAAAAATTATAATTAGAGAGTAAAGACTTCAGGGTGGCTATAGTCCCACCATGTGGCGATTGAAATCACCATAGGGGAAGAGGTGAGATACTCACATCAGCAGTCTTAAAAAACTCTCTAGATCTAAATAACGTGGAAGTAATGTAACTAGCATTTAATTTTAAGTATAAATTTTAAAAAAAATGGAAAAAGCACTTTTTTTTAAAGTATTATAAATAAAGTTTGAATTGGTAAGGGAGTTTTTTTTTTGTTTTTTTGTTTTTTTTTAAAGACAGCTGATGTGAGTATCTCACTTCTTCCCCTATGGCGATTTGAATCGCCGCATGGTGGGACTATCCTTTTCTGTGATACAATTTCCCTATAGATGATGTTCTGCAATTTATCCACAGGTTATTTCATTTTAGTTACTTATGGGTATGTTTACTAAAGTGTGCTAAGGTTTCGCATGTTAACATGCTGTCAAAAAATTGCATGGGAAGCACAACAGCCCCATGCTAATGCTGTTGGGGCATGCTCAGTATGTCCCCCTAGAATTACCACTTTAATAAGTACCTCACCATGCTAAAACTTCCAAATGCCATTAACTTGAAAGCACTTAACATCACCAACTAAGGTGTGTTAAATGCACCCCGCACTACTGCGACTGACAGTTAGTACACATTAAGTACCCCTGTCCTAACTTCAATGTGCAGTCAACCTCCACTCTCTGCCCCCCCCCCAGCAGTTAGTGTGAAAGTTTTACTATACTAGCTATTTTAGCGCACAATAGCAGTTACTATGGCCCTGTGCTGCATAGCATGAGCTAACCATTAGTGCACTTAAGTAAACATGCCTCTATATATATTATGATTAGAATTAAATCCATATAATCTATGTGACTTGAATCTGTGGGATTAGACTCTTCTTACTTGCATGCTGTTTATTGGAATAATGGGGACTGCTTCAAGGGAGTAGGGGATGACATGAAACTAATCCCCTTCCAGATTCTGTGCTTTAACCTCATATACTACTCTACCAGGAGGATCTCTCTCAGAAAAGTTTCAGTTTGATAATGCATTCATTCACTACAGAAATAAAAAAATGTCAGATTCAGGATACAGCCTTTCATCCAAATTAGTTCCCGACACATAACTTACTCCCACTAATCTTTAGAAGCATTCAAGCAATCACCATACAATTACAGATACCATGAGGTTTTCTGCGCTAGGATGCTGCATAAGAACATCCGAGAAGGAAGTATGAAGCAGGAAAATCATTACTATACACCAAGTAGTACAAAAAGAACCTTCTATATTGTCAAAGCACAATATTTATCAACTTACTTTTTTTTCCTACATTTGCATGCATTACCAGACTTATTAGAATCCCCACTATTTATTCAGAAGATAAACTTGTATACTGAAAAAGGATCTTCTACCTTTCCTATTCCTGCTCTCACTTCAAAAATCATCAGGGTCGAGGAGCCTGGACACAGAACAGCTCCATACTAGTGTTAGATATTGGATCTACTTTCTTATCAGGTGAAGGACTTATCTTCTTGGCATTTTGGCTACATCACATCTGCTCCCCTCGACCCATGTCAGCACGGCTTTAGAGAATTACATGGCGTCGAGACACTCATCACCCTACTCAGTACCTTAATCACAGGGATTGATAACATCAGACAAGATATGCTCTAATCGTCATGGACATTGCATCGGTGTTCGACTCCGTCAACCATGAACTGCTCCTTGCATGGTTTCAAGAGAAGGGAATCTATGGTTCAGCCTGGAGCTGGTGCAAGTCTTACTTATCGGATAGATGGCAACAGGTACAATCGAACGCTATGACCTCTGAGCCTTTCCAATTAAAGCAAGGCGTCCCCCAAGGCTCCTCACTCTCGGACCTCCTTTTCAACATATACAAGATACGCACAATTCAACACCTACGACCCCTACTGGAACCTGACAATTTCCAGACGATCTTTCAAGCACTTGTAACCCCCCACTTCGACTACGCCAACTTCATCCTGCATGGTCTTCTGAAGAGCACACGGAACCCACTACAACTAGCAATGAACACCGCAGCCCGCATCCTGCACGGAGCCTCCAGAAGAGACCACATAATGCCAAAATTGTAACACCTCCACTGGCTTCCTATCCACTGCAGGCGAACTTTCAAAGTACTACTATTGACATTCAAAGCCATTAACAAACTGTCCTCCACCTCCCTCACGGACCTTGTCCGCCCCACTCCTCTGAAAAGATCCAGGTGGTCATTCGCTGCTAACACACTCGCAATCCCCAATACAATAACAAAATGCTCCCTTGCACCAAAGAACAGAGCATGTGTATTCTACGCACCTACACCCTGGAATGCCCTCCCAACCACTATCCGAGCTATTACCAACCTCGCACAATTCAGAAAGGCACTAAAGCACCATCTTTTCCTACAACAATACTCCCAAACTGGTGACATAACACAACCCAGCGTACCTCCCCACCCACCATGACATCACCAACTCACACACATCATGTTGACATAAACATATCCACCAACTGGATAACTATACATGTAAATAGTTGTAAGATCGTGTCATGTTGACAAACAGTTCCGTGGTATAATTGCTCAGTTTGTATATAGTTACTCCTGTTGAAACCCAAGTTGTAATACCTTTTCTTTGTAAAGTTTCAGCCTACATTGTACGCATTAATGTTACTTGTAAACTGCACTGATGCAAAAGAGCGCGGTATAGAAAAGATTTAAATAAAAAATAAATCAATCTATGGTCTAGGCTATGAGCTGAAGGCAGTTACATCTTAGCTAAGACTGAGAACCAGTTAATGTGGCAGTGGGGAGAGGTTCTGCTCAGGGAGAGGCAGTATTTAATGCCCTGCCCAGTAGGAATACAATTATGTTACAACATTACCACAGCAGAAAATTCAAAGCTCCCAAGAACAATAATACATTTGAATGGCATTTAGTGGTCACAAACAGTACCACATCCCTATTTGTTTCAATTCACCTTGAATTGGTTCCAGTAAAGTGTTCAATTTTGTACACAAGAGTTCTATCTTTTACAGAGGTCAATGGTATTATTGAAAATTTATATTTTCCATAATGCTGAAATGAATAGAATGCATTGGTTATTGCATAGTACAATATGACTGTCTACACACTGCTAGCAGTATATATAACCAAGGTTTTTTGTTTTTTTTTAGTGCAGTCAAGTCAGTGCTAAGTCCTGGCAACCCATTTACCTCTGGGCTTTCAAGGCAAAATGCTCCCTTGCACCAAAGAACAGAGCATTTGTATTCTACGCACCTACACTCTGGAATGCCCTCCCAACCACTATCCAAGCTATTACCGACCTCGCACAATTTAGAAAGGCACTAAAGCACCATCTTTTCCTAAAACATTACTCCCAAACTGGTGACATAACACAACCCAGCGTACCTCCCCACCCACCATGATGACAAAGTGACTTGCCCAAGATCACAGAGTGCCAGTGGGAATCAAACCCTTGATCTTCTGAGTACTAGGCAGTTGCTCTAACCACTAAGCTACTCCTCCACTCCTATTAGATGGACTAAATGGTGGTCTCTTATTCTGAGCTGCACAGGTACCCTGCATTAAGAAAATGTTGCTGTAGAAAACGGTTTCAAATAAAGTTGTGACCTAAATGTGTGAAAACGAGTTAATCTAAATTTCATTCTTCTAAGCTATAGTCTCAATACACTGCACTTTGCATGAAGTGGCTTCAAACCAAAGAAATTATAATAAAGTTTAACTTGTTTCTTGCTACAAAGCAAGCCAAGAGCTTTTACTTCAACATTACTGATTCATATAGAAGCCCAGGACAACATAAATAGCATTTTTCAACAGCATAAAATCCAACACAAATGTTGCAAGCATTCTTGTATTGACACAGGTGCTTAAAACTTACCAACATCCATGGCAGTTTCCATGAAGCTCTTCTGTCTTGAGGCAAATTCGGCCAGCAATTTCTGTTGTCTCTCTCTGGCCTTTTGCCGCCTATGTGAGGGAAGACAGAAAGGGCACTGTACATAATGTGACATAAAAGTTATTCCAATATCTATTATGAAGGTAATTTTATAACATGACACCAAGGGTAAGGCAGGAACTATTTTACAGATACATAAGCGCCTATATGTCTTTATAAAATACTAGCACAAACCCTACAGCAAACACGTCTAGATTAAAGTAAGAGACATTACTCCTTCTCAAGAGCTGATATAGATGTTCACAGGTAAAATATGCAAGTATGTGCATGGATTAATAGTCTATAATCAACACATGTATTTCACAACTCTGCCCATGCTCCACTCAAACTACACCCCCTGGCAATGCCTACATTAAAAGTATACATTATTGATGCCACTGTGCATACTTTTATTCTTGCTGCAATCTTATAAGAGCCATTTGACATGTATATAGTGTAACACACATGCTAAAATAACTTTATAAAATTATCCCCTATTGAATTGATTGTAGCATGAAGGAATTCAACAATGTCAGTTGCAAATGAAGACATTTATAAAAACATCTGCATATTTAAAAGAGATGCTTAATGTGCTGTAATAAGTCTAAAGAACTAAACCTAGTTTACTTTAAGAGAAGATATGCCTATAGAAAAATTGCTTATTATTCCTTCAATAACTGATAGTTTAGCATGTCAGCACCTAGAAAAAGTATCAGTAAACGACAGCACAAAGAGCTCAATTAATAAAAAATTCTCATATATGAACTTTCATGTAAGTCTCAGATTATGCCACACAACTGACACAAAGGGGCATGTTTGCTAAAGGAGATAAAAGGGCTCTTTGCAGTTAACGCTCGTTATTTCTATGGGCGCAGTGTCACTTAGCCTTTAGCAAACATTCCCCAAAGTTTTTCCAGTTTATTTATTTGTTATATATTTCTATACCGTCCCTTCCAAAGATCAGGGGCGGTTTACAAAAAACAAACATGTTACATATAACAGAATCCATGGTAAACAATACAGGAGCTATTTACATATCAACTATATACATGATTTACGCAAGTCATGATGGTAAAGTAGCTTTGTGAACTCTGGCGTAAGGGGAGTTCTGAAGGGATGACTTATGTGTATATGAGGTGTTCAGAGTGTGTTGAGTGTGATGGGGTGTGTGCTAGTGTCGTCTCTAATGCTACCATAATATTCCTTGAAAAGGAGTGTTTTGATCTCTTTTCTAAATACTTGGAGGTCCTTTATTGAATGGATTGAGTCTGGGAGGGAGTTCCATAGACTGGGGGCAGTGTAAGTAAAAGCTCTGGCATTTGTGTTCCATTTGGTCTTTCGAATAGAGGGAGGTATTATAAGGATGTGCTGGGTGTTTGCTCTTCTAGTTCTAGTTTCTGTTGGGATGTGTAATAGAGTTGTGAGGAAGGATGGGGCAATAACTGATACAGTTCTGAAACAATTAACTAAGGAAAATGATGTTCCTTTGTGAAGGATTCAGATTTGTTGTTCATGCTTTCATAGACTAAGTTAAAATATTTCACATTACTATAGAAAATTAAGTAGTTTAAGTCACATGTAAAATTGTTTTAACTAAATGATAATGCATCTAGGTTTGACCTAGTACGGGACATTATACACCTTTCCGAATGGGAAAAATATAGCAAAACCTCAAAACTGTGCTCCTGAACAGAATATTGTCTTATATGATACCACTAACCAGGCACACATTTCTTTTAAATACTGAAATTTCAAATATTTCGCCATCAGAAAAGACTGCACAAGAAAAGTGCAATTTAAGAAATGAACCATAAAACTCCAAGCAACAAAAATTAAACAAGGACATTTTTCCTGTACTACTTGCTAAACAAAGAGTAAAGAGGAAGGAAAATCAGAAGCATTGATAAAATGGAAAAAAAAAAGTTCAAGGAAAGTCTCCAGGAGCTAACAAGTACAATCTCTACAGCTCTAATCCCCCTTCTAGTCAATATACCCATTAGGTTCCAATTGTTCATGTTCAAGAAATTCATACATTTAAAGTAACACATTTACAGGGAAAATTAATAGGAATCTCCCTCCAAGAGAAAGCTTCTTGGGAGAGCTTAAGGAAAACTTCCTCAAGAACAAGCCACACATTTCAACACTTTGCTGCAAGTTCTACAATGATAATATTCAGCTAGCTGTATTCTACTAAAAGGAATAAACTTCAAAGCACACAAAATAAAAACATATTATAGTGGAAGAATAAACTATAATGAAACATAAAAAGATTCAGAAACCCCAGAGCTAGTTGCTCAGTTGTACTATAGTTTTGTTTTTAAATAAGACGGCAGATGTTAAGCTATTATTAGAAACTCTGATTTATTGAAATTTACTAATACTGATATACAGATCTGCTCCAGTTGCATTCTTGCAACCCAGACTATTTTGTTGTACTGTATCTGTGGCATATACTAAGCACTACTTCTGTTTTTAGGGAACTTCCCCCACCCACACCCCTTTTCCTTTTCATCCCCAGAAAACAAATATGGAAATCAGTGAATTTGTTTTATTAGTATACAATTTATATAATGGAATGGACTACAAATAGTGTGGCCCTTCCATCACTACTGGTACGTATTATATAAACTTTATTACTATTCTAAAGGTCAGTAGTGGAGTCAGAACTTATGCTCTGTCATTTGGTGATTAACTAGGTAGAGAATATGCACAATACAGAAGTTATACTTTACATAAGGGTAAAAGTAAGTGGATCTAAAAAAGCATTTTTGTGAATACAAAGCTGTCACAATTAAAAAGGGAAAAGCAAAATTATGCTGCAAAAATGAACAAATCTGGCAAAACTTGCATGCAAGCAAAACAAATTACCAAGAGTCTATATTAAGCATCATATAAATGTGCTGATGTAAAATACATTTAAAAGTACTTTTCTTTCACTTTCTCCTCTCCTTCATTACAAAACTCCGTAAGGACCTAACAATCTAAGCTAACGAGACAGTCTAATTTTGCTATCTGAAGAGAAAACCAGCAAAGAATACACAGCGGTTTTGAAAGATTTCCAGTCAGAAAAAGTAACATGACTATGACAGCACTACAGATTTCCTGACAGAACCATGACAATTTATTACAGGTCTGATATTCAAAGGTATTTATTATTTATTTATTTAACAATCATTTATATCCCGCATCTTCCAGAGTTCAAATGCGGCTTACAATTGAACAACAGTCAACAAAGCAAGGGCTTGTTTTACATGGAACAATTTTTTGACAGTAAACAATGTAATAGTTAAATACGTAACAGAACAATGTAATGGTTAAATACATAACAGAACAAGAACAATTTAAGAACTATGTACAGATACAGGTTTGTAGGTTCCTTAGATTTAAATCATGGTTATTTACAAGAGGGTGTAAATCTGTTAAATTATGCGGTTTAGCTTTACTCAGATTGAGTTTAGCTTTACTCAGTTGGGTGTTATTTAGCCTTTTTCTGGGATGATTAGTAGATTATTAATGTTGTTGTAGTGCATGGCAAACTATTTAAATGCTGCCAAGTGTTATATTCAGCAGCACTAACATGGTTAGTGCCACTGAATATCCATGGGTACTGCGGCTACATGCCTCAGTGCTAACCCGTTAGCAGCATTCGGGGGAAGCACCCAGGGATAACCAATCAGTGAAGATATTCATCCAGTGAACAGCTCTCTCTTGGAGGCTAAAGCTATGCACAGAAAGCAGTTACTTACCTGTAACAGGTGATCTCTGGGAACAGCAGGAATAAGTCTTCACATATGGGTATCGTCGGTACCGACGGAGCCTGCGCGGGAACGGTCCCCAGCGTCCAAAAGGAAAGCCTTTGGGAGCATCCCACAGCGCCTGCGCACTGCCTTCCCGCCTTTCCTAACCGCCTATCTCCAGTTCGAGTTTTAAAGCTGAGACAAAGAGAGAGAGAGAAAAGGAAAGATAGAGAGATACAACTCCTAGGGGAGGTGGGTGGGTTGTGAAGACTTATTCCTGCTGTTGAGAGGACTTTCTATGTTGCTGTGTCCTTTGTAAGTAGAAAGCAAGTGCTCTTTTACAATCCAGGGTATGAAGATTCCTCTCTGCACTTGATGCATGAGGTCCTGGAAAAAAGACAGGTAAATACACCTTCTGATTCAGATGAAAGGGTGAGACCACTTTAGGCATAAAGTGTGGATTAGTTCTGAGGACTACCTTGTCATGATGGAACCTTGTATAAGGAGGATTAGCCACTAAAGCTTGCAGCTCACTGATATGGCGAGCTGAAGTGACTACAATGAGAAAAATAACCTTCCAGGAAAGGAATTTCAAGGAGGTAGTGGCTAAGGGTTCAAAGGGTGGCTTCATAAGTTGGCCAAGAACCAGATTCAAGTCCCATGCCACTGGAGGTGGTCTAATGGGAGGTTTAATCAAAAGAAGGCCTCTCATGAATCTTGCTATAAGAAGATAAGAGGAAATAGGTTGTCCATTGGGAGGCTTAAGGGATGCTGCAATAGCACTCAAATGGACTCTGACTGAATTTGTTTTAAGGCCTGCATGGGATAAATGGAGCAAATAGTCTAGTAAAGAATTCAAAGGTATTGCAAGAGGGTTGAGACCCTTCTCTGCACACCAAACGGAAAACCTTTTCCATTTAAAAGCATAGGAACGTCTGGTGGAAGGCTTTCTGGAAGCATGAAGGATATCCTTCACTTGCTGAGAAAGGTGTAAATCCTGAAGGTCTAGGCCTTCAGCAACCAGGCCCTGAGATGAAGAGACTGAGGATTTGGGTGCCACAAGGTTCCCTCCTCCTGGGAGAGGAGATCCGGAGCAGACCCCAGGTTCAGGGAGGGAGCTTGAGAGAGATGCAGAAGTAGAGGGTACCACACTTGGCGTGGCCAATGTGGTGCTATGAGGATCATAGACCCCTTGTCTCTCTGAAGCTTGAACAGAGTCTTGGGGATGAGGGGAATAGGTGGAATGGCATAGAGGAAGTCTTGCCCCCAATGAAGGAGGAAGGCATCCCTGGCCTGAACTCCCTGACATGGAATCCTGGAACAAAACCAGGGAAGTTTGGCATTCCACGGACTTGCAAACAGGTCTATGTCTGGGTTACCCCAAATCCGAAAAATTCTGGTTATCTGGTCCCCATGGAGGGACCATTCGTGTGGAAGCAGAACTCGACTGAGTCTGTCTGCCCAAGAGTTTTGAACCCCTGGAAGATACACTGCCATGAGATGGATTTGATGCTCTCTGGCGAAGGCCCACAATCTCAGAGCTTCGTTGCAAAGCGACAGAGAGCCAGTCCCTCCCTGCTTGTTCACGTAGAACATGGCTACCTGGTTGTCTGTGTGGATGAGGACTGTCTTGTAGCTGAGCAGGGTGTGGAAGACTCTGAGAGCCAGAAAGATTGCTCTGAGCTCTAAGAGGTTGATATGTAGAGATGTCTCCTGTGGAGACCAGATGCCTTGGGTCGAGAGATCTTGTAGATGAGCTCCCCAACCCTTTGGAGAGACATCTGTTGTAAGGGTTGCATGGGGTAACACCTGTTGAAAGGGGGACCCCAGCAACAGATTTTGAGTGGACTTCCACCAGTGGAGGGACCAAAAGAGGCGACTGGAGGTTGCTATTTTGTCTGACAGGCAGCCTGATGCCTGGGTCCATTGGGTGGATAGGGTCCACTGAGCTGCCCTCATGTGAAGGCGAGCGTAAGGAACCACATGCACCGTGGATGCCATGTGGCCTAAGAGTTGCAACATCTCTCGAGCAGTTAAATAGGATTTTAACTGAATCTGGGAGGCTAACTGCACCAAGCGTAGGCAACGGGCCTGGGGAAGATAGGCTCTTGCAGTTATGGTATCCAGTAAGGCCCCTATGAACTCCAGAGACTGAGTAGGGGTGATATGGGATTTTGGAATGTTGATTACCAGTCCCAGATACTGAAGAACACGCTTTGTGCAGGCTAGGGAAGCCTGGGCCTCTGACTGGGATGGAGCTCGGATGAGCCAGTCGTCCAGATATGGGAATACGAATATCCCTAGAGTGCACAGAAATGCAGCTACTACTGCCATGCATTTTGTAAACACTCTTGGAGCAGAGGCCAGACCGAAAGGAAGCACTTTGTATTGGTAGTGCTTTCCTTGGTAAAGGAACCAAAGGAACCTTCTGTGTGTTGGATGGGTGAGTACATGGGTGTACGCATCCTTGAGATCTAGAGAACAAAGCCAGTCCTGACTCTGGAGGTATGGAAGGAGAGTTCCGAGAGAAGTCATCTTGAATTTCTCCTTGCATAGAAACTTGTTCAACTCTCTGAGATCTAATATGGGTCTGTAGCCCCCCGTTTTCTTTGGGATGAGAAAATAAGGGGAGTAGAACCCTGAGCCCTGTTGAAGAAGAGGTACTTCTTCTATTGCCCCTTGGGCAAGAAGGGTAGCAATCTCTTGACCTAGAAGGTTGAGGAGAGATGTTGGAGAGTTGAACTGTTTCACCATGGTGTGAGGGGGAAGGTTTAAGAAATGAAGCTTGTACCCATCCCGTATGATGGAGAGGGTCCATTGCTCTGCTGTGATATGTTCCCATCTGGGAGCAAAGTGAGCTAACCTTCCTGGGATGGTGAGAGGCTCTGGATGTTCTAGAGCCAGAAAGGCTAAGTTCCCTAGTGGAAAGTCAAAGACCCTGAGGAGGCTGATGCTGTTGGGCCGTAGCAGTCCTCGCAGTCTGAGACTTGGTCTGTTTTGGTTGTTGCTGTCTCTTTGTAGCAAAACGACCTTGAGAAGAGGCCTGACCATAACCAGAAGACAATTTCCCTTTTTTTGGGAAAGATCCTTTTTTGAACAACCTCTTTTTAAAAGGAGCAGTAGTAGACTTTGAAAGTCTATCTAAAGCAGAGTTTTCAGCATCCATCTGGTTGGCCTTTGCTTGCCAATCTTTGCCAAACAGGTTGTCCCCTGTACAGGGAAGGTTACCTAGACCATCCTGTACCCAGGATTCCAAATCAGAGGCTTGCAACCAAGCAACTCTGCGTGCACCTATGGCAATAGCTGAGGCTCTACTGGCACCCTCAAAAGAGTCAAAGGCTGCACGGCTGGAAAATTTGGATACATCCTGTGCATGTTTAAGCCAGGTGATATATTCTTCTCTCTTATCTTCTGACATATAAGGAGATAAGGTTTGCAGATGATCTGTAACCTTTTTCAGAAACATCCCCATATAGAGACTATAGGAGTTGATTCTGGCCACAAGCATACTGGCCTGGAAGATCTTCCTGCCAAAGGCATCCAAGGTTCTGCATTCTCTTCCTGGAGGAGCAGAGGAGTGCCTTTTTGTATTCTTGATTTTTTTCATAGCAGACTCTACCACAATGGAGTGGTGAGGAAGCTGAGTCTTATGAAAACTAGGACAGGGAGGAACATGATACATGGTGTCCAACCTTTGAGAATGAGAGGAGGTGGAAAGAGGAGTCTCCCATATGCCTAACCTGTGATCATAAAGAATCTCATGTACTGGTAAGGTGGCTGCCTCTTTAGGAGCCTTAGGATATTGAAGGATATCTAATTTTTTGGCTCTAGGTTCAGTTTCAGAGGCCACTGAAATGGATAGGCCTCTGGCCACCTCCCTGATGAAGTCCTGAAAAGACAAGTCTTCAGGAGGAGACATTCTCCTTTTTGGAGAAGAGGGTTCCCGAGGAAGGATCCCCGATGCTTCAATAGAGGCCTCTGATGCATCAGAGTCTTCAGAGGAATCGAAGTATCGACTGTCTGGATGCTCTCGGAGAGCCCGATACGTGTACCGGGGGGTATCAACTTCGGGAGTAATCGGTACCGGGTCGGTACTGATGGGCATCACTGGATAGCGTACCGCTGCCGTTGACGCTGATGTCGATGCAAGCGGTACTGGTATCGGAACTGGTATCTGATCCGGTACCGGAATCGGTACCGGTACCAACAACGTGGTTTGTTGCGGTACTGTAGGCGTCGCAGCTTGTATGAATGCCATGATGGCACGCTGCATGGTCAGAATATTCTGATCCATCGACGCCACCAATGTCTGGATGTCGATACCGGTGGAAACCGCCGGTACCCCAGAACATTGTAACAGGTGATCGGTCGAGACCGAGCCATCGATGTCAGCCTGTGACCCCATAGAGCTTTGGAAGCCGTAGCCTCCCACCGGGGTAATTTTGCCGGTGTGGATTCCTCAAGAGTAAGCCCGGGGGCATCTCGATACTTAGAGAGAGATATACTCTTTGAGGACCGGCTGGATTTAAGTTTGGTTACCTGAGATACATGGGATGAAGAAGCAGCCCTGGAAGACGTCGATGCCACAGAAGCTGCATCGGAGGGAAACAGGGTACTGAGCTTGGCAGCCCAATTTTGTAACCCTCTCTTAGACATCATGGAACAGGACTCACAATCCGCAATGGAGTGGTCAGGACCTAAACATTTTAGACACCAGTCATGGGTGTCAGTGACAGAAATAGTGCCACTGCACTTAGTGCACTTTTTAAACACGGAGGCGGGTTTTTCCAAGAGGAAAAATATATCTGTAGGCCTAAGGCCTCAGAAGAAAAAATGCACTGAAGTAAGAAAAGAGTAGGTTTGTTTGGTTTTTTTTTTAAAGAAAGAAAAAAGACCGGTGGTACCGGTCCGGAGTCGAGAAGGCAGACACGCGACTAAAGAAAAATAAAAGAAAATAAGAAATTCTTCAGCGGTGACAGGAAACATGACCTGCTGGCTCCGCGGAAAAGAAGAACTGGAGAGAGGCGGTTAGGAAAGGCGGGAAGGCAGCGCGCAGGCGCTGTGGGATACTCCCAAAGGCTTTCCTTTTGGACGCATGGGGAGCGTTCCCGCGCAGGCTCCGTCGGTACCAACGATACCCATATGTGAAGACTCATTCCTGCTTGTTCCTGGAGATAAGGCTATCCTAACTTTTGCAGAAGTTAACCGGGCAGCAGCTGAATACTGCCTCTGACCGGTTAACTTCCTATTTTGGCAGCAAACCAGGATAATCAATGCCACTGGCCAGATACAGCTCTAGCATTGAATATCCAGGTTTAGCATTCAGTAGCGGCAGCTGGATATTGGGCCCTTCATGTTTAAAAGTTTGGAATGGATTTAGATTTAGTAATTTGCCCATCCAAATCAGTATTCAAGATGAGATACAATTCAGTTACAGTATGTAGAACAGCATGCATCCTGCTTAAAGCAACAGCATAGTTATTCGCCTGTAGCAGACGTTTTCTGTGAACAGTCGCTGGCTCATGGTCGGGACTAAGGCATTTTAAGCACCGTGTTGGTCTGGTTTTGCCACACTTGGTGCAGTTCTTTAAGCTACCAGATGGCTTAGACATGCCGAAAAAGACCACCTCGGCAAAGTCAAACTGAAAAACTGCTGTGGGTGGGAAATGGCCCCGAAGGGGGGGGGGGGGGAGGAAGACACAAAAGCGTTCGAAAAAAGGAAACTCTAAAAGCGAACAAAAAAACCAAACAATATAACAGATGATAGGCAGGAAATAAGTGCAAAAATCTCAGCCACAAGGGCCAGAAAGAAAACTGTCTTCCCAGACTGCAGGAACACGTCCTAGGGGCTCCACAGAAAAAAAGACAACTGGAGACTATGGTGCCGTGGCAGACGGGAAGGCAGGCGCACATGCGCTGTGTACCTCCCAAAAGCCTCCTTTGGAAGCTGGGGAGCGTTTTGTTCGGGGCTCCATTGGTAACATCACCCATACATGAGGGCTTATTTCCTGCTTGTTCATGAAGAATGAATAAAATCAAGTTACCTATAGCAGATGTTCTCAGAGGAAATCAAGAGAAAGTCCTCAGAAATAAGGAGTTGATATCACCCAATGGAACCTTGTATGGGGAAAAAGCTCCTATGGCTGAAGAAAACTTCTAGAAACCTTTGAGAGTCCATTATGCATAAAAAGAACTTTGTGTGTTGCATTACTGCACAGGGCCTTCTCAGTCACTATACATCTTATTTTGGATGCTGGGTGTGTGAGGACTTGAATCTTGCTGTTAATGAAGGACATCTGCATTGTTTAAGTAACTTGGTTTTCTCTGAGAACAGGCAGGATTGAAGTCCTTACACCCAGACCCAGTTGAGGAAGAGAAAGCTCTAGGTCCACCATAGTAACATAGTAAATGATGGCAGAGAAAGACCAGCATGGTCCATCTAGTCTGTTCAGTAAGGTGCCAGAGTTGTACATGCTGCTCCAGACTGGTTACCCCTCTCTTTTTAGAAATTATTTATGTTTGTTTTGATTCCATCCTCTTGTTATGTAATGATCCTGTGCATCTTTCCCATGCCTTTTTTAATTCAGTTACTGTTTATGCTCCCACCATCTCTTTCAGCAGGGCATTCCAAGCATCCGCCACTCTTTCTGTGAAAACGTATTCCCTGATGTTGCTTTGAAGTTTACCACCTTATGGCTTCATTTCATGTCCTCTAGTTCTACAGCGTCCCTGCCTTTAAAAAAAGGTTTTTTCTTCATTAATACACTAAGTATTTAAATGTCTCTCCTAGAGTATACACCCATTTCTCCAAGTTGTCTCTGAGCCACAATCACAGGCAGCATCTGCTCCCTCCTCTTCAGGGGAATTCCTTTGTTGTAATTTCCCTCTCTTTGGGGACTAACTGGCCAAGAATATACTCTGTAATAGTCATTAATTCCCTTGCCCAAAGGTACCACACCCCCAAAGCTTCAGTCATGGAGCCTAATGCCCTCATGTAATTCCAGGCAGTGGGTAACCCTGTCTGCAGCAAATTGCATGCTTGATTCTGAAGTTCGAGAATTCGAAGATTTGGAAGGAAGATCTTGGCCTAGTGGATACTGAACAATACACTAGGATTTGTGAAGCAAACAGCTTTTGGCCTTGTTCACAAACTAACCCAGGCTTTCCAAGAAATGCATCATCATGACATTGCAAATGCAATGTGTGCCTTCGAGTCAGTGCTGACTCCTGGCGACCCAGAAGCTCCTGGGTTTTCTTGGCAGTATCACCGGAAGTAGATTGCCAGGCCTTTCTTCCGAGGCAGTGGAGGGTTAAGTGACTTGCCCAAGGCCACAAGGAATGCTAGCGGGAATTGAACCCCGGTTGCTTGGTTACCAAGCCAGTGTTCTAACCACTAGGCTACTCCTCCACTCCATCATGACATTAATATGACCAAAATAAGAAAGCAGCCAATTGACTGCTAGATAAGGAAGAACACCCCAGCTACCATTATTTGCAATTATGACTACATGACATGGTTTGATAAATATACAAGTATGTAAGCTTTCTAAACAAAAAAGCTTGATTAAAACATGCAGTGCACAATACCGAGAAAATGTTTGTGCACCCCCTACTATGGTCTATATAGTAACAATTTATACTGAAAATATGATTAAATCCTAAACAAAAACCTCATAAATGAAAAACATAAACCCACTGAATAACTCAGATTAAAATTCAAAATATATCCTTTTTAACAAAAAGATTCAATAGCCAGTAGTACCCTTGCATAAAAACTATGAGAATCATTTGTTCAGTAACTCAATGCTTCTGAAAACCAGTCAGGTTTTCAGGATATCCATAATGATTATGCATAAGATAGATTTGCATGCACAGCCTTAAATATATGTAGATCAATCTCATGCATATTCATTGTTGGAACCCTGAAAACCCAACTGGTTGGGTGTGCCCTGAGGGGAGAGTTGATAACCACTGCAGTAATTGGTGGCACCTCCTTGAGCAGCAATAACTTCAACTAAATGTTTGATCAATACTTAAGGAAACATTTAGTCCATTCTTTCCAGACAGAGCTATTTGAGGGTTTCCTTGCATGAACAGCTCACCTTATGTCATACCAGCTCACTTCAGGTCAAGACCTATAAAAAAGGGAAGTTTTTGCTCACCTGTTTGGATTCCATACATCTGACAAATGGAAAAAGTTGAAGATTACAGTGACTCCACCCAAGAGAGGTCATCCTGCCAAGATCACCCAAACAACAAACTAGAAAACCAACCACATATTCACAAACAGCCCCAGGCTAATAGAGAGATCTTTGCTATAATATACAGATTTTGCAGAATAATACAGGAACATGCAACCGGTGTGTCAATTTCCTAAGACTAATTTCTACACCTAAAGATACATTAAATAGGTACGTAATTCAAGTGTTAAAATTCCAAACTGGGCACTGCCTTCTACTGTAATTGTCCAGCACTGTAATCTGTCTCAAAAGAAGATTTGGCTTGAATAGCAGAAAGCAGTATAGCTCTATACATGAGAGAACTAAATCTAATAGCATTTCTGGAACACACACAGGAAGACGTGACAGCCATGGTTACCCACTAATGTTTGCGCTCAACTGTCAAAGCCTTTTATTCTTTCCAAACCAATGGAATGCTAGAAAAAAATTATACATAAGGGATTGAGCATGTCCCTCTGTTGTCTGGGGGAAAAACTCCTCTCCAAAAACTTAGTAGAATGGGCATGGGGGGGGGGGCGCTGGGGAATAAACAGTTTGAAATATTTGAGATCAGATTGAGGGTTTCCCCTCTCAAACTGCCCAACACATTTCTATTGGAGAGGCCATTCTAGTAGCTGCAATATACATCGAAAGATAGTGGTTAGAGGAACTGCTCCTTTCAAACTGCCCCTTCTCCTCTTCTCGTTACAAACGCACAGTGTCAACGGAGTCCTTAAGAACTAAGTTGTAACAGAGGACATATTGAAAGCTTAGTGAAAGAGGTGAGTTTGAGCCATTTTAAATCTAGAAAAAAAGGATGTGAGACGTAGGAAAGCAGGGAGTGAATTCCAAAGTGACGGCCCTAGTAAAAGGAAAGCTGAATTTCACATGCCTTCCAGATGGACTTTTGATGGGGATGGTAAATAGAGGCGATGGTCATGTACTGAACAGAGCGAGCAAGTGGGGGCATAAGGAATTATATGGGAGGAGAGATATCTGGGATACCTGAGTTAAGAACCTTGTGAATTATGGTCAGGAATTTTTAATGAAGTCGGTACGGAAAGCGAAGCCAGTGGGATTTTATGAACAATGGAGAAACATGATCTGACCGTGAGACATAATGAAGGCGGCGAACAGCGGTATTCTGTTACTGACTGTAGAGGCTTTAGCTGATACTAAGGAAGTCTAGAGTAAATGGTGTTGCAATAGTCCAGTTTTGAAATAACTAAAGAAAGCAGAAGTGTGGTAATCGCGAATGGTGGAAAATAAGAATGAACACTACGGATCTGGCGGAAGGAAAAGAAGCAATGGCGAACTGTAGAGTTAATGTGTGACTGAAAGCTAAGAGAAGACTCAAGAGTAACACCTAAATAATTAAGAGTTTGTACTGTGGATATAATGTTAACTTCAAAAAAGGGCGATATGGATGGAGGCATAAGTGAACCAGACAGCCAAAGTGCTGAGGTTGTTCCTGCATTAAGGTGTAAGTTATTTGATTTCAACCAAGAGGCTACTAAGCTGAGACATGAGTTGATTGGGGAAAGATCAGGTAAGAAGGGGTGGGTATGAAACAGCAGCAGGATGTCATCCACATAAAAATAAGCAGAAACAACCCTGCTGCTGAATAAGCATGGCCAGTGGGGCGAGAAATGCATTAAACAGCAGAGGGGTGAGAACCAACCCCTGTGGAACACCACAGGAGAGAGAGAAGGTGGAGGAGGTAGCAGATTGAAATGAGACATAGTATGAATGGAGAGAGAGAAAGGAGTGAAACCAATGAAGAACAGTGGACTAACCCGGCAGAGGAAAGATGCGAGAGAAGAAGGGAATAATGAACTAGATTAAAAGCACTGGATAAGTTGAACGATACAGCCAGGGTGATATTCCCCTTCTCCCAAGACATGCGTGTTTCATTTAATATAGATAACAGAATAGTTTCCATGCTGTGGCCCAGCCTAAAGCCCGATTGACATGGATGGAGAAAGTTAGTATGTTCAAGATGATCCAGGGAGTTGTGTGAAAACAAGTTTTTCGAGGAACTTAGATAAATAAGGAAGATTAGAGACTGGGCGGAAGATGGAAGGAGAGGCAGGATCCAGTGAAGAGTTTTTCAGTAGAGGGCAGATCACAGCATTTTTCCAGGATGAAGGAAAAATGTCAGAAGAAAGGCTGTTATTGAAAAGGAGTTGAATATATGGGAGAAGTGCCAAAGAGGGTTCAGAGATCCAGGTGGAGGGAATGGGATCTAGAACACAAGTGACCAGAGATGAAGAGGAAATAACCTTCTTTAATGCAGACATAGTGGCCGGATTGAATCTTGACCAGGAATGGGAATGAACGGCATCAGGTAAGTCTTCAGGGAGTATTGCAGAAGGGGAATCGACTGTCATAGGCAAAAAGCATGAGGGACTAGAAGGGGGAAAGCCTTGCCATAAAGTGGTGACTTTGTCTGAAAAGTACTGAGCTAACTGCTCGGCAGAGAGTGAGATTGGTAAAGAGGAGCATGATGAAGGATGTAGAAAATGAGAAACTATCAAGTAAAGTTGTTTTGGCTTGTTGTTGGCTTTAGCAATGAGTTGACCATAATATTGTTGCTTTGCTACTGTGACAGCTTGACAATAGCAAGTATGTGCATTCCGAAAGGAATCCAAGAAATCCTGGGTGTGGGATTGGCGTCATAACCGTTTCGTTCAGCGCAACTGTCGGTGAAGTGTACGCAGCTCTGTATGATACCATGGATGATGGTGTGCTGATCAGGGACGGAAGGAAGTATGCAATGGAAGTATAGAAACAGAAACATGACGGCAGAAAAAGACCATATTGCTTATCTAGTCTGCCTTTCCATAACAACCACTACAACAGTCCCCTTTTTGCCTTTAGAGAGCCTCTGTGTTTGTCACATGCTTTTTTGAATTCAGATACTGTCATCTCTACCACCTCCACTGGGAGACTATTCCACACATCTACCACTCTTTCCGTAAAGAAATATTTCCGCATATTACTCCTGAGTCTATCCCCTTTCACCCTCATCCTACATCCCCTCATAGCAGAGCTTGCTTTTAAATTGAAAGAGGCTCTCCTCTGTTGCATTTGTGTCACGGAAGTATTTAAATGTCTCAATCATGTAGCGTAGTTACTCACCTGTAACAGGTGATCTCCGGGAACAGCAGGAATTTAGTCCTCACATATGGGTATCGTCGGTACCGAAGGAGCCTGCGCGGGAACGCTCCCCAGCGTCCAATAGGAACGCTTTTGGGAGCATCCCTCAGCACATGAGCGCTGCCTTCCCGCCTTTCCAACTGTCCCTCTTCAGTTAAGTTTGTAGCTGAGTGAAAGGATAGAGGGAGAGAGGAAAGAGACAAAGAGAGAGAGAGGAAAGAGACAAAGAGAGAGAGAGAGAGAGACAACTCCTAGGGGAGGTGGGGTGGGTTGTGAGGACTAAATTCCTGCTGTTCCCGGAGATCACCTGTTACAGGTGAGTAAATATGCCATTTCCAGGAACAAGCAGGAATGTAGTCCTCACATATGGGGACTCCCTAGCTGAAGATGCCAGAGAGATATCCCCAGGAAGGTGCCACCGTCAAAGGTGAGAATCCTTCCTCCCATGGATCTCTGGCATCCCACCAGCAGGCTGCACCTCCAATGGTGATTGATAGTAGCCACATATATAAAGGCAAGAGATATAGGTGGCGTTATATAGTGTCTTGAGAAAGTATTCACCCCCTTGGCTTTTGTCCTGTTTTGTCGCATTATGAACAACCTGGAATGAAAATGGAAGTTCATTTGGATGTTAGATAATGGACCTAACAATATAGTCCAAATTGGTGAAGTGAAATAAAATACCTTGTATATATAAAAAAACAAGTAAAAACTGAAAAGTTGCGTGTGCATATGTATTCATCCCTTTTGCTATGAACCCCCTAAATAAGATCTGGTCCATCCAATTAACCTCAGAAGTCACAAAATTATTTGATTACGGTCCACCTGTGTGCAATCAGTGTCACATGATCTGTCACATAATGCCTGTATAAATATACCTGCTCTGAAAGGCTCCCGACTCTACAACACCACTAAGCAAGCAACATGAAGACCAAGGAGCACTTCAAACAGGTCAGAGACAAAGTTGTGGAGAAGTATAGACCAGGGTTGCATTATAAAAAAATATCCCAAATTCTGAACACCCCCACGGAGCCCCATTAAATCCATTATAATGAAATAGAAAGAATATGGCATCACTACAAACCTGACAAGAGACGGCTGCCCACCAAAACTCACAGACCGGGCAAGGAGGGTATTAATCAGAGATGCTACAAAGACACCAAGGATAACATTGAAGGAGATGCAAAGATCCACAGCGGAGTTGGGAGTATCTGTCCATAGGACCACTTTAAGCCATACACTCCACAGAGTGGGGCTTTATGGAAGAGTGGCCAGAAAAAAGCCATTGCTTAAAGAAAAAAATAAGAAAACACGTTTGGAGTTTGCACAACAGCATGTGGCGGACCCCCCCAAACACATGGAAGAAGGTTCTCTGGTCAAATGAGATGAAAATTGAGCTTTTTGGCCATCATGGGAAACACCATGTGTAGCGCAAACCCAATGCTTTCCATCACCGAGAACACCATTCCCACAGTGAAACATGGTGGTGGCAGCATCATGCTGTGGGGGATGTTCATTGGCAGGAATAGGAAAACTGGTCAGGATTGAAGGAACAATGGATGGCACTAAATACAGGGCAATTCTTGAGGAAAACCTGTTTGTCTGTCAGAAATTTGAGACCGGGACGAAGATTCACCTTCCAGCAGGACAATGACCCTAAACATACTGTTAAAGCTAGTTTAAAGGGAAACATGTAAATGTCTTGGAATGGCCTAGTCAAAGCCCAGACCTCAATCCAATTGAGAATCTGTGGCATGACTTGAAGATTGCTGTACACCAACGCAACCCATCTAACTTAGAGTTGGAGCAGTTTTGCCTTAAGGAATGGGTGAAAATCCCAGTGGGTAGATGTGCTAAGCTAATACAGACATACCCCAAGAGACTTGCAGCTGTAATTTCAGCAAAAGGTGGCTCTACAATGTATTGACTTTGGGGGGTGAATACATATGCACACTCCTGCTTTCAGCTTTGTTTTTTTTTTGGCTTAATTATTGTTTGTGTCACAATAAAGGATATTTTGCACGTTCAAAGTCATAGGCATGTTGTATATATCATATGGTGCTAACCCCCAAAACTCCATTTTAATTCCAGGTTGTAATGCGACAAAACAACACAAATACAGAAGGGATGAATACTTTTTCAATGCACTGTATTTGGGCTACTGCCTCATTAATTTTAGTACAGTCAATTCTCATTATCCGCAGGGGTTATGTTTCTGAAAAACCCCATGAAAACTGAAAACGCAGATACTGAAGATCCTATGGGAAAAATGAGGATAGGTTCTGGCAGACCCTATTCGCTATACACTTAAACACCAAAATGTAATAAAAAATGAACTTCATAAACCTGAATCTTTTACCTTGAACTGCGTCAGCATTGTTTGCTGTGATTTTTATAACTGCACAACTGCCAAATACCCGGATAAACAGTATTCAAAATGTGAAACAATTCCAACAGAATACCGTAGATCCCCTCCACCATCCACTATTATTTTTGTCGGGCATAAATGATTTTTATAACAGCATAAAACACCGAGAACACCTGGATTATTATCAGAACGTGAAGACTTAACACAACAGAAATCGCGAGAAGACCGCAGCTTCCCTTGCTAGAGCTTGTGTTGCTGCTCACGAAAAGCCACTCAAGTTTTTTTTCTACTGCGCATGGCTGTAGATAGGCACAAGTAGACCGCGGCTGTCATGAATGGGTTACACTTTTATACAAGCGGATAAACAAATCCACGGGAATAGAATCCACAGATTGCGAGGATTGACTGTAGCTGGATTTTTGGGGGTTTTGTAAGTGCTGTCGTCAATGTCCCTGGGTGTTCTTGGAAGAAAAGACCTGGCAATCTACTTTCGGTCACATCCTGCCAAGGCAATGAAGGGTAAAGTGATTTGCTCAAGGTCATAAGGAGCACCACTGGGAATCTAACCCTGATCTTTTGGGTACTAGGGCTGTTGCTCTAACCACTAGACTACACCTCCACTTTTAGTATCTGTTTAAAAAGTAACAAAGCTTGGTGCTGAGACATATGAATGAGAGGTGTGCATGTTGGATTAAGTACAGAAATTTGTAAGCTCGCCTACCTAGTATGAGAAGACACCAAAAATGATTTTAATATGGATCTGTGCTATCCAATGACAAATGTTAACCATTAGAAGGCAAAACATTTTAAAGTTTTGGTTAACTTCAGGAGTTAACTAGACTAATCTTGAATATCAGCCTGTACGTTACTATCTAACAATATCAGCCAATCATGTATTCTTGTGTGAAGCACTTAGACAAAAATAAAAGCATGATGTAACCTTAATTTCCATGTATAACTATTTTATTGTTTATCATCAAGGCAGTGCACAGAATCTCAAACTAAAACCATCTATACATAATATATAAAAACTCACAAAGACAGACTTATGCCGAGAGCAAAAACAAGAAACACATAGCATGGCATAGAGTACAACTGTACTGCAACCTGTACAGAACCCTTAGCCCCCAAATGTCGGGAAGAAAGACAAGTTGTCTTCAATCCTACTTTAAATTTCTTTAAAGAACTTTCTGCACACAGATAAAGTAGAAGCAAGTTCCACAAATGAGGGTCCAAACAGTAAGAAGCTCCCCAAAACGTACTCTCTAACTGTGCCTCCGAAACCTAGGTAAGGGTCAGAAGATTTAAGTCCTGGGACCAAAGGGCTCTGCATAGCATATAAGTAGTCAACAAATTTGCCAAATAACCCGGCTGATCCATATTAAAAGCCTAATCAATGACCTTAAGAATCTTACATTTAATTCTAAACATAGCAGGCAACCAATGATGCTCTCCCAATAAAGGTGTAACAGTCAAATTTCTGATGATTGGTAAGTAATTTAAATGGCTACATTTTGAACAGTTTGCAACCATTTCAAGGTAGACCCTGGGAGCCCCTTGAATTAAGAATTACAATAATCCAGTCTACTTATTACAGCTGCAACAATCAAAGTGACAAGAGCTGTCATATCCAAATAGGGTCCTAATGCCCTATTGATGTGTCAGTTCAGGGAACAACTTCTGATATCCCTTCTACTTTGCAAATGCAATGTGTGCCTTCGAGTCAGTCCTGACTCTTGGCGACCCAGGCTTCCTGGGTTTTCTTGGCAATGTCACCGGAAGTAGATTGCCAGGCCTTTCTTCCGAGGCAATGGAGGGTTAAGTGACTTGCCCAAGGCCACAAGGAGTGCTAGTGGGAATCGAACCCTGGTTTCTTGGTTACCAAGCCAGTGCTCTAACCACTAGGCTACTCCTTCTACTTTATGCCTTAAAAATCTTTTATAAAATAATGTAAATAGAAAAGCACCACAAGAAGAAGTCCATTTCTGAGCATTCACTGTATTTTTACACTATCTGTGCAACACAGACCGTTCAGCAAAGAGCAAATATTTACGTGTAATGCTCTCTTGGTACTATTTCAGTATATACACTTCTATTTAGGTTATGGGCTAGCTAAAAGTTGATGGACTATAAATAGAGACCCTTAATAAGACGACAAACTGTGACAGATTCAGTACAGTAATTTTCCATGATGGCCCAAGGGGCTGAGACAGAGGCTGAAAATACTGCAAGCATCTCCGTCTCTCATGGACCATCACGTCGTCTTGGTTTCTATGGTGACAAGCTATCAAGTGGGTGACGCCACCTTTGTCTTTGTCTGCAGGTTGAGGCAATGAGAAATGGGTCATCACTGAGGGCTTATAGCTTCTTTGATCTTCATTAAAAGAAAAGTAGACTTGAAATCCAAAAGTTAACTGAGCCAAGGCTATGCAAGAGGTATACTTCTAGCATATTAGATTAATCTCAATTTTAAAGCTTTCACAGCCATTGCTATTAGAAAAATTGCTTGAAATCCTTCTATATATCTATTAACTATATTGAAGCTTCAGGGGAGCGAATAAAGAGAAGTAATCAACATTCAAAATGCCTAACAGGATTTAGATTCTAGTTTTATTCATTATGCCGGCCTTTGGATACTATGCAGAGACTATGCAGACATTCAAAGCGGTCAATAATCTCTCCTCCTCCTCACTAACTGACCTCATCCAAACCATATCCCCAAATAGATCAAGATGATTTACAGCAATAAACACACTAACAATTCCGAGAGAATTAAGAAGATGCACAGTGACAACAGCAAATAGGGCCTTCAGATTCTGTGCCCCAAGACTCTGGAACGCTCTACCTTCAAACATCAGAGCGATCACTAACTTAACACAGTTCAGAAAAGCCCTCAAACACTACCTTTTCCTCAAATACTTCCCAGAGAACACTGAATCACATACACTGAATACTTGTAGCTACACCAACACACCTATTCAGCCAGGGAACACCCCTAGCTAGGTGTACTGACCATAGTTTCTCATGTTACATTTATTCTATGACTCCAGTGTGTAAATAGTTTCCCCTGGTTATCCAAGTTTTACTATCCTGTTATTTGTAAACTCAGACCTATGTACACGTTTTGATTTTTCTGTTCCATGTAAACCACGCTGATGCCGAATAGTGCGGTATATAAGAAATTGTAAATAAATAAATAAAAATAAAAAGTATTAGCCCCTTTTTGTTGTCTCTCATCCTTTACAAGGTAATAAGTAAACATGCACTATACAGAACATGTAGTTTTGTGATCGACTGAATGTTTCTATGGACATGCACATACATTTACTTATGACTCCCTGTGGAAAGATGTACAAAAATGTACCATAAACAGACATGTGAGCATAGCTCACAAAAGAGGATGCAGGGCACAGAGTATTTGTAACAGAACGTATTTGGTGGTAGCACCAGTCAACATCAACTCCCTGCTCCTTCCTTGCTATCTTTCAAAAACACCCAGCCACTCCAACCAGCTTCCGAACATCCCACCAGAACTACTAGCATGCCAATACAAACAGCTCCAACAACCACACAACCCACAACCGAATGCAACGACAACAACACACCCCGCTACCAAAGACACAGACTGGAGCACATTCGAAACAGTCACAAAAGAAAAAATAGAACCCACTATCTCCTGCCTAAACACCACCACCTCTCCACCAGATCCCTGCCCTGCAGAGTGGATAAAGAAATCAAAAGAAGACATAAGCCCACCCCTAACCCACATTGTCAATGAATCACTCAAGCAAGGACACATGCCAGACACCCTCAAAACCTCCATCATTCATCCAACCCTAAAAAAAACACAACCTGGACCCCCTCGACCCTGCCTCCTTCAGGCCTATAGCAAGTCTCCCGTTCACCACCAAAATCATTGAGAAAATAATTCAACAGCAACTCCAAGACCACCTAGATACCAACAACATACTGGACCCGCAACACCACGGATTCCGCCCATTCCATGGAGTCGAGACCCTCATGACATCACTACCAAACACCCTTATCAAAGGGCACACAGACCAAACACTCTGGATATGCTATGATCTTCCTGGACATATCTGCGGCCTCCTACACAGAATTCAGGAAATTGGCATTAAGGACATCGTACTTTAATGTTCCGCTCCTATCTGACCAATAGACAACAACTGATCCGCACAAACATGGCAACCTCCCCCCCTTTCAACAGCATCAAGGAGTACCCCAGGGCTCCACACTATCCGCCATGTTCTTCAATATCTACCTGCAACCACTCTGCTCGATCATACAAGCTCATAACATCAACTACCATATCTACGCAGACGACACAATGCTCTATGGACCGATCACAACCACCAACCCAACAATCAATCACCTATCAGACTGCTTCATTGAGGTCTCCAGCTGGCTACAAAGGAACAATCTATCCATCAACATAAAAAAACAGAAGCACTCATAGTAACCAACCTAACTTCACCCCACCGCCATATCTCATCTTGGGAAACACCCAAATACAAATTCAACCCCACATAAAATATTTGGGAATCATCATAGACCAGGCACTCACATTTAACCAACAGATTAAAAAGACTACCAGAACAATATTCCACAAAGCAAAAACGGTGAAACAGCTCAGGCCACTCATTGATCAACAGGACTTCAGAACAGTCATGCAGACTATGACGCTCCCCCACCTGGACTACTGCAATATAATTTATCACGGACTACCCGCCACCCACACCAACCCTCTACGAACTGCCTTAAACACCACAGCAAGAATCATCTAGAAAGCAAAAAAACATGATCACATCACTCCAGTCCAGAGAGAACTGCACATACTACCACTCGAAGCAAGGATCAAATACAAATCTGCCCTGCTTATCCACAAAGCCCTCTATCAAACGCAGACTACCCAACTCCGCTTTCTACTACCCCAGTCCACCCTCAACAGGACAACCTGACAGACAACCAGCAACACCCTCACTATCCCCCATGAACGAACTAAGTACAATCAACGGACTTGCAACAGAGCTTTCGAACTGTACGCACCCTCCCTCTGGAACTCCCTGCCGAGCCAAAATCAGAAACGGAGACCTTTCCACATTCCGGAAACAATTAAAACCCATCCTGTTTCATGAATACCTTGGACTAGAAACAGACATCCATCACTGACAACTCTTCCAGACCTTTTGACATATCCCCAGAACTACCTACTAAGAGACTCATGTCAATTGTCTAAGTCATTACTTTCTGTTCAGATCATCAATGTTGGCCCCCCCTGGTGTCGCCCCCCCCCCCTGTGAATTGATTACTGTCCCCCCCCCCCCTTTCTTTGTTAAACCGCTTTGACCCGGTGAAAAGCAGGATATAAATACAGTTAGCTAACTAAATAAATAAATAACTCTTTCCCCAAGATCCTCTTCCCATTTCCATCCTTCCAGGTGCTTTAAGCTCCTTCTCCATCTGTCATGTACATATGCAACAGACTGACCATCATAATAAATTCATAAATCTTAGGTCCACGTATATATTTATATTCATGCAGTGTCACACACACACTGTGCACAGATTTAATTCTTTCAGCAATACTGATCAATAACATCCTCTACTGATCCTGCCAGTGACTGACTTCCCCCTTTCTTCTAGGCATCCTTCGCACAGGAACCCCTATAACCCTGAGCTTATTTCTGTCTTCTTCCCATTGGGAGGCAATATTAAGCCCATGGCAGTCAGCATATAGCGTAGTTACTCACCTGTAACAGGTGTTCTCCGGGGACAGCAGGAATCAGTCCTCACATATGCGTCGGCACCGACGGAGCCCGCGCAGAGCAAATCCCCAGCTTTCGAAGAAAGCATTTGGGAGTTGCCTCCACACATGTGTGGGTCTGCTTCCTGCCCAAAGGGGCCATCTTGCTCAGTCAAATGACATAGCTAAAGATGGCAAAGAACAAAAACAGTAAATACAGGAGGACTGCAACTCCAAGGGGAGGAGGAAGGGTTGTGAGGACTGATTCCTGCTGTCCCTGGAGAACACCTGTTACATATGAGTAACTACGCTTTCTCTGGGAACAAGCAGGAAGTCAGTCCGCACATATGGGACTCCCCAACTACAGGCTACCAGGAACCCATAGCCAAAAGAAAAAGGCTCCCTCATCGAGAGCCGCGAGCAGCTGCAGCAGAAAAAAAACTCTCAATCTGAGAAGAAGGGTCGGAGGGCAGGAGTTGCCTAGACCTCAAAAAGGTTATTTTATTTATTTTATTTAGCAAGCATTTGTAGCCCGCTCCTTCCAGCGATCAGAAGCGGGTAGGATTACTATTGTGAAACTGCCGAATCAAGGCAGGTACAAATTTTGTTTACATACAGATTGTCAGAAAAGCACATCATACAGAGTTAACACTTCTTAGCTATGGGGGAGTTCATTTACATATATACATAAATACATATATACAGGATAATCTTCTTGGACACAGTGGTCAGGGGCTGCTCCATCTGTGGATTTAGTTCAGGTTGAAATGTGATTGGAAAATGTGCGTTTTGAGTTTCTTTCTGAAGTCTAGAAGGTCATTGCTAGCTCGTAGTTCTGGTGGGAGTTGGTTCCACAGAGTTGGCGCCGCATATGAGAAAGCCCTGTGGCTGGTGTTAGCTTTGGCAGATCTTATATCTGTTGGAGTGTGAAGGATGTTGGAATTGTGGGTTCTTCTGTTTCGGGTAGGAGGTTGCAATCTTACTAGGTTGTTGAGGAAGGAAGGTGCTAAGTTGTGGATGAGTTTGAAGGTGGTTGTTAGTATTTTGTATTTTGTGCGAGCTGTTATGGGTAGCCAGTGTAATTGAATTAGTACTGGTGTGATGTGGTCACTTAGATTTTTCTTCATTATGACCCTGGCAGCTACATTTTGTGCCATTTGTAATATGTTTAGGGTTTTTTTAGGTAAACCTTGTAGGATGGCGTTGCAGTAGTCAAAATGTGGCATGATGAGTGCTTGGGCCACTGTTCTGAAGTCTTGGGGATCAATAATATTCCGAATGGGTTGGAGCACTCTAAGCTTGTGGAAAACTGCTCTGTTGGTCTTTCGGAGGTGTTTTTCCATCTTTAGGTCACAGTCAAATGTGACTCCTAGATACTTTATTGCTTTTTTTGTTTGGTAAGTGTTGTTACATAGTGTTATTGATGTGGTTATGGAGTATGGTCTGGCCAAAGGCACTCTCCCGTCGGGACTCCCTATTCAGGCAGTAATGAGCTGTGAAGGTATGAACCGACGACCAGCTAGCGGCCCGGCAGATGACTGCTAGAGGAACGGAGCGCAAATGAGCCACGGAGGTTACCATGGCCCGGACCTTGTGAGCAGTGACACGGCCCTCCAAAGGGAGTTTTGCTTCCTCATAGGCCTGGGCGATGTAGTCCGCCACCCACGTGGACAGCGTGCGCTTGGTCACCGCTTGGCTCAGCTTGCTGGGGTCGGAGGAAATGAAAATCTGCAAAGCTTTCCAGTGGTCTTGAGTACACTGAATATAGAAAGATAAAGCCCTCCTATAGTCTAAGGTATGGAGGACGGCCTCAGCGCGACTGGCGTGCGGTCTGGGAAAGAAGGTAGGAAGGACCACCTCCTGAATGAGTTGGAAAGGAGACACTACCTTCGGAAGAAACTTGGGATGTGTGCAAAGCACCACCCTATTCTTCTAGAACCTGGTATAAGGCCTCTCCACCATGAGGGCCTGGAGCTCGCTCACTCTTCGGGCGGAGGTGAGAGCAACAAGGAACACCACCTTCCATGAGAGGTAGCGGAGATGACACGCAGCCATCGGTTCAAAAGGCGGCAGGGTGAGCCGTCCCAACACCACATTGAGATACCATTTGGGCGCCGGAGGGCGGACCGGGGGATTAGACAGCAGAAAGCCACTGAGGAATCGGGATACAATCGGGTGTCCCGAGAGTGGCTTCCCGTCTATTGGATGATGGTTGGCCGTGAGGGCACCAAGATGTAATCTGACGGAGTTGGATTTGAGCCACGAGTCAAAGATGTGGAGAAGGTACTGTAGTACCATGGCCACCGGACAGGAGAAAGGGTTGGTTCCTCGAGCCGCACACCAGAGCGCAAACCTGCGCCACTTAAATGCGTACACCCGTCTGGTAGATGTTCTGCAGGAAGCCAGCAGAACATCCTCCACCTCCTTCGGGAGTAGGAGCGGATCTAGAGAGACCCTCTCAGCAGCCATGCCGTCAGCGATAGGGAGCTGGGGTTGGGGTGCAGGAGAGAGCCCCCCTCCTGGGAGAGAAGCCATGAGCCTGTCCCCAGAGGGATAGGAGTCTTCACAGCTAGCTGCAGGAGCAGGAACCACGGTTGTCAAGGCCACCGTGGGGCTATCAAAATGACTAAGGCTCTGTCGCGAAGAATCTTGAACAGGGTCTTGGCGATCAGAGATGTCAGGGGAAATGCATAGAGGAGGCCCCCCCCCCCGACCACAATACCATAAAGGCGTCGGTAGCCACCCTGTCGGGGTGTGGTTGCCAGGAACAAACAGAGCAACTGGTAGTTGTCAGGGCTGGCAAAGAGGTCAAGCCTCGGGTACCCCCAGATTCGAAAGAGCCTGTGGGCCACTTTGGGGTCCAGTTGCCATTCGTGGGGCTGAAGCAGTCTACTGAGCCTGTTGGCTAGCCAATTGCTGTGGCCCGGTAGGTACACCGCCTTGAGGAGAATGCCGTGTTGGACTGCCAATGAACACAGGTCCAGCGCCCCCCTGTTTGTTCACATACAACATGGCAACTTGGTTGTCAGTCTGGACTAGGACGGAGCTGTGGCTCAGGGATTTCCGGAACGCCCTCAGGGCAAGGCGAATCACACAGCGCTCCAACAGGTTGATCTGTAAAGCACTCTCATCCGCAGACCAGATGCCCTGGGTGCGAGTCCCATGGCAGTGGGCTCCCCAGCACAGCAGAGAGGCGTCTGTTGTGAGGACCCTCAAGGGCTGAGGGACCTGAAAAGGCATTCACGCTTGCAAGTGGCGGGGGGACTGCCACAAGTTTAGGGACCGTGCCAAGCGTACTGTGATTCTGATTTTATCCTGGAGGCACCCCATCACCTGGGGCCATTGGTCCCTGAGGCACCACTGTGGGATCCACATGTGTAGGTGGGCATCTGGGGTGACATGGGCATCTGGGGTGACATGGACTGTGGAGGCCATGTGCCAGAGGAGGCGCAACAGGAGTCGTGCCGGTACCAAAGAGCAGTGCTTTACCCTCCTGGCCAGTGCTATCAGCCTGCTGACTGTCTGTAGGCAGGAAGGCCTTGGCTGGGAGCGTATTGATCATTGCCCCGATAAATTCTAGCTCCTGAGTTGGTCTCAGGCTGGACTTGGGGTAATTGATCACGAAGCCCAAGTGCTGAAGGACATGGATGGTGCGTGCTGTGGCCTGCTGCACCTCGGGGGCTGACGTGCCCCTGATGAGCTAGTCGTTGAGGTAGAGGAAGACAAAAATCCCCTGAAGCCTGAGAAAGGCGACGACTACCGCTAGGCACTTCATGAATACCCTGGGGGCTGAGGCAAGGCCGAAGGGCATCACCAGTTACTGGAAGTGAAGGCCCCCCACCACAAAACATAGATATTGTCTGTGGTTTAGGTGGATTAGGATGTGTGTGTAAGCATCCTTTAGGTCTAAGGAGCATAGTCAGTCTCCCTGGCAGAGGTAAGGCAGCAAAGTTCCAAGAAAGAGTATCCTGAACTTCTCCCGCACCAGGAATTTGTTGAGGTTGCGGAGGTCGAGGATGGGCCTGAGGCCCCCCTGATCTTTTTGGCACGAGGAAGTATGTGGAGTAGAACCCCTTGCCCCCGAGATGATGGGGCACTGGTACTACCGCTCTTCCTCGAGAATACTCGCCAATCCTTCAAGAGAAGGTCCCGGTGGGGGGTAGTCCGGGAGGGCTCTCCCGGAAAGAAGTGCAGGGGCACCTCGACTAGATGAAGGAGGTAACCTTCCTTGACCACCTGTAGAGCCCAGGCGTCGGTGGTGACAGTTCCCCACCTGTGGGCGAACAGGGAGAGCCGACCTTCTGTGGGCTGCTTGGCCTCACTGAAGAGGGGGGCCATACTGTAAGAGTCAAAAGCTTCCCCTGGGTTGAACCGGGGTCGAAACTTGGGGGCTTAGGGGCCTTCTGCTTAAGGGGACCGTGCCCGTGCCCCTTGGCTTGCTGCCCCTGCTGGGGTGGCCTAATAGGGAGGATAGCCCCAGTAAGGCACGGATTACCTCAGGTAGAAGGGCTTTTTCCCCGAGCCCTTCTTTCGGGGAGGGGCCAAGGTCTTCTTAGACAGCCTAGTCCTCGTCATGAACTCTGTCTCCAGTTTGGCGGCCTTTTCGGTCATGGGCTTGCTGAATAAGTTCTTCCCCTGACATGGAACATAGATCATCTTGTCCTGCACCCATTGCTCTAGGTCGGACGACTGTAGCCAGACTTGGCAGCATGCATAGATGCTCACCACAGCTACTCTGGCCGCCGACTCGAACACGTCATAGGCCGCTCAAGATATTTTATTTTATTTATTTACATTCTCTTATATACCGTGCTATTCTGCATCAGTGCGGTTTACATTGAACAAACTGAAATTACATTGAACAGGGCATTATAACTTGGAGATAACTATTTTACAGGGAACATGGGCTATGGAGGGTTAAGTGGCTTGCCCAAGACCACAAGGAGCACCAGTGGGACTAGAAACCCCAGTCCTTCCGGCCCAAGGTTGCTGTCCTCTAGTGGGATTTGAACCCCCGACCTTCCAGCCTGAAGTACCTTGCCCCAACCACTAGGCCACTCCCAATAAATTTGGAGCATTCGCCGATGGCTCTGGACAGGCCCCTAAAGCACTGCAAGGGCTCCTCGAAGAGACCAGCCTCGGAGAGACCAGCCGAGAATCTGGCGATCTCCTTTGTTAGATCTCTTAGGTACATGCCCATAGGGAGGGAGGAGGGAGGAGTGGCCTAGTGGTTGGGGCAAGTTACCTCAGGCCGGAAGGTTGGGGGTTCAAATCCCATAGGTGCTCCTTGTGGTCTTGGGCAAGCCACTTAACCCTCCATTGTCCATGTTCCCTGTAAGTATTAGTGTATGTGTCTCATATCCCCTCATGTTAAATGTATCCCCCAATTGTGTTGTGACCACTTTGATTGAAGGATAAGGTGGTATATAAAACTGTCTAAATAAATGTACAGCTGGTAGGCTGGAATTCGGCCATTCAGCATCGTGCCCTGCTAGAATTTTCTGCTGAGGGCATCCAAGGTGCAGGCCTCCCTGCCGGGTGGCACCGAGGAGTGTGTCTTTTGACTTTTTAGTCGACAAATGGCCGATTCCATGACCATGGAATTATGTGGCAATTGAGACTTTTGGAACCCGGGGCTCCGGCGAACTCGATATATCGAGTCCAGCCACTTACTAACCACTGGTGTTTACGCCGGTGTCTCCCACATTTGGAGCCTAAGGCACTCTAGGATGGGAGGAATGGGCACCGTCAGGGTCTCCCGAGGAGGGACCTCATATTGGAGGATCTCGAGTTCATCTGCTCATGGGTCCTCCTCGAATTCCATTGGGAAAGCCAAAGCTTTGGACATATCCCGAACGAAGTCTCGAAATGCCATGTCCTCGGGGGGAGATTTCCTTCGAGGCTCCAACCCTGGAGAATTGGAAGGGACATCCCGGTGAAGGTGAGTGTCTGGAGACATCTCGCCTCCCGACTCCCAGAGTCATCCGAGTAGGACAGGTGGCAGTCCTCAGGCCCCGAGGGGTCGGGCTGCTCCGGCGCTCGTTGGCTTGCCATTGACGATCTCCGCCCCAAAGAACGGGAGATCGAGCGGGACCTCGGCCAAGGATCTTCTCGGGACTGTAGGGCTTTGAGGATCGGCATGGCCTCCGGGGTCGACTTCATCGTCAAGTCCCCAGTGGTCAGGGCAGAGGAACCAGATGTACCGGACACTATTGTCCTTTGCTGCTTTAGGAAGGCAATGATCTTGCATTCCAAGGAATCCATCCTGGATGTGAGCCCAGGTGGTTCCGCAGCCTCCGGCTCAGGCGTCGATGGAATCGGGGCTGATGCCAGTTCCCCCCGAGGGGAGTCCTCGACTAGGACAGGATGCACTGACCAGGGCCGTTCCGTGACTGGCTCCTTTCGAGAGAGCTTAATTGGGCGCTCCTTCCCTGACGCCTTGGGTTGACGCTCAGGGCTCCCTGGCCGGCCCCGTGAGGGACCTGGTCGTTCTGAACCATCCAGAGATGAGAAAAATTTCCTTCTTTTAGGTTCCCATGAGGGGGACCCCCTCTCCGAGGTCCCCCGACGCCACTCGAGTTCAGAATGCTCCTCCTGGGGGGTGGAGGTCTCGGAGGAGGTCCTGGCTTTAGGAGGCATAGGGGGGGTCAGGGAAGATCTTTTCCTGCTGCTGCTGGCAGTTTGAGGGTCTTTGAGGACATAAGTTTGCAAAGACCACAAACTACCGGGTCGTGGTCTGGACCGAAACACCGGAGGCAGCAGTCGTGCGTATCAGTGAGGGACATAATTTTATCACACCTATCACACTTTTTGAACCCCCCGGTACCCATGGAGAGAAAAAGGGCCTCCGCAAGGTCAAAGACCTTTAGGGCCTCTCAGGGAGAAAAAAAAAAGGACGTAAAATGCCCAAAAGAAAATAAAAGAAAAAAAGAAAAGAAGCTGACCCGATACAGGGGTACCAAGGGCGGGCGGAAAGGGTACCGGTGTTAGCTGGAAGAAAACAGCCAAAAGGCAAGAATAAAAACACATTTTTCCAAGACAGAGAACAGACAACGTCTGAAGGGCTCTGTGGAAAAAAGAAGACTGAGCAAGATGGCCCCTTTGGGCGGAAAGTGGACCACGCATGTGTTAAGGCAACTCCCAAACACTTTCTTTGAAAGCTGGGGATTTGCTCCGCACAGGCTCTGTCGGCGCCGACATAACCCATATGTGAAGACTGACTTCCTGCTTGTTCCCGGAGAATTTATTTTTAAGTAACGGCCACTGCAGGTAAAAACAAAAATAAGTCCAGATGTTCAGCAACAGTATCCAGGTAGTGGGGTGCTACTGAATATCTGTATAGAGCTTTTTTGCTGTCTTAATATTATTTGGATAGCGACACTGAAAAAGTGTAATTACTCACCCGTGATGGGTGTTCTCTGGGGACAACAGGAATTAGTCCTCATATATGGGTGACGGCGCAGATGGATCCCGCGCGGACGCTTCTCCCCAGTTTTCAAAGAAAGCCTTTGGGAGATGCACCACACATGCGTGGTCCCCTTCCTGCCCAAGAGTGCCATCTTGCCTCACTCAAATGACATGGCTAAGACAGCCAAGGAAAAACAAAAGAAAACACCATAAGGGAGCAACTCCAAGGGGAGGAGGGAGAATTGTGAGGACTGATTCCTGCTGTCCCTGAAGAACACATGTTACAGGTGAGAAACTACGCTTCCTCTGGGAACAAGCAGGGAGTCAATCTTCACATAACATCATAAGATATGCCATACTGGGTCAGACCAAGGTCCATCAAGTCCAGTATCCTGTTTCCAACAGTGGCCAATCTAGGTCACAAGTACCTAACAGTTTCCCCAAAAGACACAGGTTCTACAATGCTTGGGGAAAGCAGTGGATATTCTGGGTCTACTTTAATACTGGCTTATGGATCTTTCCTCCAGGAACTTGTCCAAACCTTTTTTAAACACGGCTACACCAACAGCTTTTACTACATCCTCCGGTAGCAAATTCCAGAGTTTGATTACACGTTGAGTGAAAAAATATTTTCTCTTACTAATCTTAAATAGGTTACCCTGTAGCTTCATTGCATGCCCTCTAGTCTTTCTATATTTTGATGGCGTAAACAATTGATCTATGTTTACCCATTCCACTCCAGCAATTTATAGACCTCTATTATATCTCCCCTCAGCCATCTCTTTTCAAGGTTGAAGAGCCCTAACATTTTTAGCATATAGGACTCCCCAGCTACAAGCTATTGAGAACCTGTAAAAATGCCACGGTGACCTGTAAAGGGTAAACTGTCATCAGCAGCAGTCGAGTCCCTGCTGAGAGACACTCGCAAGACCCGTATCCGGCAAGGACCAGGAGTCTGGTAGCCTGAACACAGAAGGGTCATAGTAACATAGTAAATGATGGCAGATAAAGACCAACATGGTCGATCTAGTCTGCCCAGCATGATGGCAAGCGTAGGTGCACCTGCCGCTCCATGCAGGACACCCCTATTTGTTGAGAACTTAGATGGTTCAGCTTACTCTGATTTTATCCTGTTGCTGTAAATGGATCCACTGTGTCTGTCCCATGCCATTATAAATTCCGTCACCGTGTTTGCCCCACCACTTCCATCGGGAGGGCATTCCAAGCATCCACCACCCTTTCTGTGAAAAACCATTTCCCGACATTGCCTTTCAATTTACCACCTTGCAGCTTCCTGTTATGCCCTCTAGTTTTACAGCTTCCCCGTCTTTGGAAGAGGTTTGTATGTTCATTATTTCCCTAAGTATTTAAAGGTCTGAATCATATCTCCCCTGTACCTCCTCTCCTCCAAAGTGTACATGTTTAGGTCTTCAAATCTCTTCTCATAAGGCTTCTGACACAGGCTCCAAATCATTTTGGTCCCCTTCCTCTGAACAGTTTCCAGTCTTTTTACATCATTTACAAGATATGGTCTCCAAAACTGAACACAGTACTCTAAGTGAGGCCTCACCAGTGACTTGTACAGTGGCATAAGTACCTCTTCCTTTCTGCTGGTGATTTCCCTTGGATTTCTGCTACCCAAAAGCATGACTCTGCACTTCTTTGCATTAAATCTTAATTGCCAAGCACTAGACCATTCTTCCAGCTTTTGTAGATCTTTCCTCATGTTAACCACTCCCTTGGGGAAGTCCACTCTGTTGCAAATTTTCATGTCATCTGCAAAAAGACAGATTTTTCCATTCAGTCCTTCAGCAATAACACTCACAAATACATCGAACAGTGCCGGGCCCAGGACCAGGCCCTGGGGCACCCTGCTTATCACCTTCCCTTCATCCGAGTGAGCTCCATTTACCATCACCCTCTGTCGTCTGTCTGTCAACCAATTTCTGATCCAATTTACCATCTTTGGATCCATCCCCAAGCTACTGAGTTTATTGATAAGCCTCCTATGAGGAACAGTATCAAAGTCTTTGCTGAAATCCAGGTAGATGACACCCATCGCATGCCCCTGATCTAGCTCCCTGGTCACCCGGTCAAAGAACTCAATCAGATTTGTTTGGCAAGATCGTCCTTCGGTAAAACCATGTTGCCTCGGGTCTTGCAACCTGTTGGTTTTGAGAAAGTTCACTATTCACTCTTTCAGGAGTGCCTCCATTACTTTTCCTGCCACACTTCTTTCCTGTCACCACTTTTGTGTAGAGGTATGACATCAGCCTTTCTCCAGTCCTGAGGAACCTCTCCTGTTTCCAAGGATCTGTTGAAAACATCCTTTAACGGCCCTGCAAGAACCTCTCTGAGCTCTTTCAGTATCAACATGAGGAAAAGTTTGTTAGACCTAGGCTTTTTTGTTCCATTGCTGTAAGCCCTTTTGATAAAGCCTTTTGGCAAAATGGAAGCTTGCGTCAAGGGCAAGCATGGAGAGTTGAAGTTTGAAGTCTAGAGCCTGAAAGAGAAGTGTTTTTCCTCAAGTTCTGGCTGGTTCATTGAGCTGGCTTTGGGCAGTGTGCTGAAGAGCCGTTGGTTTTGGTCCCATTGAGGCTGTGTGCTGTTTAAGCTGCTTACTTCAGATAAGTACAGTGTGCTCTTATTTGTGAGCCTATATTTACATGGGAGTAATTCTGTGTTATGTTTTTTCAGCTTTGGGACTGCACTGATGACTCCAGATGTACTGCCATGATTATTCAAGTTAGACGCTTTTAATGGGTGTATGTTATTTATGTGGTGAATGTTTGTGAAGATTACTGGATATAGGTTCCTGAGTGAATTGTTTGGGGTGTATTAAGTTTGTAAAATTGGTTGTATTTATTAGGTTGGATGGTATAGGCTATTTGACCTGTGATGTGAAGCGTCTGCTATTTCCCTATAGTGACTTGTCACTGTATGAGGGATATTAGCCATCCTGAGGTCATTTTTGCCTGCTAAAAGAAATTATTGTAATAAGATTAATATTGGTTGTTACTATTTGAGTAAAGCATAGTACAGGGTTTGATTTGGATTTTGGAAAGCTGGTAGAGCCAGGAATATCACCTGGAGCTCTAACAGGTTGATTTACATCCACGATTCCCTCTGGGACCAGCTGCCTTGCATATGGAGGCCCTTGCAATCCACTCTCCAGCCCAGCAGGGAGGTGTCCATGGTGGGGACCTTCTGGGGGTGGGTACCTGTTAAGGTATCCTGGCTTGAAGGTGACATGGAATCTGCCACCATCCGAGGGAGTCTGCCAGCTGACGGGTCACTTTCACTCTGTCCCTGAGCCTGCCTGTTGCTTGTGTCCACTGAGAACGGAGGCACCACTGAGTTACCCTCATGAGCTGATGGGAATATGGGATCATGTGAACCGTCGAGGCCATGTGCCCCAACAGGCAGAGTAGAAGCCGGGCAGGCAGTGTCCGGCATCTGTGCACCTCAACGGCTAACCTCCCGAGGTGTCCTGATCTCTCCTGAGGGAGGAAGACTTTTGCCTGGAGGGTTTCTAGTTGCGCTCCTATGACTTTTAGGCGCTGGGCTGGGGTGAGGTGGGACTTGGGGTAGTTTATGACGAACCCCAGGTGCTGCAGGGCTGTGTCCCCAATTTAAATGAGCAAGTTGCCAGATAAGGGAAAACAAAGGCCCCTTGGAGCCGGAGGTGGGCTGTGACCACCGCAAGATACTTTGTCAAGACCCTTGGTGATGAGGCCAGACCAAAGTGCAGCACCCTGTATTGGTAGTGCTGTCCACCCACCACAAACAGGAGGTATTTTTTTTGTGGCTGGGATGAATTAGGATGTGCATGTAGACATCATTTTGGTCTAAGGAGCATAGCCAATCTCCCTACTGGAGGAATGGCAGCAGTGTCCCAAGGGAGAGCATCTTGAACTTCTCCCTGACCAGAAACCTGCTGAGCTCTCGCAGGTCCAGGATGGGCCTCAGGCCACCTGTCCTCTTGAAGACCAGGAAATACCTGGAGTAGAAGCCTGTGCCCCAGAGATGTTTTGGCATTGGCTCCACTGCCTTGTCCTGGATTAGGCCTGTTAGCTCGGTGAGAAGCAGAGTCTGATGAAGGAGAGGTCTGGTGCACTCTCCTGGGAAGTACGAGGGTGGCGCCCGCTGTAGGTGGTGGAGGAGGTAGCCCTCCTTGACCACTTTTAGCACCTAGGTATCGGTGGTGATGGTGGACCACCCTTGGGCAAACATGGCTAAGTACCCCTCCTGTGGGCTACGGGGGACATCCTGGGGGATATGAGGATCAGGCCCAGGAAGTCAAAAGCTCCCTCCCAGGCTGGGCCGAGACTGGCACTAGGGTTGCTTTCAAGGACCATGCCCCTGGCCTTTTTGCTGCTGGCCCCGGGCTGGACGAATGGGTTTCTAGTCCCACAGGTGCTCCTTGTGATCTTGGGCAAGTCACTTAACCCTCTGCTGCCTCAGGTAGAAAACAGATTGTGAGCCCTTCGGCAACAAGGGAAATATACACCGTACCTGAATGTACAACACTTTCACCCGGTGAAAAGCAGAATATAAGCATTGCTAAAATAAAAATGATCTGAACAGCAGGTCCTGCTAACCTAATATGCCCTTTTGTTTCTACCAATTGCTCTCTGGCTATTCCTCAAGACATTACAGAGAACTATTTCTGAATCTCTCCTTGAGCTGACACAAATGATATATTCAGAGGGTAATTTTATAACAGGGAGCCTATAAAAATTTTCAAACACATGCCTATTTTTGTAATGCTTACATGTGCATATGAAAAAACCCCAATAGCTGCTCTGAGGCAGATACAACTTTTTGTATATGCTATGTGTGAGTAGGAGCATATTTAAATAAATGTTCATACCTTGCAACTTCATGCAAACACTGCTCCCAGGAGCACCTAAATATGCTCCATGTAAAAGTGTGTGTGCTTTTGTCAACATAGCACTTTGCATAGGCAGGTTTATACACATCCTGCAAGCGCCCTTTCTGGCATATAAACATGTTTTACATGCAGGAAATGTTTACCAAAATACCCATAACCTTAATGGCTGAAGAGGGGGATGTTTCCACCTCCTCTTTTTATATCACCACATTTACTAGGACCTCCCTTTTTTTGGGAAGAAGATAACCAATCAGATCAAACAGAGAGGACATCAGTTCATATTACCTATTTCAGTTACTTCACTTAGTTCTCTATTTTGCCTGTAAGGCATCACACCTGATAATTCTCTTTTGACCTGGCAGTTTTTTCCTGCACCGCTGGAAACCTGGCACCATAAGTTTCATTCATAATCACCCAAGGATTTTTGCCCCATTTTATAGCCCAACCCCAAATGCCTAAGTCCAGTCATTCTAGTGATAGTCATTGGCCAGGGGCGATGAACTAGGCATGTGCCAGAAAGCGTAGTTACTCACCTGTAACAGGTGATCTCTGGGAACAGCAGGAATAAGTCTTCACATATGGGTATCGTCGGTACCGACGGAGCCTGCGCAGGAATGCTCCCCAGTGTCCAATAGGAAAGCTTTTGGGAGCATCCCACAGCGCCTGCGTGATGCCTTCTCGCCTTTCCAACTCTCCCTCTTCAGTTGAGTTTATAGCTGAGACCAAAGAAGAGAGTAGAAAAAAAGAGAGATAGAGAGACAACTCCTAGGGGAGGTGGGTGGGTTGTGAAGACTTATTCCAGCTGTTCCTGGAGATCACCTGTTACTACGCTATCTCCAGGAACAAGCAGTCTTCACATATGGGGGACTCCCCAGCTGAGATGCCAGGGGGATGACCCCAGCAAGCTGCGAACCCCAGGTGAGATGGGTCATGCTTCCTCCCATGGACGGCAGGTAGGAGTTGTACTGAAAGAGATACTGGAGCACAGCCTGGCCAAACGAGGCATCCCGACAGGAGTCCTTGTCTAAGCAATAGTGGGCTGTAAAGGTGTGTACCGAAGCCCAAGTGGATGCTCTACAGATGTCATCAATGGACACAGAATGAAGATTAGCCATTGAGGCTGCCATTGCTCTCACATTGTGAGCTGTGACATGGCTTTCAAGAGAAAGTCCCTTACTCTCATATGCAAAGGATATGCAATCCACCTAGAGAGAGTTCTTTTGGAAACTGGAAATCCCAAATGACTAGAATCAAAAGCAACAAAAAGCTGAGAAGATTTTATATCTTGCTTAGTTCTTTGAAGGTAAAAAGCTAAAGCTCTTTTACAATCTAAGGTATGAAGATTCCTTTCTGCATTAGAGGCACGAGGCATAGGGAAGAATACAGGAAAGTAAACCGCTTGGTTTAAATGAAAAGGCGAAACCACCTTTGGCATAAAGTGAGGATGAGTCCTAAGAACTACCTTATCATGGTGAAATCTTGTATAAGGAGGATCCACCACTAAAGCCTGTAACTCACTGATGCGTCTTGCAGAAGTGAGGGCAACTAGGAAGATGACCTTCCAGGAAAGAAACTTTAGAGCTGTAGTGGCTAAAGGCTCAAAGGGCGGTTTCATGAGCTGCCCGAGAACAAGATTCATATCCCATGCCATGGCTTAATGGGAGGTTTTGTTAAAAGTAAACCTCTCATAAATCTCGCTACGAGTGGATGAGAGGAAATAGGTTGTCCATCCAGAGGTTCACGAAAAGCAGCAATGGCACTAAGATAGACCCTTACTGGATTGGTCTTAAGACCAGAATTTGATAGATGCAGTAGATACTCCAGAAGCGATTCGACAGGCACTGTATGGGGGTTAAGTCCCCTTTGAGAACACCATACAGAGAATCTCTTCCACTTAAAGGTGTAGGATTGCCTTGTGGAAGGCTTCCTGGAAGCCACAAGGATATCCTTTACCTGTTGAGATAGGTTGATATCCAGGAATCCTAGGCTTTCAGTAACCAGGCCCTGAGGTGCAGGGACTGGGGATTTGGGTGCAATAGCATCCCGCTTTCCTGGGGAAGAAGATCTGGAGCACATCCCAACTCCAGAGGTGTGGCTTGAGAGAGACGCAGAAGCAGAGGATACCATAAGTATCATATGACCTCTGTCTCTCTGAAGCTTGAACAAAGTTTTGGGAATGAGGGGAATGGGTGGGAAGGCAAAGAGGAAGTCCCGACCCCAAGGGAGGAGGAAAGCATCCCTTGCTTGACAGTTTTGAGCAGGAATTCTGGAACAGAATTGGGGAAGTTTGGCATTCTGTGGACTTGCAAAGAGGTCTATATCTGGTGTTCCCCAGATTTGGAACACTCGAGCAAACTGGTCTGAGTGCAGAGACCATTCGTGTGGCAGCAGTATTCGACTGAGTCTTGTGATAAGGAGGCTTATCATAGCTCAGGAAGGAGCTATAGTAAAGGTGAAGTGACTCTTAACAAGCAACCTGTCAGTTCTGGTAGAAATAAGAAAACAGAATTTTTCTATAAAAGACTACCAGTCCCAGAATGCACCAGGTTTCCAACAGCCATTAGAGGAGCTGAAGTGGAGAAACGTGTGTTCAATAAGGAGGGCTATGAAGTAATCCCCAAGCACTCATCTCAAAGGGCAGGGCCTGATTCAGCACAGCTGCGCTGTGCTAAGGTGGAGCACTCATCAAAGCAGAATAAAGGTAGAGTTTATTCTACAGAGAATTATCCTCATCCTCAGTTTCATCTGGGAGATCCTCAGAATCAGCTTGGAGATCCTCATCTTGGACAGCTTCATCATCTGGAGGATCATCAGAAGCAGAAGCCAGACCGGACGGACAGAGAGGGCAAGAAACCCTTTGGAAGAAAGAAGAGAAAAGCATTTGGGAGGTCTAGAGGAGTCCAGAGCAGTACGTATACTGGGGGACATTCAAAAGGCCAGCATACACCACTGGACTGGGGAAAGCCAGAGGAATGGTGCTGCAGAGCTAGGAATCTCCAGACGGTACCTGTGAGGGAGACGGCTGCACGTGGAAGGGACCCTAGGACCCGTGCCAGAAGGTATGTGAAGAGAGACCCAGTGTCCAGGGATCTGGATTGGAAGGCTGGACATAAGAACTGGATTACATACTGGCCAGGCTATTTAGAGAGGAACTCTAACAGCAATGGAAGCTCAGGTATGAACACTGATCTATGCCCTAGCTATAACCTTGAAAGACAGCAGGGAAACAAGTATTCTCCTGAGAGTGCTACATTGAGAAATTCCTCTGTGCCAATCCATGATATTGAACCCATGATTGTTGAAGAAGGGGGAGCGGTCTTAGATACAGGCTGTGAATATATGGATTGCTCTCTGTCTAAACTCCTTTGGTAATTTTCTGTTACAAAGTACAACAACCATCACAAAGAAATACAAACTTGTTCTTTAATCTACTCAGAAAAGCTCCTGAAGTAGGATTTGAGCCACGCAGTAGAAAGCAAGCCAGCTAAGGGTTTTCAGCTGGGTAACTGCTAGCAATTGAGCCTTACCTAATTGCTTGTGAGCTCTGAGGGAATCACTTCTGAATCTATGTGTGAAGATATAAGAAGTTAACCTGAAAAGAACAGTTTTTCCCTTCTTTGTGGGTTTTGCTTGTTGTTTGAAACACTGCTAAGAAAATATTAGCTAAAGCCTACAGAAAAGACCAGTTTGTTACCAACCAGGTCTTTATTCTTTTGCTTTGATTGCCTGACAAGTTCAACTGTTGTTTTCCTGATTTTGTTTTTCTAAGTTTAACACTGAAAGCAAGTATCCTGTTTTATGTGCTACCAAGCATATCTGTGTTGGGAGAAATAACCCCATAAATAAATATCTTATTGACTTTACACTCAAGCACAACTAATTATTGTGAGCAGCTGTGTCTGGTGTGAAAGGACTGCATTTCCCACAATCCCTTGCAAATCATATTGATATATGCCTTTGCCAAGACTGTGAATATTCTCACCCAGGCAGCGGTCTGGCAGTCTATCTGCCCAAAGATTTTGAATGCCCAGAAGATATATCACTAGAAGGTGGATTTGAAACTCTCCGGCGAGGGACCATAGTCGCAAAGCTTCATTTCATAACAGAGAGCCTGTTCCGCCCTGCTTGTTCACATAGAACATGGCTACTTGATTGTCGGTCTGGACCAGAACTGTCTTGTAGCTGAGATGGGCCTGAAAAACTCTGACAGCATGGAAAATGGCTCTGAGATCTAAGAGGTTTATGTGAAGACAAGCCTCCTGTGGGGTCCAGAGACCCTGAGTTGAGATATCATGCAAGTGAGCCCCCCAACCCAACTCGGACGCATCTGTTGTTACGGTGGTTTGGCATAGAGGCTGCTGGAAAGGAGAACCCATGAGAAGGTTTTCCAGTGACTGCCATCATTGCAGGGACAAAATGAGACGTGTGGAGTTTCTGATTTTGTCCGTTAGCTGACCCGAGGCCTGTGTCCACTGAGAGGATAGGGTCCACTGGGCTGCTCGCATATGAAGGCAAGCATAGGGAACCACATGGACCATGGATGCCATATGCCCCAGAAGCTGAAGCATCTCCTGAGCAGTCAGGAAGACCTTCATAGCTGCTTGGGAGGCCAACTGTACTATACGAAGACAACATGGTTGTGGCAGGAAAGCCCTTGACTGTCTTGTGTCTAGTGTCATGAGGTGCAGCGGTCAGAGCCCATGGAGATAGGGGATTCTGAACAAAACGGAGCTAACTTTGACAGCTCAGAGATACACATGGCCAAAGGTTGCCATAGGAACCATACACAAGCTATTTCACGTGGTGTAGGGGAACGCCCAGACTCAAAGCTAGCTCGTGGCTCATCAGGGGATGAGGGGCAGCTGACAAGGCGCGGAGCCAGCATCACAAGCTACGCAGTTAAAAATCACTCACCTGAGAGTAGTGCAGAAGCGGCTAAAGGGAGAACTGCAAAAGAGAGAACTGCCGAGGAGAGACGTGCTGGCAGGGAGAGAAGTCCCGATAGCAGGAGAACTCCAAGCAGGGAGAGAAGCCTGAGAGGCAGGAGAGAAGGATCTCCATGCTGGTTAAAACCAATTGCTGACCAAAGGGAGGTGCAGTGCTGAGAAACCCAGGAAGGGCTGTTTGGAAGAGCAGTGCACAGCTGACCAGTGCTTCCGAGAACCTTGCTACAGAGGAAGCAGAGGTAGTAGCTCTGAGGCCAGGCTAAGGCAAGACCAGTCACCCAGCCCAAGGTACCAAGCAGGGGAAAACCATTATCCTGAAGATAATTTGGTGCCAAGGAGAAAGCTCAAACAGACATGGAGTGAAAAGCCTTCCCACGAGCAGAGCTGTGCTCGAGGGAGGAACGTTGAAGGGAAACTGCTGAAAGGTAACCTTATTCTTCCTAATAGAAGAAGCTTAGACTATAGCAGTCAGCCCTGTACTTACCAAGAATTATGTGCTGCCTCTGAGAGAGACTATAGTGATTACGGTAATTACCCATCCACCTCTAGGTTGGTGGGGGAAGGGAACTCCCAAAGCTATAGAGAGGAACTCAGCAGTCAGAACAGAAGTTTCACTCACCGGGAAACTTACCCAGATATAGAAGAGATGCAATGTGATCCGTGTGAGGAGTCTAACGGTGATATTTACATGGACTGTACATATACCTTATCTGATAGCATATCTTCTCTATGCTGAAGAGCTGTAGGAGCTAATTCATAAAGAAAACAGACAGGAAGAGTTTTGTGAAGGAAACTGTTTTCTTTTACCATTTTTGCCTCCATTGTGAAAGCTGAAGATAAGCATGTCCTTCGTTCAAATGTTTCTTTAACTTTGATACCAGACGTATGGTTTTTGTGTTGCCTTATTTCATTGTGTGAAAATCCATCCCTGGGAAGGGAATAAATCCTGTTTAAATCCTTATCACTCCGACTACAACTACTTTCTTTTTGCTAAAGTTGTGGAACTACAAATCCCAGAGGGCATTGCCAAGCCTCTCTACTATACTCCACAGCTATTAAAGAACTTACCCTGCTAATCCACCCATGCCTATGGCCTCTGGGGGGTGAGTGGGCGACACTAGACAACCCCTATGAATTCTAGAGACTGAGAAGGGGCGAGATGAGATTTTGGGAGGTTTATGACCAGTCCCAAGTATCGAAGGATTCGCATGGTGTGAGAAAGAGCGAAGCTGACTTCTGGAGCTGTTGATGCTTGAATGAGCCAGTCGTCTAAGTAGGGGAAGGCAAATATTCCTAGAGTTCTCAGGAATGCTGCTATTACTGCCATGCATTTTGTGAAGACTCTTGGGGCAGAAGCCAGACCAAAGGGAAGAACCCTGGAATCAAAGGAATTTCCTGTGATCTGCATGGATGAGAATATGCATATATGCATCCTTTAGATCTAGAGAACATAGCCAGTCCTGACTCTGAAGGTATGGCAGGAGTGTTCCGAGGGAGATCATTTTGAATTTTTCCCGGAACAGATACTTCTTTAATTCCAGGCATGTGTCCCCCTGTTTTCTTTGGGATGAGAAAGTAGGGGGAGTAGAACCCCGTACCCTGTTGGGGTATGGGTATCTCTTCTATTTCTCCCTGAGCAAGAAGTGATGCGACCTCCTGACCCAAGAGATTGGTGGCAGGGACCTGAGAATTGAACTGTTTTATGATTGTAGGAGGGGGCATGCTGTGAAAATGAAGTCTGTACCCCTCTCGTACAATGGACAGGGTTCAGTTTTCTGATGTTATTTGTTGCCATCTTCTGGCAAAATGGCATAACCTGCCCGGGATGGTAAGGGGTTCTGAACCTTTCATGGGCAGAAAAACTAGTCTCTAGGAAGGAGTCAAAGCCCCTGAGGAGGCTGAGTCTGTTGACCCGGTTGAGCTCTTGGAACTTGTGGCTTCCTCTGCTGTCTGTTTTGTTGTTGCCCCCTTCTGGGGAACATGAACTGGGCAGTGTCCCTGATGGGTGTAAGAATGGTAAAATTTCTTTTTCTTGTTGAAAAAGGGTTTCCTTACTGACTTTTTCTTTGCTGGGTTGGCTGTAGACTTTGATAATCTGTTCAAGGTAGTATTTTCAGATTCAATCTGATTGGCCTTGTCTTGCCAATCCTTGCCAAAGAGATTTTCTCCTGTGCAAGGAATGTTTCCCAGTTTATCTTGCACCCATTGTTCTGATGCCCGAAGCCAGGCAATACGATGTGCACCAATGGAAATAGCAGAGGTTCTGCTAATGCATTCAAAGCAGTCAAAGGTTGCACGGTTTACAAATTTAGAGACATCCTGGGCATGTTTGACCAGAGTAAGGAATTCCCCCCTTTTTTCCTCAGGGAGAAGAGGGCTCATGAGCTCCAAGTCACCTGTAACTTCTTTGAGGAACATTCCCATATAGAGAATGTAGGAGCTAATCCTGGCTGCCAACATGAAGGATTGGAAACACTGACACCCAAGACATCGAGCGTCCTCGATTCACGGCCTGGAGGATTGGAAGAATGTGTTTCAGCACTCTTAATCCTACACATCATCGATTCCACTACCATTGAATGGTGTGGTAACTGAGTCTTTTGAAAGCCAGGACAGCTTGGAACTCGGTACACGGTATCGAGTCATCAAGAGTGTGGAGACACTGTTAAAGGTGTTTCCCACATTCTTAGCATAAGATCATGCAAGATTCTGTGAATGGGCAGAATAGCTGCCTCTTTAGGAGCTTTAGGGTACTGATGAATTTCTAATTCTTCTGCTCTGGGTTCCTTCTCTCGAGTCACCGTGATTGCAAGACCTCGAGCTAAATCACGTATAAAATCCTGGAAGGACATGTCTTCTGGAGGAGACATTCTTCGTTGAGGAGGAGATGGATCCTCCGGTAGCTCTAGTATCTTCAGAGTCAGAGTCATCAGAATCGGATGATTCGAAGTATCTCTGCGCTGGGTGTTCTTGCAACGCACGGTACCGGTATCGCTCGAAGTCGGTATCAGGGTATCACGGTACCAATCCGTCGATACCTGAGATAGACTCAAGTCTCAGCATGGGGGGGGGGGGGAAGTATACGCGCCGAGGCACTTGGTACCGGTGTCGGTACCGATACCTGTGGAACCGTCTGTAGCGGTCTTAGCGGTACCGAAGCTGCTAAGAGGGCTGCTAGACTGCGTTGGATAGCGGGGATTCTGTGATCCATTGCGCCTGCCGATGCCTGGGTGTCAGTACCGGTGGAAGTGGCTACGACCCCAAAACATGGTACCAGTAGTTCTGCAGAGGTGAAAGCCTCTGGAACATTCTGGAGCCCTGTTAATGCTTTGGAGACCAAGGCCTCCTGCCGGGGCTGTTTTGCTGGTGAACTTTCCTCGAGAGAAACGCCAGTGGCATCTCGATACTTGGAAGGAGATCTACCCTTTGAGGACCGGCCAGTCTTAGAAGACTTAAGTTTAGTTACCTGAGATCCACGGGAGGAAGAAGATGAAGCCCTGGAAGACATTGATGCAACTGACATTGTATCTGCGGCAAAAAGGGTACTGAGTTTTGCAGCTCTATTCTGCAGGCCCTTCTTAGTCATCTTTCTGCAGGAGAGACACTCCAATGGAGAATGGTCAGGACCTAAACACTTAAGACACCATTCATGGGTGTTGGTGACGGATATGGTACTGCCACATTTAGAACATTTCTTGAAACCACTAGCTGGTTTCTCCATGTCTGAAGAAAAATGGGCCTAGTGCCCAAAATGGCGCCTAGCCCCGAGAGGGGAAAGGGCCCTGAAAGAAAACTTTTTAGAAAGCTGGTTTGTTTTTTTTGAAAAAGAAGAAAAAGAGAACCGGCAGTACCGGTAGGTGTCGAATGAAGGCAGACGCAACCACAAAAAAACAAAAGAATAAGGATAAATTTTTCTGCGGTGACCGGGTATGCGTCCTGTCGGCTCCGCAGAAAACAAAAAACTGAAGAGGGAGAGTTGGAAAGGCAGGAAGGCAGCACGCAGGCGCTGTGGGATGCTCCCAAAGCTTTCCTATTTGGCGCTGGGGAGCATTCCCGTGCAGGCTCCGTCGGTACCGACAATACCCATACGTGAAGACTACATTCCTGCTTGTTCGTAGAGATTGCTTCAATCATAGGTTCCGAGCCCAGCCACCAGTGTCACCTTTGAATGATAAGACTCCCTCCCCTTCCCCCAAGAGTTCAAACTGCATGTAAGTACCCTACACTGCTACCATAAAAACCAGAAGAACCATAGTTTGGTTCAGATGGAATGCTGAGACCACTTTAGGCAGGAAAGACAGTACAGGCCGCATAACAACCTTTTCCCTGAAGATTACCAGTAAAGGCTCCCAACAAAACAGGGCTTGGAGCTTGGAAATTCTATGCACTGAACAAACAGCCACCGAAAACACCACCTTCAACATAAGGTTCTTAAGGGAAACCTCCCACAGCCATCACAACCAAGACCAAATTAAGGTCTCAAGACAGCACTAGAGAATGCACCGGTAGCTGCAGTTGCTTGACAGCTCTAAGAAATGCACTACATCTGAATGAGCCGGCAGAGAGAGGCCTTGCACCCGACTGCGAAAACATGCAAGAGCGGTCACTTGTACCCACAGTGAATTCCAAGCCGGCCCTTATCTACCCTGGCTTGCAAGAAAGCCAGCACGTCCAGAACTGTCCATCCGACCCTGCTCGTCACAACATGCCACAAAGACACACCAAACTCTAATATAAGACAAAGACGTGAAACGCTTGCAAGCTCACAACAAGGTGGAGATAACCGGAGCTGAGTACCCAGGTTTCCTCAACCAAGCCCTCTCAAAAGCTAGGCCGTAAGCGAGAATCGATCAGTGTGAGGCATCAAGATCAGGTCTTGTGACAGCAGATCGGCCCACACTGGCATACACCATGGAACTGCTACTGACAGACAGATGAGATCCACATACCACGGTCTCTGAGGCCAATCTGGAGACACCAGGACTACCAGGCCCCAGTGGGCCTCTATCCTCTGTAGGTGCCCTATCAATGGCCACAGCAGAAACACAAAGCAGGCCCCCCATCGGCCACTCCTAAGCCAGTGCATCCAGACCTTTGGACATCTGCTCCCGCCGACGGCTGAAGAACAGACTCACCTTGGCATTGGAGGTGGAGGCCATCAGATCCATTATCAATAGGCCCCAGGAACTGGTAATACTGTGAAAGACTGAGTCCTCCACGGAACATTTCCCTAGATCCAAACTGATTCTTGTTGAGAAAGTCAGATTGCACAATTTTTGTTTCTTCCACATGCATCGCTGACAATAGCAAAGGAGCAGCGACACTTCCTCCACCAACACTGCACTGCCTGTTCCCCCCCTTGGCAATTTATGTACACCACTGTGATGACATTGTCCGAGAAGATCCACACCTCCCAGTGCCGCACGAGCAAGAGAAACGCCTGGAAAGCCAAAAAGACTGCTTGCATTTCTAGACAGACCAAGAGCTCTCCTGTGGGGACAAAAGCCCCTGCGTCATCTATGGCTGACAATGAGCCTCCCAGACAGACTAGCATCCATCACCACCGTTCACGCCGGAGGTTCCAATGGCATCCCCCTTAACTTGGTGGAATCCAACCACTAGCCCAGACTGATCTTCACCTCGCTCAGACAGACTAGCCTCTGGGAAAGAGGATGAAACTGCAGGGACCAAAAGAGACCATTACAAGGGGAGCATGTGTGTCTTGGCCCAAGGAATGAAATCGAACGTTGCTGCCATGGACCCCAGAATCTGAAGGTAGGACCAGACTATTGGCCCCCACTCGCCCAAGAACAGCCGAATCTGCGCCTGCAGCTTTGTAACTCTCTAGCGGCAGCAACACTAGTCCTCTCAAGGTGTCAAACCAGGCCCCCAAGTACACAAGATCTTGAGAGGGGACCAAACTGCTCTTGGCCTTGTTGCCCACCCAATCTAGTTCCTGCAGAAGCTCAAGGACTCGTCATGTAGTCACACGATTCTCCTCTCACGACTTTGCTCTGATCAGCTAGTTATCAAGATAGGAGTGCACCAACACCCCCTTGCACCGCAGTGCAGCTGCTATGACCACCATGATCTTTGTAAATGCCCAGGGAGCCGTCGCTAGACCGAACAGCAGAGTTTGAAACTGAAAATGACCATTCAGCACCACTAAGTGCAAGAAACACTGATGCTCCAGTCAAATGGGCACATGCAGATACACCTCCATGAGATCCAGCTCTGTTGAGAATTCACCTTTTCACATGGCCATAATGACAGAATGTAAGATTTCCATTTGAAAGTGAGGCACTCGCAAGCCTCTGTTGACATACTTGAGATCAAGAATAGACCGAAAAGACCCCTCCTTTTTGGGACAACAAAATAAATGGAGTATCAACATTGACCTAACTGGTCTGTAGGCACAGAGACCACTACCTCCAACTGAATCAATCTCTGGAGGGTGTCAGCCACCTGCGAATTGGAAGGAGACTTGCAAGGGGACCACAGAAAGGCATCTGAGAGGGGTTGGGCAAATTTTAAAGCATTATCCTTTGTGGCGCTGCACCCCGGCTAGGCGGTCGCCTAGTGGAGACAGCGTGCCATCTAATGTCTTGTATTTTGCAGAGATTCCAGGGCCAAGGCCTCTGGAGTTGTAGTTTATTTATTTATTTATTTATTACAAGTTCTTATATACCGCACTATTCGGCATCAGCGCGGTTTACATTATAACATAAAGACCATAACAACAAGCTGTTTGGTTTACATCGAATAGGAGTACAAACTTGGAGAACTGGGGTAAACTATATACATGAGATAATTACATAGAACAGAATAGAGTCTTAATAATATCAAGAACGGCATGGTGTGTTCATGAGTGGGTCACTTCCTCTGGTTCAATTGCTGGTAGGGTAGTATTGAAGGAAGAGGTGGTATTTGAGTGCCTTCCTGAACTGGAGTAGGTCAGTAATGGCCCTTATGTCGGAGGGTAGAGCGTTCCAGCATTTGGGTACATAGAAACTGAAGGCTCTGTTTGAGGTTGTCATGTTGCACTTTGTCAACGCCTTCGAGGTTGTCAGTAGGTTTACGGCTGATGTTCTTCTGGATCTGTTGGGGGGTACAGTGTGAATCAGATCTGTGAGTGAGGAGGATGAGATACCCTTGATTGCCTTGAATGATAGGACTAGGGTTTTAAAGATGATCCTCCCATGGATGGGGAGCCAGTGAAGCTGTTTAAGAATGGGAGTTACGTGATCGCTTCTGGAGGCTCCGTAGAGGACTCTTGCTGCGGCATTCATGGCCATCTGTAATGGGCTAAGAGTGGATTGAGGGAGACCTTGTAATATGGCATTTGCAAAGTCGAAGTGTGGCAGGATTAGCGCTTGGTATATGGTTCGGAAGTCATCCGGGTCCAACAGGGAGCGCATATGCCTAAGTGAGCGTATTTTGAAGTATACAGCTTTGACTATGTTATTTATGTGATGTTTCATATCCAGACGTTGGTCCAATGTAACTCCAAGGTATCTTATTGTTTCTTTAGCTTGTAGGTCAGCTTCCTTGACACTGACGTGGGCTGGAGGGGTGAAGTTGGGGTCTTTGGAGATGAAGAGCACCTCTGTTTTTTTATGTTGAATGCGAAGGTTTTGTGATTGGAGCCACTCTGAGACCGAATTGAGGCAGTCTACCAACGGTGCCAGGTCTAATTGAGTTGTAGAGAAAGGCATATATAAGAGAATGTCATCTGCGTATATCAAGCAGTTGACTTTGAAAGATCTTATGATGTCGCAGATGGGCTGCATGTATATGTTAAATAGTTGTGTGCAAAAAGGCCAACCAAGTGGTTTTAGAGGCAACACAGGAAAAATGTATTAATTTTTTTTCTTTTGTAGTCAACACTTTGCAACACTGTTATGGAAGTTCCTGAACAGAACAACAGAATAGAAGATAATTTCTCCAACAAAAACTGTCACATAAACCGTGCTCCAACAATGCTATAAATGAGGTTGCTTCCTTCAGCTCTTTAACAGAAGATAACTTCTTTTCCCCAACAAGCCACAGTTGTAACTTATTGCTATTATCAAAGTCCAGCAAAGCCCTCAGCTTCTTTCAACTGCGTAGGGTTTTGAAAGTAAGGCTTCTTCTGCTTATCAGCACTGCTAACAGAAAACTGCTGCTTTAAAACATTTCACTCCAGCATAAACATTTGTCGTAACTTTCAACCTTGAATAATTCTCTCTCTATCTCAGGCTCCCAGCACTCAGCGTATCAGGTTAACTGGCTTCTGGTTTCTCTTTAGCTTAAACCGTTGGCCTCCCCTCAGTCTGAAGCTATGCACAAGGAGCATTCCATTAAGGAATCAATGGAGTCCTGTTCCACTTCACAGGATTCCGTCTCCATATCTTCGCACTCAGAATCGCATATCTTTGGGCTTGAGACTGGCTCAGAGTATTCAGGCCTAATTTCTTTTAAAAGTTTGAACACCTTTTCCCAATGAGCTTTTTGTCTCCCCTCTGGGTTTTCAGTATGGCTACCAGACCTTTTACCCTTTAATAAAACACTTAAAGGTTCTGTCTGTTTCCATTTACTTCTGGGAACATTCTTCCTGACAGGCTTCTTAAAAGATAAAACCTCTGCCTCAGAATCCTGTAGGGCTATTTCTGTATCTTGGCTGTATTCTTCAGCTCCCCCAGGTCTTTCCCTCCTACCTCCAAGCCTGGCTGTAAATCTCTCACAGCAGGGGCTCTTCTTTGAAGTAGCGTCCTCAGAATCAGAGCTGCTCTGGGAATCACTCCGATGTCTGTTCCTAGACTCTCTCTGCTCTCCACCACTGAAGCTTTGGTCCTCTTCAGTTTGGCTTAAGAATTCTCTTTCCAGCTTGCTTACAGCTAGCTTCCTCGGAAGGAGTGGGATTAGCCCTGCTCCTGGCTCTGTCCCAGCTGCTGCTGCTGAACCTGTTCCCATGTCCCAACTTGGACTTGTTCTCCAACCTGTTCCCGAGCCTGTTCCCGAACCTGTTCCCGAGCCTGTTCCTGTGAGCTTAAATGTATGCAAGCGTCCTCCCTCTCCTGGCTCCTCCCACAGGTGTCTCCAATCCCTCCTCTGGGTTGCCATGGAGTCTGGGTGTGGTCTGAGCCTAGTAGCTCTGGAAGTGTGGGTTTTTCCACTACCTGCATTTTGAAATGTGTGTCTAGCTGAGCCCTTCCCCCACACAGAAGAAAAAGTTTCTTTTTTATCTGTTTTCCAGGGCTGAGCTGCAGCCTCATCACCATACCTTGCAAATGACTTCCGACACCCACTGACTGGAGGTAAGCTGGACCCAGGAAGGGTAAAACTGCCGCAGATGGCCTCCCATAGGAATGACCCCCACCAGGACCCTCCTCACCTCATTGAGACTTTGTAGGACCGGTGCTGGCTCCCACGTAACAGCCCCTACCGGTACACCGGTACCCCTATTACCTTGAAAGGGCTGGCCCCTGGCAGGGTAGCGTGCTCACTGGAAAGGCACAAAGCATACTGCATATAAGCGTTGAAAATCCCTAAATGACCCATGTGCTGCTGGATGCGCCTTATTAGTCTTCAGCTTACCCTCCGGTAGTTTAGCTTGTCTGGACTCGCCAAAGTCCTTTACCAGCTTTTCCAATGTCTCTTCAAGCAGAAGCATGCCCTTAAATTACTAAGAAGAGACTTGGAGGACCAGTTGCACAACCACAGGAATGGTCTGCCCACTACCATGTAGGCCATGCTCTTAGAAGAAGCCCTGAGGTCATAGAAACCATCTGCCAAGTACAGGGAAGCTGACTCCAGCCTCACCATCTCCGAGTGCGAGGACTGTGACTCAGACTGTATCGGGCAGACTCAGACCACTGTAGACAAGCCTGTGCCACATATATCCCATATATCAAGCGCTTATCCTGCCACATTTCGACTTTGCAAATGCCATCTTACAAGGGCTTCCCCAATCCACACTAGCCCCCTTACAGTTGGCCATGAATGCCGCAGCCAGGGTCATCTACGGAGCTTCCAGAAGCGACCACATAACTCCCATTCTCAAACAGCTGCACTGGCTACCTATTCATGGGAGGATCACCTTCAAAACCCTCCTATTAACATTCAAGGCAATCAAAGGCATTTCCTCCCCCTCACTCACGCATCTTTTCCACATGGTACCCCCCAACAGATCGAGAAGAGCAACAGCTATCAACCTGCTAATCACACCAAAGGAATCGACAAAGTGCAACAAGACAACCACAAACAGAGCGTGCAGTTTCTATATCCCCAGATGCTGGAATGCTCTACCCCCTGACATTAGGGCCATAACCAATCTATATCAGTTCAGGAAGGCACTCAAAACCTACCTCTTCATCCAATACTTCCCTGATGACCTTTGAGCCTAGATATCCCTCTCAAGAAATCACCCCTCTAGAGATGCCCCCTTACTTATGATCTGATTTTACCTATCCTGCAGTGTAAATAGCTTATGTACATAGTTAACCCTGTTATCCAAGTTTTTTTCCCTGTTCAATGTAAAACCAGACACCTTGTCGTCATGGTAGTTATGTTATGATGTAAACCGCGCTGATGCCGAATAGCGCGGTATATAAGAAACTGTAATAAATAAATAAATAAATAAACAGCAGCATCAAGGTATTAACTTCAAAGGCCTATTTCAAAAGTGTTTCCAACTTCTTGTCCTGCATGTCCTTAAGTGCCGTACCACCCTCCACAGGGCGGTCGTCATCTTGGTCACAGAGGAGACCAACGTGTCTACCCTACGTAACTTAAGGAGGTCCTTCTCACTAGCTGGGTTGGAATACAGGCATGCCATAGAACACCTGCCACATAAACCCGCCTCGGGATCCTCCCACTCAGAGTCAATCATCTGCTTTATAGCCTGTGAACCGGAAAGGCGATCTCAGAGGTCTGTATGCCCTGAAACAGGGGACCTCGAGGGGGGATCACCTGTGGGATATCAAGAGCTGTGAGCGAATGAGCAATCATGGCCACTAACTCCTCCCAGAGAAAAACTCTTGACTATGTAGGGATCCTCCCCCAGAGAGATCTCCTCCTCCTCGAGATCCCAGGAGGAACCATCCCCACAGAGCCCTGAAGACCCCTTCAGGGGGCATCCAAAGCCACAGAAAATACGGAAGCGCAGTCATCGATGATGTCCTCTAGCGGGAGGCTCCACTTAGCCGCCTGAGGAACCAGGTCCAAAGTGTATTGCAATAGCCTTCTCCTTGGCTTAGAGGGAAGAACCACTGCCCCCCCTGTAACCGCAGAAGGCCTGGTGTAGGAGAAGGAAAAAAACTGGAGAGAAAGGCACCTTATCAACTCCCCCACTAGAGCCAGAGAGAATGCTAGAGAGAGCAGGAACCGAATCCTGTCTCCCTGCAGGGCTGAGAGCTGGCAAGTCAGACTGTCCAAAAATGGCTGCAGTTCCCACCAAAACTGCGGGGGACCAGAAGCCTGTACGGAAACCTCCCCGAACTGCTCAATACTGTGAAAAGTAAACCCCAGAGTCTCTCCCACTGAAGGTTGAGACTCCCGGATGTCTTCCCCTGGAGCCCAGTCCTCAGCCTCATAGCCGTGGCAAAAACCGTCAGCTGAGAGCTGCCCCCAATGCGCTCCACAGGCCACACACACCACCTTTATCTTTTTTCCCTGGCATGCTAAAAAGCAAGAGAAAGAGCCTGCCAGCAAAATGAAAGCAAAACTGCCGACTAACAAGAGAAGAGAACACTGCTCAAACCCTGGAGTGCCGATGCCAGAGACTTAAAACCACATGCAGAGCCAGAAAAAAAAATCACTTACCTGATGCCACGTCCCTCTCACCATCCCGACAGCTGCATCTGATGGAGCCAGCCGCTGTACACGATGCAGAGCCCCCCCAGGCTCTTAAAAGCCCAGGCGTGGAGAAACAAAAACAAAAACGGAAGTGCAGCTAAGTACTGCTAATGCAGGATGGATCAGGGACCTGGAATACCAGGTGTATGCCCTCCCAGCACCAGAACCCTTGGCCAACTGAACAACCTTGGTTCCTCCAGAGGCTAACTCTGAGCTTGCCAAAAAGGAATCTTTTTTTTTCTCCCTGTGTGTTCCAATTGCCTGATCTGCAATAGAAAAACTCTTTCCTCTTCTTATGAAGATCCCTTCAGTAGAGTCCAGTAGAGCCCAGACTAAGAAGGGCTCAACCCCATCTGATGGAGACTGAGAATATTGGCTTGGAGGGACATCATCAAAGCCTAGAATTCTCGGTCTGCATCTGTTGGAAGTGGGATATAAGAGTTACCAGAACAACGCAGGGAGGACACGGCCACACCACTTAAAAACAAAGAAACCTTTTATTTCATAAAACCTTCAAAAGTTACAGACCCGACTTGGCCACGTTTCGGCTGCCAGACACTTAAGATTCAATTGCATGTATACTTCAATGGCAATCAGGACATTTTAACAAATAAAAAACAGTAGCTGAAAGCTCAGTAAGTGCTTCTCAGGTATATCTTCGGCCTGCGCTGTTCTGGTGACTCCTGTGATTTCTGAGGAGGGTTGGTCTTCTTCTTCCCCTGGAAGTAGGATATAACCCAGGAGTCTGGACTGGACTGGAGGGATGATAAGGAAGTACCTTTCACTGCCACCAAGGCACTGGGATGGCCCAACACCTGCTATTTTGTAGTAACTAGCAGAATTTTGTTTCACATCCCAGTAAAAAGTAATGTTCTTGGAACAGCACTTTATAAAAAATTATTTCTGAGCCAAAGTAAAGCACTTAAAATACTGTGATATGAGGAAGAGAATAACTCATTGTAATAAGGGGAGGATGACACTGGTGAACCATCTGTATTTAAAATAGGGTCTTATTTTCATTTTGTTTAAAACAAAACGAGTGTTAGTGGGCTCTTCTCTGGTGACTTTTCAGAAAGCATACACCTAGCTGCAACACAACAAGACAAGGAAGGGGTAATATTCTGAGCTCCAAATCCAATGTGAATTGCATTAAAACAAGAACAGAAGCACTAGAAAAAGTAGTTCCAGTGGCTCTCTGAGAAAGTGCTATCCTAATACTTGCTGAAAAATATAAATTTGTTAAGACAAAGTGGTGCTGCTGCTTTAGGTCAAAAACCTAACTACAGTGCATTGCAAAAGTATTCATCCCCTCTGTGTTTGTCCTGTTTTGTCGTATTACAACCTGGAATTAAAATGGAGTTTTGGGGGTTAGAACCATGTGATATATACACTACGACTTTGAAGGTGCAAAATATCCTTTATTGTGACACAAACAATACTTAGGACAAAAAAAACCTGAAAGTAGGAGTGTGCATATGTATTCACCTCCCAAAATCAATACATTGTAGAGCCACCTTTTGGTGCAATAACAGCTGCAAGTTTCTTGGGGTAAGTCTTTATTAGCTTAGTACATCTAGCCACTAGGATCTTCACCCATTCCTTAAGGTAAAACTGCTCCAACTCCATCAAGTTAGATGGGTTGCATTGGTGTAGAGCAATCTTCAAATCATGCCACAAATTCTCAATTGGATTGAGGTCTGGGCTTTGACTAGTCCATTCCAAGACATTTAAATGTGTCCCTTTAAACTAGCTTTAGCAGTACGTTTAGAGTCGTTGTCCTGCTGGAAGGTGAACCTTCATCCCAGTCTCAAATCTCTGGCAGACTGAAGCAGGTTTTCCTCAAGAACTGCCCTGTATTTAGTGCCATCCATCATTCCTTCAATCCTTACCAGTTTTCCTGTCCCTGCCAATGAAGAACATCACCACAGCATGATGCTGCCACTACCATGTTTTACTGTAGGAATGGTGTTCTCGGGATGATGGGAAGTGTTTGGTTTGTGCCACACATTGCATTTCCCATGATGGCCAAAAAGTTCAATTTTCGTCTCATCTGACCAGAGAACCTTCTTCCATGTGTTTGTGGGGTCTACCACATGCTGTTGTGCAAACTCCAAATGTGTTTTCTTATTTCTTTCTTTAAGCAATGGCTTTTTTCTGGCCACTCTTCCATTAAGCCCCACTCTGTGGAGTGTATGGCTTAAAGTGATCCTATGGATAGATATTCCCATCTCCACTGTGGATCTTTGCAGCTCCTTCAGTGTTATCCTTGGTGTCTTTGCAACATCTCTTAATGTCCTCCTTGCCCTGTCTGTGAGTTTTGGTGAGCAGCCTTCTCTTGTCAGGTTTGTAGTGGCACCATATTATTTCTATTTTGTTATAATAGATTTAATGGTGCTCTGTGGGATATTCAGAATTTTGGATTGTTGTTTTTTTTTATAACCCAACCCTGATCTATATTTTCTCCACAACATTGTCTCTGACCTATTTGGATTGCTCCTTGGTCTTCATGTAGCTTGCTTAGTGGTATTGCAGAGTAAAGGGCCTTTCAGAATAGGCATATTTATACAGGCATCATGTGAGAGATCATGTGACACTGATTGCACACAGGTGGACCGTAATCAAGTAATTATGTGACTTCTGAGGTTAATTGGTAGGACCAGATCTTATTTAGGGGTTTCATAGCAATTGGGAAGAATACATGTGCACTCACAACTTTTCAGTTTTTACTTTTTTTTTATATTTACAAGGTATTTTATTGCCATTTCACTTCACCAATTAGGACTATATTGTTAGGTCTATTACCTAACATCCAAATGAACCTCCATTTTCATTCCAGGTTGCACGTAATGCAATAAAACAGGACAAAAAACAAGGGAATGAATACTTTCACAAGGCATTGTATAATTTATAAATGTCTGTTCATATGTTACAAACTTCTGTAAAGAGGAAACACCTTTGCATTAGAATATCTATATCAGAGGTACTCAAATCCAGCCTTGGAAGGCCGCAAACCAGTCAGGTTTTCGGGATATCCCTAATGAATATGCATGAGATATATTTGCATGCACTGCCTCCATAGTATTTGAATCTATCTCATGCATATTCATTAGGGATATCCCGAAAACCTGACTGGTTTGCGGCCCTCCAGGACTGGATTCGAGTTCCTCTGATCTATATGGTAAAATCTACAGGAATTAACTCAAACAAGAAGAGAATATGGGAACAGATAAGAGCTGGTTCTATGTCTGTACCCACTATTCAAGATAATGCATAATATATCTAATATAGAGATTTATACTCTTGTCTATAAACACAAGGACCTAATTTGGTCCCAGCCTGGCAGGTCATTTTTCTGTAGGCAAATTTCTGGCTACATCAAGACTACAAAACAACTTCCACTGAGCCTCAGGAAGAGTAAGAACTGAGGCAACGAGCATACAGTACAGCATCAACTCTACTAAAAGAGCTTCAGTAAGGGAGATCACGTGATGTGGTAAGCCCGGGTGGACGCTGATCGCCTGGGCTCCGGACCTCTAACCCCTGTACCGGTATTTCAGAGCCGTTTGTTGGGGGCGAGCAGAAAAAAAACTTGCTTCCCGAAGTGTGGTGAACAGGGGATCTCACTCTTCCACCGCGATTGGCAGCGGAGCCGATGGCATCGGCGATGAAATCGAGCCGGAGGGAGAAGGAACGGGCAGTAGGCCCGCAAAAGATGGCGGATCCGCCATCGCCGAGTGCACCTTCCACAACCTTGGCTTCTGTTGAGGAGATCTCAGCGGCGGTATCCGGAGCTTTGTCGGTGCAGTTCGATGCCCTTCATGGCAAGATGGACACCTTGCAGAGCTCCGTGGATGGCCTGGGCACGAGGATGCAGGCTGCGGAGGACAGAATCTCACACACTGAGGAGAAGGTGCACACTCTAACGCGGGAGCTGAGGAAGGTGCAGGCCCTGTTCCAGGCGCACAAAGCCAAGATTGACGACATGGAGAATTGTTCCCGAAGGAACAATTTGAGATTTCTGGGGGTGGCTGAGCGGATAGCTGATAAGGACCTCAAATCGTTCGTGGAAGCCCTCTCCGTGTCTTTGCTGAGTGATGCGGAGGAGGGAAGACAGATACAGCTTGAGCGAGTCCACCGAGTCGGAGCTCGGCCGGTGGAGGGCCGTCGGCCCCGGATAGTTCTCGCCAAATATCTGCAATACCCACAGAAGGAGGCTGTCCTGAGCGCTGCCAAAAAAGCAAGTGCGGTTGAACACGACGGAATGAAAATACGAATTGCACAGGATTACTCTCTTGCCCTGAGCCAGCGCCGGAAGGCTTATGCACCCTTGTGCCAGATCTTAATTGAGGCCAAGATTCGCTTCTCCGTGCAATACCCGGCTCGGTTGCACATTGTGCATAATGGCGTGCATAAGGTTTTTGAGTCAGCGAGTGAAGCGGGCCCCTACATAGACCAGCTGCGGAGCGGGGATAGAGGATCTGGGCCTGAATGATGTGGTGGGCCTGCTATGCAGTGTGGAGGAGCCCTGTTTTACCCCCCGGTTGAGGGGGGCTTTTGGACCAGCTTGGGTTTTGTTCCGGGGGGGGCCTCGGCGGCCTGCTGACTGCTGACAGGATATCCCCCTACCCCCTGAAGAGCTCTGTTATGGCGGGGGGGGGGGGACAAGATGTGTCTCTGCGTGGTCCTCCTTTGCCGCTCTCTGCTTCCTGTGTAGGACCGGAGCCTTTTACCTATGGCGTCGGATGAGAGCCTGCTCCCCATGTTATGTTCGGCCTGCAGGAACGGCACCACAGCGGCTGGTCTAATGTGGTCGCTGTCTGTGTGTTGGAGATGCCGCTCCTGCCTTATTGTTGGTGGACTACCCAGGAGATGAGATCTTGCTCGGCCCGGCCTTGGGCCCCCTTTCTTCCTGCACTGCCGGGTTTGGTTGGCGTGAAGAGAGGAATGAAGAGGACGTCACCTTTCGGCGGATCACACCTGCGGATGTACAGGACATTGGGAGGGTTGTTAATTGTGTCCGGGGTGGTATTAATTTGTATTATGTTTGTGGAGGGTATGGGGTTGTTGTACCTGTTGTTTGTTGGGGAATGAGACGGTGGGGGGGGGGAGAGCAGGGTAGGTCATTTGCGGTAGATGTCTGTGGGAGGTGGGAGGGGGGGTCTGCATGGCGGGGTGTAGCATGGGGGGGGAGCGGGGGTGGGGGGAATGGCAGCGGGATAAGTGAGCAATGTATGCCTATAACAGTGAGAGGGGAAGGGGGTCTGGAGCACATCAAGCGTGATCCCGGTAAGAGGGAAGTGGGGGAGCGACAGAGAAGGATGGGGGATCTGAGGGAGGGGGGGTGGGGCAGTAGGGGTGGGGGGAGGGGAGGTGGAGGGGGGAGGGGGATCCAGAACACACAGAGGAACTCTTGTTGGTTTTTCGGAATAGAAGCTGGGAGCCATCTATTGACTAAGGGGGGACTTCAGGCTGGGGGGGGTCCCGCCCTATTTTTACTACATGTTGGATAAATATAACTTGTTTCCCTATAATCCCCCTTGAGGGTTGTTTCTTGGAATGTGTGTGGTGTCGGTAACCCCATTAAGAGATATAAAGTGTTGCAGGCTTTAGCCCGGCTGAAATGTGATGTTGCCATGCTACAGGAGACCCACCAGACGGCCGAAGAAGAGCATGCTAAATTGCGGAAGACTTGGGTGGGGCAGAGTTGGGGTGCCCCGGCCAAGGGGAAAAAGGGTGGAGTGGTCATTTTGATTAGCAACCAGGTTCGTTTTGAGTTGGAAAAGCAGTACTCAGACCCAGAGGGTAGGTATATTCTGCTATATGGCTGCCTCGAGGGCCGGCCCATTGTGCTGGGCAACCTGTATGGACCCAATGTGTTGGATCGGGAGTTTTATGCCCGCTTAGCCTCCCGGGTGGAGCAGTTGCCGGATGTTCCGTTGATTATGGCTGGAGACTTGAATGGGGTGCTGGATATTGAGCTTGACACCTGTGGAGGTGGGAGTGACAGAGTGTGAGCCCCGACCACTAAGGTGTTGCGGGGGCTATGCCATCGTTTGGGGATGGTGGATCCTTGGCGGCTGTTGCATCCGCTCGAAAAAGATTTTACACACCAGTCGAGAGCCCACGGCTCTAGTGCTCGTATCGATTACGTGTTGGTCTCTGAAAGACTCTCTGCGCGGGTTGGTGACGCACAAATAGGCCCCTTGGCGGCGTCCGATCATGCCCCGGTCTGGGTAAATCTTTCATGGGGGGGGTCCGGTCCCTTCATCGCGTGTTTGGCGATTTCCAATGGGGCTATATCATGACGCTAATTTCCGTGATAATCTTGTACGGTGTTGGAAGGACTTTATGGTCCATCATGAGCAGCACCAGGACGAACCGGAGTTGCTCTGGGAAACGGCAAAGGCCGTGCTACGGGGCAAAGTCATCGAATATACTGCAAGAAAGCGCAAGTTGCTGGCGACGCAAATTGTTCACTTGGAGCGGCAGGTTGTGCGGGCTCGGCGGCGCTGTGCTGGGGATCCTAGCAGGGCTCATAAGCGCAGCCTTTGGGAGCTGCAAACCTCTCTTGGTGAGCTGCTCCACCAGCGAGCAAACAAATCTCACATGTATTACCGATATCAATTATTCCGCTTTGGAGATAGACCTGGGAAACTGTTAGCGCGATGCCTGCAGGGCAGCCGGGGGGGCTCGGATGATTGCCGCACTCCGGGATGAGCGGGGTTGCTTGCAGAGGGAGAATTCGGCCATAGCACGTACATTCCGTTCCTTTTTTCAGCAGCTATATGCGAGGAGGGAGGGGTCCCTTACCGAAATGCAGAATTATTTATGGGGGGTACCGTTGCCCACAGTGACGGCGGATCAACGGGCATATTTGGACGCCCCGGTCACGGTGGAGGAAGTTGGTGGTGTCATTCAGAGCTGCTTGCTGTAAAGCGCCTGGCCCTGATGGTTTTGGGGCAGAGTTTTATAAGCTGCAGGGGGATCTTGTGCCCCCCGCGTTGGTGGTGCTGTATCATCGTAGAGTGGCGCAGGGGACCTTCGCGTGGGGCACCAATCATGCGTATGTCACCTTAATCCCTAAGCCCGGCAAGGATCCCACTCAGGCGACGTCTTATAGGCCCATCTCTCTGTAGAATTTTGACCTAAAAATACTGGCTAAGGTCTTGGCGAAGAGACTTGCCTCTGTTTTGGGAGACTTGGTGCATGATTCTCAAGTTGGCTTTGTTAAGGGGCGATATGCGGTGAGGAACTTACGGAAAATCTTGGCTTCACTTGAGTGGGTGTGTGAAAAGGATTTATCTTCACTCTTGGTTAGCTTCGACGCGGAGAAAGCATTTGACCAGGTGCATTGGGATTATTTGAAGTATCTTTTACCGTATTATGGCCTGGGGGACTCCTTCTGTAAGATGGTGAATGTGCTCTATGCGGACCCTACAGCGGGAATTCTCTGTAATGGGGTGATCTCGGAAAGCTTTAGTTTAGAGCGGGGTACCCGCCAGGGATGCCCACTCTCCCCCTTGCTCTTTGTGCTGACCTTAGACCCGCTTCTACGGCGAATAGAGGAGTCCCCGGGTATTTTTGGCGTACGTATTGGGTTGCATGAGTTTAAAGTGGCTGCTTTTGCCGACGATATGTTGGTCCACCTTACGCGGCCCCAGCTATCACTACCCCGGTTACTGGAGGAGTTCTCCCTTTATGGCAGATTCGCAGGCTTACGTCTTAATCTGAACAAGTCGGAGGCTTTGGATGTGGGGGGGCGGTTGCAAGTGCGCTGGCAGGGGAGTTTCCCACTTCGTTGGGCTGCAGAGTCCTTTGTTTATCTAGGTATCTTGCTGACTAGGATGCCATCTCTGCTTTATAAAGTCAATTTTGAGAGAGTTCTTTCTAGGCTCCGAGCACAATTACAGGCATGGGCACCCCTGCCGTTGTCCCTACTGGGTAGAGTGGCTGCTTTGGGGATGGTGGTTCTCCCCAGAGTGCTTTATTGGCTGCAAACTTTACCAGTGTGGTTATTGAGGCATGACTTGAGGCATCTGGAGCAGGAAATTATGTGTTTCTTTGGAAGGGCGCTAGAGCGCGTATACCGTTGGCTAGGATGAGAGGGGGGTGGCACGCGGGAGGTGTTGGGGGTCCGGATATTTGGAAGTATGCGCTGGCCTGTCAGGCCCGCCACCTCGCCAACTGGTTGGGGGATACTGAGGTGTATACACCCCGGGCCTTTGAAGAGGCCTTTGTGGCCCCGCACACTCTGGATGCAGTATTGCATTTAAACCGCCTAGCTTTCCAGCTCGCCTGACAGGCAGTGTCTTGATGCGGGCGCCGCGGCGTACGTGGCAACAGATCAATAAATATTGGGGACGCAATCCTGAGGTTTCCAGTTGGTTGCCTCTACGGGGCAACACTTCCTTCACCCCGGGTTCTGACTCGGTTTCCCTTCGGCGCTGGGAACAGTCGGGGATAAAGCGAATTGGGCATGTGGTCAATCCGGACGGAAGATGTAAGGCATTGGGGGTGCTTTGTCAGGAATATGGCTTGGACCTGGGGAAGTCGGTTTTCGCCTACGTGCAATTGTCTCACTATGTTGGTTCACTGTCGGGGCGTGATCTGCATGCGGAGCGTTCCGCACAGATTCTTGAATTTTTTGCCCTGGGGGCGGAGTGTCCCCCGACTATAGCTCTGTTAAAAGGGCGGTTGGATTCCCTCGACTCGTCTATTGATTATTCGAGGGTGGAAAATTCCTGGGCGAGAGAATTAGGTCGGGAGATACCCCCCGGCTCTGTCCGGGACGCGTTGGGGCGGATTGCGCACTTGGTCGAGGGGGCCCGGTGGCGTGAGATCCAGTTTAAATGCATTCTTCGAGCCCACTTCTCTCTGCGGCGAGCGCTGAGGAGTTGTATCGCAACTCATGGGGGGGGTGTCCCAAATGTTCCTGTTCTTTAGCGGACCTGGGTCATATGTGGTGGGGTTGCCCTCTTGTTCGCCGCTACTGGTTGCGCATTGGGGAGTATATTGGTGGTCTGTTGCAACAGTGGGTCTGCTGGACGGGACCGTTGGTGGTTCTAGATCAGTTGGGACCACTCCACCCTAAGGGACGCTGGGAGAGAATATTGGTGCGGAAGGCCTGTCTGGTGGGTAAGGGCCCGATTCTTCATCGGTGGAGGGAACCTACGGCCCCCACGTTTTGGGAATGGCGCAATAGCCTGCATCAGTTTATGCTCATGGAAAGGAGGAGTGCGCAGCGGCACCCCAGGAGGTGGGCCACCATTTTGCTAGTTTGGATGCCCTATATTCAGGGGCTGGGGCCTAGATCCCGTAGTGAAGTGCTTAAAGTGGGGTAGTAGTGGGTGGGGCGGAGTGTTGCTCCTTGGTATGGTTCCTTGTGGAGTTCTGGTTCCTGGGGGGGATTTGGGTACTTTGGTGTAGATAAGTATTGTTCAACTTGTTGTCGCTATACTCCTTGGGCGGTGGACAAGACATAGCCCTGTCCGGGAGGTGCCATTGTACAATACTGACGGTTGTTGTGTACCAATGGCCTTGTTGGCCGTTTGTTATTGTCTTATATGATATTAATAAACAGATTTGGCAAAAGAAAAAGAGCTTCAGTAAGAGTGTTAGCTTGATTTGTAATGAAAATTATGGATTCTAGCTTACCATTTTAGAGTTTAATATAAAAATGTTTGTGTTTTGCAATCTTTTGCCGATACAGGTACATGTCCAGTGATAGGAATAAATATTTTCATGATCTAATTTGTTTCCAGCCTATCATCTTATTCTCTCTGCATTCAAAGACACAAAAATAGATACCGACATCTGAATAACCTGACCTCAGCCTCACAGTTAACTATGGTCAACATCACATCTTATTATACAGCATGTAATCTGCTCATTAAAACACAGTTCATCTCTTGAAAGCCTTTCTGGGACCATTTTCATTTGATGGCTTCACCGCTTCAAGTTTCTCTGCTTACCATAGACATGAAAGTACTAAATATGTGATCCATCACTAATGTTTTATGCATATACAAACCACCAAAGAAAATATATTATAGTTAATTTACTAGCCACAGAAATGATCAAAACTTCCTATTTTACCTTTCTTCTTTGTCCAAAGTTTTCTTTTCTGCAGGACTTGGTTTTTTTGGTGGAACAGGTGGAGCTGCCTTTCTGCAGATCTCCTCAATACTGTACTTGTTCAATCTGTTCTGAGCTGCAGCTTTTAACAAAATTCTTTCTACTGCTGACGTGCCATCGCCATGTGAATATTTATGCAGGTCAGGTTGGATCAAGACCTCCGGATCATCCACCCAGGAAGGGTAGTATGAATTTTGTTTTCCTGAGAGTTTATGGTGTAGTTTAACAAGCAGGGATAACATACTTTCTTTCACTTCCAGAATGACAGTAGTTAATTGCGGAGTCGAACCTGGTGCTGACCATTTCATTATAGATGTTTTTGATCGAACTACTTGGTTTGCTTCACTAGCATTTCGATTGATGATCTCTTGGAATTTCTTTCTGCGTTGAGCAACTAAGCTGAAAACTTGAGCTGTACTTGAATTCTTAAAAAAAAAAAAAAAAAAGAACACATCAAAATGAATAAGCAAAACTGAAATGTAAATGTCTAAATACCTAGACAGGAAGATATGCCCTCTAACTTCTTATAATAAACAACAGATTGGGGTGGACATAGCTAGTGATTTTAGCTACTAAAATACCCATGAGTCAAATTAAATCAAGCATTACATTCTTGATATTTATTTCAATATTTCAATTTCAAGGCATCTTTATCAGCACTGGTGGCATATATTGCATTCAGCAGCCTTCCAGGAACTTAACAGTTCTGTTTTTCAATGCAATAGCTAAGCATTTAGGGGGCTCTCTCTTTTTTGTGATTGGCTATGGATGTTGATGGGATATACCAATTACCATCTTTGGAAGCTTTTTAAATTCCTTTATCTAGAGGTTTTCCTTTCCCTTTTCTCTTCTCTCTCTTCTATTACCTTTTTCACTTGTTTCTTTATGGAACTACAGTTAGCTCCATCTGGGAGGGTGAGTGGGGGAAGAGGAATGAGGGGGGAGGTTAAAGGGTGGTGCTATTTGAGGAGAAGATGGAAACAGCATAAGAATGAGGAATGGTTCGTGTGGAGCTTTTGATGATGTTTATAATGATATTCTGTTTAGTTTCACTGTTAATAATCTATCTGCAACGTTTGTATTACAAAGAAATCTGTCTCTATAGAAATATGCATATGTGTGTGCTTCTTTGCTATTGTGACTTGAGAAAACAGAGAGCGAAAGACAGGCATCTATATTTGGAAAAACTTAGAGAAGCTAGTAGTCAGGAAAGCAAAGATACTAAAAGAAAAAGAAATAGCTAATCAATAAAATGGGAGGATAAAACATTTTTCAGATATGTCAGTGAGAAGATGAAGGGCAAAAGTGGCATTGTCAGGCTCAAGGGTAAGGGGGAGGAATATGAAGTAACTGATGAGGATAATGCACAGTTACTTACCTGTAACAGTTGATCTCTGGGAACAGCAGGAATAAGTCTTCACATATGGGTACGTCGGTACCGACGGAGCCTGCGCGGGAATGCTCCCCAGCATCCAATCAGAAAGCTTTTGGGAGCATCCCACAGCACCTGCGTGCTGCCTTCCCGCCTTCCCAACTGTCTCTCCTCAGTTAAGTTTGAAAGCTGAGACAAAGAGAGAGAGAGAGAGCAAGGAAGGGAAAGATAGAGATAGAGGAAAAGCAACTCCTAGGGGAGGTGGATGGGTTGTGAAGACTTATTCCTGCTGTTCCCAGAGATCACCTGTTACAGGTAAGTAACCGTGCTATCTCCAGGAACAAGCAGGAATGAGTCTTCACATATGGGGACTCCCAAGCTCAGATGCCCAGAGGGAGTCCTAGCATGTTGCAAGTATAGAACAAGCCATGCTATTACTTAAGACCTCACGCATCCTGGAGATGGAGGGTAGGAGTTGAATACAGAAGAGAAGTTGTGGAACAGCTGGCTAGAACAGGGTTTCTAAAGGGGAAGACCCTGTACAGAGGGTATTTTTTAGTAAAATATTGTAATCTGGGCCTCCCTTGTTGACCTTGTACAAGTACACTGACGTACATATGGATCTGTTAGAAGAGCCAGTGAATGTGCTCAAGGGGTACCTCACTGAGAAGTAGAGGTAGAGAAAAACAAGTGGAGGCCAGAACCCTTCAGGGTGAGAAATAGCCCCAGGGGGAAAGACTGGGGTAGTATAAGAGGCAGAGCTTCAGCGGAGACGCAGAAGGCAGTATTAAAGAAAGCTTAAGCTGTTTAGGTCCAAAAATAGTATAAATTTAGGACCTAAAGAAAAAATGAGTCTGACCTAATTGGACTGAAGATGGAATCAGTCCATGTAGGGGAGAAACGGTATGGAAACCCTTGTATCTGATAAGAAAGTAAGGACAGACTCAGGAGTGCTAAGCGTTAGGTTAACTGAAGCTCCGCAATGTCTTTCCTAAATGGGGTCAATTAGGAAAGAAGAAAGGTACATGGAGAGCTTCAGGAGTACCCTACCTATATGGTAAGGAAAAGTTTTGTTAATTACCACAGGAAGTGGTTATAAGTGTCGCCCCCTAAATATGCTGGCATAGCATTGATAGGGGTAGTGCCCATCTGTCAGGATCATACAGGAATATAAGGATATCTGAACCTAACAGAACAGATAGATGAGTATATGGATAAATATCTATCTGAAAACATATCTCAGTAGATCTATAAATATATCTATGTATATATACATATTTATATTGAATATATACACATATAGGGTATATAGCACAGTTACTTACCTGTAACAGGTGATCTCTGGGAACAGCAGGAATAAGTCTTCACATATAGGGTATCGTCGGTACCGACGGAGCCTGTGCGGGAACGCTCCCCAGCGTCCAGTAAGAAAGCTTTTGGGAGCATCCCACAGTGCCTGCGCACTGCCTTCCCGCCTTTCCCAACCGCCTCTCTCCAGTTCGAGTTTTAAAGCTGAGACAAAGAGAGAGAGAGAGGAAAGGAAAGATAGATAGAGAGATACAACTCCTAGGGGAGGTGGGTGGGTTGTGAAGACTTATTCCTGCTGTTCCCAGAGATCACCTGTTACAGGTAAGTAACTATGCTATCTCCAGGAACAAGCAGGAATGAGTCTTCATATATGGGGACTCCCTAGCTGCAGATGCCAGGGAGAGACCCCATGGTTGTGTGCCCTTGCAGAGGGCTCCACTTCCCCCACATGGATCTCTGGCATCCAACCAGGGTAGGTGGGTAGGAGTTGATTAGGAATGGAACAGGTATTTGAGGACAGCCTGACCAAACGAGGCATCCCGGCTGGAGTCCTTGTCCAAACAGTAATGGGCTGTGAAGGTGTGAACCGAGGCCCAGGTGGCCGCTCGACAGGTCTGGTTGATGGACATCGAGTTTAGATGAGCCATTGAGGCTGCCATGGCTCTCACATTGTGAGCTGTGACATGGCCCTCCAGAGAAATGTTCTTACTCTGGTAGGCGAAAGAAATACACTGAGCAATCCAGCTGGACAGTGTTCTCTTAGAGACTGGAAGTCCTAAATGAGAAGGATCAAAAGCAACAAAGAGTTGAGAAGACTTTCTATGTTGCTGTGTTTTTTGTAAGTAGAAAGCGAGAGCTCTCTTACAATCCAAGGTATGAAGATTCCTCTCTGCATTTGATGCATGAGGTCCTGGAAAAAAGACAGGTAAATATACCTCCTGGTTCAGATGAAAAGGCGAGACCACTTTAGGCATAAAGTGTGGATTGGTCCTGAGGACTACCTTATCATGATGGAACCTTGTATAAGGTGGATTAGCCACCAAAGCTTGCAACTCATTGATGCGGCATGCTGAAGTGACTGCAGTGAGAAAAACAACTTTCCAAGAAAGAAATTTCAAGGAGGTGGTGGCTAAAGGTTCAAAGGGTGGCTTCATAGGCTGGCCAAGAACCAGGTTTAAGTCCCATGCCACTGGAGGTGGTCTAATGGGAGGTTTTGTTAAAAGAAGGCCTCTCATGAATCTTGCTATAAGAGGGTGAGAGGAGATAGGTTGTCCATTGAGAGGCTTGAGGGACGCTGCAATAGCACTCAAGTGGACTCTTACTGAATTCGTTTTCAGGCCTGCATGGGATAGATGCAGGAGATACTCTAGTAGAGAATTCAGAGGTATTGCAAGAGGGTTTAGACCCTTCTCTGAACACCAAATGGTGAATCTTTTCCATTTGAAAGCATAGGAACGTCTAGTAGAAGGCTTCCTAGAGGCATGAATAACATCTCTGACTTGCTGAGAGAGATGGAAATCTTGAAGGTCTAGGCCCTCAGCAACCAAGCCCTGAGATGGAGTGACTGGGGGTTTGGATGCCACAATGTTCCCTCTTCCTGGGACAGAAGGTCTGGTGCAGAGCCCGTCCAGGGAAGGAGCTTGAGAGAGATGCAGAAGTAGAGGGTACCACACTTGGCGTGGCCAATGTGGTGCTATGAGGATCATGGTCCCTCGATCTCTCTGAAGCGTGAATAGTGTTTTGGGAATTAGGGGAATTAGTGGAAAGGCATAAAGGAAGTCTTGACCCCAGTGAAGGAGGAAGGCATCCTTGGTCTGAACTCCCTGACATGGAATTCTGGAACAGAACCGGGGAAGTTTGGCATTCCACGGACTTGCAAAGAGGTCTATGTCTGGGGTTCCCCAAATTCGAAAAATCCTGGCTACCTGGTCCATGTGGAGGGACCACTCGTGTGGGAGCAGAACTCGACTGAGTCTGTCCGCCCAAGAGTTTTGAATACCTGGAAGATATACTGCCAGAAGATGGATGTGATGCTCTCTGGCGAAGGCCCACAGTCGCAAAGCTTCGTTGCAAAGCGACAGAGAGCCAGTCCCTCCCTGCTTGTTTACATAGAACATAGCTACTTGATTGTCCATATGGATGAGGACTGTCCTGTAGCAGAGCAGGGAATGGAACACTCTGAGAGCTAAGAATATTGCTCTGAGTTCCAATAGATTGATATGCAGAGAAGTCTCCTGTGGAGACCAGATGCCCTGGGTTGAGAGATCTTGTAGATGAGCTCCCCAACCCTTTGGAGAAGCATCTGATGTGAGAGTTGCTTGGGGTAGCGGTTGCTGAAAAGGGGACCCCAGCAACAGGTTTTGAGAAGACTTCCACCACTGGAGAGACCAAAATAGACGACTGGAGTTTGCTATTTTGTCTGACAGGCAACCTGATGCCTGAGTCCTTTGGGTGGACAAAGTCCATTGAGCTGCCCTCATGTGAAGGCGAGCATATGGAACCACATGCACGGTGGATGCCATGTGGCCTATTAGTTGTAACATCTCTTGAGCAGTTAATTGGGACTTTAACTGAATCTGGGAGGCTAACTGCACCAGACGTAGGCAACGGGCCTGAGGAAAATAGGCCCTTGCAGTTGTGGTATCCAGCAAGGCCCCTATGAACTCGAGACTGAGTAGGGGTGAGATTGGATTTTGGGATGTTTATTACTAGTCCCAAATACTGAAGGATACGCATTGTGCAGGTTAGACAAGTCTGGGCCTCTGACTGGGATGGGGCTCGAATGAGCCAGTCGTCCAGATATGGGAATACGAATATTCCTAGAGTGCGGAGAAATGCAGCTATTACTGCCATGCATTTCGTGAACACCCTTGGTGCAGAGACCAGACCGAAAGGAAGCACCCTGTATTGGTAGTGCTTTCCTTGAAAAATGAACCGAAGGAACCTTCTGTGTGTTGGATGGATGAGGACATGGGTGTACGCATCCTTGAGATCTAGAGAACAAAGCCAATCCTGACTCTGAAGGTATGGAAGCAGAGCCCCTAGAGAAATCATTTTGAATTTCTCCTTGAATAGAAACTTGTTCAATTCTCTGAGATCTAATATGGGTCTGTAGCCCCCTGTTTTCTTTGGGATAAGAAAATAAGGGGAGTAGAACCCTGAGCCCTGTTGAAGAAGAGGTACTTCTTCTATTGCCCCTTGGGCAAGAAGGGTAGCAATCTCCTGACCTAGAAGGTTGATGAGAGATGCTGGAGAATTGAACTGTTTCACCATGGTGTGAGGAGGACGGTTTAAGAAGTGAAGCTTGTACCCTTCCTTTATGATGGAGAGGGTCAATTGCTCTGCTGTGATTTGCTCCCATCTGGGAGCAAAGTAAGTCAACCTTCCTGGAATGGTGAGGGGCTCTGGGTTTCCCAGAGATAGAAAGGCTAAGTTCTCTAGTTGCAAGTCAAAGGCCCTGAGGAGGTTGAGGCTGCTGGGCTGTGGTAGGCCTGGCAGCCTTTGACTTGGCCTGTTTAGGTGGTTGCTGACGCTTTGCAGCAAAACAACCTGCAGAAGATGTCTGCCCATGAGCAGGATAATATCTTCCCTTTTTAGAAAAAGATGCCTTTTTGAACAATCTTTTCTTAACAGGGGCAGAGGTAGACTTTGAAAGTCGATCCAAAGCAGAGTTCTCAGCATCCATCTGAGTGGCCTTTGCTTGCCAATCCCTGCCAAACAGGTTTTCACCTGTACATAGTTGTTTACAATTAATAATATAGTTACTCAGAAAAATTGTTGATTTAAAAGTTGTTTGTAAATAATTTAAAATCTGTTCCATGTAAAACCTGTTCTGGTTACACTTGTTATATGTAAACCGCCTTTGATCGCTGGAAAAGGCGGTATATAAGAAAGTTTTAAATAAAATAAAATACAAGGAAGGTTTCCCAACTCATCTTGGACCCAGAGTTCCAAATCAGAGGCTTGTAACCAAGCAATTCTGCGTGCACCTATGGCAATAGCCGTGGCTCTGCTTACACACTCAAAAGAGTCAAAGGCTGCACGGTTGGAGAATTTGGAAATATCTTGGGCATGTTTGAGCCAAGTGAGAAATTCCTGCCTTTTATCTTCTGAAATAAAAGGAGCTAAAGTCTGCAGATGATCTGTGACTTCTTTTAGAAACATCCCCATCTAGAGACTATAGGAGTTGATTCTGGCAGCAAGCATATTGGCCTGGAAAATCCTTCGGCCAAAAGCATCTAGAGTCCTACATTCACGTCCTGGAGGGTTAGATGAGTGTCTCTTTGCACTCTATTTTCTTCATAGCAGACTCAACCAAAATAGAGTGGTGAGGAAGCTGAGTCTTATGAAAACCAGGACAGGGAGGGACACGGTACATGGTGTCTAACCTGCGAGAATGAGGAGAGGTGGTGAGAGGAGTCTCCCACATGCCCAACATGAGATCATAGAGAATCTCATGAATAGGTAAGGTAGCTGCTTCCTTAGGAGCCTTAGGATATTGCAAAATATCTAATTGCTTGGCTCTAGGCTCTGACTCAGAGGCCACCGTGATGGAGAGGCCTCTAGCCACTTCCCTAATGAAGTCTTGAAAAGACAAGTCCTCTGGAGGAGACATTCTTCGTTTTGGAGAATCAGACTCCTGAGGAAGAAGCACCGGTGCATCGACAGAAGCCTCCGACTCATCAGAGTCTTCGGAGGAATCGAAGTATCGCCTGTCTGGATGCTCCTGTAAAGCCCGATACGCGTACCGAGTGGGATCGACATCGGGAGTAAGCGGTACCGGTTCGGTACCGATGGGCATCATAGGACAGGGTACCATTGCAGCCGACACCAAAGCCGATGTCGATGCAATCGGTACCGGCAACAGAGATTGTTGCGGTACCAAAGGCGTCGAAGCCTGCATAAACGCCGTAAGGGTGAGCTGCATGGACAGAATTTTCTGATCCATCGACGCCACCAGAGTCTGGATGTCGGTACCAGTGGAGGCAACTGGTACCCCAGAACACGGCAACAGGTGATCGGTCGAGGCCGTGCCATCGATGTCAACCTGTGACCCCATAGATAATGCTTTGGAAGCCGGAACTTCCCGCCGGGGTAATTTTGCAGGAGCGGAATCCTCGATGCTTGGAGGGAGATTTGCCCTTCAAGGACCGGCTAGATTTATGTTTGGTTATCTGAGATCCATGGGAGGAAGAAGCAGCTCTGGAAGACGTCGATGCCACCGAGGCTGCATCAGAGGGAAACAGGGTACTGAGCTTGGCTGCTCGGTTCTGCCGACCCCTTTTAGACATCATGGTGCAGGACACACAATCTGTGATGGAATGGTCAGGACCCAAACATTTCAGACACCAATCATGGGTGTCGGTGACAGAAATAGTACCGCCACATTTTGTGCACTTTTTGAACCCGGAAGCGGGCTTCTCCAAGAGGAGAAAATATTTAGGCCTAAGGCCCAAACTGAAAATGCACAGCTGAAAGAATAAAAGGGGGTTTTTTTGAAGAAGAAGAAGAAAAGAAAAGACCGGCGGTACCGGTCTGACGTCGAAGGCAGACGTGACACAGAAAAATAAAGAAAAATATAAAGAACTTCTTCTGCGGTGACAGGAACACGACCTGCTGGCTCCGCGGAAAAGAAGAACTGGAGAGAGGCGGTTTGGAAAGGCGGGAAGGCAGCGCGCAGGCGCTGTGGGATGCTCCCAAAAGCTTTCTTACTGGACGCTGGGGAGCGTTCCCGCGCAGGCTCCGTCGGTACCGACGATACCCTATATGTGAAGACTCATTCCTGCTTGTTCCTGGAGATGTGTGTGTGTGTGTGGAAGGAGAGAGGTCTATAGAAGCTGATCCCCCCCTAGGGAGAGAGGAAGATTCATCTAAGAGCTTGAATAGACATACAGAGAAATCTCTTTTCCTGGTTATGATTAGCAGAGTCAGAGGAGAGGTCTCCCTGACAAGAAGAAGTCTGGATTCTTTTCAGAATTTGAGCTCTTGAATAACCAGGATGGCCTACGTGAAAAAGGCAGAGAATAACTTCAGACTGTAGGCAGGAAGCCCAGATTTCTCCAGAATTGTCATATGGAGCATGGATGGAGGAAGATACCCTAGTGACTTGCCTATGAGGGCAAGAGGGGTATTGGGCGTCCTCTAGCTGCCACTGAAGAAAATTATCTCTGACGAGAAGACCAAAGGAGATTTGGGCCAAGCCAGGGAATTGGCCCTTCTTTAGGTTTTCACGTAATGAAAGGCCTGAGACTGATGTCTCAAAAGAGATTTAAGATGAGATGGTAAGGGTAGGAAATACCTACCAGTCATGGAAACATGACTGGGGGAACCCCTTTTAACCATCTGGGGTTATCTGCTAGGCAAGATACTAATGCTCTCTAGCAAGGGCCCATAGTGCAAAGCTACTCTGTAGAGTTGCAAAGAGCATGCTGCAGGTTGGTTAGAAGAAAGACTGGCTGTGGAAAACCAGCAGGTAACCAAGTATTCTGCCAAGGACAAGGGGGCGAAGAACAGAAGTTAACCAACCAGGCTGTGATAAGAGTGTTTCCCAACGAGGTTGATAACCTGTTTGGGACTTAGTAGTGAGGCTAGAAGGATTGCTAGTGGAGGAGAATCCCTGGTTGTGTGGTGGACAGAACCAGTGGTTTAACCACTAGGAATTGCTGTATCTGCAGCAACGTACCAGGGCAGCGGAGAAAACTTCTTTTCCTTCTTCCTCTTTTAGATTGGGAAAAAGAACAGACCTGGTAGGATTTCCTATTGTCTGATGGGCTGCCCTAAGGTAACAAGGGGGGAGACAACTCCAGAAGGGAGAATCCCCCGGTAGAACAGGTTGAGGACCATAAGGGCTTACCAGTGTAAAAGGGGTCCCTCTTACAAACCAAATGATATAGTAAGAGGGAGGTAAGACAGAGTTAAGAGAGACTGACTATGGAGGAAGTCTCTGACAGGTGAGATGATACATGCCAGTACTGGAAAAGCACAGTTACTTACCTGTAACAGGTGATCTCTGGGAACAGCAGGAATTAGTCTTCACATATGGGTACGTTGGTACCGACGGAGCCTGCACGGGAATGCTCCCCAGCATCCAATCAGAAAGCTTTTGGGAGCATCCCTCGCGCCTGCGCGCTGACTTCCCGCCTTTCCCACTGCCTCTCCTCAGTTGAGTTTCATAGCTGAGACAGAAGGAGAGAAAGAGGAAAGGAGATAGATAGATACAACTCCTAGGGGAGGTGGGTAGGTTGTGAAGACTAATTCCTGCTGTTCCCAGAGATCACCTGTTACAGGTAAGTAACTGTGCTATCTCCAGGAACAAGCAGGAATGAGTCTTCACATATGGGGACTCCCTAGCTGTGGGTGCCAGGGGAGATCCCATAAAATGCGTATCCCTGGAACAGGACGGCATTTCCCAAATCTGGATCCCCGGCATCCCCTGAGGGATGGGGGGTAGGAGTTGAATAGAGAAAAGCTGTAGAGGAACAGCGAATCTAAAGACTACAGAGAAAAAGAGTCTTTAGGATGTATGTCAAGTATCATTAAAATATTTAATGAACTAGTACAATATAGAGCTTACCTACTGGATTGTAGGAAGTTGAACTGTGATGGAGTGTACTGTAGATGCAGTAGCGGAATCCTCAAGGTAACTTCACAGCAGTGAGGATGAAGTCCCAAACCTGGAATGGGCAGGTGACCCAGGTGTCAACTGGGGTAGGAGAAGAACGGCAGGTCTTCAATGGAAAGCTTTATGGGAAAAAGCTGAAAACTCTTTTAGGTACAGAGTTATTAACATTGAGAACTAAAAGAAGAAGACTGACCGATCTGGAGCCCAGTCCTGAAGGGAAGAGGGGGTATGGAAAAAAGCCCCTATTCCCAAGGAGAACAGAAGTGTACTCAGAAATACTGAAGATGTACACTGTCTTTCCTAGCTGGTAAGAGATAGGAAGACATTGAAGTTTGATACTTCATAGACAGGGAGATCTATAACAAAAATAGAAGCTGTTGAGATCACAGCAATAATATTGTGTATAACCGCTCCCACTTACTGAGCCGTATGAGAATAGGCAAGTGGACTGTCTGGACCCCTTAAGAAGGGAAAAGCTTTATAGCACAGACAGTTAGGGAGATAGCAGGTAATACCTAGCGTCCTATGGACATCTCCCAATGGGCACATAAATATATTATATATATATGGAAAGACATACATATCTATATATATGTGCATATATGTCTAGATATGTGTGATATATATAGATATAGATATATAGATATATATATAGATGGGCATGACTTATGCCCACACAGACTACAGAAATATGTATGTATAGGACATATACATACATGAATATAAGTCTGAGGATACATGCCTGCAACTGAGCCCCACAAAAACATTCACATGGGGAATGTGATGGGAAAAGATTCATCTAATAATGAGGGGGTAAAAACCACCTGAAGATATATAAAGAATCTATTTCTGCGGTGCAGGAATGTAGTTCAGTGGAATAACCAGTATGGTTGCGTGAAAAAACAGAGGGTAATAGCAGTCTGGCAAGAGCACATCAGGAGTACTTTAGGACTCTGACATGTCAAAGGACAAAAAAACGCATCGACTAAGACACCAGGATGACCCAGCCAAGGGACACAGGGGTATCATGTACACTAAAAGAGTATGCGTTGTCCAAGTGGAGCAGAAAAGCGTAATGCCAAGCTGTAAGGAAAAAAGGAGTAGATTCCTGCAAGATTGGGAACTCCTTGGACATTCACGCCATGGAATGATTATATAAACTTTTTCTACTATATGGGAAAATCCTCAGAGACAAAGTTCAATGCTCTGTAGCAAGGGCCCATAGTAGAAAGCTTCTCTGAAGATTGCAGAGAGCATTGTGCAGGAGAATTATAAGATAAAACTGACAGAAGTCAGGTGTGTTGCCACATCCTAGGAATGGATATGGCTAGAAGAAGATAACCTGTAGTGAGTAGTATTATGCAAGATAGTTGAAAGTAGCTTGCAATGAGCATTAAAGTAATCACTGGAACTCCTGCATATACAGCAACTGAACAAAACAGCAGAGGGGATTCTCCTGTATAAAAACAGAGAGAAAACAGACAAAGGGAGCGGAGATATTCCCGTCCCTGTCTGATGAGTTGTTCAGAACATGCATTGAAGGATAAAGTCTACACTGGAAAGAAAGAGAAGTGTTTCAGTATGGTACCAACTCAAGCAGGGGAAACCCTGGAAGAGAGGGTGTTGGAAAGTGACTTACCATATGGTAAGTCAGCTGAAGGAAAAGATGTCCATGTGGGGACAGAAACTATCATGGGATAGTTGTAACCTCCCTTCGTAATAGTAAGAAGGGGAGAATTCTGTAACCCATGGACAAAAGTATCCTAACAGCTTAGCATACTGAAAAAGAAAAAAACAGTGTAGAGTTTGAAGAATAAACTTCTGCTAAGAAGAAGTTAACTGTAGATTGCAACATACAGGAACCTATGGTTGCTGGTTATGATTAGACTGGCTGGAGTCTGGAGACTTCAGACTAGGATGAGATATCCCTTGCTTGGGTACATCTGGAGGATGGGCAGGAGAAGGGTGAAACCTTCTTTTCTTAGGGAAAGAAGATTTGGTAGGACATTTCCTACGTCCTGGGGAAAAAGAAGGCTTAGGATGGTTTCCAGAACCAGGGAAGTCAGTGGAGCAATGAGCAACCTGACGTAAAGCATCTTTATTGAAGAGATTTTCTCCAGTACAAGGAGAATTACCCAGTGTATGTTGTGCCCATCTGCTCAAGTCTGAAGCTTGCAGCCAGGCTGTACAACGTGCTCCAATGGCAATAGCAGAGGATCTGCTAACAGACTCAAAAGAGTCTAGAGAAGCACGAGAAAGAAACCAAGAGATATTCCTGCTATGATTAATAAGCAAGGAATAGTCAGTGGCCTTAGGTTCTGACAAAAAAGGGGACAAGAGATAATTTCTCTGTGACCTCCTGAAGTGTCAGACTCATATAAAAAATATATGAAATAATTCTTGAAGCCAGCATAGAAGTTTGGAAGGTTTGACGTCCAAAGGCATCAAGTGCTTCAGATGCACGACCTGGCGGATAAGAAGAATGCTTCTTCTTACTTCTTACCTTCCTCATTGCTGATTCCACTACAATGGAATGATGTGGAAGTTGGTTTTTTTGAAACCCCGGAGAGGGAGTCACCTGATACAGAACATTCATGGCTGTAGAAGGCAAAGGAACCTTTAAAGGTGATTCCCACATCCTCAGAAGAAGATCCTGCAAAGAATGATGTAAAGGAAGCATTTTATTTTCCTTTTCTGCAGGTTCTTGGTCAAGAGTAGAGCCAGGAATAGGAATGGCAAGAAAGGTTGCCATGTCAAGGAGAAATTTCTGAAAAGAAGGATCTCCAATAGGAACTATTCCTGGGTAAGCTGAGGTTGAAGGAGCAGCTTGAGCACCAGAAGACATACTGGACTGGTGCAGAAAAAGAATCCTGCTAGATGGACAGTGATACTGACAGTTCTGATTCGAGGCAGTTAGTACTGCATCGTTAGTGCCCGGTATCGATTCCAAGCTAGGCATAGAAAGGAGCGATGGCACCGATGGAACTGCAGGAATCGACATCGATACCGGTACCGGTATCGGAGACGATAATGTCATCGAAGCAGTAATCGGGGGCTGCTGAAGCGGTACCGAGGTAGCCAGAGAAACTTGGTGAATATCCTCGATACCGCGTAGTCGGAAACGACATGGATCGGTTCCGAAATGCGTCGGTACCAAATCATCTAGACTAGATATCGATTCTAGACTCGGCTTCGAAGGGAGCGAGTCTATCGATGCATGTCTAGACGGTACCGACGTTGGTGGTGGTATCGGCGATGCCGATACAGGAAAGTGTATCGGAGTCGTATCGATCGGTTCTGAAGGTACCGAGGACATCCGAAGACGATGCCTGGTAAAAAGAGGAACACTCGACACCGATGCCGATGCCGGGGTATCAGTACCGCTCAAAGCCGGTACCAACCCCGAGCATGGCGGAGATACAGGAAAGCCAATCTGGGTCGTATTGATCAGCCCCGAAGGTACCGAGGACACCAGCTGACGATCCCTGGTGAAGAGTGGAACACTCGACACCGGTGCCGGTGCCAGGTTATCGGTACCGCTCGAAGCGGATACCACCCCCGAGCACGGCTCAGGTATGTTCTGTGAGGGGTGAGCCCCAGGAACAACCTGAAACCCTGTAAATGCTTTGGAGCCCGAAGACTCCCGCTGGGGTTCTATTGCCAATGGGGTCTTGAGGGCAAGGCCGGAGCCGTCATCATGCTGGGCATGAGACTTACCCTTCAAGAATTGGCTAGTCTTAACAGACTGTTTGTGGGTTACCTGATCCTGGAGAGAAGAATAAACCGGTGTCCTCACCTTAGGAGGAAAAAAACGGCATCGAGGGAAACTCGAAAAAGGGAAGGTCTTCTCCCAATAATACAGCCTGATGGATCAGGGAAAAAAGGGTCAGGACCCAAACAGGTTAGACACCAAGCATTGGAGTCTAAAAAGAAAACTATGTTTCCACAGTGAAGGCACTTCTTAGGGGAAGAAGGCTCCATGTTGGAGAGGCCTGGTAGGCCCAAAAAGTTAAAACAAAAACTGAGGAGAAAAAATTTCTCTAAGTTTAGAAAAGAAAAGAATAAAGCACCGGCGGGAAAGACAGCCGCGACCACAAGAAAACAAGGAAAATACGAATTTTAAAGAAAAAAGTTTCTGCGGTGACAGGACGATGTCCTGTCGGCTCCATGGAAAAACGAAAACTGAGGAGAGGCAGTGGGAAAGGTGGGAAGTCAGCGCGCAGGCGCGAGGGATGCTCCCAAAAGCTTTCTGATTGGATGCTGGGGAGCATTCCCGTGCAGGCTCCGTCGGTACCGACGTACCCATATGTGAAGACTCATTCCTGCTTGTTCCTGGAGATAACAACTGTCTATTAATAATTGTTAGTCCTCTTTCCTCCAAGAGGAAGAGGAAAACCCTGTTAAGTATGGGCATGATCATCATAAAGACTCTTAAAGTTAAAGAAAAAATGTCTCATGAAGAGATATCTAGGAAGGTCAGAATAAATTTAGTGCAGATACTGCAAATGAAAAGAAGCAGACTGCTACTCTAACCACCAACCAAGAGGAGCAATGATGATTTGAAACCCTGCGACTGCTGGGTTTGTTGACCCTGCTGAGGTTGTGGATTCTTCAGACCAGGGTGATGTTTCCCCTGTTTGGGAACATCTGTATGATGGGCAGAAGATGGATAAAATCTTCTTCCCCTAGGGGAAGAAATTTTTGCAGGACCTTTCCTACCAACTGGGAAAGAAGAAGGCGTAGAACAGCCTCTGGAAACAGGACAGTCAGTTGTTAACTGAGCAACCTGGAGTAAAGACTCCTTGTTAAAGAGATTTTCTCCAGTGCAAGGAGTATTTCCCAGTCTAACTTGTGCCCATTTGTCCAAGTCTGAAGCTTGGAGCCAGGCTTTACGTCGTGCTCCTATAGCTATAGCAGAAGTCCTGCTAACAGACTCAAAGGAGTCTAGGGAAGCACGAGTAAGAAATCTAGAGATATTTTGAGCATGACTAACCAGTGAGGAATAGTCTGCACTCTTGGGCTCTTGAAGAAAAGGAGTCAAAAGATGTAAATTTCTTTGTGACCTCCTCAAGAGATAAGCCCATATAAAAAATATATGAGAGAATTCTTGCTAAAAGCATGGATGCCTGGAAAGTTTGGCGTCCAAAGGCATCTAAAGTCTTAAACTCACGACCTGGCGGATAAGAAGAGTGCTCTTTAGTACTCTTCACCCGCCTCATTGCTGATTCTACAACAATGGAATGATGAGGAAGTTGAGTCTTTTGAAATCCTGGAGAAGGGGGCACCTGATATAGAAGATCAGTTGCTCTTGAAAGTGGGGGTACCTTTAAAGGAGCTTCCCACATTTGTAGAAGGAGATCCTGCAAGGAAACATGATGTTCTCCTTTGCTCTTCCAGGAATATACAGGGATTCTGTATTCCCTTGTGTAGGATCCTGTCCAGATATAGAAATGGCAAGTGATTTTGCCATATCCAGGAGAAAAGCTTGAAAAGAAAAATCCCCAGAGGGAAATTCTTTTGGACAGGCTAGATCTGCTGAAGAACTAGTTTTGGCACCGAGGGATCTATCCAACTTTCTAGGAATAGAAGATCCTGAATGGTGGTCCTTAGAGGATGGTCGCCGGTACCACAGGAGGTCGGGACCAGCAACAGTCGGTAGCGCATCGTCCATGCTAGGGATCGATTCCAAACTCGGTATCGAGGGAAGCGAGCCTGATGAGAGAAGCATGGAAGGCACCGACAGCAATGGTAATGTGGATACCGGTACCGACTTCGGTATCGTATCTGATACCGGTGGATGAAGGCCAGCCGGTGGCAACTCTAACGGTATCAAAAAACCGAAAGTAGCGGATCAGAATTATTGGAACCGAGCCTTCGGTACTGTCTGGTGTCGGTACCAAGGCGAGTCGGCACCCAGTTCTCCAGACTAGAGATCGATTCCAGACTCAGCATCGAAGGAAGTGAGTCTATCGATGCACGTCTGGAAGGTACCGACGTCGGTACTAGTATCGGTATCGGAACCGATACTGGAAGGTCGGTCTGGAGCATATCCAACGGCCCCGTAGGTACCGAGGACGCCAGATGACGATCCTTGGTGAGGAATGTTTCATCCAACACCATTGCGGATGCCGGGGTATCGGTACCGCTCGAAGCGGATGCCACCACCGGGCATGGCTCAGGTATGTTCTGTGAGGGGTGAACCTCAGGAACAACCTGAAACCCCACACAGGCTTTGGAGGCCGAAGACTCCCACCGGGGTTTTGAAGCCGGTGGTTTCTCAAGGGCAAGGCCGTAGGCATCTCTATGCTGTGCATGAGAACTGCTGCTCGAGGACTGGCTAGTCTTAACAGACTGTTTTTGGGTTACCTGATCCTTTGGAGAAGAAGTTATGGTCGGTGCCCTGAAGTTGGATGGGGACCGGGTGTCGAGGGGAACTCGATTTTGAAAACTTCTTCCCACAATACTATTGCCAGAGGGCTCCGGAGGAAAACGTTCAGGGCCCAAGCAGATTAGACACCAATTGTGAGTGTCTAAAAATAAGTTTGTACCGCCAGTTTGTAAATTTCTTGGGGATAGTGGCTGGCAATTCCATGAAGGAAAAAGGAGAGGCCTAACAGGCCTGAGAAACCGTGAGACACTGAGGAGGAAAAAATATTCCTTAAAAAGGAAAAATTTTACAAGAAAAGAAAAAAGAAACACCGGCGGTACCGGTGGCATCGGGGAAGGCAGTCGCGACCACAAGAAAACTAAAATATAAAAGAAGAATTTTCTGCGGTGACAGGACGACGTCCTGCCGGCTCCGCGGAAAAACGAAAACTGAGGAGAGACAGTTGGGAAGGCAGGAAGGTAGCACGCAGGCGCTGTGGGATGCTCTCAAAAGCTTTCTGATTGGACACTGGGGAGCGTTCCCGCGCAGGCTCCATCGGTACCGACGTACCCATATGTGAAGACTCATTCCTGCTTGTTCCTGGAGATAGCGGAATTGCTTAACAAATATTTCTGTTCTGTGTTCACAGATGAAGGGCCAGGAGCAGGACCTCAGAAAACAGCCACAAATAGGAACAGAAGCAACGGGGATCTTGAACAATTTTCAGAACACTGTGTTCGGGAGGAACTAGCTAAACTAAAAGTAAACAAAGCGATGGGACCAGATGGGATACATCCAAGAGTGCTGAGGGAAATTGGGGATGTTCTGGCGACTCCGCTAACTGACCTTTTCAATGCCTCTTAAGTCAGAAGTGGTGTCAGAGGACTGGATAGAGGCACACCTGTTCCCTTTACACAAAAGGGGAAGTAAGGATGTGGTTGAAAACTACAGGCTGATTAGTCTAACCTCCGTGGTGAGTAAATTATTGGAAATGCTGCTCAAAGAGAAAATAGTGAGGTTTCTGGAGTCCAATGGATTACAGGATCCGAGGCAGCATGGATTTACCAGAGGCAGGTCTTGTCAGACAAATCTGATTAATTTCTTTGACTGGGTGACCAGGGAGTTAGACCGAGGGAGAGCCCAAGATATGGCATACTTGGATTTCAGTAAAGTCTTTGACACAGTTCCGCACAGGCGACTTATCAACAAACTGAGCATCCTAGGGATGGACCCTAAAGTTAGATTGAGTTAGAAATTGTTTGAGGGGGAGGTGACAGAATACAGGTAAATGGAGATCACTCTGAGGAGAGGGAGGTTACCACTGGTGTGCCACAGGGATCTGCCCTTGGTCCGATTCTTTTTAACATCTTTGTTAGTGATATTGCAGAAGGGCTGTCGGGTGTTTGCCTCTTTGCGGATAGCAGCAAATTCTGCAATAAAGTAGACACCCAGGAAGGAATAGATAACAGGAGGAAGGATCTAGCTAAGCTAGAAGAATGGTTGAGAATTTGGCAACTGAGATTTAATACTAAAAAAATGCAGGGTCATGCATTTGGGCTGCAAAAATCCAAGGGAGCAGTTCAGTTGGGGGGGGGGGGGGGGGAGTACTTCTCTCCACAAAAGAAGAGCAGGACCTGGGCGTGATTGTCTGACAATCTTAAAGTACCTAAAATAGGTAGAAAAGGTGATGGCGAAAACTAGAAGGATGCTTGGGGGCACAGAAGAGGAATGGCCAGCAGAAAAAAAAGGAGGTGATAGTGTCTCTATAGGTCTTTGGTGCGACCTCATTTGGAATATTGTGTGCAGTTCTGGAGACCACACCTTCAAAAGGATACAAACAGGTTGGAGTCGGTGCAGAGGGTGGCTACGAACATGGTTAGTGGTCTTCGTTATAAAGCATATGAAGACAGACTTAAGGATCTTAATATGTATACTTTAGAGGAAAGGCAGGATAGAGGAGATATAAGAGAGATGTTTAAATTTCTCCATGGCATAAATGAACAGGAGGAGAGCCTCTTTTGATTGAAAACAAGCTCTGCTACAAGGGGACAAGACTAGGGTAACGAGGATAGATTCAGGCGTAATATGCAAAAATATTTCTTTACAGAAAGAGTGGTAGATGGGTGGAATAGTCTCCCAGTAGAGGTGATAGATATAAAAACAGTACCTGAATTCAAAAAACATGGCACAAACACAGAGGATCTCTAAGGGAAAAGAGGGGACTATTATAATAGTCAACATGGAAGGGCAAACTATAGAGACCCATGTGGTCTTTTTCTGCCATCATGTTTGTTTCCCTTTTAAGATCACAGGAACTGTATTGTTTTGTGGTCCTTTGTTGAAGTTGTTCAAAAAGACACCATGAAACCACCATAAATGTTCAGAGCAATATAGCATAAAACATTTTATTCATCTTCCAACAGATCTGACTTTGAGGTCTTCAAAAAAAAAAAGTCAGTGTAGCAATTCTCCTTATTCAGAGAAGAAAGATGATTTTGTTTCCATTTTCAACATATGACATTTTGTTCTCTATGAAATATGGCTTAGATTAGCAAGAGTTATAAATCAAAGTACCAGTGGAACTGAAAGACACCAACAGGAGTGGCCTAGTAGTTGGGGCAAGGTACTTCAGGACGGAAGGTCGGGGGTTCAAATCCCACTAGAGGACAGCAACCTTGGGCCGGAAGGACTGGGGTTTCTAGTCCCACAGGTGCTCCTTGTGGTCTTGGGCAAGCCACTTAACCCTCCCCATTGCCCATGTTCCCTGTAAGTATTAGTGTGTGTCTCTCATATCCCCCTCGTGTTAAATGTATCCCCCAATTGTGTTGCGACCACTTTGATTGAAGGATAAGGTGGTATACAAAACTGTCTAAATAAATAAACATACGCGTGTTGATTTTAAATACAGTACCCTAACATAGATCTGTGCCAGTCTGTGCTCAGCATACTTAGAGCTAGGGTGTTGCATCAGAGAGGTCCCAGCACAGACATCAGCATGTACCACAACTACACTTCCTATTTAATGTCAAAAAAAGATTCACTATCCCATCTTGTACTATATGAACAAAAAAGGACCACCAAATGGGTTCTTCTAAAAAACATAGAAAAGGTTCCACATCATGGGACATTATCATCAATATTAGTGAAGCCTTCCACCTTCTGGACTAACACAAAATTAGTATATTAGACTTATGTCAACACCATTTATGTTCTGATAAGTAAAAAATAAAAGCCAAGAACACTTCCGCACAGTATGCCAGGCAGTCATCACCCCCATACTGGACTACAGAAATTCACTATATGGTGAAATTAGACTTACCTGCTAATTGTTGTTCCTGGAGTGTAGCCGGTCTAGTCCCGGACCTCTGGGTTCCCTATCTCATCCAGCAGCTTTGGAGACTGAGAAACTCCTCCTTTTTATGATGTCACAGGTATATCTTCCCGGTATCCGCCTCTTGCCATCAGTAACCTATTGACAAAGCAGACTCACCGGAGAGACAAGCAAAAATGCAAGTAAAAGTCAACCCCTCGCATTTATGCAAAAAGAATATCCCCCTTGAACCAAAACGTTTGACAGCAACTGTGACTTAAACTTACGCAGGCTTCTCCCTTCTCCAAAGGAGAGAACAACCTGCCATAGAAAAACTTGAAGTAACACTCTTACCTGTAAAGGACCTCAGAACTTCAGACCCCTGAAGAAGTGCAACCCTAGGGAGGGATACGGGACTAGACCGGCTACACTCCAGGAACAACAATTAGCAGGTAAGTCTAATTTCACCTTCCTGATCGTGTAACCGGTCTAGTCCCGGACCTCTGGGTAAGTACCAGAGCAGTGAAAGATTCAAATCTGGGAGGGCCTCGGGAGACCAGCCTGAAGTACTGCTGAACCAAAAACGGTCTCCTCCGCCCTCTGCACATCGAGACGGTAATGCTTCGCAAAAGAGTTCAGCGACGACCATGTCGCCGCTTTACAAATCTCCACCGGAGACACCAGACGCACCTCGGCCCACGATGACGCTTGTGCCCTAGTGGAATGAGCTCGCAGCCCTTCTGGAACCGGCCGACCACTCAAGACATAGGCCGAGGCAATAGCCTGCTTGACCCACCTCACGATGGACCCTTTCGACGCCACCTCCCCTTTCCTGGGCCCCGCGAAGAGGACAAAAAGCCTGTCAGATTTGCGAAAACTGGTTGTACGCTGAAGATACCGCTTAAGCGCCCTCCGAGCATCCAACAAGCGCAACCTCCGCGAACCCGAAGAACCTGCAGATTGCGAAAACACCAGTAAAGAAATTTCCTGCCTCACATGGAAAGGCGAGACCACCTTAGGAAGAAAAGCCGGCACCGTTCTCAAAACCACCTTCGAGGGGAAAAATGAAAGATAAGGCTCCTGGCATGAAAGCGCCTGCAACTCGGAGACCCTTCGAGCCGAGCAGACGGCCACCAGAAACACAACCTTTAAGGTGAGGTCCTTGAGCGACGGCCGGGACAGAGGCTCAAAGGGCTCGCGCTCCAGAAGGTGCGCCTCGGCCCATTCGCACAGAGCTCTGGCCTCTATTTCCAGCCTCGTACTGCCGGTGCCTCCCTGCCTGTTGACATAAGACACCGCTGTGGCATTGTCGGAAAACACGCGGACCGCCTTGCCCTGAACCAGATGTTGAAACGCCCGCAGCGCCAGCGTTATCGCCCTCAACTCCAGCCTGTTGATGGACCACGCCGTCTCCTGAGTCGTCCATTGTCCCTGCGCAAACAGCCCGTGGCAATGAGCGCCCCAGCCCGAGAGGCTGGCGTCCGTCATCACGGGCACCCAGGCCGGGGTAGTCAGCTCCCTTCCCCTTGCCAAGGACCCGGGAAGTAACCACCATTGCAGGGACCTTCGAGAATCCTCCGGACAGGGCATCTTCCGGGACAGTGGGTCCTGTTGGTGCGACCAGCGGTGAAGTAACACTCTTTGCAGAGGTCTCATGTGAGCTCTCGCCCAGGGAACTGTCTCGATTGTCGCCGCCATCGTGCCCAGCAATTGAAGATAATGGCACGCCGAAGGCGCCTTGTACTGAAGGAAACGGGTCACCAACTTCCGAAGGCCCAATGCCCTTTCGTCCATCAGAAACACCTTTCCAACCTTGGTGTCGAAGCGAGCTCCCAGATACTCCAAAATCTGAGAGGGGACCAAGTGACTCTTTGCTAGATTGACAACCCAGCCTAGCTCCTCCAAAAAGGCTACTACGCGAGCCGTGGCTGAGACACTCTCCGACTTGGACTTCGCTCGAATCAGCCAGTCGTCCAGGTACGGATGCACCAAGATCCCCTCCTTTCTGAGAGCCGCCGCCACCACTACCATAACTTTGGTGAAGGTCCGCGGCGCAGTCGCCAAGCCGAAGGGCAATGCTCGAAACTGAAAATGACCGAAGGGGACTGCGAACCGGAGAAATTTGTGATGCTCCTGTCTGACGGGAATGTGAAAATAAGCCTCTGACAAGTCCAGCGAGGTGAGGAACTCCCCGCTCTGCACGGCCACAATGACTGAACGTAGGGTCTCCATATGGAAATGGGAAACGCGGAGACAGCGATTCACGCCCTTGAGATCCAAGATTGGGCGAACGCCTCCGCCATTCTTGGGGACGATGAAGTAAATCGAGTAGCGACCGGCGTCGCATTGGTCGGGCGGAACGGGCACTATCGCCCTAAGCTCTAGAAGCCTCTGGACCGTCGCCCGCAAGGCCTCGCGCTTGGCTGGAGACTTTCCGGGTGACAGCACGAAGGACTCCCACATCGGCCTCATGAATTCCAGAGCGTACCCTTCTCGCACTACCTCCAGCACCCACTAATCAGAAGTTACTCGGGCCCAGGCAGCGTAAAACTCCTGCAACCGCCCCCCTACCGGGAGTACAGGTGCCCGGGCCCCCCGTATCTCATTGTGACTTTTTGGCAGCGAAGGAGGAGGAGGAGGTAGACGGACCAAACCCTCGTCCCACGCCACAAAACCCCCTGAAGGGCTGACTTCTATTAGAGAAACGACCTCTCTGGCCAGAACCGAATCTGGGGGTCCGAAAACGGCGAAAATCGCGCTGCTGCCCCCTGCCAGATGAGAACTGCCGTATAGGCCTAGGCTTGTCCTCAGGAGAATCTAAAGGGGGCAAGTTGCCGAAGTCCTTAACCAGCTTCTCTAAGTCTTCCCCAAATAATAGGCGACCCTTAAACGGGAGCTTGCTCAATCTAGCCTTGGAGGCACTATCCGCTGCCCAGTTGCGAAGCCACAGGTACCTACGAGCCGCCACTGCTGATGCCATGCTCTTGGCCAAACCTTGCATAAGATCATATTGAATGTCTGTTAAGTAGGCTGCGCCCGACTCCAACTTGGCCGCCTCACCCGATTCGGCATCGTCGGGGCTCCCCTGAACCCGCTGCGACCAGCGAAGACAGACCCTAGCGACCCAAGCCCCGCAGATAGCCGCTTGAAGTGACAGCGCATTTACATCAAACACCTGCCTCAGTAACACATCTAACTTCCTATCCTGAACATCCTTGAGAGCCGTCTGCCTTCCACCGGGATAGTAGTCTTCTTGGTGACTGCCGAGACGGCCGCATCAACCTTGGGTGACTTAAACACCTCCTTATCCTGATCCGACAAAGGATAAAGGCGGCCCATGACCCTGGCACCCTTCAAAGGCGATTCCGGCAGGTTCCACTCCTCCTGGATCATCTCTCGGAATACTCTATGAACAGGGAACACCTTCTGAGACTTCCAAAAAACCTGAAGCAAGGGATCTTCCAAGGTGTCATCCTCTGCTGTCCCGGGAACCGGAATATTTAGAACCTTGAGGGCTTCCAGTATCAACGCAGGAAGCTCCTCCCTGCGGAAGACGCGCACGACACGCGCCTGGTCTTCCCGCTCAGCCAGCTCACCGTCTTCCAGCTCCTCCTCAGCATCTAAGTCGGGGACCTCGCCATCAGACAGAGGCCCTTCCGAAGTCACCGAACAGTCTGCCAGCAGCCCCTCCAAGCGTGGTCTCTTGGCGCCACCGGAAGGGCCCTCAGCCGGGGCCGGAGACGCGGTCCTCTTAACCCCTGTCGAGACCACCGGACCCTTTCCCTGCTGAGCGGCAGCCAAGAAAGACTGCTGAAGGAGCGCAACAAAGGTCTTGGAAAAAATAGCAGACAAATCCGTGGGGAACACAGAAGGAGGAGGGGAAGAACCTGGAGCCGACGAGGGGCCAGCCACAGGCTCCCCCAGGGGCAACTCATGAAGTAGTGCGCTAGAGCCCTCCAGCGCTGTGCCTTGGCCGTCCACTGAGGCAACACCGGGAGGGTCCAGGGCGTCTGCGTCCCTGGCACAGGACTTGCACACACCCGAAGGAGACCCCTTCTTCATGCCACAGACTAAGCAGAGAGGCTTAGACGGCATGGCAAAGGAAAGGCAACGGAACCTGAATGCAAACAGTGCCTGGAGCCTCTCCCCACACAATCACTACACACGCCTCAAAATTAAAACAGAAAAAAAAGGGCCCCGCTTTTTTTTTTTTTTTTACACCAAACACGTGGAAAACACCCAGCTAGCAAAAGAAATGAGTTTACCTGAGTGAGCAGGGGAGGAGCAAACCACCCCGAAGCGGCACAGGCAGTCGGGCCCGAAAAATGTCTGCCGCAGCAGTGAAACCCCTACACTGAGCCGCCACGCGGCCAGGCCCGCTGCTTGCACTTTGGCGCCAAAAATGCTTTTCGCCACCCCCGCGCCCAGAAAAACATGTTTGCTTACCTCCGGGCTGCTTAAGGGTAAAGCGCCTGCAGCACACTCACCGGGACTGCACTGCTCCGCTCCCCGTGTGCGTTTAAACACGCCGGAGGCTGCACACTCTCACACCGTCGAATCTTGCCTGCGAACGGGAGGGCCTGCCAGCGCACTGACAGGCAATCCTCTGTGTGGCACTGGCTAGGCAGACCTCCGGATCTCACCCTATACGGCCGCTGACCGAGCCAGGGGAATCCCAGAGAGTGATCATATGCATAGGCCCACGAAAGAAAAGAGGGGGGGGGACGGGGGGGGAAAGAAAGAGGGAGAAAAAGGAGAAAGAGAGAGAAATAGAGAGAGAGGGCAGCCTGCCGCCAAATTAAAAGGCACAGTACAGTAAGGAAAAAGCTCTCCCTAAAGAAATAATCCCCAAACAAGTAAATAGGTAAAAATGAGGAAATTAAAGCAAATTAAAGAATTAAAATTGTTTCTCCAGTGAGCCCGGCTGTCCGGGCTCCTATCTATCCAGCTGCTTGGAGACTGAGGTTACTGATGGCAAGAGGCGGATACCGGGAAGATATACCTGTGACATCATAAAAAGGAGGAGTTTCTCAGTCTCCAAAGCTGCTGGATGAGATAGGGAACCCAGAGGTCCGGGACTAGACCGGTTACACGATCAGGAACAGGGGTTACCAAACACTCAGTACACACACTTCAATTGGTTCAGAACACTGCAGCACGCATAATCACAGGCATGTCCAAATACGAACAAACACCACCAGTACTCCAACAGCTGCACTGACTACCCTTAATGACACAGGCAAAATTTAAGGCAACACTAATCATCTTCAAGACCATACACCACTACTCAGCAGAAATTCTACAAATCACAATAACCAAAGACACAAGCAGCAGATCCAGGCAAACCCAAGGCACCAACAGACTCCTCAACCCGGCCGGATACTACAAAATGAAGCAATCAACTTCCAGAAGAGCCTTTTCACTCTTGGCGCCGGACCTATGGAACTCGCTCCCTGAGGAACTAAGAGCACAAAAGGACCTCAAGGACTTCCGCAAATCCCTCAAAACCCACCTATTCATGGCCTCATACGAACAAGTACCTTAACTCCCAATCCACGCAGCCTTGCTGATACAGCCACCACACACCAACATTTCAGACCTGGGACTCAACCCCCAGAAATATATGTACGTCTTGTCACCTATGTTTAATGTAGACCCCTCGTTATATCCCTAACCACTTTGATTGAAGGATAAGGTGGTATAAAAAAACTGGCTAAATAAATAAAAGCCCAGATAAATAATCAATATAACGTTTCCTTTGCTCTACTTTAAAACTATTGAAGGACTTGTCCTGCTTACCTAGGAGTGGCCTTGGTGGGAGAAGCATTTTAAAATGAAAGTATTTAAAATGAACCTACCCACAGATACGGAACATCACCGGACCTCACATTCACTCCCACATCACTTCACTCACCTAACACAGTTTACAATCCTCCAATCGTACCAACACCATGGCCTGATCACCACATAATAACCATCAAAATTCAGATCGCACAGAAAATTTACACCCAGAGAAAACAAGAAACCAAAAGATTCAAATCCTTCAACAAAGAAACCTTTCTGAATGAAGTACTCCCCAACCTACAACAAAATACAGATGACCTTGACAATATCATTGAAAACTGGACTAAAACACTATCTACTGCAGCTACTGCTCCTCCCAAATTACACCCTCATACAAATACCAAACCTTCTACCCCCTGGTACTCTACAACAATCAGAGTTGCAAAAAGGGAATTAAGAAAAATAGAAAGAAAATGGAGACGAACCAAAGACCCAGACACGCAACAACTATTCTATTCTATTGGACTACAACACCCTCATTAACAGCACCACACAAACATAATCATGTGGTCAATAAATAAACCAAAAGAGCTGTTAAACATTGTATGGACTCTCACCAAAGACAACACACATCAAGAAAACACGGAAGTCCACCCTCAAGACATGGCAAACCATTTGACCAAAAAATATGACAAACTCATGCATCCAGCTACTACAAAAATAAACTATGTCAACATGGAAACCCAAGCATCCACACAACCATGGAAGATATTCAGCATACCATTCCATAAAGAAATAGAACAAATCTCATCACTCAACACCACCACTTCTCCTAACGACCTATGTCCAGTGCAATGGATAAAAACCATCAAAGAACAACTCAGCCCTTACATACAAAAAATAATTAAACTATCCCTATCTGAAGGATACATGCCTTCTCATCTAAAACAAGCCTCCATACGACCACTCCCAAAAAATACCACTCTGCAAAACTGATCCTGCAACTTATAGACCAATCTCCAGTCTACCTTTTCTTGCTAAGATCATAGAAAAAACAGTACAATTACAACTCCATCATCATATAGACCTCAATGTACCACTCATCCCACAACATGGTTTCAAACCACGCCACAACGTAGAGACTCTACTAACATCACTCTTCGATAACATACTAAAAGGAATTGACAACAAAAAAATGGCTCTCTCCTCATCTTCATGGATATATCCTCTGCATTTGACTCTGCTTCACATCCCATCCTAATCAGATGCCTCCATGAAATTGGCATTTGCAATACCACATTAAAATGGTTCACTTCATATCTAACCAATAGAATACAACAAGTTAAATATGGAACAAACTTCTCACAACCCTTCACTATACCACAAGGCGTCCCACAAGGATCAGCACTATCATCAATACTCTTCAATATATACATACACCCTATTTGTAACATCATCAAAAAACACAGATTATTTCACCTGTATGCTAATGACCTCATGCTATACACACCCCAACTGATCTTGGAGCACCAAACCTTACAACCATAACAAAATGCATAGAAGATGTAACCCTCTGGCTCAACAAAAACAACCTATCACTGAATTATAAAAAAAACAGAAGCACTATATATCAGTGGTAACGCAAACTTCAAAAGGGCAGTATATCAAGTGCCTAAACCATAACCCTCCTCAACAAATCCAACTTCTAAACCAAACCATTCCTGTAAAAAAAGAAGTGTGCTGTCTTAGCATTATAATAGACAAAAACATCAACCTTCAGCCACACAAACCTGACTGCAACAAAAGCATACCGCAAATAAAAAGACTCAAACCACTCCTACAACAAGACCATTTCCGAACTGTTTGCCAAACCATCATCACACTGATCCTGGACTATGGAAACTCGATATACCAGGGTCTAACAAAACAAGTCATACAACCAACTGCAGATGGTTCAAAATACAACAGCACGGATCATCAACGGAACCAGCAAAACCTACCACATTACACCAGTATTGCATCAACTACACTGGCTACCAATTCAATCACAGACCAAATTCAAGATCATACTGAACATCTTTAAAATCATTCATCAACTTTCAGCGGATGTGCTCGACTCACTAATTATAAAAGAAACCTCCCCCTGCTCAAAAAGAACCAGAAACAAACACATGATCAACATCCCTCCTGACTACAGAAAGAGCAAACAATCAACCTCCAAAAGAGCATTCTCCCTAGCCGCACCACAACTCTGGAACTCCCTCCCTGAAGATATACGTGGAACTGGAGACATTAAAGACTTCCGTTAAAAACTTAAAACCTTCCTGTTCACAGATCACTATGGTCACATAACCTAAACATACAATTTCTCCGCCCCCAACCTGACTGACCCATATAGACACAAATGCTTAAAGAATCATGGACCAACCCATATGGACACAAATACATAATCATATCCAAACAACCACAACCACATCTTATTGTGTAAATATGTTGATCATCTTGTAAATAGTTTCTCCTCCTGTTTAACTAAATTTAATTATAATGTATCCTGTTCATGTTCTGAGTTTAATGTAAACCACTTTGATTTCAGCATAAGGCGGTATAAAAAAAAACAGGTTAAATAAATAAATAAATATACATGATAAAGTCTACAGGAAATAAACAAAAAGAGAACATGGGAAGAGATAAGAGCTGGTTCTATACCTGTACCCACTATTCACGATGCTGCATAATTTACCTAATATAGAGGTCGGTATGCTTGGGAGAAGAATTTTAGAACACAACCGTCTTGCTAGCACATATGACTGTTGACTGTTTCAGTCAGAAATACTTGCCAACATGCCTGATGCTCCTCTCTCTCTTGTTCACTACTTATGTGTATCTTACCTTACTCCAGTTGCCAGTTTTGCGATGCTTTTCGTCTTGATTATTCTGTAAGTTCTAATGAGCAGGGACTGTGTTTTACATTTATATGTACAGCACTGCATATGCCTTGTAGTGCTATACAAATGATAATAGTAGTAATACATGCCTGCTCCAAGAAAATGTGGAGGGTAAGAAGGAAGAGAGGTTTATTTTTTCCTATAGGTCTTGGAGTACCAAGAAGATCTTGCAATGTGTCGTTAATGTGTAAATCAAGCAGAATGAAAGCACACTAAATCAGCATAGCTAGAACAGTAACTAGCAAAGTATCACTTTTACCAAAATTAGTGTATAAACACAACTGATAAATTACGGTTAACACATAAATAACAGAAAATACTTATCCAGTCATTAACACAAAGGGCTAGCAATGAAGACAGCAATACATATTCAATATTCCATATGTAACATTCATAGTAGTAAACAATTTCCAATGATACAATTTTCATTAAATGTATTTAATTGTACTAATTCACATACAAAAGAAGCATGCAAATCGCTGTAATCTACGGACCATAAACTTTGATGACATTACACTAGCGGAAAAAATTGTGGATACACCTGTAAAATTTGAGCTCTCCGCGATATCTGTCTTACTTACGTTAATTAAGTATTCTATATATTAGATACTCTATGCAGATTGTAATATGTTCCCAAAGGTTATGGCAACAAATAAATATCATCAACATATATCAGAAAAAAAAACTTTGATTTGGAGTCAGACAAGGTAATTGATGTCTTTTTCTCAGGAAAATGATATTTTTCATGAAACTGTCGATCCACTTTAAGCAGGTTTTATGTAGAATCTCATGTATCAGTTGACGCTTCAGATAATGTGTGCTATACTGCCAGGTGTATACAAGCTGTATCGAAGTCATATTTGTGCTTTTGTTATTTTTACAAATTTATTTTATTTATTAGCGAAAATATTTTAAAAAATGACAAATGCGGGGGGGGTGTGAGAGGAGTCCAGCTGATGCCCGACTGTGGTCTGTACCTACTCTGTGCGGTTGGGGAGTCCTACCTTCCAGAGCAGCGGTGCGACGCAGCTATTGGCCACGACGTCATCTCCGGGGCTAGAAAAGGAAGTGGCGGAGTGTTGCATCCCGGGGGTGTGTGAGAGGAGTCCAGCTGATGCCCGACTGTGGTCTGTACCTACTCTGTGCGGTTGGGGAGTCCTACCTTCCGGAGCAGCGGTGCGACGCAGCTATTGGCCCCGACGTCATCTCCGGGGCTAGAAATCCACGGCTGTACCGCGGTTGCGCGGTCACAGTTGCGTTTTAAGGGGTGCGTTTAAAGGGGTTTGTTAGGCCCCTTGTGCGCCCCTTAGGCGCACGTGGCGCGCTGGGAGCGGAGGATCCCAGGACTGATATGGGTAAGCGGAAGAAGAAGCTAAATGTGAGTAATCCCAACCCGGATAAGGCTGTAAAGATCTCCGGTCCAATGGACAGGCATATTGTAACTGTTCCTGGTGATGGGAAATCACTTGCTCCCGTATCTAAGCCCTCGGTATCCTTTGATAGCTCCATTGGTTCTTTAGGGGGTCTTAACTCTGCCCCACATGCTAAGTTATGGAATCCTGAACTTTTAATGTCTTCACCCGTTGAAGGAGGGCCCCTTGTGGGCCTGGAACCTATATCACCAGTGGTAACATCTAGTTGTCTGGTGGACATTGCGGCAGTGCCTCTGCCTCAAGCCCTCCAGCTCCCTGCGGTTACTGGAGGCATTCAAAGTGAAGGTGCATCTGCTTCCCCTGAGGCTGCTCAGAATGTGTCTTTATCGGACATCTGGTGTGTTCTGTCCAGGATTGAGCGCTCGTTATCTTTAGTAACTATGCAGATTAATGGTTTTTCACAGGATTCTGTTGCCAAGATGACCCAGCATGATTTATAAATATCTGCTTTAGATAATAAATGTCAGAAATTTGATGCACAATATTCTCTGTTACAGTCAGCTAATATGTCTTTCATGAAGGATAGTTTAACGTTACATACTCAACAAGAGTTGTTAGAGAATAATTTGAGGGCGGTAAATATTCGCTGTTTGAATTTTCCTCGAACTAGACTATTGTCGCCAAAAATTTTATTTGAAAAATACTTGACAGAAGTAATGGGGTATCAAGTAAATACTATGCCTGTGATTACTAAAATATATTACCTGCCTGGCCCGAGGTCTTTAACCTCTGGTGAACGGCAATCTGTGGCCTTGGCTGAACCTGTAGACTCTTTAGATATAACTAATTTTATTGAGTCTTCGCGTGACTTAATTGAAACTAGATCTACTCTCTTAGTATCCTTCTCTTCGGAGATGGAGAAGAGTACTATTATGAGACTTTACTTTCGTAATAAGAATGCTGAATTCTGTGGTGGAAAGGTTAATATATTCCCAGACGTGGCCAGGCAAACACAGGCTAGACCAGGGGTCTCAAACTCAAATTGCTTTGAGGGCCAAATGAGGACTTGTAAAGTAACCCGCGGGCCGCATAAGACGCGGGGCCTCATTTGCATAAATATTTGCATAATGTTACCATACACTAACTTTTAGTAAACATGCCTCTTTAATGAGTATGGATAAAGAAAGACTAAAAGATTTAGAAACAAGACGACAATAATTAAACTGGGAACCCCAAAAGCCAAACTTGGAATGTACAACAACACTGTAGAAATAAAACTATAAATTAATTTCCTCTTGTACTAAACAAAGCGCAAACATTAATGATGCACATTTCCCAGAGCTGACATATTCCAGTTAATAAATTCAAAATAAAGAGATATTTTTCTACCTTTTGTGCATTTTTTTCAGTTGCAATTGTTCCAGCCACTTTCTTCTGGTTTCTTCATGTCTTCTGCTAACTCTCCATCGTCTGCTGTCCATTTGCCCTTTCTTCTCTCCTAGTTTTTTTTCCATTCTCTCTCTACATCTGCTTTAACATACTAATCTTTCTCCTTTTTCTCTTTCCTCATTCCTATTTCATCCACTCAAATTTTACCCCTCCATCCTCAATCCCCACTTACTCTCCCAATACCTGGCCAATTGTAGATTTGTCTTCTCTCCCAGACAAAATATTTTTCCCCTCTCCATTTCACTTTCCCAGCTCCATCCCATTCTAATCCTCCCCCAACATCAGCTCCCTTCTAGTTCCAGCCCCACCCAGCATCCGCTCGCTTCTAGTCCCCCCATCAGTCCATTTCCAGTCCTATCCTAGCCTCACCATCAGCCCATTTCCAATCCTAGCCCCCCATCAGCCCATTTCCAATCCTAGCTCCCTCCCCTCACAGCCCATTTCCATTCCAAGCCCCCTCCCCATCAGCCATTTGCAGTTCAAGCCCCCCTTCCACTCAGCCCATTTCCAGTCCTAGCAACCCCCCAAGCCCATTACCAGTCCTAGACCCCCCATAGCCCATTACCAGTCCTAACCTCCCCATAGCGCACTTCCAGTTTTACCCCCATCACCCCATTTTCAGTCTTACCCCCCCCATAGCCCATTACCAGTCATAACCCCCCTGCCAATAGCCCACTTCCAGCCCTAACCCCCATTACCCCATTTCAGTCAGCCCCTCCATAGTTCATTACCAGTCCTAACTCCCCCCATCAGCCCACCTCCAGTCCTTCCTAACCCCCACCTGCCCATTTCCAGTCCTAGCCCCCACCATAGCCCATTACCAGTCATAACCCACCTGCCAATAGCCCATCTCCAGTCATAACCCCCCCCGCCAATAGCCCATCTCCAGTCATAACCCCCCCCCTGCCAATAGCCCATCTCCAGTCATAACCCCCCCCCCCGCCAATAGCCCATGTCCAGTCATAACCCCCCCTGCCAATAGCCCATTTCCAGTCATACCCCCCCTGCCAATAGCCCATTTCCAGTCATACCCCCCCTGCAAATAGACCATTTCCAGTCATAACCCCCCTGCCAATATCCCAACTCCAGTATTAACCCCCCCCCTGCCAATAGCCCATCTCCAGTCATAACCCCCCCCCTGCCAATAGCCAATTTCCAGTCATACCCCCCCCCCCCCGCCAATAGCCCATTTCCAGTCATACACCCCCCCCCCTGCCAATAGCCCATTTCCAGTCCTACACCCCCCCCCAGGTAAATTTAAAAAAAACCTGGCTTCTGCTGCTGCAGCAGAAAATCAGCTGTCCCGCGGCCCCTTCCCCTCTGCGCGGAGAGCCCTGAGTGTGCTTCATCTGCGGCGTGCTTTTTAAGCCGCGAAGAGAGTATTTCCCTCTCGCGCGGCTTAAACCTAGTCACTTTTCAAGCCTCGCGAGAGGGAAATACTCTCTTCGCGGCTTGAAAAGCACCCGCTGATGGAGCACTCTCGGGGATCTCCGGGCAGAGAGGAAGGGGCCGCAGGACAGCTGATTTTGCTGCTTGAGCAGCAGAAGCCAGTTGTTTTTGTTTTTTTTTTAAATTGACCGTCGATTCTGCCGTTGCCACGGCGGCAACGGCAGCAGCAGCAGAAGCCGTCGCGGGCCGCACAACGTTCTCTCGCGGGCCGCGTGTTTGAGACCCCTGGGCTAGACGTAGAGCCTTTTTGGCTCTTAAGCCAAAGGTTCTCGCATCTGGTGCATCTTTCTTTTTGAAATTTCCTTGCAAATGCCTGGTCACCTCTGGGGATACTAAATATGTGTTTATGGATGTTGGATCATTAGAAGTATTTCTTAAGGGATTAGATCCTCAGGTTGTAGCAGATGCATAGGCATTTAAGTATGCTAGTTCTTTGTTTTTCCTTTTGGTTGTTTCCATTAGCATTGTATGTAATAATTAGAGTTTTGTTATATTTGGCAGTTGGCTGAATGTTCTCTCACCGCTCCCCGTGATGTGGACTAAGTTAGTTTTCTTATTATTCCTGTGATTATTATATTGCTTATGTCTTGATGTTATGTATAATCTCAATAAAAATTAAATTTAAAAAAAAAATGACAAATGCTTAATAAAAAGTTTCCAATTTTTAATATGTTGTTGTATTTTGTAGATTAATGATGGCAGCAACAAAGAGGGTTGACTGGTCTCCTAAAAAGAGAGCAACAGCCATTACTTTGAGAAATGAGGGGTACAGCTTTCGTGAAATCGCTCAGAAGATGGGCCATGGAGTGACAGCATCTGGTGTACAAGTACAAAAGTTGTGTGCTCGCTTCAAAGTCACTGAAAGTGTTGCAGCTCAGAAGGAAGAGGAAAGAAAAAGTCTACAACTCCAAAAACTGACAGAATGATTGTTAGGCTGGCTTTAAAAAATCGTAAATCATCTGCCAAAGACATCAATCAGGAACTTATGGATCTTGGTGTGTCTGTTACTGATCGAACTGTTCGAAACAGGCTACTCAACGCCGGTCTGAGGGCAAGAATGCAGAGAATACACTTTCAGCGACTTTGAAGCAAGCACACAACTTTTGTACACCAGATGCTGTCACTCCATGGCCCATCTTCTGAGCGATTTCACGAAAGCTGTACCCTCATTTCGCAAAGTAATGGCTGTTGCTCTCTTTTTAGGAGACCAGTCAACCCTCTTTGTTGCTGCCGTACAAAATACAACATATTCCAAATTGGAAACTTTTTATTAAGCATTTGTCATTTTTTTAAATATTTTCGCTAATAAATAAAATTAATTTGTAAAAATAAAAGCACAAATATGACTTCGATACAGCTTGTATACACCTGGCAGTATAGCACACATTACCTGAAGCATCAGCTGATACATGAGATTCTGCATAAAACCTGCTTAAAGTGGATCAACAGTTTCATGAAAAATATCATTTTCCTGAGAAAAAGACATCAATTACCTTGTCTGACTCCAAATCAAAGATTTTTTTCTGATAAATGTTGATGATATTCATTTTTAATATGTTCCCAAATGTTATGGCAACAATCTGCATAGAGTATCTAATATATAGAAAACTTAATTAACGTAAGACAGATATTATCACGGAGAGCTCAAATTTTACAGGTGTATCCACAATTTTTTCCTCTAGTGTACATTGTGAAAGACTAACTTGGACTCTACAAAAATAATGAGCTAGTCTCTTTTGACATAACATCCCAAAGACAAGCAAAGATTAACAAACTTATTCATATTTGAAAAAGCTAGACAGCCCAATAGTTTAAAATATTAGTATTTGCAACAGCAGCAACACAAAAGGCCCATAAACCAGCCCATTTCTGCTTCAATGAACAGTTAGCAATAAAAACATTTAATATCCTTAACTGAAGGCAATATTTATGCATTTTAAATTAAACTCTACCTAATGTAAAGGGGTTGAAGAAATAAAATAAATCATATAATTCAAAAAGATTTCTCCCTTTGCCAACTTATCTACTCCAAATTTAAGTCACATATCAAATCTTGGGGTGAATTAATGTAATTGCTCTTCCATTTTTGCATTATAAGATAATTGAATTATGAACTGGGCTTCTAATTTTATATTTTAGCGCAAACACTGATAAAAACACCCCAAATGCAAAAAAAAATTTATAAAATAGGTGTTTATTGAATAAACACTGAAAAAAATACCACATCCTCTAATATTCTCACCACTCTCCTGGCTTGACTTATGTACGAGGTTTATTTTTAAAGTAAGGTCCGATTGACTGTAGCTTTGTAAATTTTTTCCCCCTGTAGAAACAAGCATGCGTGCCGGCTCCCAGCCTGCCTTGTGCAAAAGCAGATGCCATTTGCAGTCGTAGCATCACTTTGTACGGTTTATACTGAGACATTAAAGTGTTTAAGGCAATTGAGCGGCCCTCCAACTGTGAAATATGGTCTGTGATTCGGTTTTTGAAAGCAAGGACCGTGTCATCAGCGGACATTCATCGCCAGATATCAGAGGTGTATGGCCCCAATGTGATGAGTGACAGCAAAGGGCGTAAATGGGTGAGATTGTTCAAGGACGGGCGGGGACAATGTCCACGATGAACCGCGATAGTGTTGACCTTCAGTAATCACAGGAGATTTGGTGCGCACAGTTGACGCAAAAATTCATGAAGAACGGCAATTCACGATTTTCACCTTGTCACTGAAATTTCCACAAGTTTCAAGGTCAGTGCTATACAAAATCGTTTCTGAAAAATTGCAGTTCAGAAAACTGTACTCGCGATGGGTTCCCAGGCTTCTTTCTGAGGAACACAGTTGCCATAATCTTGCGTGCTGAGACTGTCTGTTTGGCTTTCACTTTGACTGGAGATGACGTGTCTCCCCATTCCATCGACTGCCGCTTTGATTCTGGAGTCATGTGAGAAACCCATGTCTTGTCCCCTGTGACAATGTGGTCCAAAAGTTCATCTCCTTCCTCATTGTATCAGATCAAAAATGTCAAAGCATTAGCCATTCTCCTTTTTTGGTGTTCCTCGGAAAGCAGTCTGGGAACCCATCGTGAGCACAGTTTGTCCCGCCCATCCTTTAACAATCTTACCCATTTACACACTTTGCTGTCACTCATCGCATTGGGGCCGTACACCTCACATATCTGGTGATGAATGTCTGCTGATGACATGGTCCTTGCTGTCAAAAACCGAATCACAGACCGTATTTCACAGTCGGAGGGCTGCTCAATTGTCAAACATTTTAACGTCTCAGTATAAACCGTACAAAGTGACGCGACGACTGCAAATGGTATCTGCTTTTGCACAAGGCATGCCGGGAGCCAGCACGCATGCTTGTTTCTAGAGGGGGGAAAAAAAATTTACAAAGCTACAGCCAATCTATTTAACCTATTTAAGATAAAACAGCAAACAGCCAACAGCCTGCACGCCCTCATACAACCAGACACCAGCACACGGCCTAGAAGAAAACAAACACACAACCGAGTCAGCACCCCAAGTGAATACAAACACACACGCAAGGACACAACAGACAGAGCACTCTCCATGGCTGCTCCAACAATATGGAACAAACTACCGGACGATTTGAGAGCAACTACAGACCTCAAGGACTTCAGAAAACAGCTGAAAACCATGCTGTTCAGAGAACACTATGGACACATCACATAAACTAAGTAACTGTATAGCAGCACACGTTACCGACTAACACTATATGTATATATAAAATGTTTTTAGCACCACTGTATATAGCCCACATTGTACATAGCTCAAACCAATCTAGCTCACAACACAACACACACCCAACTAAATTTCCACCCTCACTGCATGTATAACACACTCACACTACCAGATTGTTTGCTGTGATATCACCTTGATTATCATGATAAGGCGGTTTAGAAATACTGTTAAATAAATAAATAAATAAATAAATCGGACCTTACTTTAAAAATAACCCTCGTACCTTCCACTCACATTTTGTGCCTCTTTTGTACTAATAATTTCTAAGTGACCAACATACATATTTGATTCTATGGAAAAGAAAAGGTAACCAGCAATAGAACCTGTGATATAAACATGCCAATAAAGACTGTGTTTTGCACCTGTGCAAAAAAAAAAAACACTCTCCACCTAGCAGGGAAATAAATGGCGATATTTACATAAAAAGTAGTTACTCACCTGTAGCAAGTTTTCTCCATGAACAGAAGGAATAGGTCCTCATGTATGGGTGGTATCACCGACAGAGACCTGTGCAGGAACGCTCCTCAGCTTCTATTGGAAGCTTTTGAGAGGCTCTACCATCCCTGCATGCCTCCTTCCCACCTGCCACTATGGCACTATCTTAAATCTGTCTGATAAAGCATAGTTACTCACCCATAACAGATGATTTCCAGGAACAGCAGGAATCAGTCTTCACATCTGGGTGATGTCGGAATCGACGGAGCCCCTTGCGGGAACACTCCCCAGCATCCAATAGGAATGCTTTTGTGAACATTCCATCATGTATGAATGCCTGCCTTCCCACCTTCCTAGCAATTCTCCTCAGTCAGTTGTAGAACTTAAAGAAAACTCGAACTAAAAATCCCATTGTACAACTCCCAGGGGAGGAGGAGGGCGGGTTGTGAAGACTGATCCCTGCTGTTCCCAGAGATCACCTGTTACAGGTGAGTAACTATGCCATCTCCAGGAATAAGCAGGAATGCAGTCTTCACATATGGGACTCACCAGCTTCTGGCTACCGTGAAGGACAGAATATGAAGGTACGAACAACGGGGAAAAAAACCCCGAACCACAAGCAGGGTAGAGTAGGATCTGTCAGACCCAGTCCCTTGAGCACACTCTTTGTTGAGGTAGCCAGCAGAACAGTGGGCCAGTTGGAAGGAGGTGCAGTTAAGTCCCGAATAGGTGCCGTAGAGAACAGCTTGGACAAAGATAGCATTCCTACTAGAATCCTTGTAAAGACACCAATGGGCAGCAGAAGTATGAATGAAAGACCATGTGGCAGCATGGCAGATCTCTGAGATTGAGAGACAGCATAGATTGATCACCATGGCAGCCATAGCTCGGACGCTATGAGCTGTGACAGGACCCTATAGGGAACGTCCGGCTTTCGCATAAGCAAAGGAAATGCAGTTGGCAATCCAGTTAGAAAGAGTACGCTTTGTGACCGGGAAGCCCAAGTGACTAGGATCAAACGACACAAAAAGTTGCAAGGATTGTTCTCTCTAAATAATAGGCCAAAGGTCTCTTGCAATCTAGGATATGCAGTGTAGCTTCTGCCCAACAAGAATGAGGTCTTGGATAAAAGGCCGGAAGAGAGGCTGACTGGTTAAGGTGGAAGGGGGAAACCACCTTTAGAAGGAATTTGGGATGGGTTTGGAGGACCACCCTATCATGGTGGAAGCAAGTATAAGAAGCATAATCCACCAGAGCTTGCAACTCACTGATGCAATGAGCCGATGTGAGAGCAATCAAGAAGATAACCTTCCCAGTTAGAAACTTTAGAAAAGTTGAGGTGAGGGGCTCAAAGGGAGGTTTAAGCAGCTGAACCAGAGCAGCATTAAGGTCCTAGGCTACTGGAGGTAGTATGATTGGCAGCTTTGTTAAGAGAAGGCCTCACATGAAGTGTGTTATGAGAGGATGAACAAGATAGGTTGACTGTCAAGTGGCCGGTGAGAGGCTGAGATGGCACTAAGGTGGACTCGAACTGAGTTTGTCTTTAATCCTGCCTTAGAGAGGATGGAGAAGATATTGAAGTAGAGGCTCCACTGAACAAATAAATGGACTGAGAGTTCTCTGAGAGCACCAGAGGGGAAACCTGCATCATTTAAAAGCATAAGTACGTCGAGTGGAGTTCTTTCTAGACACCAGGAGAAAGCGTAGTTACTCACCTGTAACAGATGTTCCCCAGGGACAGCAGGAATCAGTCCTCACATATGGGTGACATCAGCACTGATGGAGCCCACGCAAAGCAATTCCCCAGCTTTTACAAAAAGCCTTTGGGAATGCTACCATGCATGCGTGGTCCTCTTCTTGCCTGAGGGTGCCATCTTGCTCAGTCAGATGACAAACAATGTAGGAAGGCAACTCTAAGGGGAGGAGGGAGGGTTATGAGGATTGATTCCTGCTGTCCCTGGAGAACACCTGTTACAGGTGAGTAACTACGCTTTCTCCAGAAACTAGCAGGAAGTCAGTCCTCACATATGGGACTACCTAGCTCCAGGCTGCCGAGGACACAACCACAACAGCACCACCAGCGACCCGACATGTGGCCTAAGTTGCAGGAAGTAAGACCATACAGAGACTCTGCAAGACCCTCGTGTCCGGCAACCACTTCATTCCGATAGCCTAAACACAGAAGGGTCGGGGTCAGGTGTTGCCTACACCCCAAAAATATTAGAGCACTGCCTATCCGAAAGCACTGTCCCTACAAGACTCGCTCTCCAGGCAATAATGAGTTACAAACATATGAATCGAAGACCATGTGGTGGCCTTGCAGATTTCCATCACCGGCACTGAATGGAGGTTGGCTACAGACATGGCCACAGCCTGCACACAATGTGCAGTGATCCGGTGCTCAAGGAAGAGGCTAGCTCATTCGCAGGTGAGGGCAATGTAGTCCACCACCCAAGAGGACAGAGTTTGCTTCATTACCAGGAGCCCCAGTCTACTGGGGTTGTATGATACGAAGAGCTGAGGAGCTCTGCGATGGGCATGTGTCCACTGTAGATACAAATACAGGGCCCACTTACAGTCTAGCGTAAGCAGTATGAGTTCCTCCCTGTTGACATGAGGCCGTGGGAAGAAGATGGGCAGGACCATCTACTGATAGAGGTGAAGGGGGATACCACCTTGGGGAGGAATTTAGGGTGTGTGCGGAGTACCACCCTGTTCTTATAGAACCATGTGTAGGGCGGATCCGCCACCAAGGTCTGGAGTTTGCTCACTCTCCGAGTGGATGTCAGTGCCATCAGAAAAAACACTTTCCAGGATAGGTATCATAAATGGCAAGTGGACAGGTGCTTGAACGACAGTCTGGTGAGTTGGGAGAGCACCACATTCAGGTCCCATTCCACCGCAGGGGGGCGAAGAGGGGGCTTTGACAGCAAGAGGCCCCACAGGAACCTGGAGACCAGGAGCTGGTTTGAGAGGGGTTTTCCCTCTATAGGGTGATGGTGCATGGCTATGGCGCTCAGATGTGCCATCACCGAGTTTGACTTCAGACCAGCATGCAAGAGATGCAGTAGGTACTGCAGTACAAGTTGCACACGGCAGGAGAAGTGATTCTCTTCTCTCTTTGCATACCAGATGGTGAATCTTCTCCATTTGAAGGCATACGCCTGTCTGGTGGAAGGTTTTCGGGAGGTCAGTAGGATCTCCTCAACTTCCCCCAGGAGACTGAAAGGGGCCCAGGGCTACCCTTTCAGCAGCCACGCTGTCAATATTAGCAACCTCAGATTGGGGTGCAAGAGAGAACCCTCCTCCTGGTACAGAAGGTCCAGATTCTGACCCAGCAGGACTGGGAGTGCCACCGACAAGGAGAGCAGAAAAGGAAACCAGAGTTGCCAGGGCCATCTGGGGGCGATCAGAATCACCGATGCCTGCTGGTTCTGGACCTTGAAGAGGGTCTTGGCTACTAGTGGAGTTGGTGGAAAGGCATAAAGGAGGCCCTATGACCATGGGATCAAGAAAGCATCTACCACCACTCTCCCCGGGTGCGGCTGGCATGAGCAGAAGTGGGATAGCTGCATGTTGTCCAGGAAGATGAACTGATCCTTCACGGGTCTACCCCAGAGGTGGAAGAGTCTTTGCGCCACCCTTGGGTTCAGAAGTCATTCGTGTGGGCGCAGGACTCTGCTCAGCTTGTCCGCTAAGTAATTGTCCTGACCCGGGAGGTATACTGCGTGTAGGAGTATTCCGTGGTGCACAGCGAAGGAGAGCAGAGCCTATGCTTGTTTACATAAAACATGGCGAGCTGGTTGTCCATCTGGATCAACACAGGTTGGTTGCACAACAGGTGGTGGAATGCTCACAGGGACAGGAAGATGGCTCAAAGTTCCAGGAGGTTGGTGTGCAAGAGAGAGTCCTCTTGAGAACAGGTGCCTTGAGTGTGGAGCGCAGTGCGCCCCCCAACCCAGGAGGGAGGCATCTGTGGTCAGGACCCTCTGAGGCACAGGTGCTTGAAATGGCAATCCTGCCTGGAGGTGGCATAGGAACTTCCACCAGTTGAGGGAGGCTGCCAGTTGGTGTGTGACACTAATTCTGTCCCGCAACCTGCCGGTGGCCTGAGTCCATTGAGAGCAGAGGCACCAATGGGCTGGCCACATGTGCAAGTGAGCTAGGGACATGACATGGACCATTGAGGCCATGTGGCCCAGCAGGCAGAGGCAAGCCGATATAGACTAGTGAGCCTGCACTTTTCCTGCCAGTTGTACAAGGTGATGTGCCCTCTCTTTCGGCAGGAAGGCCTTGACCTGTAGTGTGTCCAACTGGGCCAATATAAACTCCAGGTTTTGGGCTAGAGAGAGGCTTGATTTGGGATAGTTGATGACGAACCCCAAATGCTGCAGGAGGTGGACTGTTTGCCCTGCAGCCTGGCTGGCCTCGAGGGCCGTTCTGCCTCTGATGAGCCAGTCGTCCAAATAGGAAAAGACGAAGGCCCCTTGCAGACACACATAAGCAGCCACAACCACCAGGCACTTTGTAAAGACTCTTGGTGAGGAGGCCAGGCTGAATGGAAGTACGCTGTACTGGTAGTGCTCTCCTCCCACCACACCTTAGGTATTGCCTGTGGGAGGGGTGGATCAGGATGTGGGTATATGCATCCTTCAGGTCTAAGGAGCACAACCAATCTCCCTGGTGGAGGTAGGGCAACAGTGTTCCAAGGGACAGCATATTGAACTTCTCCCTCACAGAAATCTGTTCAGGTTTCACAGGTCCAGAATGGGCCTGAGGCACCCAGTTCTTCTGTGGACAAGGAAATACCTGGAGTAGAAGCCATTTCCCCACGTATGTCAGGGTACAGATTATACCGTCCTGTCCTTGACCAGGCCTGCGAATTCTGAGATGAGCAAGGTCTGGTGAAGGAGAGGCTGCACTGGCTCTTCTGGGAAGAACCCTGGTGTTGTTTGCTGGAACCGGAGGAGATAGCCCTCCTTTACCACCTGGAGGACCCACTGGTCCATGGTAACCGCGGCCAACCTGTGGGCTGGGGAGGATCTCCTGAGGGGGGAGGAGGCCCTGCCTGGGAAGTCAAAAGCTCCCCCCAGGTTGGGTGGGAGCTGGGGATTGAGGCTTCTGAGCCTTTGGCTTTCTCAGCCCATGGCCCTTTCTTGTGCTGAGGGCCCTGCTGTTGCTGCACCCAAGAAGGGTTAGTAATGGCCCTGGTGAAAAACCCCTTTTTCCTCGGGAAAGGTGGCCTTTTCCCCAATGGTTTATTTCAGAGGAGGATCGAGGTCTTCCTTGAGAGCCTCTGCCTGGTCTCAATCTCAGCCGCCTTGCCGGCCATGGGTTTGCCAAATAGGTTTTCCCCGGTGCAGGGGACATCTAGCAGTTTTTCTTGCACCTACTGCTCGAGGTCGGAGGTTTGCAACCAGGCCTGGTGCTGGGCACCGATGCCAGCTGCTGCCACTCGGGCTGCCGACTAAAAGCTGTCGTAGGTGGCATGGGACAGGAACTTTGAGCAGTCCCGGATCCCGGCTGTTAGGGCTTGGAACTTCTAGAGTGGTTCTCCGGTAAGGCCTGCAGAGATGCCTGCCAATTCCTGGGTGAGGCCCTTGAGGATGCATGCCTATGTATAGTTCATAGGCCTATATCAGACAGCCCATCATGGAGCCCTGGAAGCACTTGCACCCCCGAGGGCGTCAAGGGCTCGGGCCTCCCTGCCTGGGAGAACAGAAGAATAGTTCTTCTGACTTTAGTGCTTCTGATTCAAGGACTCCACAACCTTGGAGTTATGTGGGAGTTGAGATTTTTGGAAACCAGGGCCCTACTTGTCGCGATAGATCATGTTGACTGACCACCGGCACAGAGGTCGGGGTCTCCCACATCCGCAGGTGCAGTCCCTCGAGGATGGGCTGGACCGGCACCATAAGAGTCTCCTTTGGCAGGGACTCATACTGGAGGACTTCCAGTTCTTCGGTGCGTGGGTCCTCCTCCAATTCAGTCAGGACTGAGAGGGCCCGGGCCATGTCCCGGATGAAGTCGTGGAAGGCCACATCCTCGGGGGGGAGAATGGCACCAGGGTTCCAAAGGAGACAGTTTCAAAGGGACGTCTCAGTGTCAAGAAGTCTCGGGAGATGCCTCGACGATGGTCTCCCCAGTAAGAGCCGGAGGGTTTTAAGGATTCCGAGTCTCTGGGCTCTCAGGTCTCGAGGCCTAGCTCCCAGGTACTGTGATCCCACAGTGGGTCTTGGGTCAGACTCCCAGAAACTGGCCAGGGATAACAAGACACCCGAGGATTTGGACTTCGAACGGTGCTGAGGGCTTGCCTGAGGCCGTTGGCGCTCGGAGCCTGGCTCGACACTCAGGGACTCCCCCGCAGTCGGGGGCCCGGTTGTCGGGACAGATGATGCGGACGAACCAGACATCATTGCTTGCTGCAGGATCAGGATTGCAGAGATGTTCTGCTCCATGGCCGCCATTCTGGACTGGATGCCAGAAGGCTCCACAGCTTTCGGCATTGGCAATGAGGGTTTCAGGCCCGACACCGGCACTCTCGCGACTGCATCCTCGACGAGGACCACACCCTCGGGGAGCCTTGCACGATCACTGCTGGCAGAGTACTCCCTCTTAGAGACCTATGGGGGGGGGGGCGCTCCTCAGAGATGTCAGAGTCCTGCAATAGGACTTTACCAGGTTTCACCGGTGGAACCTTGACTGGCTTTGAGGATTTCTTCTTTTTCTTCTCAGGGTCCAGCATCTTTATGGAGGAGCCACTACTGCAGGACTCTGAAGATGCCCGGACTTTTCGGGATGTGCTCAGCTTGATGCTTAGTGTCGGGGAAGTCGGGGCTGAGTCAGACTAGTCTCGCTTGCAACTCCGACCGTTTCTTGTTGGTTCATGGAGTCATGGCCTGGCACAGGTCACAGGTGGAACTGTCGTGGTCCGGGAAAAGGCAGTGCAAGCAGCAGTCGTGGGTGTCTGTAACAGACATGGTTTGATTGCAGTGGTCATACTTTTTGAACCCACCAAGGGACATAGTGGGAGACACCCTGCCGGGACGATAATCTCCAGGCGAAAAAGGGCACCAATGCTGGTCAAAGCAAGCCTCGTCAAAAAGAAGGGAAGAGCTGAGGATGGCATCAGAGATGGCGTCGGTTCGAGGCAGGAAGAGGAACCGGTATGCAAACCGGGAAAAACACAACTTTCAAGGATAATTTTAGAGGATTTTTCTAGGGAAACAGGACAAGCATCCGTTGGGCTCTGTAGAAAAAAGGAGACTGAGCAAGATGGCACCCTTGGACAAGAAGGGGACCACGCATGCATGGTAGAATTCCCAAAGGCTTTCTGTGAAAGCTGGGGAATTGCTCCGCACGGGCTCCGTAAGCGCCGACATCACCCATATGTAAGGACTGACTTCCTGCTTGTTCCTGGAGAATATCTTTTATGTCCTGTGGAAGGGTCTAGATGAGATAAGACCAGGCTTTCAGCAGCCACGCCGTCAATCATAGCACTCTCATATTGGGGTGAAGGAGCGTCCCTTGGTCCTATGATAGAAGATTGATTAGCACAGCACCAACTCTCAGTCTGGGATGCGCGCCACAAAGGAATAGAGGAAACCATGGTTGATGTCACCAGAATGGGGTGATGAGAATCATCATTTCCTTGTCCACTTGAAGCTTGAAGAGGGTCTTCAGTACCAATGGAATGAGTGGGAATGCGTAAAGCAGTCCCTCTCTCCAATGAAGGAGAAATGCATCCAAGGACTGGCTCTGTGGAGACGGAACCCTGGAACAGAACAGAGGAAGTTGGGCATTGATTGGAGTTCCCCATAATCGAAAGATGTGCTGGGCTGTTTCACGATGGAGCGTCCATTTGTGTGGTCAAAGGACTCTGCTCAACTGTCAGCTAGCACATTTTGCTCTCCTCGTAGGTAGACAGCTCAAGAAGAATCTGATGAGATATCGCAAAGGTCCAGAAGCAGATAGTTTCCCTGCAAAGTTAGCAAGATACCATTCCCCCTTGTTTGTTGAGGTAATACATGGCAACCTAGTTGTCGGTCTGAATGAGAATTGTTTGTCTGGTTAGCTGAGGACAGAGCACACGAGGGACACTGGCAATTGCCCTAAGTTCCAAGAAGTTGATGTGGTAAGTGGCTTCCCTGGGGGACCATAGGCCCTGTGTGGTGAGGCCATCAAGATGAGCCACCCAGCCTTGTTTGGAAACATTTGTCATCAGGGTACACTGTGGTGCAGACATTCAAAAAGGTAACCCGATGAGAAGATTCTGAGTGCTGCACCACCAATGTAGTGAATCCACCAACTGAGGCATGATAGTGACTGTTGACCGTTTCCACTGATCTGAAAGAGTTTACTATGCTGGACGTATGTGAAGTCAAGCATATGGTACGACATGGACTGCGGAGGCCATGTGCCCTAAGAGACAAAGCATGTGTCTTGCACTGAGAGTGGACCGGCTTTGGCATTAAATTGCCAAGTCTATGAGACGGTGGAGCTAATCTCTTGGAAGGAAGGCTCGAGCTTGCATACTATCCAGAAGAGCCTCAATGAACTCCAGTGATTGAGATGGAGCGAGATGGGATTTTGAGTAGCTGACCACAAAACCCAGATGCTAAAGTACTAAGATGATGCGCTGGAGCGATACGGTCACTATGTGAGGGGAATCGCCCTCGATCAGCCAATCGTCTAAGTAAGGAAAGACAAAGATGCCCAGAGTGCAGAAGTAGGCTGCCACGACTGCCAGACACTTTGTGAAAACTCTTGGTGCAGATGCCAGACCAAAAGGTAGAACACGGTACTGGTAATGGTGTCCCTGGAAGAAGAACTGGAGGTACTTTCTGTGGGAGGGATGAATCAGGATGCGAGTATCGGCATCCTTGAGATCTAGAGAGTAGAGCCAGTCTTTTTCCTGGAGGTAAGGAAGTAGTGTCCCTAGCGAGACCATCTTGAACTTTTCCCACACCAGGAACTTGTTGAGATTGCAGAGGTCCAGGATAGACCTGAATCCCCCTGTTTTCTTGGGGACGAGGAAATAATGGGAGTAGAAACCGAGGCCTTGCTGAGGGAGTGGGACTTCCTCTATGACTCCCTGCACTACCAGAGTGGCTATCTCCTGCTGAAGTAGAGTGGAGTGCAGGTGATCCATGGGGGGTGATCCTTTGGCTTACGAGAGCCGTGCCCCTGGCCTATGGCCTGATGACCCTGTTGGAGAAATTGGTAGGCTGGAAACTGGAAGCATTTCCCATAGGCCTTCTTCCCCTTCGGGTGGAAGGTCTTTTTACCAGAAGCCTTCCACTGGGAAGGGTCAGCAGTGTTCCTGTACAGTCTAGTCCTGGTCAGGAATTCTATCTCCAGCTCAGCCACCTTGTCAGTCATGAGCTTGCTAAAGAGGTTTTCTCCCCGGCATGGGACATCGGTCAGCTTGTCCTGCACCCACTGCTCCAAGTCAGAAGACTGTACCAGGCCAGGCGGCAAGCATCAATGCCCACTGCAGCCACATGGACCATGGACTCGAAACCGTCGAAGACTACCTGAGTCAAACTTGGAGCATTCCTTTACCGTGGAGACAAGGGTCCGGAAGCACTCAAGGGGTTCCCTACCAGACAAGTAGAGAACCCAGCAAGCTTCTTTGCCCAGTCCCAGAGGTACATGCTCATAGTAACATAATAAATGACGGCAGATAAAGATCAGCATGGTCCATCTAGTCTGCCCAGCAAGATGGCAAGAGTAGGTGCAGGCCACCTCTCCCCATGTCTTTGTTTAGGGGTGAACCCACCACTCCATGTAGGACACCCCTATTTGTTGAGACGTTAAATGGTTCAGAAGTTATATGTTTCAGTTTATTTTGTTTTTATCCTGTTGCTGTAAAGGGATCCACTGTGTTTGTCCCATGCAGTTTTGAATTCCGTCACCGTGTTTGGCCCCACCATTTCCATCGGGAGGGCATTCCAAGCATCTACCACCCTTTCAGTGGAAAAATATTTCCTGACATTGCCTTTCAATTTACCACCTTGCAGCTTCATGTTATGCCCTCTAGTTTTACAGCTTCCTTGTCTTTGGAAGAGGTTTGTTTGTTCATCATTTCTCTTTAAGTATTTAAAGGTCTGAATCATATCTCCCCTGTCCCTCCTCTCCTCCAAAGTGTACATATTTAGGTCTTCAAGTCTCTTCTTATAAGGCTTCTGACGTCGGCTCCAAATCATTTTGGTTGCCTTCCTCTGAACAGTTTCCAATCTTTTTACATCTTTTGCAAGATATGGTCTCCAAAACTGAACACAGTATTCCAAGTGAGGCCTCACCAGTGACTTGTACAGTGGCATAAGTACCTCTTCCTTTCTACTGGTAATCCCTCTTTGTATGCAGCCCAACATTCTCCTGGCTTTTGCCACTGCCTTGTCGCACTGTTTTGCCACCTTGAGATCATCAGAGATAATCACACCAGAAGGCACAGCTGCCTCACAACAGCTTATATACAGCCGGTGTGCCTGGATCCAGGCAGTGAGCATAGAGTCTTGGAAGCACCGCCTGCCAAAGCTATCCATGGTGTGGGCCTTCCTGACAGAAAGCACCGAGGAGCATGTCCTTCTGGCTCTTGATTCGACGCACAGCCAACTCCACCACTATGGAGTTGTGAGGCAGCTGTGCCTTCTGGAATCCTCAGCTCTTGCCAACTTGATATTGGGAATCGAGTCAGCAGCAAACCACAGGCACCATCACTGGGCTCTCACACATCCTGAACAATGCTAAGTCCTTGGGCGGGAACCACCGGCGTTCCTGTGGGGGAGACTGCTCCGAGGGCACATCCCTGTGGAATGCAGAGTCGAGGACTCCTCTTCGGTCTCCCATCTCGACTGAGTCGGAGGAGACTTCGAGCCCAAGTGGTCATCGAGCAAATGAGTCAGTGTTGTGGAGGAAGGTGGTGCTCGATGCACCGACCCCGATGCACTTGGGGGCAAGTCATGCCTCGGGTGCGAGGCCGCTGGCCTCAACTCCAAGCTAGAGAACTGCTCCAGCACAGGCTGGTCTTCTGGAGAGATTCGAGCCATGGTGGGGCTCGAGGTCGGCGCCAATGATCCGGAGGTACCGGGTGCCAGGCCATGCTGCGCCTCAAGGCAGGCCGCCATCTTGACCCCGAGGGTCAGTTCGCTCCGCAGCCACCAGCTTGGGTCTCGATGTCATTGAGCCTGGAGCCGGGTTCCTTAGAGGGAAATCACGTATAGTGATCACACCAGGGGACTGAATCTGATCCTTTGATGCAATAGGAGTCTCCTTTCGCCAGGGCAGCTTCCTGGGTCACTCCTGGCCATCGCCCTCAGTGTCGGGTTGAGGGCTCATATCCCTCACAACCTCTTGGAAGGTCATGTCCTTGGGAAGGGATTTGTGCCACTCATGAGGTGGATTATGTTTATGTTATGTTTATGTTTATTTCATTTGATATTAGAGTCCGATGGGAACTCAGGGGACCTGTCCTCTGACAAATTCTCTGATTTCACGTCAGTGACCCAGCCTTCTGAGTCAGAGAAGTCGTCACAATACGTCTGAGTCTCTGCCTGGAGATTGGGAGCTCCTTTGGGAGCAATGATGCACCAATGCCCTAATAGATCTCGAGGGCACATCAGACCCTAAGACGCTAGATGGGTATATCGATCAGGCAGGCACTGGTGTTGAAGTCCCCAGCATGTTGCAATGCATTTCAGAAGGCACTTCTCCATAGCTGCCGATTCTCAATGCTGCGGAGCTTGAGCAACTTCGATCAATATGCCTGGTAAATGAACAGGGATATTGGTGGCTGTTGTGCCCCTCCGATATCTTGGAGAATGAGTTCTCCTCCCTTCAGGGAACCTTCAAGGGGTGCTCACATGGACCCCCATCGCTCTCAATGCCATGCCTCAATGAGCTCTTATGCCAATGCACCAGAGTCCGATGTTCAGAATGGTCAACCCTTGATGTAGAACAAAATGCGGTCAAATCCTTCCTCATCTTTGGGTGGAGATCAATCGATGGCCAATGCTCTGGGGCACTAAGGGTGCTCAGCTCCAATTGAGCTCGAGAGACCCTTGGCGTCGACGCACTACCAGCGTCCGATGCAACCTTGGAAGCCATAGCCATCAATGCCAATGGATCAGACTTCTGAGCACCAAAAAGTGAATCATGCTGCCTCTCATGACCCTTAAGTCCTCTTTTTGTCACATGTTAACACACATTACAAGAAGAGTGCTGACGATTGGGTCCCAAGCACTGTAGGCATCGGTTATGGGTGTCTGTGACCGATATAGTCCTAGAGCACTTGGAACCAATGTTCCCTCTAATTTTCTGTAGGCTATGTGCGCATAAAATATCAGCTGTGCAGCTTTTGAAGGAAGGTTAAATTTGTGTGCTCCACATAACGACACTCGGAGTTATATACTTTAAAATTTGACTACACGTCAGAATATAGTTTGTACACCACATTGATTTTAATCAAATTAAATGAAAATAGACGATTACTAAATGAAGCAGAAAATTTCTAGTAATTGCAATCACAACTTTTAAATTTTAAGACGCCTGTGTTGTTTTCTATCAGAATCAGAACCATAATTTTTGTGCGCTCTGTTGTAAAGTATGTGCGCTCACTCAGTGAGGTGTGTGCGCGCACGCGCACAGCTTAGAGGGAACAGTGCTTGGAACACTTCTTAAAACAGCTGGCGGGTTTCAGGGACACGTCATCCAGAAAAATAGCTGTGGCAAAGTCGAACGGCTCAATGACAAGGCCGAGGCCCATCAGAGCACCGGCGCTGGGAAGGCTGAAATGCCGGAACAAGAATAAAACAATTGAAGAATAAAAACGCAAAAGGAAGGAGAGAACTGCGACAGCAAGGCGAATGGGCAAAAACCCCGTTAAGGGGGGGGGGGGGAAAGAAAGTTTACAAACAGAGGTATCTGGAATGTATCCGTGGGGCTCCGTGGAAAACAAAAGACTGATTTAAGATAGCGCCAATGAGGCAGGTGGAAAGGAGGTGCCCAGGCATGGTGAAGCCTCCTAAACGCTTCCAATAGAAGCTGGGGAGTGTCCCTGCTTGGGGCTAAATCAGGGGACGTCACCCATATGTGAGGGCTTATTCCCGCTTCTCCAAAGAGAACCTGATAATTTCTTTCCTTGAATCCTGCTAGACTAGTCCAGACAAGTGGGTTATGTTCTCCAGCCAGAAGGTGGAGGCAGACTTTAGCAACTTTCAGTGACATCATCAATAGTATATCCAGTAGTGTAGCAATGAGAGAAATCAGTACAACACTGCCCAAGCAGCAAGCAAGAATGTAAACCTCAAAGCAGTAATCAACAAGAACGCTGAACAAAATGATTGGCTCTCTTACCATAATTGGTTATGCATCAACAAGAGTGTCAATTTTATCAAGAGGAAGCAGGGCTTTCAAACCCATAGTAGGTGGGTCTGGACTGGTGTAATAGAATGCAAGGAAAGAAAATTATTGGATATCTAAAATTTCACCTTCCTTATTCTGCTGGACCAGTTCAGACAGGTGGGACGTACCCAAGCAGTCCGTGCCTAGGGTGGGAGGAAGACAACACTCTAGACAGACATTTCCTGCCAAAGGTGCCATCTGCTTCAGCTCCGATATACAACATGCACTGCTTCATGAAAGTGCTTAAAGATGACCAAGTAGCTACCTTATAAATGTCCTCTAGGGACACCAAAGCGGATTCCACCTGGGATGAGACCGGTGCCCGTGGAGTTGATCAACCCGTATCATCAGAAACTGCTGGTGATGAAAAAAGTCGTTGAAGTACCATTGAAAGCATTTTCAAAGGACAAAGCACCGGGCATTGATGGCATTCCCATTAAAGGTAATTCAGCAATCAGATGCAACTTTTACAATACTTACAAGGCTCTGCCAGGAAATTTGGAAGACAGCATCATGGGCAACAAGAGTTAAAGAGAAAATTCCAGTCTCTGATTGGAACACTAAAAGAAGTCTCTTTTCTATCCCTACACTTCTCACCGGCATCTCCACTCATCATGCAAATTGCTGTTACCTAGGCAGTTCTCATCAAGCATTTCATTGCTATCTAGGCAGTTCTCTTCTACTTCCAACTCCAGACTCTGTTCCCTCCACCTTGCTGCATCGTATGCCTATAATAGATTACCTGAGTCAATATCAGGATCCATTCATGGTTCCACTCAAATCCAGGCTAAAAACTCATTTCCTCGAGGCTGCCTTTGCATTCTGGCCCCTTATATTCCTGTCCACACCCATTTGTATCTTATTAATTTCCCCAAGAATTCCATTGTTCTTGGCTATTCTTGTCTGTCTTAGCAGATTGTAAGGGACAATTTCTCCAAATGGGTTAGTTTTGCACTTACACTACACTAGCTGTACAAGAGCAAAATATCAAATGCCAAATACACACAATATGCTCCTAAACCAAAGAATAACTCAAAATAGTCTCAATATATTAAGATTAACCTCACAAAATTTCCAAGGCAAATTGACCTCAGGATGGCTGAAACCCTACATTTAGTGAATTACTCACTATAGGGAATAGCTGATGCTTACCTCATAGGTCAAATAGCCACCAATCTCTCCAAAACTAAATGCTTACTATCAATTTCAAAACCACAACATTACTACTGGGAACACCACTCACTATACCATCTACCACATGCACACATCATCCACATTCACGACATACAAACCATACAGAAGCGTCATCACATTATAAAAGCTGGACAGAACGAAACAGGAACAGGCTGAAAACTCCTAAACAAAGAGAAAAAAAGAGAAAAAAACGCCGGTAAGGCTCTTGTAAACTATAACCGCCCAATATACATCAGCTAGTACTTATCTCTTCAACTCCTCAAGCCATCAATCCTGTAAACGCTCTACCGCAAAAGGGCAGATACTCAAAAGCAGGAAACAGATGTCGAAATATTCTTATCATAAACCCAATGAAGCTTTCGTTTCACCAAATAAGGCTTCTTCAGGGGATAAAAATTACACAAATCAATACGGCCTCACATTCTCCGCCATTACAAATCTCCGCCATTACAAATCCCATGACAGTCATGAATCTCACTTCTAAGCCACGGTATGTGGAGTATGATGCTCAGCGTAGTACTTGCATCGTGCCAAAGAGAGCTTCCTTCTGGAGTTCACAAGATGTAATAGGTATGGGTAATTTGTCAAGATGTGCTTGGAAATTCTTCTTTATCAAGCCTGTGCTCCCAATACAATGGGAAATATTTCTCTATCTTTCTGCCACATTTTCTTCATCTCTGACTGCATTTCTTGGTACTTCAGGATCTTCTGCCTCTCCATGCGATTCACAGAATAATCACTCAGGCCGACACCTCTTATCAATGCCGTTCTGATGTTTTTTTCCTTTACCGCTATATTGGATTTCCTCACATCCAGTTTCTTATCCATTGGAATGGGAATGTCAGAGATGATAATAATCTCTTCATGCTCTGTAATTCTTTTAGGGTCACGATCTCAGTACTTTTCAGGCACAGTGATGTTGTGGTGTTTACAGAGTTTCCAAATCATAAGGTGTGCTACTTTGTTGTGCCTTTCTGTATAGAAATTTTCCACCATCAGAACTTCACAGCCAGCTATGAGGGAGTCACCGCTTCCAGGTCTTTCTGACAGAATCTATATATTTCTATTTTGCCCATTTTTTCAATGCTCACTGTAAAACATCTCGTCTGTAATTCATTGTCCTGGACTGCAATTATCAACCTCTCATCCTTTGGCTTCAGTTTACCTCTCCTTAACCATTCATGTGTCCATTCTTGATTGACAGAGAGTTCCTGGAGTAACACTTTGTATTTCCCACTGTATTTGTGCATTTGTCACTTAAGAACATAAATGCCATATTGGGTCAGACTAAGGTAAATCAAGCAGAGTATCTTGTTTCCAACAGTGGGCAATTCAGGTCACAAATATCTGGCAGGTTCCCAAGAACATAATAATGGTTTATGGACCTTTCCTCCAGGAACTTGTCCAAATCTTTTTTAAACCCAGCTACACTAACAGCCTATACTACATCCTCCAGTAACAAATTCGAGTTTGACTATGCATTGATTGAAAAAATATTTTCTCTTATTAGTCTTGGATGGGTTACACATTGTAGCTTCATTCCGTGTCCCCTAGTCTTTCTATTTTTTGATGGCATAAACAACTAATCTACGTTTACCCATTCCATTCATTAATTTATAGATTATTACTACTACTACGATTAACCATTTGTATAGCGCTATAAAGCTCTATCATATCTCCCCTCAGCTGTCCTTTTTAAGGCATGGCAACCAGAACTGCACACAATATTCAAGGTGCTGTTGCACCATGAAACGATACAGAGGCATTATATCATCCTTGGTTTATTCTCCATTCCTTCCTTTTGATTCTAGCATTCTATTTGCTTTCTTGGCTTTATTGCACACTGGGCGAAGGATTTCAACATATTATCCACGATGAAACCTAAATCTTTTTCCTGGGTGGTGATTTCTAATGTGGAACCTTGCATCGTGTAACCATAGTTTAGGGTATTCTTTCCTAGGTGCATAACTTTGCACCTGTCCATATGAAATTTTATCTGTCATTTGAGCGTCCAGTCCTCCAATTTATCAAGGTCCTCTGGTAATTTTTCACAGTCCTCTGGCGTTTTAACAACTTTGAATAATTTAGTGTCATGTGCAAATTTGATCACCTCACTCATTATTTCCAGTTCCAAGTTATTTATGAATATATTAAACAGCAGCAGACCCAGCACAGAACCCTGGAGTACTCCACCATTCATCTCCATTCTGAAAATTGGCCATTTAGCCCTACTCTCTGCTTTCCATCTTTTAACCATTACATGATCCATAATAGTACACGTCCTCCAATCCCATGATTTTTTAATTTGGCAAAGAGTCTCTCATGAGGGACCTTGTCAAAGGCTTTCTGAAAATCCAAATACATTATATCAACTGGCTCACCTTTATCTATCTGTTTATTCACATCTTCAAAAAATATGAGAGATCACTAAAACAAGATTTTCCTTGGCTAAATCCATATTGGCTTTCTCCCGTTAAACCATGACTATCTAAATGCTCAGTAATTTTTTTTTTAAGGTTTTGCAATTACAAGCACAAATATACATAAGAACCATCAATACCAAAAGAAAACAACACAATATATCCATAAACATAAATGGTCAAGCCCACACTAAAGAAGCAGCGCATGAGGAGATAGTAAGACCACATTAAATAAGGAAAACCAGCATCATTACAATACCATAAATGGAGACATATCTTATACTAATATCCCATAGTGATATTCCCTACTTCTCTCTGTTCCTTAAGAATAATTGCAATTGAGAAGCATAAAAAAAACAAAATTCTTTCTCAGCTAAACTACCAAACACTTGCAGGGAAATTTTAAATAAAAAGTTGCCTCCAATTGTATAATCCGCTGCTTGAGCTCCAAAAACTGACATCTGCGAACCTGCGTCTGACGTGTCACATCAGGGAATATGTTAAGCTTTATAGCCGCAAAAGAGTTTATCTTTGTGATGGAAAAATGATTTAAGAATTATAACCTTAACGGATTCTAACCCCAGTATAACAACTAGGGTGCTCCGTTTATGAATAACATCTGAAGAATCCTCGAGGAAAGCAGTCAAATCTTGACTAGGCAATGGATGAAGGAAATCCAGTTCCCCATCACCCATGCCAGCCACCCGAATTTCAAAAAATCTAGGGTTCTTTGCTTGAGCACCATTCTCCAAGGCCTCCAGACTGGCTTGAACAGCCAAAGAATCTTTAATAAACGCCAAATTAGATGAACAACATGACTGTACTTGGGAATGGGTTTGAGCAACAGATTTAGTCAACGTAGAATAGTGCTTCTCCATCTCAACAAACTTATCCACAACCCCATGAGTAAATGCTCAGTTAATCTCCTATCTATATTATTAATCGCCCCCCGCAGATCTTTCAAAGTTAAATCACCCTCAACAGGGGACGAAGTAACAGCCGCAGAGTCTGTCGGCGAGACCAGCTGTGGAATTCGAACTCCAGAAGCAGGAATCAAAGGCAATCTTCCAAGACAGTAGAGGACAAAAAGGGAGCAAGGAGCGGCAGTGGAGATCGGTCATCAGGCTCAATGAGATCCCTTCTAGTGATAATGCGCTGGCAGCAAAAGGAATAAAATGTCTATTAAGCGGAGCAACGGTCTTACCTTTCACACCAGCAGAAATTCCGGCCTTAGTACCGGACTTGTTCTTTCGTATCCCCATACTCAATAGTCCTCTCCAGACCCAAATAACCTCCTAAAGCTCAGGTACACCAAAGGGGTGTGTCCTGCCCCTTTGGTCAAACCCCTTCAGTCCATGACCCACGGGCCACAACACATGGCCGCAAGTACCGGTCAGATAACTAAATAGGGCCCAGAGTCCTCCAGCAGGTAGGTCTCAAGCACCAACGAGACCAGGAGCAAGTCAGCAAGCCGATGTCAGGGCCAAAAATGTCTCCTCACCTCAGCACAGTTCACTTTATTCTTTTTAATGGTTTCTACCATTTTGTCCGGTACTGACGTCAGGCTCACCTGTCCAAGAGTGTGGGACGCTGTCAAAAGCTGGGATTTCTGTCCTCCTCAGTAATGGCCATGATGGCCTTTTTCAGAATTAATTGGGCCTTAGTTCCACATGCTCCCAACTTATTGCCCTTTTGTTCCATCACCACGTTATTGAATTCAATATGATCATATGTTCTGTCTACATCTATAGCAGTGAACAGCTTATAGATTGCAGATAAACAAGATATTGGTCTATAATTATTGGGAATATTACTCGGGTCCCTCTTTGGAAGGAGAAATATTCTTCCTGTAGGTAAGCCATTGTGGTGTTAAGTCTGGCTGCTTGAACAATTGTTTCTGCAGTTCGCCAGGTCCTGGTGGAGTGATGTTAACTGTGAGTCAAAAGCTGGTTACTCAATCTGGACCAGGGCACTTCCAGTTTGGGACTCATTGTAACCGGCTTTCCAGTTCTTTCGTTGTTTCTGCGGGCCATTCCATAGGTTTGATGTTTGCTTTTTCTAAATGCTCCTGTATGCAGGGTAACTATTTTGCTTCTTTATTGTGCTCTAGAGTCCTCATAGTTTTGTCCAGAACGTTTCTGTTTCGGCTTTAGTTGGTAGTGCTTTTACCATACTAATTCTCTTTCCCAATTCCATGTAGAATTGTTTTGGGTTCTCTCTAAATAGTTTATTTTCATATCTTTGTCTGTCTTCATATCTTCCCATTTTTGGTACTTCTGCTGCTATTTTCAATTTATTGTTGGGACATATACATTTCAGGTCATCTTCTGTTTATGCAGCATGATCCAGCTTGATGTCTTGGATCTTCCTCAATAACTTTGATGATCTTAATCCTTTTACATACTCCTCTATCAGGGATACCTCTGGACGCAATGGTTGTATATTTTCTTCAATGTGCTTTTTCCAAGGAGAAACTCATTTTTCTCTTTTTCTTCTGGCCCTGCACTTTACTTGGCTCTATTCTTGCAGTAAAGCGTAGTTAATTAACTGTGACAGGTGATCTCCAGGAATATCAGGAATTTCGTTTTCACATATGGGTGACATCGGTACAGATGGAAACACTGGAATGCTCTGCAGCAGCCAACTGGAAAGCCTTTGAGAGCACCCCACTGCGCCTACGCGACTGCCTTGCCACCTTCCCTACTCCCTTCTCTTCAGCTGAGTTTGTAGCTGAGAAAGGAGAGTAAATGAACCCTACAACTCCTAGAGGAGGAGAGTGGATTGGGAAGACTAAATTCCTGCTGTTCCCGGAGATCACCTGTTACAAGTAACTATGCTAATCGCCAGGAACAAGTAGGAATGTAGTCTTCACATATGGGACTCCCTAACTCCAAGATCCCAGATGAAGTGACCTCAGAACTGGTGGAGGTTCGCCTCAGAGTAGGCTCAAAGAGGTCATGGATCCTACTTGGATTACTGGCATTGTAAAAGTCCGGGATGGAGGGCAGGAGTTGCATCTGAAAGATGTGCTGAAGTACAGCTTGACCAAACAATAATGGGCAGCAAAGGTATGGACGGACGACCAAGTTGCTGTCTTGCAAATTTCATTGATGGCTACTGAGTTTAAGTTTGCCATTGAGGTCGCCATGGCACAAATGTTGTGAGAAGTGAGATGCCCCTCCAGGGAATATTCTGCTTTGTCATAGGCAAATGAGATGCAGTCTTCTATCCATCTGGAGAGCACACTCTTAGATACAGATAGACCCATGTGACTAGGATCAAGTGAGATGAACGACTGCGAGGCTTTACAATGACCTTGAGTCCTTTGGAGATAAAAGGCCAACATATGCTTGCAATCAAGAGTACACAGAATTGCTTCTGCTTGAGACGCATGCGGTTTAGGAAAGAAAACTGAAAGGTAAATCGACTGGTTTTGATGAAAAGGAGACAACACCTTTGGCATAAAGCGTGGGCAAGTCCGAAGGACAACTTTGTCATGGTGAAGGCAATGAGGAAGATTACCTTCCAAGAAAGGAACTTCAGGGAGGTTGTGGCCAATTGTTCAAAGGGCTACTTGAGAAGCTGTGCTACGGCGACGTTGACGTCCCAAACCACCAGAGGTGTCTTGATGGGTGGTTTGGACAGCAGGAGGCCTCTCATGAAATGCACTACTAGTGGATCTGAAGAGATGGGCTGTCCATTCAGTCGATGGTGAGAGGCCATAATGGCACTAAGGTAGACTCTCACCAAGTTGGTCTTTAGAACTGTTGAGGACAGGTGGAGGAGATACTGGAGAAGTGACTCCACTGGAGCAGAAAAGGAATTGAGATCTTTCTGGGAACATCAGACGGAGTATCTATGGCACTTAAAAGTGTATGAATATCTGGTGGAGGGTTTTCTGGAAGCCAATAGGATCTCCTTAACCTCTTGAGGAAGGTCAATGCCCTGCAATGTTATGCTTTCAGCAGCCAAGCTATGAAGCGGAGACACTGTGGATTGGGATGGAGTAGTGAGCCATTGTCCTGGAAGAGGAGATCGGGCACAAATCCCAATCACAGAGGTTGAGTTTGAGTCAGATGTAGTAGCAGTGGAAACCATGACAGCTGCAGACAGTGATGTGCTATGATTACCATGGAGCCCTTGTCAGACTGAAGCTTGAAAAGCATCTTGGGAATGAAGGGTATAGGAGGAAAATTATAAAGCAGACCCTGGCCCAAGTGTAGGTGGAAGGCATCCACCTGTTGATTGCTGGATGTCTGAATCCTTGTGCAGATGCGAGGAAGCTTGGTATTCTGCGGAGTAGTAAACAGATCTAAGTCTGGAGTTCCCCAAGTCTGGAAGATGTAAGACGTTGTGACCATTCATGGAGAAGGATGTGATTCAGCTTGTCTGCCAAGGCATTGGGTTCTCACAGGAAGTACATGCTTGGAGGTGTATTCGATGAGAAATGGCAAAGGACCACAGGTGAAGAGTCTCTTCGCAGAGGGGCCATAAGCCTGTTCCTCCCTGTTTGTTCACATAGAACATGGCGTCCCGATTGTCCATCCTGACTAGGACCTATTGTGCCCTGAGGTGGTGTTGAAACATCCAGAGGGCATTCGAGATAGCACAAAGTTCCAGAAGATTGATTTGGAGGCGTGAAATGTGCCTTGTCCACAGCCCCTGTGTAGACAGGTTGGTCCAGGTGCGCTCCCAAACCCAGTTTGTAGGCATCCGTCATCAGGGTGCATTGAGGTGGAGGCATCTGAAAAGGTGACCCTACGAGCGGATTTTCTGGAGTACCACCACTGAAGGGATGTGGGGTTAGAGAGGCAGTGACTTGGATCCTGTCCCAGAGATGGCTCGAGACCTGCGTCCATTAGGAGGCCCGTTGTGCTGTGCATATATGTAATGGGGCACAGGGAACGACATGTACTGTACAAGCCATGTGCCAGTGGAGCTGCAGCATTTTGTGGGTGGTCAGATGGTCCCAGTGGAGCATCTGGGATGTTAGTTTGATTAGATGAGTACAGCGGAGCTGGGGCAGAAACGCCCTGGACTGTTGGGTGTCCAATAGGGCTCCTGTGAACTCTAGTTTTTGAGTTGAAGCGAGCTGGGATTTTAGAAAGTTTATGACAAATCCCAAGTGTTGTGGTACCGTGACGGTACGATGCAAGAAAAGCTGTACCTCCTCGGAGGAGTCTACTTTTATGAGCCAATCGTCTAAGTAAGGGAAGATGAATATCCCCAGAGACCATAGGTATGCGACCACAACCGCCATGCACTTTGTGAAGACTCTAGGGATAGAGGTGTCCTGGATGGATGAGCATATGTGTGTATGCCTCTTTTAAATCTAGAGAACAGAGCCAGTCCTGACTCTGGAGGTAGGTAAGAAAAGTCCTGAGAGAGATCATCTTGAACTTTTCACGTACTAGAAACTTGTTGAGGTTTCTGAGATCCAGAATTGGCCTCTATCCTCTGGTTTTCTTTGGAATGAGGAAGTACGGAAAGTAGAAACCCATTCCCTGCTGGGATGTCAGGATAATCTCTATGGCGCCCTGAGAATGAAGAGAGGACACCTCGCCCTGTAGGAGAGCAGTGAGTGGGGGCTGTGTTTGATAGTCCCCTGTGAAAGTGGAGGGGGGCAGAGATTGCAGATGAAGTCTGTACCCCTTATGAACTATGTTTAGTGTCCACTCTTCTGAGGTCATGAGGTGCCATCTGTGAGTACTGTGACATAGTCTGCCTGCTATATGGAGGGAGTGGGGGTCCTCCAGAGGCAGGGTGGCAATGTTCTCTAGAAGAGAGTCAAAAACCAGATGAAGACTGTGGCTGCGGAGCTGGTTGAGGTTTAGCCACCTGTGACTTCTTCTGCTGCTTAGGAGGCTGTTGCCTCTTCTGTGGGGCTTGACCCTGGTACTGAGAAGCAGGAGGATAAGAAGAGTAGAATTTCTTATTATTATTTTAAAAAGACTTCCTTGCACTTGCCTTTCTTCTTGCAGGGTCGGCTGTTCTAGATAGAAAACACTATTCTAAAGAGACTGACTAATTGAGAGGTTTTATCTTGCCAATCCTTGCCAAAAAGGTTTTCACCTGTGCAAGGTATGCTGCCCAGCTTATCTTGAACCCACTGTTCAAGATTTGAGGCTTGGAGCCATGCAATTCTACAGGCACCAATGCATATCATTGGGGCCCTACCTGTGTATTCGAAAGCATCGAAGGTGGTCCCCTATTGACAAACTTAGATACATTTTGGCTATGCTTGACTAGGTGAGATAGTCTGCCCTCATGTCATCTAGGAAGAAAGGAACAAAGGCCTCAAGATCCCTGGATTCCTCTTTGAGGAACATTCCCATGTAGAGGTTATAGGAGTTGATCCATGTTCTTGCAGAGAACATGGATGCCTGGAAGCATCGACATCCAAAGGCCTATGCTATCAGTGCGAAGGTTGTGCTTGCTTCCTTCTCGCCAGATGTGAAATTCTCAGCTCAGTCTTTGCGAAAGCACAACGAAGATCATTTTCCGCAGCAACTCTATTTTGGTATTTACTCTTGATAAGCAACAAGCTTGAGAAGCCGGTTTAACACAGATATGTTGTTGGAAACGGAAGAAGTAGACGCAACACAATCTCAGACAGTCCAGGATATAATTTTGATCCAGAATTTAATTACTGACATTGAAGAAAAATCATTTTTCGCTGCATCGCTGGTAATGAGTTCAATGAACTCTTCTTGTGCAATCTCAGGAACATCCTCAACTTAACTGTGAATGGACTTCTGGCAAGTGCAAATGGTGTGCCAGTTAAATTTGGAAAATACGCTGAAATTTCTTCTTCCAGCATTTCTAAGTGCTGTTTGACAGAAATTATAATTACATTTCTTGTGTCAAGTTCAATCTCATTTTATTCAAAGAAAGCGGATAAGTTGAGCAACATGTACGGTCTATTTTCAGCTAACTTTTTCTGCCAAAGCCGAAGTTTATTTGAAATGCTTGGATCTTTTCGGACAAATCTAGGCATGTTGCATTTGGTCCTTGCAGTGATAAATTTTGATTTGTTCAATATTGCAAATATTTCAACCAAGTAAGCAATTTTCAGCAGCTGTGTTTTGTCACTGAAAAGTGCTTCAAACACTCGCAACATCGACCCTCACCAAGTACAGAATAAGTAACCACAATCTAAAGTAAAAATAAAAATATGTAGACTAAATTTAAATTGAAACCCCAAGAAACCAGAGTCCACATGCAGTGCAATATCAGATAAATAAGAGATGCAGTTCCCCAATACTGCATAAAATATAAAAATAGCACAAAATCCAATAACTAAAATTAAATAAAATTATTTTTTCTACCTTTGTTGTCTGACCATTTTATTCTCTGATCATGCTGGTCCTGATCTGAGGCTTCAGCTTTCCTGTCTTCTCTTAGCTCTCTTTCTGTGGTCTATGGTCCATCTGCCATTTCTTATCTCTTCTTTTGTTTTCTTCACTTCCTTCCATCAGCCCGTTTCCAGTTCCAGTAACCCTCCCCAGTATCAGCCCCCTTTCCAGTTCTTCCCTCCCAGTACCTTCCAATGTCAACCGCCTTGCATTCCCATGACTGCAACTGGTGTCCATTCCCTTCCAGTCCCCCTCATTCCCCACTGTCCAGCCCCTTCTAGCCCAAATACCATCCCAGATATCAGCTCACGTCCACTCTCAGTGCCACCCCCGCCCCAGTCAGCTCCCTTCCAGTCGCCCTACCCTCTGTCCATCCCCCTTCCAGTGCCATTTGCATGTCAGCTCCCCCTTCCAGCCTCCTCCCCATTACCCAACCACCTGCCACTCCCATCCCCAAGTGTCAGCTCCCTTCCAGTCCCCCCTTCAGTACATCCCAGGTGTCAGCTCCTTTCCAGCCCCCTCCTTCCCCCGTGTCAGCTCCCTTCGTGTCCCCTCCTTCCCCTGGCAGACCCTCTCATTCTCCGTTCCCTTCCAGTCCTATTCTACCATCCTCCCGCCTCAGCCCATTTGTAGCCCTAGCCGCTAGTTTTCTTCCAGGGCCAGCAGCACTCTCCTCCCCTCCCCCATTAGCCCATTTCCAGTCCTATCCCCCTTCAGCCCACTCTAGTCCTAGCTCCCCAATCAGCCCATTACCAGTCCTAGCCCACTTCCAGTCCTAGACCCATCATCCCATTTCCAGTCCTAGACCCCCCCCATAGCCCACCAGTCCTAATCCCTCCCCCATCAGCCCATTTCTTGTCCTAGCCCCCCTAATCAGCCCATTTCCAGTTCTAACCCCCCTCCCGATCAGCCTATTTCGATTCTTAACCCCCCATCAGTCCATTTCCAGTTCTAGCCCCCTCCCGATTAGCCCATTTCCAGTTCTACCCCCCCATCAGCCCATTTCCAGTCCTAGCCACCCCTGATAGCCCATTTCCAGTCCTTACCCTACATTGAGCATTTAGATTCCTATACACCCCATCAGATCAGCCCATTTCCAGTCCTACCCCCCCATAGCCCATTACCAGTCCTAAACACCCCCATCAGCCCACTTCCAGTCCTAACCCCATCATCCCATTTCCAGTCCTAGACGCCCCCCATAGCCCATTACCAGTCCTAACCCCTCCCCATCAGTCCATTTCCAGTCCTAGCCCCCCATAGCCCATTACCAGTCCTAGCCCCCATAGCCCATTACCAGTCCTAAACACTCCCCTTCCAGTCCTGGCTCCCAGGGAAATAAAAACGCTCAAGTTGCTGCCACTGCCGAGTCTGCTTTTCGGCAGTGGCAGACTCACCTCTCCTTCCCTATAGCAGCCGCGGCTCCTGCTTCTTGGAACCGCGGCTGTGCTAGCGAGATCAGCTTAAACACAAAGCCAGCCAGTGCGGAGCCTTCCCATGCAGCGGCATCCCGCCCCCAAAGGAAGTAACTTCCTTTGCATACAACTTCCTTTGGGGCGGGATGCCGCTGCATGGGAAAGCTCCGCACTGGCTGGCTTTGTGTTTAAGCTGATCTCGCTAGCACAGCCGCGGTTCCAAGAAGCAGGAGCCGCAGATGCTATAGGGAAGGAGAGGTGAGAAGCGGCAGCGGCAGCAACTTGAGCATTTGGATTTTTTATATTTTTAACTTTTGAAGCCAAAGTGAGGCGGCTGTTTGGGGGACATTTTTTGCCACCTTTAAAACTTTGCCACCTGAGGCAGCCGCCTCACTTCGCCTCATGATAGAGCCGCCCCTGCCAGGATTTGTCAGGCGACCCCCCATGGGGGTCACAACCCACAGGTTGAAAACCACTGGTCTAAAGGAAGGTCCCGGGCACCCTGGAAGTCGAGCGACTCCACCTCTGAAGCCCTGGAATTGAAGGACTCAAAGTATCAATGAGTATGGTATTTACCCAAAGCTGAAGCTCAGTGTCGATAACGATGCTCCAAGGTATCAGCCTCGGTGAGAGTTTGGGTTGCGTACCAATATCGGTGATGGTTTCAAGGGAGGGAATGGGTGGCAGTGATGTCAACACCATCTGCATTAGCCCTGATGTCATGCCGGCAACTGGTTTCAATGTCAGTACCCATATCGATGGGTCAGTACCTGGAGCTAAGGACTTTATAGATACTGAGGCTGCCAGGAGAGCTGCTAGACATGGCCAGTATGCGGTGGTCTATCAAGGTTGCCGATGCTTGGGTATTGGTCACGGGCACTTATGCTACCGCACCAGAGCATGATACCAGTAGCTCTCTGGAGGTCAAGGCCTCGGAAGCATCTTGGAGCCCCTCTGTGGCTTTGGAGGACAGGGCCTCCCACTGAGGCTGTTCGGCAAGCTGATCCACCTCCGATGCAATGCCCGAGGGATCGCGATGCTTTGAGTGAGATCTACCCCTGGAGGTTTTGTCCTGCTTTGACACAGATTTGTGCTTAGACTTTGAAGATACCTGGGATCCATAAGAGGAGTATGAGGCCCTTGACAAAGTGGACATCAACGATATTGCATCTGAGGTGAAGAGTGTCCCAAATTTAGAGGCCCGGTTCTGTAGGCCTCGCCGTGTCATTTTCTGACAGAGGGGATACTCTTTCAGCTGGTGGTCTGAGCCAAGGCATTTTAAACACCAGTCATGTGTGTTAGTCACTGAGATAGTACTGGCACACTTTCAGCATTTTTTGAAACCACTAACTGGTTTCTCCATGCCTTCGAAGGATGGGAAGGCTATGGTAAGCTTAAGGCTTAAGGCCTAAGAGGGCGTCGAGACACCCGAGATTTTTTTTCTTAAAAGGAAAAATTAAGATTTAAAAGAAAAGGAAAAGAATAAGGGAACTGGCGAGGTCTTCGACGGTGCTGGCATCGACGGGAAGGCAGAGGAGCTATCTACAAAAAGAGAAGTTTTTCTGCGGTGACAGGATTTGCTTCCTGCTGGCTCCGCAGAATACCAAGAACTGAAGAGAGGGAGAGTTGGGAAGGGAGTTGTGTAGGCGCAGTGGGGTGCTCCACTGGTACTGTCGTCACCCATATGTCAAGACTACATTCCTGCTTGTTTCTGGAGATTAATTTTAGTTACACAATATTTTATTTATTCCAGTGATGTCACTAAATGGTCCCTTTATACTGAATATGACCTTGTTCATCTTAATTATCATACTTCTAACCTTAGATGTTAAAGGTAACTTAGGTAATCTTTCCCTTGCTTGGAACCCAGCATATTCATCTCTCTCCATGTGGACTACAAGTTTGATCTTGAATTCCTCCACCTTTGGGTCTTTCTCCTCCCTTCCTTTCTCCTCTTCAATTGATTTGTTGACCCATCCTTTATTCAGCTCACTCTCCTGCAGTTCCATCTCTCTCAGCTCCATCTCCTCCTGAACTGTTCTTTCTTTTCTGTGTTTTTCTTTCTTCTGGTACTCTCACCTAGGTCTCCTCCTTCTCCCTGTATTTCTTTTTCCACAGAAGCCCTTAGTTGCTTCAATATGTAAGCTCTGTAGAGCAGACACTCTTTTTGTGTACCTGCACAGTGCTGCATATAACTAGTAGAGCTATATAAATGATAACTTGTAGAAGTAACTGACTAGAAAATATCTGTGTCCCTGCCAATATTAAAGAAAGATGATCAGACTGACTGTGCAAATTATTGCACAATCGCTCATATCCTGCATATCAGCAAGATTCTATTCAAGATCATTCAGTGCAGATGGAACTAGAACTACCTGAAATGCAAGTAGGGTTCAGAGTAGTTACTCAACTGTAACAGGTGTTCTCCAGGAGCAGCAGGAATCAGTCCTCACATAAGGGTGACGTTGGCGACGACGGAGCCCTCGTGTGGAGCATTTCCCCAGCTTTCAAAGAAAGCCTTTGGGAATGCAGCGCGCATGCACGGTCCCCTTCCCGCCCAAGGGTGTCATCTTGCTCAGTCTGATGACATAGCTAAAAGACAGCAAAAACACAAAATGAATCATAAGACGGCAACTCAAAGGGGAGGAGGGAGGGTCGTGAGGACTGATTCCTGCTGCTCCTGGAGAACACCTGTTACAGGTGAATAACTACTCTTTCTCCAGGACCAAGCAGGAAGTCAGTCCTCACATATGGGACTCCCCAGCTTCAGGCTACCGGAAACCCAAGCTGAAAAATAAGCTCCCTCTAGAGCATCAGCATCCGTGAAAGAATCCTTTCTGAGAACGCCCCCGTACGGTAACCCAACACCAGGGCCGGAGGATAGGAGTTGCCTAAACCTCAAAGAGATTACGGAGTACCGCCTGTCCGAAAGCACTGTCCCTACGGGACTCCCTCTCGAGGCAGTAGTGAGCTACAAAAGTCTGGCTTGAAGACCAGGTAGCGGCCCGGCAGATGTCTGGCAATGGAACAAAGTGGAGATAGGCTACTGACGCGGCCTTCGCCCTGACACGGTGGGCCGTGACTCGACCCTGCAAGGAGAGGCCGGCTGCCCTGTACGCCCAGGCGATACAATCTGCTACCCAATGGGACAACGTACGCTTGGAGACAGGCAACCCCAGTTTATTAGGGTCAAAAGACACGAAGAGCTGAGCAGCCCTTCGATGCCCTGCGTACGGTCTATGTAAAAGGACAATGCCCTTCTACAGTCCAGGGTATGCAGGACTGTTTTAGCCCAGCTGGCATGCGGCCTAGGGAAGAATGTTGGAAGAACCACCTCCTGATTGAGGAACTTAGGGTGAGTCCGCAAGACCACCCTGTTCTTATAGAACCGTGTGTACGGTCTATCAGAAACCAGAGCTTGTAGTTCACTCACATGCCTGGCCGAAGTAAGAGCCACCAAGAACAATGCCTTCCAGGAAAGGAAGCATAAATGACAGGTAGCCATCGGCTCAAACGGTGGGCAAGTAAGTTTCTGAAAGACCACATTTAAATCCCACTCAGGGGCTGGTGGACGGATCGGAGGCTTGAGCAGAAGCAGGCCTCTGAGGAAGCGGGACACCAAGGGGTGGCCCGACAGAGATTGGCCCTCTACCTGTGAGTGGTGTGCCGATAGAGCACTGAGGTGGACCCGAACAGAGTTGGATTTAAGGCCTAGTTCTGAGAGGTGGAGCAGGTACTGCAGCACCACTGGAACCAGGCACGAAAAAGGATCCTCCTGGCGCTGAGCACACCAGGTAGAGAACCTACGCCACTTGAGGGCATAAGATTTCCGGGTGGATTGCCTCCTAGAGACCAAAACCACCTCTTCCACTTCCATAGGTAGAAGTAAGGGGGCCAGAACTACCCTTTCAGCAGCTAGGCCATCAGACTGTGGGACCTGTTGGGGTGCAGGAGAGACCCCTGATCCTGAGATAGGAGATCGGGCTGCACCCCCAGAGGGAGTGGAGTGTCCACCGCCAACTGCAGAAGGAGTGGAAACCATGGTTGCCTCAGCCATCTGGGAGCTACCAGAATCAACGGGGCCTTGTCCTGAAGAACCATGAACAAGGTGCGGGCCACTAGAGGCGTGGGAGGAAACGCATACAGTAGGCCCGTAGACCAAGAGATTAGAAACGCATCTGCTGCTATTCGGAGAGGATGCGGTTGCCTGGAACAGAACCTGGGTAGCTGACGGTTCAGTGGACTCGCAAAGAGATCGATGGTTGGAAGACCCCATTTTAGAAAGATCCTTTGGACCACCAGGGGATTCAAATGCCAGTCGTGAGGCTGTAGAATCCTGCTCAATCTGTCTGCCAGGGAATTTTCCTGGCCAGGCAGATAAACTGCCTTGAGAAACGTGTTTGATTGCCAAGGAGCACAGGGCCTGCGCCTCCTGACACAGAAGTTTGGAGCCTGTGCCCCCTTGCTTGTTCACGTAGAACATTGCCACCTGATTGTCTGTCTGAACTAAGACAGACTGGTGAGAGAGAACATGAGAGAAAGTCTGTAGATCTAAGCGGATAGCTCTCAACTCCAACAGATTGATCTGCTGTGTGGACTCCCAAGGAGACCAGAGGCCCTGAGTGCAAGCCCCCTGGCAATGTGCACCCCAGCCCTGAAGGGAAGCATCGGTTGTCAGCACCTGTGTGTGTGGAGGCGCCTGAAAAGGCACCCCCGGACCAGGTTCGGGAGATGCAGCCACCACCTTAAGGAGGCTGCCAGCAGTTTGGGCACCCTTATCTTGTCTTTCAAGTCACCTGTGGCTTGCACCCACTGAGCTCTGAGGCACCACTGAGCAGGTCGCATGACTTGGAGGCTCCCCTGGAAAATAGGAGGGGAGTAACTGGTTGAAGTGGAGCAAATAGCCCTTTTGGACTATGCTCAGTACCCAGGTATCCCCTGTTATGGCTGACCACCTGTGGGCGTACAGTGTCAGCTGGCCTTCTGTGCTGAGAGGAGCCAGCTGAGGAGGAGAGGCTATGCAGTGGGAGTCAAAACCCCGCTCCCTGCTGTCCAGGAGCCGGAGCTGATGGCTTGGGGGTTTTCTGCCTACGGGGCCCATGTCCCTGCCCCTTGGCCTGCTGACCCTGATGGGGAGCTGTAGAGGCCTGAAATTGAGGGTAGGATTTGTAGGCAGTAGCCTTCCTCGGGTAAAAGGGCTTTTTCCCCGAGCCCTTCTTAGGAGGGGCAGAGGTTTTCCTGGACAGCCTTGTCCTGGTGAGAGTCTCAGGCTCGAGTTCTGCAGTCTTTTCAGCCATGGGTTTGCCAAAAAGGTTCTCACCTCGGCAAGGGACATTGACCAACTTGTCCTGTACCCATGGCTCGAGGTCCGATGACTGTAGTCAGGCCTGACGGTGTGCACCGATGCCGGCCACGGCTACTCGGGCCGAAGCCATCATAGGCTGCTCGAGAGATAAACTTTGAGCACTCTCGAATCCCTGATGACACAAAGCCCTAAACGTCTGCAAAGGTTCCTCGGAGAGGCCAGCTGAGAACCCGGCAATCTCCTTTGCCAGGTCTCGGAGGTACATGCCCATGTACAGCTGGTAAGTCTGGACATGGCAAGCCAGCATAGAGCCCTGGAAGCACTTTCTACCGAGGGCATCCAGGTTTCGGGCCTCCCGGCTGGGGGGCACCGAGGAGTGCATCTTCTGACTCTCCAGACGATGCATGGCCGATTCCACAACCATGGAATGGTGCGGTAATTGTGCCTTTTGGAACCCGGAGCTCTTGCGGACTCGATAGATGGAATCGACCCGCTTGCTGAGAACCGGCGCCAAGGCCAGTGCCTCCAACATGCGGAAGAGCAGCCGTTCCAGCATCAGAGGAACCGGTACAGTAAAGGCCTCCTTAGGCGGAGAGTCATACCGGAGGGCCTCGAGCTCCTCGGCTCGAGGCTCCTCCTCGGGATCCGCGGGGAAGGCCAAGGCTTTGGCCATGCCCCTCACAAAGTCCGGGAACGGGTATGCTCCAGTGGGGACCGTCTCCGAGGCTCGGACTCAGGCGAGTCCGATGGGACGCACCGGGTCTGGAAAGTGTCCGGGGACTCATCGTCCTCTGTCTCCCACGCGGACCCCTCCAAGGAGGAATCGAGCGGCTCTGGCTGGGCGGGCATCGATGCCATCTGCCCCGACGCTGAGGGCACCGGCGTCGACGACCTCAGCCCCGAGCGGGAGGCCGAGGGGGACCTTGGCCGAGGATCGACTCGAGACCGCATCGACTCGAGGATCGGCTCGGCTCGGCCTCCGGGATTGACTTGGATGTCAAGGTCCCGGTGTTCGGGGCAGATGCACATGTGAAACCGGTGATCAGTACCCGCTGCCGCTCCACGAAGGCAGCCAAGCTGCTCTCCAAGGCCGTCAACCTGAGACTCAGCTCAGGAGACTCAGCAGCCCCTGACTCGGGCCCCGACAGCGTCGGCTCCCCCGGAGGGGAGTCTACGAGGACAACAGCACTCACATGACTCGGGGACTCCGGCTCCACTCGAGGCAACTTGGCAGACCTCTCCAACTCCAAGGACAGGGATGGCGGTCGGGGCTATGCAACCTGGCCCTCAAGGGGCCAAGAGCGTCCACCAATGACGCCCTCGCGGGTTTCTTCTTCCTTCTGTGTTCCCGAGAAGGAAACCCCCTTTCAGAGGAGAATCGACGGTGCTCGGGGTCGGACTCCCAAGATGTCGAGGCCTCTGACGAGGTCCGGGCCCGGCCGGACGCGGAGTCAGAAAAAAGTCTTTCACGCTGATGCTGATGGCTCCTCAGCGCCTTAGAGGACATTTTGCCGCACGGTGAACAGACCACCGGGTCATGGTCGGGCCCGAGGCACCGGAGGCAGCAGTCATGTGAGTCGGTGAGAGACATTAGCTTCTTACACCGATCACATTTCTTGAACCCGCTGGCAGCCATCAGGGGAAAAAGGACCCCTGCAAGGTCAAAAGAACAGACTGCCAGTGAAAAAGAGAAAAAAAGCGAGAACGCTAGTCACGAAGGACAAAAACCAAAAAACTAGCTCCGGGCTCGATACCGGTGTACCGGACCCAGGCGGGAAGGGGAACCGGCGTCGAACCGGGGAAAAAAAACACGAATCCAACGCAGGAAAAATTCAACTTTTTACTGAATGATGAGACACGTCCGTCGGGCTCCGCGGAAAAAAAAAGACTGAGCAAGATGGCACCCTTGGACGGGAAGGGGACCGCGCATGCGCGCTGCATTCCCAAAGGCTTTCTTTGAAAGCTGGGGAAATGCTCCGCACGAGGGCTCCGTCGGCGCCGACATCACCCATATGCGAGGACTGACTTCCTGCTTGGTCCTGGAGAAAGGAAAGGGTGAGGAAAAAGAGACATTATCGCAGATGTGAGATGGATCCTTGAAAAGACAAAAGAATACCAAAAAGATATCTGTGTTTTATTGACTGAGCAAAGCCTTTGATTATGCAAGTCATGAAAAACTCTGAATCATATTAAGAAGCATTGCTGTACTAAAACACCTGATAGTCCTAATGCACAACCTTTGCATTAATTAAGAAGCAACAGTTTGAACAACAAGGAGAAATAGAATGGTTTAAAAATCAGCAAAGGTGTAGGTTGCATATTTTCCCCATACCTGTTTAATTTATAGGCAGAACAAATCAGAGAAATATTACTGTACGAAGACAGATGAGGTGTGAAGACAGGTTGTAAGACTGAACAACCTTCTCTATGCTGACACCATATTACTAGCTGAAAGAGAAGGTGATCTGAAACATCTGCTTAGGAAGAGCAAAGAATATAGTCTTAAAATGGGCCTGTACCTTACATGAAGATGACAAAGATCCTGAACACTAGCAAAATCAGTCATTTCATCCTTGATATAGTAGAAATATTAGACAACTTTAATCTGCTTGGATCCATAAAGAAACGACAAGCAGTCAAGAAAGCTGATGATGCATTGCTCTTGGCAGAACAGCTATGAAGGATGTAGCCAAGATTCTCAAATGCAGAGATGTATCTCTACACACAAAGATTCTACTGGTCCATGCTAATATCATCATATGGATGCGAAAGTTGGACAGTGAAGAAGACAGGAAGAAAATAGATTCCTTCAAATTATGTTGCTGGCAAAGAATACTGTGTATACCATGGACTGCCCAAATTAAAAATTAGTCGGTACTAGAAGCAATCAAACCTAAACTTTCTTTAGAAGCTGTGAGAGCCAGAGGGAAAGGGTTGACAGTCCAAACTGCAGGCATTTGCAGTGGATGTGCTCCATGAGGTGGTAGAGGTATTAGGTGACATCAGATGGAAGAAATGAGAAAAAACACACTTATCTACAGAGCACAAGAGAGAGAAGGCATAATTAGCATGGGCATGCCAGTTTGACATGGGGCCTAGTGTGGAAACTGTCAGAAGATCAGAGAACTAATAAGATATATTTCCTATATTTCTTGAAAATAAGGGATGGAAAGACAAATCAGGTGAAAAAATTGAATAAGTGGGAAAAGGGTCAGATAACAGGGAATAAATCTGACAAAGGTCTGAGCAAATGGTTATATACAAGGCCATAAAGGGTCAACAGGTCAGCAGGAATGGGAGTGCAGATATAACAAGACAAAGGAAGGAATGGAAGAGAGAATCCAGATGCCTGGAATTGAAAGCAAAGGGACTAGATCAGGGGCATGTGATGGATGTCATCTAACTGGATTTCAGCAAAGCCTTTGATACTGTTCCTCATAGGAAGCTTATCAATAAACTCAGCAGTTTGGGGATGGGTCCCAAGGTGGTGAACTGGAACAGAAAGTGGATGACTGACAGATGACAGAAGGTGATGGTAAATGGAGATCACTTGGATGAAAGGAGAGTGATTAGCGGGGTGCCCCAGGGTTCGGTCCTGGGCCTGGCACTGTTCAATGTATTTGTGAATGATATTGCTGAAGGACTGAATGGAAAAGTCTGTCTTTTTGCAGATGACACGAAAATTTGCAACAGAATGGACTCCCTTGAGGGGGTGGATAACATGAGGAAAGAGCTACAAAAGCTGGAAGAATGGTCTAATGCTTGGCAGTTAAGATTTAATTCAAAGAAGTGCAGTGTCATGCACTCGTGAAGCAGAAATCCAAGGGAAATGTACGCGATAGGGGGCGAGAGGTTGGTGTACACAGACCAGGAGAAGGACCTTGGTGTGATTATTTCTGAGGATCTCAAGGTGGCAAAACAGTGCGACAAGGTAGTGGCAAAAGTCAGGAGGATGTTTTGCATACAAAGAGGAATTACCAGCAAAAAGGAAGAGGTACTAATGCCACTGTATAAGTCAGTGATGAGGCCTCACTTGGAATACTGTGTTCAGTTTTGGAGACCATATCTTGTAAAGGATGTAAAAAGACTGGAAACTGTTCAGAGGAAGGCGACCAAAATGATTTGGAGCCTGTGTCAGAAGCCTTATGAGAAAAGACTTGAAGACCTAAATAATGTACACTCTGGAGGAGAAGAGGGATAGGGGAGATATGATTCAGACCTTTAAATACTTAAAGAGAAATAATGAACAAACAAACCTCTTCCAAAGACAGGGAAGCTGTAAAACTAGAGGGCATAACAAAGCTTCAAGGGGGTAAATTGAAAGGCAATGTCAGGAAATACGTTTTCACCGGAAAGGGTGGTGGATGCTTGGAATGCCCTCCCAATGGAAGTGGTGGGGGCAAATACAGTGACAGAATTCAAAACGGCATGGGACAGACACAGTGGATCCCTTTTACAGCAACAGGATAAAATCAAAATAAACTTAACTATCTAATTTCTCAACAAACAGGGGGGTCCTACACGGAGCGGTGGGTTCATCCCTAAACAAAGACATGGGGAGGGGTGCACTGTTCCCTCTAAGCTGTGAGCGTGTGCGCGCGCACACACCTCGCCGGGCGAGCGCACATACTTTACAACAGAGCGCACAAAAATTACAGCTCTGATTCTGATAGAAAACAACAGACGTCTTAAAATTTAAAAGTTATGATCGTAATTACTAGAAATTTCCCGCTTCATTTAGTAATCATCTATTTTCATTTAATTTGATTAAAATCAATGTGGTGTACATACTGTATTCTGACGTGTAGTCAAATTTTAAAGTATATAACTCAGAGTGTCGTTATGTGGCGCACAAAAATTTAACCTTCCTTTAAAAGCTGCACACAGCTGATATTTTATGCGCACACAGCCTACAGAAAATTAGAGGGAACATTGGAGGGGTGGCCTGCACGGAACGGCAGGTGCACCTACTCTTGCTATCTTACTAGCAGACTAGATGGACCATACTGGTCTTTATCTGCCGTCATTTACTATGTTAATTAAAGGGACTAATTGGAAAAGAAAAACTATATAATGGGACAGAACGTTTAAGGATTGGGAACTTACAACCCATTTTCTGAAGAAGGTGGTTTGTAAATTTCCACTGCATGTCTGCTAATAAGTGAGTGGGTATGATTCTGATTCTTTGTGCTCTGTGAAAGGTTTTCCTTAGTTTATCTTTGAGTGCAGCTAGGAACCATATATCCTTCTCTTTCACTGTACTAGGATCTGTCCATGGACAGGAAATTTCTTAATTACTTTATAGCTGTAAACTTGTAAGAAGAGGGTGAGGGAAATTCTCTAAGTTACTTTGTATTTAGTTAGTTTTGTTACACTTCCTGTATGCTTGCTTCTGTGATATAAGAAAGAAATAAGGATTTTTTTTGTAAGAAAAATCTGTGAGAATATTGTGCCAGGTACAAGTATAATCTGCATGAGGTGTATTTATTGGGAGGAGATGGTAGGCTCTCCCTGTGTATGTGCTAGTTTGCAAGGTTTTGTTCCCCTCTTGCACGGAGGAGGAGGAGGGTTCCATACAAAGCTCAAAAAGACTGACTTTCATACTTTGGTCACATCATATGAAGAGAAAAATCAATAAAGACATCATGCTTGGCAAGGTTAAAGGTCAGCACAAAAGAGGAAAGCTAGCAATGTGATGGACTGATACAACAGCAGCTATGGATGCCACCCTATCAACAATTAATCGCCTGACTGACGACCGAGCACAGTTTATGACAACTATCCAGAGGGTCGCCATGAGTCGATATCAATTCGATAGTACTTAACGACAAGAAGCTCATGCTGCTCTTCGAAGAATTAGATCTAAAGACTCAAGGGCTCTTAAAACACATCTGCATGCCCTCATCATAACATGGTTGGACTATTGCAACTTACTGCTCGGCGGTGTCCCAAAATACAGCTGCAAAGAAAAATCGATCATGTAATACCCCTTCTTTTGAAGCAACACTGGCTTCCCGTGGCAAGCTGCATTAAACTTAAGATCCTTCTTATAAATACTATTACTGATCATTTCTACAGAACTACAGGGCATACGCAGTGCTGTACAGACAGACATTATGTCAGGCTTCCTATCAACCTCCTCACTCTTTTGATTCCTTAAACCCCTCAAAGATCATTGAAATCCTTGCAAGCCAACTATCAGTCAATGCCCTCTAAAACAAAACTTGCACTAGATTTTTTTTTCAGAACACTGCATTCCGTTACCACGTCCAAGTCTCTCATCTATGGCACTCACTTTCCCAGGATCTACATCAAGAGCTTATTTAAGAAGTATAAGAAGGGTCTAAGGGGCTTGTTTACAATTTATCGGATGAAAGCAATGGGGCCGCGGCTCCGATAACGATCGGAAACCGCTACCGTGGCTTTGTAAACAAGTCCCTAAAACTTGATTTTTAACAAAGCTTTCAATTAACTCTTGATTAATTTGTTTTCCTTACTTCAGCTCTCTCTGATTTAGTTTTGCTTATGATTCCATATAGCATTTTCTTCACCCCAGCATTTCTCAGCCATGTGTTCAAAGGAATTATTGCTGTTCTATTCATCCCTTCCATATACAGCATTAGTAAAGAGTAGTTACTCACCTGTAACAGGTGTTCTCCAGGAGCAGCAGGAATCAGTCCTCACATATGGGTGTCATCGGCGCCGATGAAGCCCCAGCGGAGCATTTCCCCAGCTTTCTATGAAAGCCTTTGGGAATGCAGGCACGCATGCGCGGTTCCCTTCCCGCCTAAAGGTGCCATCTTACCTCAGTCAAATGACAAAGCTAAGAACAGCATACAAAAATGAAAAATAAACTATGTACAACTGCAACCCCCAGGGGAGGAGGGAGGGTTGTGAGGACTGATTCCTGCTGCTCCTGGAGAACACCTGTTACAGGTGAGTAACTACTCTTTCTCCAGGACCAAGCAGGAAGTCAGCCCTCACATATGGGTGACTCCCAAGCTCTGGGCTACCGAGGAACCCAGGCTGAACAAGAGACCTCCCTCTAGTCTCAGCAGCAAAGAAAGGCTTTTCAAGGACACAACCTCCACCGGTAGCCCAACAGAGGGCAGGAGGGCAGGAGTTGACTAAACCTCAAAGAGATTCTGGAGTACTGCCTGGCCAAAAGCACTGTCCCTACGGGACTCCCTCTCTAGGCAGTAATGGGCTGCAAAAGTCTGGCTTGAAGACCAAGTTGCAGCCCTGCAGATGTCTACCAAGGGCACAGAGCGGAGATGAGCCACTGAGGCAGCCATTGCCCTGACACGGTGGGCCGTGACCCTATCCTGCAAAGGAAGGTCAGCCGCCCTATAAGCCCAGGTGATACAGTCAGCTACCCAGATGGACAAGGTATGCTTGGACACAGCCAACCCCAACTTACTGGGGTCAAAGAATACGAAGAGCTGGGTAGCCCTTCTATGCCCCTGCGTACGGTCAAGGTAGAAGGATAAGGCCCTCCTAGAGTCCAGGGTATGCAGGACTGCTTCAGCCTGGCTGGCATGAGGCCTAGGGAAGAATGTTGGAAGAACCACCTCCTGGTTGAGTCGGAAAGAGGAGACAACCTTAGGGAGGAACTTTGGATGAGTCCTGAGGACTACCCTGTTCCTATAAATCCTGGTGCAAAGTCTATCACAGACCAGGGCCTGAAGCTCACTCACTCGCCTAGCCGAGGTAAGCGCTATCAGGAAGAGTGTCTTCCAGGAGAGGAAGCATAGTGGACAAATAGCCATCGGCTCAAAAGGTGGGCGAGTCAGTTGCTGCAAGACCACATTCAGCTCCCACTCAGGGGCAGGAGGACGGATGGGAGGCTTGAGCAGAAGCAAGCCCCTAAGAAAGCAGGACACCAAGGGGTGACCAGACAGAGAATGTCCCTCCACCAGAGAGTGGTGAGCTGCTAGAGCTGAGAGGTGGACCCAAACAGAATTGGACTTAAGTCCCTGATTTGATAAGTGCAGTAAGTACTGAAGCACTACTGGCACAGTACAGGAGAAAGGATCCTCTGTATGAAGCTAACACCACACAGAAAACCTTTTCCATTTGAGAGCATAGGTTTTCCTAGTGGACTGTTTCCTAGAGGCTAGGACAACCTCCTCAACTTCCTGAGGGAGGCCCCAGGGAGCCAAAACTACCCTTGCAGCCTCCAGGCCATCAAATTGAGAGCTTTGAGATTGGGGTGCAGAAAGGAACCCTGCTCCTGTGAGAGAAGGTCGGGTTGCAACCCCAGAGGTAGTGGAGGATCCACCACCAGTTGAAGCAGAAGAGGAAACCAAGGCTGTCTCGGCCACCTGGGAACCACCAGCATGACTGAGGCCTTGTCCTGAAGAATCTTGAAGAGAGTCCGGGACACCAAGGGCATGGGAGGAAACGCATAGAGGAGGCCCTGAGACCAGGATATCAGAAAAGCATCCACTGCTATCCGCAGAGGATGCAGTTGCCTGGAGCAGAACCTTGGCAGTTGCTTGTTCATTGAGCTGGCAAAGAGGTCTATCAAAGAAAGACCCCATTTTAGGAAGATTTTCTGAACTACTGAAGGATGCAGCTGCCACTCGTGGGGCTGCAGTATTCTGCTTAACCTGTCTGCCAGATAGTTGTCCTGGCCTGGAAGGTACACAGCCTTGAGGAGCATGTTGTGCTTGAGTGCAAATGAACAAAGGTCCTGAGCCTCCCGACAAAGGATCCTGGACCCAGTCCCGCCCTGTTTGTTCACATAAAACATGGCAACTTGGTTGTCTGTCTGAATCAGGACAGACTGGCGAGCCAGGGTAGGAGTGAAAGCTTTAAGTGCTAATCGAATAGCTCTGAGTTTGAGGAGATTGATCTGATGTGCAGCTTTCCAAGGAGACCACAGGCCCTGGGTGCACTTGCCCAGACAATGAGCCCCCCAGCCTTGCAGGGAGGCGTCTGTGGTCATCACTACTGTGTACCCTGGAATCTGAAAAGGCACCCCCTTCAGTAGATTGGGTGGGTGCAGCCACCAGTTGAGGGAGTGCAGAAATTGTCTGGACACCCTTATCCTTTCTCTGAGGCTGCCTGTGGCCTGTGACCACTGAGCCCGAAGGCACCACTGTGCAGGCTGCATATGGAGCCTGGCATTGGGGGTCACATGGACTGTCGAAGCCATGTGGCCTAGAAGTCTCAGGCAGAGTCTGGCGGAGACCAGGGACCTGCTGAGAAACTGATCTGCCAAGGCCATCAACCTTTGGGCCCAGTCTGCTGGCAAGAAAGCTTTTGCCAGCAGAGAGTCCAGCCGTGCTCCTATGAACTCCAATTTATTTATTTAGCTGCATTTATATCCCGCTTTTCACCGGGTCAAAGCGGTTGGGGGATACATTTAACACAAGGGGATATGAGACACATACACTAATACTTACAGGGAACATGGGCAATGGAGGGTTAAGTGGCTTGCCCAAGACCACAAGGAGCACCTGTGGGACTAGAAACCCCAGTCCTTCTGGCCCAAGGTTGCTGTCCTCTAGTGGGATTTGAACCACCAACCTTCCGGCCCGTAGTACCTTGCCCCAACCACTAGGCCACTCCTCCCTCCCAAGTTCTGGGAGGGGAGGAAAGTGGACTTTGCGAAGTTTATGACAAACCCCAGCCTTTGGAGAAGAGCAATAGTGTTGAGGGTGGCTTGTTTGGCCTCCTGGCACGTCTGACCCCTGATGAGCCAGTCGTCCAGGTAGGCCGCCGCCACCACTGCTAGGCACTTTGTGAAGACTCTGGGGGCGGAGGTGAGGCCGAAAGGCAGCATTCTGTACTGATAATGGTTTCCTCCCACAATGAACCTGAGGTACTTTCTGTGGTCTGGATGAATGAGGATGTGAGTGTACGCATCCTTTAGATCTAAGGAGCATAGCGAATCTCCCTGCTGGAGGTAGGGCAGAAGGGTTCCAAGAGTAAGCATCTTGAACTTTTCCTTCACTAGGAACTTGTTGAGATTCCTGAGGTCCAGAATGGGTCGAAGGCCACCGGTTCTTTTGGGCACCAGGAAATACCTGGAGTAGAAACCGTGACTTTGTAAGTGGGGAGGCAAAGGCTCCACCGCCCTGTCCACCAACAGACCATGAAGCTCTTGAAGAAGGTCTGTGTGCAGGGGAGGCCTTGGAGGCTCCCCTGGAAAATATGGTGGAGGCAGTTGGTGAAAATGCAGGGCATAGCCCTTGTGGACTATGTCCAACACCCAACTGTCCCCGGTGATGAGGGGCCACTGGTGGGCAAAGAGGGCGAGGCGACCTCCTGTGCAGGGATGGGAGAGCAATGGAGGAGAGGCTACGCTCAAGGAGTCAAAAACCCCCACCCTGCTGAGTGGTAGCAGGGGCCGGAGGCTTGGGGGTCCTCTGCCTACGGGGCCCATTACCCTGGCCCTTGGCTTGCTGACCCTGGGGGGCAGCTTGGGCATCCTGATACTGCGGGTACTGTTTGTAGGCAGTGCCCTTCCTCGGGTAAAAGGGCTTTTTACCCGAGCCCTTCCTTTTATGAGAAGGGGCAGAGGTCTTCGACAGCCTTGTCCGGGTGAGGTGCTCAGTTTCGAGCTGAGCGGCCTTCTCAGTCATGGGCTTGCCAAAAAGGTTTTCTCCTCGGCAAGGGACATCGACCAACTTGTCCTGAACCCATGGCTCGAGGTCCGATGACTGCAGCCATGCCTGGCGTCGAGCCACGATGCTGGCTGCCGCAACTTGGGCCGAAGCCTCGAAGCCATCGTAGGTGGTGCGGGACATGAACTTTGAGCAGTCCCGAATCCCCGAGGCCAAGGACTAAAATCTCTGCAAGGGTTCCCCGGAGAGACCAGCAGAGAACCCGGCCAACTCCTTGGCCAGATCCCGCAAGTACATGCCCATGTACAGCTGGTAGGACTGGACACGGCAGCAAGCATCGAGCACAGGAAGCACTTTCTACCGACGTCATTGAGGTTCCGGGCCTCCCTGCCAGGGGGCACCGCGGAGTGCATCTTCTGGCTCTTCAGACGATGCATGGCCGATTCCACAACCATAGAATGGTGTGGTAGCTGTGCCTTCTGAAAACCAGGGCTCTTTCGGAGTCGATAGATCGAGTCGACTCGCTTGCTGAGAACCGGCGCCGAGGCCGGTGCCTCCCACATACGGAAGAGGAGCCGTTCCAGCATCGGAGGAACCGGGACAGTAAAGGCCTCCTTCGGAGGAGAGTCATTCTGTAGGGCCTCGAGCTCTTCAGCTCGAGGCTCCTCCTCGGGGTCCGCCGGAATAGCCAAGGCAGCGGCCATATCCTGGACGAACTCCGAGAACCGAGTATCCTCCGGGGGGGGACCTACTCCGGGGCTCAGACTGCGGTGAGTCCGACAGGAAGCACCGAATCTTGAAGGTATCAGGAGACTCCTCGTCCTCCGTCTCCCAAGCTGACTCATCTGAGGAAGTGTCAGGGTCTGACCCCGCGAGGCCCTGGAGCACCCACCCCGACGCCAGAGGCACCGGCGTCAACGCCCTCGGTCCCGAACGGGAGGTCGAGGGAGACCGTGACCGAGGTCGACTCCGAGCCACGATGGACTCTAGTATCGGCTCGGTCTCCGGGGTCGACTTTGAAGTCGATGTCCCGGTGGTCGGGGCAGATGCGCCAGACAGGCTGGCCATCAGTGCCCGCTGCTGCTCCATGAAGGCAGACAATCTGCTCTCCAAGGCTGTCATCCTGAGACTCAGCTCGGGAGACGCAGCAGCCACCGACTTGGGCCCCGGACATCGGCTCCCTGGGAGGAGAGTCCTGGAGGACTACGGGGCTTACGTGTCCAGCAGACTCCGACTCCACACGAAGAACTTTTGCAGGCTTCTCTTGTTCCACGGGCCAGGGGCGACAGTCGGGGGTCTTAGACCTAGCCCTCGAGGAGCCAGGGACCTCCTCCGACGATGCCCTCGCGAGCCGCTTCTTCCTCTTGCGTTCCTGGTCAGGGGACCCCCTGTCCGAGGAGCTTCGACGGCGCTCGGGATCGGAATCCCGAGATGTCGAGGCCTCAGACGAGGTCCGGGCCCGGCCGGAGGCTGAGTCTGAGAAAAGCCTTTCTTTTTGCTGCTGTCGACTTCGGAGTGCCTTGGAAGACATCTTTCCACATGGCCCGCACGACTTAGGGTTGTGGTCGGGCCGAGGCACCGAAGGCAGCAGTCGTGTGTGTCGGTGAGAGACATTAATTTCTTACACCAATCACACTTTTTAAAACCACTGGAAGCCATCGGGGAAAAAAGAGTCCCCGCGAGGTCAAAGGACCGGCCTTCCAGGGAAAAATGGAAAAAGGGCGCGAACGCCAGCCACGAAGGGCAAAACCCGAAAAGAAGAATCAGGCTCGATACCGGTGTACTGAACCCGGCGGGAGGGGAACCGGCGTCAAACCGGAAGACAAAAAAAAGCAAAAATCGCCAAAAAATTCTAATTTTAACAGGGAGAACAGGACACACGTCCGGTGGGCTTCACGGAAAAAAGAGACTGAGGTAAGATGGCACCTTTAAGCAGGAAGGGAACCGCGCATGCGTGCCTGCATTCCCAAAGGCTTTCATAGAAAGCTGGGGAAATGCTCCGCTGGGGTTTCATTGGCGCCGATGACACCCATATGTGAGGACTGACTTCCTGCTTGGTCCTGGAGAATTGTCCATTTATTGTTGTGTTACTGAATTAAGATTGCTATGGGGTTTTTTTAGTTTGTTTTTTTTATTTGTTTGATTTTACAAATACAATTACAATACACCAAACGTATTGTGAAATAACCAGACACAGGAAATATATAAAGGTAATTCAAAAACAACTGACAAAAAATACTGGCTTAGCAGCTCACATATCGGAGAGCAGTCAAACATTTGAGAAGAGATTAACAAAACATTATTTAAGAACCCCTATTTCCAATCATCAAAAATAATAAAAAATCAAATAAGAAAATTATACTGTTTCCGACACAGGATCCGGTCTATTAGTCAGAAAGGTTTCCAACTGCAAGTGGTCAGTAAAGACATACCTAACCCCATCAACCATACCGAAACACATACAAGGAAAACAGAGGAACAAAGTTCCTCCTGCAGCCAAAACCCTAGGCTTCAGCAGCAAGAAGGATTTTCTCCTGAGTTGTATAGCCCAATTAACATCATGAAACAAAGATACCGTCTGACCATGGAAAGTAAAATCATTTTTTTAAGAAATAACCCTTCAAAATTCGCAATTTATCATCCTCAGCTAGCAGGGTTATGATCAAGATGGTGCGGGAGGGGATAAGAGCATTAGAAGATTCTAAGAAATCAGTCAAATCAGGTTCAATTCCTACCTCCACCCACCCCTCATCATCGCTCTGTGACAAGCCGCGTACAGGCAAATAGAAACTTTTTTATACCACAATACTATCAACATCTGGTCAACATAATACAAATTTGCAATAATTTCTAAACAAAGCTACGGGAGTAAGTAATTTTGTTTTGGGGAAATTCAAACAACTCAAATTCTTGACCATGATTACATTTTTCAGAGATTCCATTCATTTAAACAATACATATTTATCCTTCATATCTTGAGCTCCGGCTGAATGGGTCAGAGCTATCTGCCCCTCTAATTTATCAACACGTTGAGTAGTACCAGTCAACCGAACCTCAATCTCCATAGTTTTTTGTACAACCTGTTCTGAAAATCTTACAGACTGATCAATGAAACCATGCAAAAGTTCCTTTGTTTCTGAAACAAGTTTCCAAATGTCCAATAAGGTAACATCAGTAGGAGGCAGCATCAATACCGAAACTTACCCAGGTACCTTTCCAACTAAGCAAATAGGCTTTAAAATAGTAACAATCTGGGTCTGGGAGGACTCGTCAACAGGAGCTCAACCTTCAGCCCCAGAGACAATCCCCAGAGAGTGAGAACCCCACTCGCTGTCAACAGTGCAGTACCCGGATTAGGGGGTGGAGTCCTAATGGTGGGACTAAGAGATGCTGCCACAGATTCGGTGGAGGATGACTCCACCTGCTGTGAGCAAGACCCAGCCCCTGCACCTACTAACAAAATTAAATGTAAATCCATAGGTCTTAGCACATCTTTTGGTGTAGGCACAGAAATTGTAGAGTTAGCACCTGCTTGCTTAGGCTTCCTCTCTCCCCCCACCCCCCCAATCCTTGGGCATCTCCTGTGACAATACTCAGGCCAAAAGGCCCAAAGGAGCACCAAAGGGGCGCGAGATGTGGCCACGGAACAGCTGTAGGGTTGTAAATAGGACATCTGGTCACCCTTTGATGATGTCCACACAAGCGCTCCTCCAACATGCACCAAAAAAACAGGGGATAGCAGTACGCTCCTCTCCAACTCCTGCTCTAAATGAGCAGAACAGCTGCGGGGATGTAAATAGGGCACCTGGTCACTCCTTGATGTCAGCACAAGCGCTCCTCCAGTGCTCCTCCAAAGTGTGCCGGGAAACCGGGGGATATAGCGTAGTTACTCACCTCTTAACAGGTGTTCTCCGGGGACAGCAGGAATCAGTCCACACATATGGGTGACATTGGCGCCGACTGAGCACTACATGGAAGCATCACCCCAGCTTTCAAAGAAAGCGTTTGAGAGATGCACTACGCATGCGTGGTCCCCTTCCTGCCCAAGGGTGCCATCTTGCTCAATGACATAGCCAAGACAGCAAAAAATGGTACAACTAAGGCAACTCTATGGGGAGGAGGGAGGGTTGTAAGGACGGGTTCCTGCTTTCCTCAGAGAACACCCGTTACAGGTGAGTAACTACACTTCCTCCAGGAACAAGCAGGAGTCTCTGGCACCAACAGCTTGATTACTGAATGGGTAGCCTTGGCCCCCACAAGCCCTCGAGGTGTGCCTATGCCTACAAGTGGCACAGATTATTCATGTGGTGCTCGAAGAGACAGGCCAACCCATTTTCCTGCACTGTGCAGACTTTGCTGCAGAACCTGCTTTAACTTTCAGAGGCTGGACTCAAGTCCAGTTATGTTAGGGAGCACCTGAGTGCTCTTCTCAGCGCACCACCACCCTCTCGAGGGCAAGCCTCTTTCAGCATAAAAGCTGTTAGCAGAACTAGGTTTACAAAAGGTTTGGACAAGTTCCTGGAGGAAGGTCTATAAACCATTATTGAAGGGGACCCAGAATATCCACTGCTTGACCCAATACAAGCATTGTGGAACCTGTGTCTTCCTGACTCAATAGCCCTGGAGGGCTCCCAAGAGAGACTGGGGGATCCATCGCTAAGTGGAGCAGTAGCAGGAACCACGGCTGCTGTGCCACAGAGGGGCCACCAGAATTAGCAATTCTTTGTCCTGGATGACTTTCAAAAATATCTTGGCAACCAATGGTATGGGCAGGAAGGTATTTAGGAGCCCTCTGACCACAGAATGAGGAAGGCTTCCGCTGCTTCCCGGGAAGGGGAAAGCTGGTGGGAACAGAATCATGTCAACCGAGCATTGGCCAGACTGGCAAAGAGGTCCATCCAAGGGGTCCCCCGGAGCCGAAACAGCCTTTTGGCTACTCTGGGGTCTAGCTGCCATTTGTGCGGCTGGAGGACCCTGCTCAACTTGTCCGCAAGGATTTTGTCCTGACCCAGCAGGTAAACGGCTCTCAGGAGCATTCCCTGACTGATTGCATATGAGCAGAGAGTTACTGCCTCCTGGCAGAGGGTGTACGACCCTGTACCCCTCTGCTTGTTCAGGTAGAACATGGCAACCTGATTGTCCCACCTGGACCAGTACCAGCTGGTGCGCTATAGGCAATGACAGAGGGCTTGGGGGGCCAGAAACACGGCCCTGAGCTCCAAGAGGTTGATCTGCTGTTGGCTTTCTGCTCTGGACCAGGTGCACTGCGTGCAGAGGCCTCCACAGTGAGTTCCCCAACCCAACTGAGAGGCGCCCATGGTGAGGACCCCCTGGGGGATGGGGGTCTAGAAGGGCATGCCTGCCTGTAGGTGCTGTGTCACTTGCCACAAGTTGAGTAACTCTACCAGTGGGCAGGTAATGCACACTCTGTCCCTGAGACGGTAGGTGGCCTATGTCCAATGGGATCAGAGGCACCATTGGGTCACCCTCATGTGGAGGCAGGCATCCGGTGTAACATGTATTGTGAATGCCATGTGGCTGAGCAAGCTGAGCATAGAGAGAACCGGCAGTAAGTGTCGGCACTGTACCTCTGCGGCCAGTGCCTTGAGGCGACTCGAGGGGGAGGAAGGCCTTGGCTTGGCAGGTATCCAACTGCGCTCCTATGAACTCCAAGCTTTGCATAGGAGTGAGATGAGACTTGGGGTGGTTTATTATGCAGCCCAGGTATTCCAGGACACTGATGGTGTGGCCTGTGGCCTGCCATACCTCGGTGGCTGTTTCTCCTTTTATGAGCCAGTCATCCAGATAGGGGAAGACGAAGGCCCCTTGGAGGTGTTGATAAGCAACCACCACCGCCAAGCATTTGGTGAAGACCCTGGGGGCAGAAGCCAGTCCGAAGGGTAGCACCCTGTACTGGCAGTGGTCATCCTCGACCACGAATCTCAGGTACTGTCTGTGACTGGGATGGATGAGGATGTGGGTGTAAGCATCCTTTAGATTCAAGGAGCAGAGCCAGTCTCCCTGCTGGAGGTAGGGCATCCTGAACTTTTCCCGCATAAGGGACTTGTTCAGGTTCCGCAGGTCTAGGATGGGCCCGAGGTCTCCGGTTCTTTTTGGCACAAGTAAGTACCAGGAGTAGAACCCCTTGCCCTCTTCAACTCCTGCTCTCAATGAATGGACAGCTGTGGGGATATCAGAAAAAGCACACCTCCAACATGCGCCGGGAAACTGGGGGATATCAGCATGCTCCAAAGCATCTCTCCAACTCCTGCTCTCAAACTGTCATGTTTTTATCAGATATAGCATAGTTACTCACCTGTAACAGGTGATCTCCGGGAACAGCAGGAATTTAGTCTTTACATATGGGGTAACGTCGGTACCGATGGAGCCTGCACTGGAATGCTCCCCAGCGTCCAATTAGAAAGCTTTTGGGAGCATCCCACAGCGCCTGCGTGCTGCCTTCCTGCCTTTCCCAAATGCCTCTCTCAAGTTGAGTTTTAAAGCTGAGACAAAGAGAGAAAGAGAGAGAGAGGGAAAGAAAAGAAAAGAGAGATACAACTCCTAGGGGAGGTGGGTGGGTTTTGAAGACTAAATTCCTGCTGTTCCCGGAGATCATCTGTTACAGGCGAGTAACTATGCTATCTCCAGGAACAAGCAGGAATGTAGTCTTCACATATGGGGACTCCCTAGCTACAGATGCCAGGGAGAGACCCCAGAAGTTGTGTGCCCTTGTGAAAGGGCTCCACTTCCCCCCATGGATCTCTGGCATCCTACCGGGAATGGTGGGTAGGAGTTGATTAAGTATGGAACAGGTGTCGTAGAACAGCCTGATCAAACAAGGCATCCCGGCGGGAGTCCCTGTCTAAGCAGTAATGGGCTGTGAAGGTATGAACCGAGGCCCAAGTAGCTGCTCGACAGATGTCATCAATAGGCACAGAGTGTAGATGAGCCATTGAGGCTGCCATGGCTCTCACATTGTGAGCTGTGACATGGCCTTCCAGAGAAAGGTTTTTACTCTGATAGGTAAAAGAAATGCACTGTGCAATCCAAATGGACAATGTTCTCTTTGAAACTGGAAGTCCGAAATGAGAAGGATCAAAAGCAACAAAGAGTTGAGAGGACTTTCTATGTTGCTGTGTCCTTTGTAAGTAAAAAGCAAGTGCTCTATTACAGTCCAAAGTATGAAGATTCCTTTCTGCATTTGAAGCATGAGGCCTTCGAAAAAACACAGGAAGGTAAACTGCTTGGTTTAAATGAAAAGGTGAGACCACCTTTGGCATAAAGTGCGGATGAGTCCTAAGGACTACCTTATCATGATGGAACCTCGTATAAGGAGGATCAGCCACTAATGCTTGCAATTCACTGATGCGATGTGCTGATGTGATTGCAATGAGAAAGAGAACCTTCCAGGAAAGGAACTTCAAGGAGGTAGTAGCTAGAGGTTCAAAAGGCGGCTTCATGAGCTGTCCAAGAACCAGATTTAGGTCCCATGCTACTGGTGGTGGCCTAATGGGAGGCTTAGTTAGAAGGAGGCCCCTCATAAATCTCACTAGGAGAGGATGAGAGGAAATAAGTTGTCCATTTAAAGGCTTGAAAGAAGCTGAAATAGCACTTAAATGGACTCGTACAGAGTTAGTCTTAAGTCCTGCATTAGATAAATGAAGGAGATACTCCAATAATGATTCCAGAGGTATCGCCAGTGGGTCAAGACCCTTCTGCGAACACCATATGGAAAACCTTTTCCACTTGAAAACATAAGAGTGTCTTGTGGAAGGCTTTCTAGAAGCATCGAGGATATCGTTCACTTGTTGAGACAGGTTAAGACCATGAAGGTCTAGGCCCTCAGCAACCAGGCCCTGAGATGCAGAGAGTGGGTATCGGGATGTCACAACATCCCGTCCTCCTGAGACAGGAGATCTGGAGCAGATCCTAACTCCAGAGATGGAGCTTGAGAGAGATGTAGGAGCAGAGGGTACCACACCTGCCGAGGCCAATGTGGAGCTATGAGAATCATATGGCCTCTGTCTCTCTGAAGCTTGAATAGGGTTTTGGGAACTAGGGGAATGGGTGGAAAGGCATATAGGAAGTCCTGACCCCAATGGAGGCGGCAAGCATCCCTAGCCTGAGAACCCTGAGCCGGAATTCTGGAACAGAATCGGTGAAGTTTGGCATTCAACGGACTTGCAAAGAGGTCTATGTCCGGAGTTCCCCAAATCTGAAAAATCTTTGCTACCTGGTCTGCATGCAAAGACCACTCGTGCAGAAGCAGAACTTGACTGAGTCTGTCTGCCCAGGAGTTTTGAATGCCTGGCAGATACACCGCAAGGAGATAAATCTGATGCTCTCTGGCGAAGGCCCATAGTCCCAAAGCTTTGTTGCAAAGCGACAGAGAGCCTGTTCCTCCCTGCTTGTTCAGATAGAACATAGCTACTTGATTGTCCGTCTGAATTAGGACTATCTTGTAGCTCAACTGGGTGTGGAACACTCGAAGAGCAAGGAAGATTGTTCTGAGCTCCAAGAGATTGATGTGTAGATGGGTCTCCTGTGGAGTCCAGGTGCCTTGGGTAGAGAGATCTTGCAGGTGAGCTCCACAACCCACTTGTGAAGCGTCTGTTAGAGTGACCTGGGGTGGGGGCTGTTGGAAAGGGGACCCCACCAACAGGTTTTGGGTTGACTGCCACCATTGTAGGGACAAAATAAGGCGACTTGAGTTTGCTATTTTGTCCGATAGGCAGACTGATGCTTGGGTCCACTGAGTGGATAGAGTCCATTGGGCTGCTCTCATATGGAGGCGAGCATAGGGAGTCACATGCATGGTAGATGCCATGTGGCCTAGCAATTGTAAAATTTCCCGAGCAGTGAGATGAGTCTAACACTGCTTGGGAAGCTAACTGCACAATGCGAAGGCAGCGGGGCTCTGGAAGACAGGCCCTTGCTTTCCTGGTATCCAACATAGATCCTATAAACTCTAGAGATTGAGTGGGAGGTTAGGTTGGATTTTGGGATGTTTATGACCAGGCCCAAATACTGAAGTATATGCATTGTGCAAGATAGAGAAATTCTGGCCTCTGACTCTGATGGGGCTCGAATGAGCCAGTTGTCTAAGTAGGGGAAGATGAATATTCCTAGAGTGCGAAGAAATGCTGCCACTACAGCCATGCATTTCGTAAACACCCTTGGTGCTGAGGCCAGACCAAAAGGAAAAACCCTGTACTGGTAGTGCTTCCCCTGAAATAGAAACCGAAGGAATCTTCGGTGAGTTGGATGGATGAGAACATGGGTGTACGCATCCTTGAAATCTAGAGAACAAAGCCAATCCCGACTCTGAAGGTATGGCAGAAGAGTTCCTAGAGAAATCATCTTGAATTTCTCCTTGAACAGGAATTTGTTCAATTCTCTGAGGTCTAAAATGGGTCTGTGTCCCCCTGTTTTCTTTGGAATAAGGAAATAGGGGGAGTAAAACCTTGTACCCTGTTGGGAAATGGGTACGTCTTCTATTGCCCCATGGGCAAGAAGTAAATTGACCTCTTGACCCAACTGATTCTCGAGTGAAGTCTGAGACTTGAACTGTCTTACAACTGTAGGAGGGGGCATGTTGAGGAAATGAAGCTGGTACCCCTCTCCGTTACAATGGAGAGAGTCCATTTTTCTGCTGTTATCTGCTCCCATCTGGGGGCAAAATGACACAACCTTCCTGGAATGGTGGAGGGCTCTGGCCCGTTGAGGGCCAGGAAGGCAAAGTTCTCTAGATGGGAGTCAAAGCCCCTGTGGAGGCTGAGTCTCCTGGGCCGGTTGAGGCTTACCAAACTTTGTTTTTCTTTGTTTTGGTAGTTGCTGTCCCTTTCGGGTAGACTGGCCTGTAGAATGCCCCTGGCTGGGTATAGGAGGGGTAAAACCTCTTCTTTTTTAGAGAAGAATGGCTTCTTGTAGGATTTTCTCCTTGTAGGATCAGCTGTAGCCTTGGATAGTCTATCCAAAGTGGTATTATCAGCATCCAGCTGATTAGCTTTCTCTTGCCAATTTTTGCCAAAGAGATTTTCGCCTGTGCAAGGGATATTCCCCAGTTTGTCCTGTACCCAGAGTTCTAAGTCAGATGCCTGGAGCCAGGTAATCCTACAAGCACCTATGGCAATGGCAGAAATTCTGCTTATGCACTCAAAGCAGTCAAAAGCTGCACGATTAACAAACTTGGAAACATCTTGGGCATGTTTGACAAGTGTAAGATAATCTTGACTCTTATCAGGAAGGAGAGGGCTCATAAGCTCTAGATCTCCTGTAACCTCCTTAAGGAACATTCCCATATATAAAATGTAGGAACTAATCCTGGCAGAAAGCATAGAGGCCTGGAAGGTTCGACGCCCAAAGGCATCAGGAGTCCTACATTCACGTCCTGGCGGATTAGATGCATGTCTTTTTGTACTCTTGATCCTTCTCATAGCTGATTCCACTACCATGGAGTGATGTGGTAACTGGGTTTTTTGAACTCCAGGACAAGGAGGTACTCGATACATGGTATCAAGCCTACGAGAATGAGGAGAGGTGGAAAGAGGTGTTTCCCACATTCTTAGCATGAGATCATGCAAGATCTCATGAATAGGCAAAATAGCTGCCTCTTTGGGAGCTTTAGGATATTGTAAAATCTCCAATTCCTTTGCTCTGGGCTCTGTTTCAGGAGCCACTGTGATGGAAAGACCTCTAGCCACCTCCCGAATGAAATCCTGAAAGGATATATCCTCTGGAGGAGACATCCTACGTTTAGGAGAGGAAGGCTCCTCAGAGAGAAGTACTCTGGTACCGACAGAACTGTCAGAATCCTCAGACTCATCAGAGGATTCAAAATATCTCCTGTCCGTGTGCTCTTGTAAAGCACGATACTGGTACCGATCGAAGTCGGTACCGGAGGGGTCCGGTACCGGCCTGTCAATACCGGAGAAAACAGCATGACTCTCTGTGGGCAACACAGTTGCCGATGTCGATGCTGTGGGTACCGGTACCGATATCGGTGCTGGAACCGGTGTCGATAACGGTTGAACCGTCTGAAGCAGTCCCAAAGGCACCGAAGCCGCAAGGAGAGCCGCCAGACTGCGTTCAACAGCCAAGAACCTCTGGTCTATTGATGCTGCCGATGCCTGGGTATCGGTACCAGACGAAGCGGTTGGTATCCCAGAGCATGGCACCAGTAGTTCTGCCGAGGTTGAGGCCTCGAGAACATCCTGGAGCCCCGATAGTGCTTTGGAAGCCAAAGCCTCCCGCCGGGGCAATTTTGCCAGTACAAGACCCTCAAGGGCAACACCAGAGGCATCTTGATGCTTGGAAGGAGATCTACCCTTTGAGGACCGGCCAGATTTATGTTTGGTTACCTCAGATCCATGGGAAGACGACGAAGCCCTGGAAGACGTCTATGCCACAGATGCTGCATCGGAGGGAAATAGGGTGCTAAGCTTAGTAACCCAGTTTTGCCGACCCTTCTTTGACATCATCCCACAGGCAACACACTCTGAGATGGAATGGTCAGGACCTAAACATTTAAGGCACCACTCATGGGTGTCGGTGACGAAGATGGTACCGCCACACTTGGAACACTTTTTAAAACCCGAGGCGGGTTTTTCCATTCTGAAGGAAAGGTTGGGCCTAGTGCCTAAAATGGCGTGTGGCACCTGACAGAAAAAAAGACTGGAAAGTCCAGAAAAAAGAGATTACAACATTTTTTTTTTTTTTTTAAGAAAGAAAGAAAGAACCGGCGGTACCAGTATAGCGTCGAAGAAGGCAGATGCTACCACAAAAAAGTATGAAAAAGATGGGATAATTTCTGCTGTGACAGGAAAAACGACCTGCTGGCTCCGCGGAAAACGAAGAACTGGAGAGAGGCAGTTGGGAAAGGCGGAAAGGCAGCACGCAGGTGCTGTGGGATGCTCCCAAAAGCTTTCTAATTGGACGCTGGGGAGCGTTCCCACACAGACTCCGTCGGTGCCGACGATACTCCATATGTGTCGACTACATTCCTGCTTGTTCCTGGAGATAAACTGCTATGCTGTCAAACTTGCTATGCAGTATACCAAATCTTTTAAATAAATTATTTAATTATTTTGCTTTAAGAATGCTATACATAGATTTTTGCTTTATATCGTTTTATGTGCTTTTGTCCTTTTACTATTTCATATGTTTTCTTCACTGCAAAGTATGCAAAAGATCTATGTGTTTTTATAGATGTATTTAGTTATTTAAAACATTTCTAGCCTGCACTATCTAAAATCCTAGGCGGATTATAGCCTTGCATACAGAAAATTACACAAAACTCACTCAAAAATTGTTAAACACAGTAAGAATATGTCTTCCTCCCACATAACAAATCAGTTTACTACAGTAAAAGGTATCCTAAAAATGTAGGCTTTTAGCTTCGTCCGAAATAAAAGAACGTCCAAAATTCTTAACTCAGCAGGTAAAGAAATCCACAACAGAATAGCAACAACAAAAAAATGCGAGACAGCAGATTTCACAAAGGCGAGCAGCTCATGATGAAACAACAACTTACAATGACTGATCAGCAGACTGCAACTGTTGTGAGGGGCGATATCAAAATCTTAGTGGGAGTGAGATTTTAGGGTCTGGGGTCTGAAAGTTAATTGAGAGGGTTGCAAAGGGGGCTGAAGGTCTACAAAGAAAGTGTAGTTACTTATTGCAGGTGGCAGGTAGCTAAGGGTTCGAAAGGCAGCTTGGTAAGCTGCGTCAGAACCACATTGAGGTCCCATTCCACCAGGGGCTCCAGATAGGAGGCTTAGAGAGCAGCAAGCCCCCCATGAACCGGGTGATGCGGGGTGGGACAGAAAGAGACTTGCCCTCTATGGAGTGATGATGTGTGCGGAGAGCACGTGCCGAGGTGTACTTGAACGGAACTGGACTTAAGTCCGGCCTGTAAGAGTTGAAGAAAGTATTATAGCACCATGTGCACCTGGGAAGAGAACAGGTCAAGCCATTGCTCCATGCACCAGACCGAAAACCTGCGCCACTTGAAGGTGTAAGCTCGTCTCGTAGAGTTTTTACGAGAAACCAAGATGACTTCCTCCACCTCTATGGGGAGGTTGAAAGGCGCTAGGGTGACCCGTTCAGCCGCCACGCTGTGAGCTATAGGGGATCCCAGGTCGGGGTGGAGAATCGAGCCCTCCTCCTGGGGAACTCCCCATAGGGACCGGGAGTTCCATCGAAAGGCGGAGCAACAGAGGGAGCCAGGGCTGTCTGGGCCACCATGAGATCACCAGGATCATGGAAGCCCTGTCCTGCTAGACCTTAAAGAGGGTCCATCCGATGAGCGGCAGGGGAGGGAAGGCATACACCAGGTCCTCTGACCATGAGATAAGGAAAGCATCTGCAGCTACCCAGACCAGGTGCTGTTGGGGACAGCAGAAGCAGGGTAGCTGAGTGTTGGCTGGGCTGGCAAAGAGGTCCAGACTTGGGGTTCCCTTGGGGAATGCTATCTTGGGGTCTAGGCACCACTCGTGCGGCTGAAGGACCCTGCTTAGCCTGTCTGCGAGGACACTGTCCTGGCCCAGAAGGTAGACTGCTCTGAGGAGCATGCCTTGCCTGAACGCATACGAGCAGAGGGCCACAGACTCCTGGCAGAGGCGATGAGACCCTATGTCCCCTTGCTTGTTCAGATAGATCATCACAACCTGATTGTCCGTCTGGACTAGCACCGAATTGTGTTGCAGGTGGTGTCGGAAAGCCACGAGCGCCAGAAAAATGGCTCTTAGATCCAACAGGTTGATCTGATGCTGGTTTTCCTCAAGAGACCAGACGCCCTGCATGCACAGCTCTTTGCAATGGGCACCCCAGCCCTGCAGTGAGGTGTCTGTCATGAGAATCCTCTGGGGGTTTGGCTGTTGAAAGGGCATACCGCTCTGCAGATGGTGTGTATTCTGCCATCAATTGAGAGACTTCACTAGTTGACAGGTCACTGAGACCCTGTCCCAGAGCTTGTCCGTGGCCTGTCCACAGAGAGCGGAGGCACCACTGAGCTGCCCACATGTGGAGGCAAGCGATGGGGACCACATGGGCCGTGGAGGCCATGTGGCCAAACAGGCATAGCATGGACTGCGCCAACAGGGTATAATGGTGCTTTGGATCGGTCACCAGGGCCCTGAGACGATCCGCTCTTTCCAAGGGGAGGAAGGCCTTGGCTTGGAGGGTGTCCAGGCAAGCCCCTATGAACGCCAGGTCCTGTGCTGGAGTGAGGTGGGATTTGGAGTGGTTTATCACAAACCCCAGGTTTTGTAGCACCTGAATGGTGCAGGACATGGCCTGCTGCACCTCTGCAGCTGTGTCTCCTTTTATAAGCCAGTCGTCCAGGTAAGGAAAGACGAAGGCCTCTTGGAGACAGAGGTAGGTGGCCACCACTGCCAGGCATTTGGTGAAGACTCTGAGTGCAGAGGCTGTGGCAAAGGGGAGTACCCTGTACTGGTAGTGGTCACCCCTGACCATGAACCGCAGGTACTGTCTGTGACTGTGAGTATAGGCATCCTTTAGGTCCAAGAAGCACAGTCAATCTCCCTGCTTGAGATAGGGCAGCAGTGTTCCAAGAGAGAGCATCTTGAACTTTTCCCGCATCAGGAATTTGTTCAGATTTCTCCGGTCCAGGATAGGTCTTAGGCCCTCTGTTTTTTTGGGGACCAGGAAGTACCTGGAGTAGAATACCTTCTTCTTTGAGTGGGGAGCTACAGGCTCAACAGCCCTGTCCCTGAGAAGGCCTGTGAGTTCCTGCAGGAGTACAGCTTGGTGCAGGGGGCTCTCCTGAGAAAGGAGGGGGCTTCTGGTCCAGGTGAAGGAGATAACGCTCCCTGATCACCTGGAGTGCCCAGGAGTCTGTGGTTATGGTAGCCCACTGGCGGGCGAAAAGGGACCGGCGCCCTCCTGTTGGTAGCTGATCCTCCATGGGTAGAGAGGATATGCCTTGGCAGTCAAAACCCCGACCCAGTCTGGGCTGGTGTTTGGGACTTGGGGCCCTTGGGCTTAAGTGGGCCCTGGCCTGTTCCTTTGTCTTGGTGACCCTGTGGAAGGACCTTTCTATGGAAGGGAGGCCTCTTCCCGGGTGTTTTCTTCCTGGGAAGAGCAGAGGTCTTCTTCAAGAGCAGAGTTCTGGTGACATACTCTGTCTCGATTTCGGCTGACTTGTCCTCCATCAGCTTGCCAAAGAGGTGTTCCCCGAGGCAAGGGATGTCAAGGAGTCTATCCTGGATCCATTGCTTGAGGTCCGATGCCTGGAGCCAGGCCTAGCATCAGGCACCGATGCCCACAGCAGCCACCTTCGCACTGGACTCTAAGCAGCCGTAGGCCACTCGATAGAGGTACTTCGAGCAGTCACCGACAGATCACACAAGGGTCTGGAGGTGCCGGAGGTGCTCCCTGTTGAGGCCGGCTACAAAGCCCCCAAGTTCCTCAGTGAGGTCTCTGAGGAACATGCCCATATAGAGTTGGTATATCTGTATGCGGTATGCTAGCATCAAGCCCTGGTAACATTTCTGTCTGAGGGCATCGAAGGCGTGGGGACTCCGTGCCCGAGGGCACCGATGAGTGGGTCTTCGGGCTTTTTTGTCAGTGGACGGCCAACTTGACCACCACGGAGGTGTGAGGGAGCTGCGCCTTTCAGAACCCAGGACCTCGCTGAACCCGGTAAATGGTATCAAGGCTTCGGCTGATGATCGGCACTGATGCCAGCATCTCCCACATCTGCAGAAGGAGTCGATAGAAGATGGGAGGAACGGGGAAAGTGAGGGCCTCCTTGGGTGGGGCCTTGTACTGGAGGATTTCAAGTTCCTCTGTACGATGGTCCTTCTGACTCCATTGTGAGGGAGAGCGCCTTTGCTATGTCCCAGATAAGGAATGAGGTTTCCTCGGATGGGAACAGTACCTCGAGCCCAGTGGAGACGGCTCCGAGGGGAGATCCTAGGTGGGCCCATGTGTCCAGGGAGGTCTTGACGTCTGACTTCCAGTCAGAGTAGTCTGTCGATGACTCGAGATCGGACAGCTCAAGCGGCACTGGAGGGTCTGGTCTTCGATGCCTTGGGGCCCGTGCCTGGCTGGAGCCAGAAGCACTCACCTACGAGGACCTCGCTCCCAAGGATTGGGAATGAGACCCTCGCCAAGGATCCGCATAAGGCATGTGGCTCTCGAGGATCACTTTGACGGTCCAGGGGGTTCTCAGCATCGAGGTGCCTGCAGTCACGGGGTGTGTACCGGCAGAGCCATGCAGTGACGCCTGTAGTGAGGTAAGGAACGCAGAAACGCTGTGTTCCAGTGCCAGCATTCTGGTTTCCTACTCGGGGTTCGCAGCTTTTGACACAGACACCAGGGTGATCAGGTCGGGTGTCGAGGAGGAGAGAGGGTCCTCGATAGGACAGGCCTCAGGAGTCCGGGATCCATCGCCGGAAGCCTCAACATAGGTCCTGGGTACCTTCGCTGGTTGCTCCCACTCGAATTCCTCAGACACCTGTCGAGGGCTGAGGGACCACACACAGGACTTGTCATGCTTGTCCACCTCCCAGGACGAGGTCCTCAAGGCCTCCTCCTTCTTGCGCTCTTACTCCAGGGACCCTTGCTCGGAGTGTCTTGTGCCCACTCGGGAACCACGGGGTCCTTACTAGACTCCAAGGATCCATGCAGGGCCTTAGAGCGCAAAGCTACTGGGGTCGAGTCTGCCCCATGGAAGATGTCATCCTGCTTCTGCTAGCAACTTTGGATGGATTTTGTGGACGTCTTTTTACATAGGGAACATTCCTCCAGGTCATGGTTGGCACCCAGACAGTGGAGGCAACAATCGTGTGTGTCAGTTAGGGACATGTTTTTGGAGCACCGATCACACTTCTTGAATCCAGTGGCCATTGGGGCAAAAAGGACCCAAGCGAGGTAGAAGACCCTTGACACAGCCAGTGGTTGAAAAAGGCACGAAAGTTGCTGGATGAAAAAAGAACCTAACAAAAAAGTTTTGAGGCACGATACCGGGGCAGCAGGTGGGAAAGACACCGGCACTAGTTGGAAAAAGGCATGAAGTGCACAAAGAAATCAACTTTTTTCCGGGTGGACAAGACGAACGTCTGTAGGGCTCCATGGGAAAAGGGAAACTGAGCAAGATGGCACCTTTGGGTGGGAAGGGGACCACGCATGCATGGTGCCATCTCCCAAGGCTTACTTTGAAAGCTGGGGAGATGCTTCCGCAAAGGCTCCGTCAGCGTTGACATCACCCATATGTGAGGACTGACTTCCTGCTTGTTCCTGTAGAAATGTTAGAAGTCTTGCCCTGCCTGGAGAATATCAGATTCCAAATAGGAAAGCTCATTCCAAGCTTCTCACTCTGAGGTGGGAGGTAGAGACTGCTAACACTATATGGCAAAGTACTGATTAAGAGGATTTGCCCTCTAGAAACTTATCCAATTTTTTTTTTAAACTCTATTATATTCCTATTCTCGGGACATGTTTTCTGGCAGCAAATTCCATAGTTTGTTTATACACTGACTGCAAAAATACTTCCCATAATTTGTTTTAAATCTGCTACTAGTTAGTTTCATGGAGTTTCCCTTAGTCTTAGTACTGTTGGAAAGCATAAGTAACTGTTCTCTAGCAACCTATTCCATTTCACTTATGATTTATTTATTATATATATTTGTCATTATTTATAAACCACAGTTGGGTATCATACTCTTAATTACTAAGAGCGCGCATATGTGTGTATAAATAACACAAACACACAATGACCTTGGTAAACAGGCTATCCATCCTCTCTATGAATAAAGGTATATACTGATAGTTTGAGTTTATATAGCTGTCAGGACCTAATGTTTTGCTTTATATAGCTGTCGGTACCTAATGGCAGCTGCTATTTGGCAAGCCCTGGAAGCTGCCATCCCAGGCAGCTGCCTGTGCTGCTTAATGGTTAAAAGCAGCTCCGTCTCCAGATGACCTGGACCAGCCACTGTCAGGGAGAGACGCTGGGCTAGCTGGGCCATCTGTAATCCTGCATAACACATTTATATTCTTATCCAAACATGAAGATGAGTGAATGTTGTTGTTAAGTGCTGTCGCGTCTATGTCGACTACTGGCGACCCTCTGGATAGTTGATCTAAACCTTGCTCGGTCTTCAGCCAAGCGGCTCATTGTTGATAGAGTGGTATGCATAGCTGCTGTTATTGTATCAATCCATCTCATTGCCAGCCTTCCTCTTTTACGATGACCTGCAACCTTCCCAAGCATTATGTCTTTCTCCTATGATCTCTCTCTTCGCATGATGTGTCCAAAGTATGAAAGTCAAAGTCTTGTCAGCTTCTAAGGAAAGCTTAGGTTTCATCTCCTCTAATACTGACTGGTTTGTTCTTCGGGCAGTCCATGATATACACAGCATTCATCGCCAGCATCATAATTCAAAGGCATCAATTTTTTTCCTCTCTTTATCACTGTCCAACTTTCGCATCCATATGACGTTACTGAAAATACCATGGCCTGGGATAAATCGAATCTCTGTATGGAGAGAGACATTTCTGCTCTTGAGAATCTTGTCTAGGACCTTCATAGCCATTCTACCAAGAGCAATATGTCGTCTGATTTCTTGACTGCTAGTCCTTTCTTTATTGATTATTGATCCAAGTTAAAGTTGGCAACTATTTCAATTTCTTCTCCATCATTGATGAACTTATTGATTTTGTCAGTTGTCAGTATCTTTGTCTTCTTAACATTAAGGTACAGACCCTTTTTAAGACTATGTTCCTTGATCTTGAGAAGCAAATGTTTCAGATAGTCTTCACTTTCAGCTAGTAAGGTGGTATCAGCTTTGTGAAGGTTGTTGATGAGTCTTCCACCAATCTTCACACCTCGGTTGACCTCATACAGTCCTGCTTTTCTGATGATTTGTTCTGCATATAAATTAAACAGATAGTACGCAGCCTTGTTGTATACCTTTGCTGATTTTAAACCCTTCTGTTTTTCGTAGTTCTGTTCAAACAGTTGCTTCTTGATCAATGTAAAGGTTGTGCAAGAGAACCATCAAGTATTCTGGCATACCCATGCTTCTTAATGTGGCCCAGAAAGCACACTTACCTGTAACAGATGATCTCTGGGAACAGCAGGAATAAGTCTTTACATATGGGTATCGTCGGTACCGACGGAGCCTGCACGGGAACGCTCCCCAGCGTCCAATAGGAAAGCTTTTGGGAGCATCCCACAGCGCCTGCGTGCTGCCTTCCCGCCTTTCCCAACCGCCTCTCTCCAGTTCGAGTTTTAAAGCCGAGACAAAGAGAGAGAGAGAGAGGGAAGGAAAGATAGAGAGATACAACTCCTAGGGGAGGTGGGTGGGTTGTGAAGACTTATTCCTGCTGTTCCCAGAGATCACCTGTTACAGGTAAGTAACTGTGCTATCTCCAGGAACAAGCAGGAATGATTCTTCACATATGGGGGGACTCCCTAGCTGCAGATGCCATGGAGAGACCCCAGAGTTGTGTGTCCCTGAAAAGGGCTCCACCTCCCCCCATGGATCTCTGGCATCCAACCAGGGTAGGTGGGTAGGAGTTGATTAGGAATGGAACAGGTGTTTGAGAACAGCCTGACCAAACAAGGCATCCCGGCGGGAGTCCTTGTCCAAACAGTAATGGGCTGTGAAGGTATGAACCGAGGCCCAGGTGGCCGCTCGACAGATTTGGTCGATGGACACAGAGTTCAGATGAGCCATTGAGGTTGCCATGGCCCTCACATTGTGAGCTGTAACATGGCCTTCCAGAGAAAGGTTCCTACTCTGGTAGGCGAAAGAAATACACTGAGCAATCCAGTTGGACAGTGTTCTCTTAGAAACTGGAAGTCCTAAATGGGAAGGATCAAAAGCAACAAAGAGTTGAGAAGACTTTCTATGTTGCTGTGTCCTTTGTAAGTAAAAGGTGAGAGCTCTTTTACAATCCAAAGTATGAAAATTCCTCTCTGCACTTGATGCATGAGGTCCTGGAAAAAAGACAGGTAAGTATACCTCTTGGTTCAGATGAAAAAGCGAGACCATTTTGGGCATAAAGTGTGGATTGGTCCTGAGGACTACCTTATCATGATGGAACCTTGTATAAGGAGGGTTGGCCACCAAGGCTTGCAACTCACTGATGCGACGTACTGAGGTGACTGCAAAGAGAAAGATAACCTTCCAAGAAAGAAATTTCAAGGAGGTGGTGGCTAAAGGTTCAAAGGGTGGCTTCATAAGCTGGCCAAGAACCAGATTTAAGTCCCATGCCACTGGAGATAGTCTAATGGGAGGTTTAGTTAAAAGAAGGCCTCTCATGAATCTTGCTATAACAGGATGAGAGGAAACAGGCTGTCCATTGAGAGGCTTGAGGGACGCTGCAATAGCACTCAAATGGACTCTTACCGAATTTGTTTTGAGGCCTGCATGTGAAAGATGCAGAAGATACTCTAGTAAAGAATTCACAGGTATTGCTAGAGGGTTAAGACCCTTCTCAGAACACCAAATGGTAAATCTTTTCCATTTGAAAGCATAGGAACGTCTAGTGGAAGGCTTTCTAGAATAATATCTCTGACTTGCTGAGAGAGATGGAAAACTTGAAGGTCTAGGCCTTCAGCAACCAGGCCCTGAGATGGAGAGACTGGGGGTTTGGGTGCCACAACGTTCCATCTTCCTGGGAGAGAAGATATGGAGCAGAGTCCAACTCCAGGGATGGAGCTTGAGAGAGATGCAGAAGTAGAGGGTACCACACTTGGCGTGGCCAATGTGGTGCTATGAGGATCATAGACCCTCGGTCTCTCTGAAGCTTGAACAGTGTTTTGGGAATTAGGGGAATGGGTGGAAAGGCATAAAGGAAGTCTTGACCCCAGTGAAGGAGGAAGGCATCCTTGGCCTGAACTCCCTGACACGGAATCCTGGAACAGAACCGGGGAAGTTTGGCATTCCACGGACTTGCAAACAGGTCTATGTCCGGGGTTCCCCAAATTCGAAAAATCCTGGCTATCTGGTCCCTGTGGAGGGACCATTCGTGTGGAAACAGAACTCGACTGAGTCTGTCTGCCCAAGAGTTTTGAACGCCTGGAAGATATACTGCAATAAGATGAATTTGATGCTCTCTGGCGAAGGCCCACAGTCACAAAGCTTCGTTGCAAAGCGACAGAGAACCAGTCCCCCCCTGCTGGTTTACATAGAACATGGCTACTTGATTGTCCGTGTGGATGAGGACTGTCTTGTAGCTGAGCAGGGAGTGGAACACTCAGAGCTAAAAAATTGCTCTGAGTTCCAAGAGATTTATGTGTAGTGAAGTCTCCTGTGGAGACCAGATGCCCTGGGTGGAGAGATCTTGCAGATGAGCTCCCCAACCCATTGGCGAGGCATCTGTTGTAAGGGTTGCTTGGGGAAGTGACTGTTGAAAAGGGGACCCAAGCAACAGGTTTTGAGAGGACTTCCACCACTGGAGAGAAACAAAAAAGGCGACTGGAGTTTGCTATTTTGTCTGACAGGCAACCTGATGCCTGAGTCCATTGGGTGGACAAAGTCCATTGAGCTGTCCTCATGTGAAGGCGAGCATATGGAACCACATGCACAGTGGATGCCATGTGGCCTAAGAGTTGCAACATTTCTCGAGCAGTTAAAAGGGGCTTTAACTATATTTGGGAGGCTAACTGCACCAAGCGTAGACAACGGGCCTGAGGAAGATAGGCCCTTGCAGTTGTGGTATCCAACAAAGCCCCTATGAACTCAAGGGACTGAGTAGGAGTGAGACTGGATTTTGGGATGTTTATTACTAGTCCCAAATACTGAAGGACACGCATTGTGCAGATTAGACAAGTCTTAGCCTCTGCTTGAGATGGAGCTCGAATGAGCCAGTCGTCCAGATATGGGAAGACAAATATTCCTAGAGTGCGTAGAAATGCAGCTACTACTGCCATGCATTTCGTGAACACCCTTGGTGCAGAGGCCAGACCAAAAGGAAGCACCCAGTACTGGTAGTGCTTTCCTTGAAAAAGGAACCGAAGGAACCTTCTGTGAGTTGGATGGATGAGGACATGGGTGTACGCATCCTTGAGATCTAGAGAACAAAGCCAGTCCTAACTCTGAAGGTATGGAAACAGAGCACCGAGAGAAATCATTTTGAATTTCTCCTTGAATAGAAATTTGTTCAATTCTCTGAGATCTAAGATGGGTCTGTAGCCCCCTGTTTTCTTTGGAATAAGAAAATAAGGGGAGTAGAACCCTGTGCCTTGTTGAAGAAAAGGTACTTCTTCTATTGCCCCTTGGGCAAAAACGATGGCAATCTCCTAACCTAGAAGGTTGAGGAGAGATGTTGGAGAATTAAACTGTTTCACCGTGGTGTGGGGGGGAAGGCTTAAGAAATGAAGCCTGTACCCTTCCCTTATGATGGAGAGTGTCCATTGCTCTGCTATGATTTGCTCCCATCTGGGAGCAAAGTAAGTCAACCTTCCTGGGATGGTAAGGGGCTCTGGTCCTTCCAGAGCTAGAAAGGCCAAGTTCTCTAGTAGCGAGTCAAAGGCCCTGAGGAGGCTGAGGCTGCTGGGCCGTAGAAGGTCTAGCTGCCTTTGACTTGGCCTGTTTAGGTGGTTGCTGACGCTTTGCAGCAAAACGACCTGCAGAAGATGCCTGCTGACCATAAGCAGGATAGTATCTTCCCTTTTTGGAAAAAGATGTCTTTTTAAACAATCTTTTCTTAACAGGAGCAGAGGTAGACTTTGAAAGTCGATCCAAAGCAGAGTTTTCAGCATCCATCTGAGTGGCCTTTGCTTGCCAATCCTTACCAAAAAGGTTTTCACCTGTACAAGGGAGATTTCCCAATTGATCTTGGACCCAGAGCTCCAAATCAGAAGCTTGTAACCAAGCAATTCTGCATGCCCCTATGGCAATAGCCGAAGCTCTGCTTACACACTCAAAAGAGTCAAAGGCTGCACGGTTGGAAAATTTGGAGACATCTTGGGCATGCTTGAGCCAAGTGAGAAACTCCTCTTTTATCCTCTGAAATGAAAGGGGTTAAAGTCTGCAGATGATCTGTGACTTCTTTTGGAAACATTCCTATATAGAGACTATAGGAATTGATCCTAGCAGCTAGCATAGCTGCTTGGAAAACCCTTCGGCCAAAAGCATCCAGGGTCCTGCATTCACGCCCTAGAGGATTAGATGAGTGTCTTTTTGCACTCTTTATCTTCTTCATGGCAGACTCTACCACAATAGAGTGGTGAGGAAGCTGAGTCTTGTGGAAGCCAGGACAAGGAGGGACACGATACATGGTGTCTATTCTGCGAGAATGAGGAGAGATGGTGAGAGGTGTCTCCCACATCCTCAACATGAGATCATAAAGAATCTCATGAACAAGTAAAGTAGCTGCCTCTTTAGGAGCTTTAGGATACTGTAAAATATCCAACTCCTTGGCTCTGGGTTCTGACTCAGGGGCCACTGTGATAGAGAGGCCCCTAGCCACTTCCCTAACAAAATCTTGAAAAGACAAGTCTTCTGGAGGAGACATTCTTCGTTTAGGTGAAGAAGACTCCTGAGGAAGAAGTATCGATGCTTCTACAGAACCCTCAGACTCAGAGTCCTCAGAGGAATCGAAGTATCGCCTGTCTGGATGCTCCTGTAAAGCCCGATAACCGTACCGAGTGGGATCGACATCGGGAGTAATTGGTACCGGTTCGGTACCGATGGGCATCATAGGACAGGGTACCATTGCAGTCGACACCGAAGCTGATGCCATCGGTGCCGGTACCGGAGCCGGTACCAGCAACGGGGATTGTTGCGGTACCGGAAGCGTCGCAGCCTGTATGAAAGCCGTTAAGGTGCGCTGCATGGTCAGAATCCTCTGATCCATCGACGCCACAAGGTCTGGATGTCGGTACCAGTGGAAGCCACCGGTACCCCAGAACACGGCAACAGGTGATCTGTCGAGGCCGAGCCATCGATGTCAACCTGTGACCCCATAGATAATGCTTTGGAAGCCGAAGCTTCCCGCCGGGGTAATTTTGCCGGTGCGGAATCCTCGAGGGCAAGCCCGGAGGCATCTCGATGCTTAGAGGGAGATCTACCCTTCGAGGACCAGCCAGATTTATGCTTGGTTACCTGAGATCCATGGGAGGAAGAGGAGGCCCTGGAAGACGTTGATGCTACCGAAGCTGCATCAAAGGGAAACAGGGTACTGAGCTTGGCTGCTCGGTTCTGCCGACCCCTCTTAGACATCATGGTACAGGCCACACAATCAGTGATGGTATGGTCAGGTCCCAAACACTTTAGACACCAGTCATGGGTGTCGGTGACAGAAATAGTACCGCCACATTTTGTGCATTTTTTAAACCCAGAAGCGGGCTTCTCCATGAGGAAATATTTCTAGGCCTAGGGCCCAAAAACTGAAAATGCACAGTAGAAATAAAGCGTTTTTGGTTTTGTTTTGTTTTTGAAAGAAAGAAAAGAAAGACTGGCGGTACTGGTCAGACATCGAAGAAGGCAGACGCGACAAAAGAATAAGGAAAAAATAAAGAACTTCTTCTGCGATGACAGGAACACGACCTGCTGGCTCCGCGGAAAAGAAGAACTGGAGAGAGGCGGTTGGGAAAGGCGGGAAGGCAGCACACAGGCGCTGTGGGATGCTCCCAAAAGCTTTCCTATTGGACACTGGGGAGCGTTCCCGCGCAGGCTCCGTCGGTACCGACGATACCCATATGTGAAGACTCATTCCTGCTTGTTCCTGGAGATTTTCTCATGGTTTGAATGAATGTAAACTGCACTTATTTTAGATATCTTAAAATATATATTTTTTAAAAACTAAGTCAGTAAATCCATAAGTTAATTTATAAATGTGTATGAGGCAGTTATGAATGGACAATGGCTATATTTTAAACGTAGACGTCTGCCATTACTGCTTACAAGTTTCTAACACGCATTAATTCACCCCTTTCTGTGTCTACAAAAGATCTTGAAAATTGAACTTCTGCATTAAATCCCCAAGGCCAGTGAAGGGTATTAAACAAATAAGCATCACATAAATCTACCTCTCTTTGGAAAGCTGTAGATCGTCTTGGATTCTGATGAGAGGGAAAAAATAAATGCATGAAAAATACAATAGGAAAACTAGAGAAAATATTTAAAATTAGCCTGTCATCTTTCAAAGAATTTTAAACTCATGATTGCTATGAAAGACATTTATGAATGCATGCCAGACTGAAAACCTCTCTAAAATTCAGGTTTCTCCATTAGTTGAAAACACAGGCTTAAAACCTAGTATTATGGTACAAAGGTAATATTGTGGCACCCTCTAACTTACTTGTGCAGAAGCCGAACTGTCAGAACTAGTACTCGCAGGAGGTTCTCTCTTCACTTCAGGGGCTGTCTCTGGTACCTTCACTCTAACATAGTTAATAATGTGGCGCATGTTACAAACCAGGTTATTACCCGGAAACCAGCTGTCATGACAGTGCTCTTGTCCACCAGAATCCTCACAAAGTAAATAAAAGAAAGAGTAAATATTAAGCTTTAAAAAAACATCACACATATGTATATATCCATGCATACAGAGAAAAAGAAAAATAGAAATACAGATATATAAATAATCAGAAGCATTTTAACCAAAGATCACGTTAAATGTTTGATTTAGAAACTTCTGGTGCATTTTCCTAAGTGTACATCAAGCACTGATTTACCAGTCAAAGCAATCTGTGTGGATAACCTTATGGGTTCTAGAAGATTAACACCATTACACAGAATATTACAGCATATAGAATTGTAAAGATTTTTTTTTTAATTAACCTGATCATAAAATACCCATTTTCAATGCAATACCAAAAATTATTTATAATCTTATGATCTTGATTTATTAACAAACGTTTAATATATTCTGTATGACAAAGTTATACAAGGGCAGCAGAACATACTCTTTGATCCCCAAGTTCCTGATGCTGTGTAGGACAAGTTGATGATGGGGGGGGGGCCTGGCCCCCATGGCCTACCCCATTACGCTGCATATGTTTTATATACTAAAGCAAATATTAGCCACACAAACTCCCAAATACCATTGTAACTCTGATGGGGCATTTACCCCTGCCCCTTTTTTTTTAAGTCACTGAATTTTCATAAGAAAAATAAATTAATTTCAAAATTCCCTCTGAATTTATTTATTTATTTTATTTATTTATTTAACAATTTTTCTATACCGCTTTTCTTATATTCAAAGCAGTTTACATTGAACTAAAACAATGGAACTTTACATAAAACAAGGATATTAAACTTGAATATAACCGGGGTACTAACAATATTGGTTACATGGTTATTTAATATATGTTGTGATATAAATGGGTTTATATTTTATTGAGGTGGGTGCATTTCACATGTTTCAGGTTCTGGTCCGTAGCACTCCAAGAAGAGATATGTTTTTAAGGCTTTCCTGAAGTCCCATAGATCGCTGGTGATTCTTATGTTTTCAGGAAGTGAGTTCCAGAGTGATGGAGCATAAATTGAAAAAGCTCTACGACAAGTTGTCTGTTTTGCTTTAGTTTTGATCCTTGATATAATTAATACGTTTTTCTTATTTTTCATTTTTGTCCTGTTTTCAGGGTCTTTGTGGATGATAGTTTGTAGTGTTGGTGGCGTTAGTTGGTATAGGATTTTGAAAATAGTGAGTATAGCTTTGCATTTGGTCCTGGTGATTATGGGGAGTCAGTGGAGTTGTCTCAATGTTGGGGTTATGTGGCTGGTTCTTGATATCTTGATATTAAACCAGCTCCCCATATCACAATATGATGTATTCAACTGCCACCGTGACATCAAAAGAGGAGGTGGTGCACTGATACTCACTAAAAAAGACCTACAATACACTCTAACGAACACAAACAATGTTGAAGGCATGGACATCATCAACATTGAAAATAGAACACTTGCATTCACCCTAATCTACAGACCCCCATCAGCGGATCAGAAAAATCTCTCCCCCATCCTTGAAATCGCATGCACAGCATCTCGGAACAAACCCCTTGTAATCCTAGGCGACCTTAACCTCCCTTCCCTAAACCAATCTCAAAAGGACAACTTCCTAGGACTATGATGCAAATGGGATTTAACCAGATAATCCTTTCCCCCACCCACACTAAAGGAAACCCACTAGATCTCATCTTTCTCCCCACCCCTTTTAACCTCCACCAGCTATACTCTCCCCCAATAATAACAGAAGTCCCATGGTCTGATCATCACTTGATAACCTTACACCTCCTTACACAAACACCCTCAAAAGCTACAAATACAACATCAAACCACTCACGTTTTACCCGCTTCGATAACGAGACATTCCTTGAAAAGGTATTACCCAAGCTCACTACAAACCTAACGGACATCAACTCAGTTATAAAGAATTGGAAACAAACAATCCATGAAGCAGCCACCCCTACACATATCACGAAGAAGAGAGTCAAAGAATCAGAAAAATGGTTCACAAAAGACCTTGCCCTACTAAAAAAGCAACTACGAAAACAGGAAAGAATCTGGAGAAAAACAAGATCAAATGATAACAAAAACAAATACATAAACATACTTAATAGCTATAAAAATGCAATCAACAAATCAAAAAGGGACTACTATGCCAAAGTAATAAATCTCGCCCTTAACCGACCAAGAGAACTCTTCTCAATTGTGAAAACACTAACAAAAATACACAACCCAGAACCTAACCAGGACATGATAAATGTACAAACCCTAGCATCACACTTTGCTGAAAAACTAAAGGAAAAACCCCATACCCCAACCATAATAAAATCAAATAACGACAATAACTACCAATGGACAACCTTTCACATGGTTGAACGAAATCACCTGCTTAAAATTATTACAATGATCAACACCACAACCTCCCCACTCGACCCATGCCCAGTATCATGGATCAAAGCTACTAAGGACTTTCTTGCAGAAAACATAGAATACATAGTGAACCAATCACTATCTCAAGGCATTATGCCCAACACCTTAAAACTCTCCTCGATCCGCCCTATCATAAAAAACAACAAACTAGACCCAAAAGACCCAAACTCGTACAGACCAATAGCTAGCATACCACTCATTGCCAAAATAATAGAAAAAAACCATACAACTCCAATTACAGGACCATATTGATGAACACAAACTCCTTGACTCTCATCAGTTCGGATTTCGCCCCTTCCATGGAGTTGAAACTCTCCTAATCGCTCTGATGGACCTCCTCATCAGAGGCACTAATGACAATAACCAAGGTTTCCTACTCCTCTTCATAGATCTATCTGCCGCATTTGACAGCATCAATCACAACACACTCATCAACAGACTAGAAAATTTAAAAATAGGAGGGACTGTCCTTGAATGGTTCAAGTCATACATCTCACATAGATTAATACGGGTACAAATGGGTCAAGACACATCTGAAACTTTCCCTTAAGGTCAGGGTATGCCCCAAGGCTCAGCCCTCTCCGCCCTCCTTTTCAACCTGTACTTACAACCCATTACAAATATATTCAAAAAACATAAAATCAACCATTTTATATATGCGGATGACATTATGCTTGCCATCCCCATAAACTCTAACAACCCCAACTATGACAACCTACTCATATGCATGAATGAGACCACCATATGGCTCAAAGACAACCATCTAAGCATCAACCTCAAAAAGACAGAAGCAATGTTCGTAACAAGAAAGCCAGACGCCGATTACAATTACCCAGCAACAATCTCAATCAACAACACACCTATACCTGTTAAAAAGGAGGTAAAGTACCTGGGACTAATATTAGACCACTCCCTCACCATGCTTCCCCACATAAAACAGACAGTAAAAACGATATTCTATAAACTCAAGACAATACAACACCTAAGACCCCTACTTGACACACATGATTTTAGATCAGTAGTCAATACCCTCATCACCCCCCACTTTGACTATTGTAATAGTCTCCTAATTGGTTTACCGCTAAAGAGCATCTACCTACTACAAAGAGCCCAAAACATATGCGCCAAGATGATCACAAAAGCTAAAATAACAGACCATGTCACCCCAATACTGTTAGACTTGCATTGGCTCCCTATAAGTAGCCAAATAAAATACAAAATCCTCCTAACTACCTTCAAACTCCTTAATAAAATCTCTCCCTCACATTTGTCTACCCTAATACACCCCCCATCAGAAACTAGAATGCGCAGACAAAACGCAATCCATTCCCTCAACATAAAAACAACCATCAGAAAAACTAAAGTAACTACAAGTGATAGGGCCTTCTCCTTCGCTGCCCCCACTCTCTGGAATGATCTACCACTAACCATTCGCATGATAAAAGACCTTTATCAATTCAAAAAAGAACTTAAAACCTACCTTTTCACAAACCATTTTGAAATCCCCTATCAACAGAGAACCTCTCCCCAACAATCACAAAAACACATCCACAGCACCCAAGATAGGACAAACGACTAACACAAGAAAACCTTACACTACATTACTTACACACTTTACCCAACACGCAAAAGTCTTACCCAATCTGTTGTTTTTACTGCTCTTGTAAATAACCTTTTGTAATTTAGTTCTGTTATGTTTTTATGTATTATTATCTGTATATAGTTAAAACCATGTTCCATATAGTTAATACCATGTTCCATGTAAAGTATACAGAAGTATACAAAATTTGTTAACTGTTCAATGTAAACCGCCCTTGATCTCTGGAAGGGGCGGTATAGAAGAAACTATTAAATAAATTTAAAAAAATAAATAAATAAATATCCCAGTTATGATGCGGGCTATTGTGTTTGGAGTAACTAACGGGTAGGTGGATTGGGTAGGTAGGAATTAAATATAAACAAGTATATGTATTTAGTATTCACTGAGTCTCCATGTAAGACCTTACCTACAGTCAACTATAGCCATTTATACAATCATGGCCTCACTAAGCCCACAGAGGAGTTGGTGTGTCATATTCATAAAGTGCAAGATTTGAGTTCTGTTAACTGCTTGCACACTAGAAACTGAGGCAAAGGCATAAGCAAATGCCATAAATCTATTTAGAAGTTTCATTACCATCTCAGATATTAAGGGCCTCTGCAGTCACTGGAGATATTAGGCTTGTGGCATTTGAGTATTTTTCATGCTGTAGAAAAAAATTATTTGAGCTGACTTAGGCTATTTGGCTCTATCCCATTAGTTTTATACATTTTTGGTTTTTTGCACACACATCTCTGACTTTCAAAGAACACATGCCAAAATGCTTTTAAAAGGGCTTTTGTGGGGCAATTTAAATGGTACACAAAGAAACGCTAACAATTACCCACATCAATGAACCCTCTTTCAGTTATGGGGCTTTACAGATCTGAACAATCTTATAACTACTTACTAATTTCTTAGTTTTTATTGAAATCACTATAAAAGTTACTATGTACAAGAGAGGGAGAAAACCCCAGCTTTTATTGCATACTTTGGTTTTATTTCCATCAACAACAGATTTATTTATATTCTAATATGGAATTTGACATTCAGGCTACCTAAAGCTCGTTACCTTCAAAAATCTGTAGAACTTCACCTCAACATGGACTCCTCTGAAAAACTACATTTAGGGTCTATTTTCTATGGCATGCAAACATTTCACACAACGCGCATTTGCTACAAAGATTAAGACAAATTAGATGCTAAACCTCTGCAGTAACTGTTGAGGGTATTCTCTAGACTTTTGGGAGGGCAGCCTTGCCGTGAATATAGGACAAAGTTTGCTACCACGCAGAAACAGTATGGCTGATAATACAGAATGCAGTTTGCTACGCATCTTGAGATGGTGTTAACTGTTCTGTGTATGCAGTTTTGACCTCTGTACTAACAGTTAACATAGCACTGTGCGGTAAAAGAGCATTAAAAACTATGTCAAACACCCAACACAACTTCATAAACAGACCTTCTAAAAATCTATAATAGATGCAATTCTTCTATTTCACTGAAAACAAACTTTCTGTTAAATAAACTATCATTAATAAAAAGGTCTGTACTACAAAGTTGAGTGTTTCTTTATGTAGAGCTACGAGGCTAAAAATTCTTGCAACCAATTATTTATTTTTCTCTAATTAAAAGATAATGTTAATGGAAAAAGCTTTGTGACAGGATAAATAGTCTCCAGTTACTATATAAATAATGCCACAAGCTGAGAGAGTTAGCAAAATAAATGATGCCCCTCGTTTTATTTCCAAACCAGAAGACCACTATTATCCTGTCAGAAGGTTCCATTAATTACAAAATGAATTTACAAAATCCATAAACAACAGTGAGCCTGAGGGCTGACAGTAGCTTTCTGGCAAACATTTGCTGAATGGCATGGTGGCACCAGTTCATTGTGAGCTGACCTAGATCAAATTTCCTCATATTGTGTTAAGCCAAAAAACTATCCACATAAACAAAAATTCTATTTCCACTAAAATAGTATTTTCCAAATTGTTGAAATAATGTATTTAATTTTTGCTACACAATAAATGTATATTAATTTTAATAAGTACTACTTTCCACTATTAATTTGATGTATTTTTAGCTTTTCCTATCCTCAGTGAGACTGACGTAGAGCCTAGTTAGAATAATATATCAAAATAAACAAATATATTTATTTGTACTTAGTATTTTATTATTCTGTTGTAAACCATTTTGGATTGCTCTTTTGTTTAAGGAAGGTGGTTTACAACTGTAAATTTGTGTTGTTGTTAAGTGCCGTCGAGTCGGAGTCAACTCATGGCGACCCTCTGGATAGCTATACTAAATTGTGTTCGATCTTCAGTCAGGCGGCTCATTGTTGACAGACTGGTACCCGTAGCTGCTGTTATTGTATCGATCCATCTCATTGTTGGCCTTCCTCTTTTGCGTTGACCTTCTATCTTGCCAAGCATGATGTCTTTCTCTAATGATCTCTCTCTCCGCATGATGTGTCCAAAATATGAAAGTTGAAGTCTTGTCATCTGAGCTTCTAAAGAAAGCTTAGGTTTGATCTCCTCTAGTACAGACTGGTTTGTTCTTCGGGCAGTCCATGGTATACACAGTATTCGCCGCCAGCACCATAATTCAAAGGCATCAATTTTCTTCCTGTCTATCTTTTTCACTGTCCAGCTTTCACATCCATATGATGTTATTGAAAATACCATGTCTTGAACAAGTCGAATCTTTGTATGGAGAGAGACATCTCTGCTCTTGAGAATCTTATCTAGGTCTTTCATAGCCATTCTGCCAAGAGCAATGCGTCGTCTGATTTCTTGACTGCTTGTTGCTTCTTTATTGATAGTTGATCCAAGTAGGTTAAAGTTATTCACGATTTCAATTTCTTCTCCTTCGACGATGAACCTGTTGATTATGCCAGTTGTCATGATCTTTGTCTTCTTTACATTAAGGTGCAGGCCCATTTTGAGACTATGTTCTTTGATTGTGAGAAGCAAATGTTTCAGATCACCTTCACTTTCCGCCAGTAATGTGGTATCAGCAGCATAGCGAAGGTTGTTGATGAGTCTTCCACCAATCTTCACACCTCTGTTGTCTTCATACAATCCTGCTTCTCTGATGATTTGTTCTGCATATAAATTAAACAGGTAGGGGGAAAGTATGCAGCCTTGTCTTACACCTTTGCTTATTTTAAACCATTCTGTTTCTCCTTGTTCCGTTCAAACTGTTGCTTCTTGATCAATGTACAGATTGTGCAAGAAAACGATCAGGTGTTCTGGTATACCCATGCTTCTTAATGTGGCCCAGAGTTTCTCATAGTTTACACAGTCAAAAGCTTTGCTATAGTCGATAAAGCACAAATAATATCCTTTTGGTATTCTTTAGTCTTTTCAAGGATCCATCTCACATCCGCAATGATGTCTCTCGTTCCTCGCCCTTTTCTGAACCCTGCTTGCACTTCAGGTAGTTCTCGTTCCAGGTATGATTGTAGTCTCTTTTGAATAATCTTCAGTAGAATTTTGCTGGCATGTGGGATCAGAGCGATTGTGTGATAATTTCCACAGTCAGTTGGATCACCTTTCTTTAGTACTGGTATAAACACAGATCTTTTCCAGTCAGTTGGCCATGATGCTGTCTTCCATATTTCTTGGCAGAGCCTTGTAAGTACGGTAACAGCTGCATCAGATTGCTGTAATACTTCTATGGGAATGCAATCAATGCCTGGTGCTTTGTTCTTTGATAAGGCTTTCAATGCTGCTTCAACTTCTTCTTTCATCACCAATGGTTCCAGATCATAAGGTACAGGTTGAAACGGCTGTTGGTCCACTTGATCTTTATCATATAAAAACTCTGTATATTCCTTCCATCTTTTCTTGATCTTCTCAGCATCATTCAACATAGAACCTTGAGCATCTTGTAACATTCCAATTCGAGGCTGGAACTTTTTCTTTAACTCTCGTAGCTTTAGGAAAGCTGATCTTGTTCTTCCTCTAATAGTTTCTGCTTCTATTTCCTTGCATGCGTCATTGTAGTACTTTTCCTTGTCCTGTCTTGCTGCACGTTGGAAATCTCTGTTGAGTTCTGTGATTGTCTTTCTTTCTCCTCTGGCTTTAGCTTCTCTGCGTTTCTGGGCAATTTTCAGAGTTTCTTCCGTCATCCATTTTGGTCGTTTTTTCTTTTTTACCTTTTGTAGAGACTTCTTGCTTTCTTCCAACACAACCTTCTTGATGTCATTCCATAACTCTTCTGGAACTCTATCATTTGTATCTAAAGCAGCAAATCGATTTTGCAGGCAGTCTTTAAATTCCAGTGGTATATTCTCAAGGTCATATTTTGCTGCATTCATGAGTGGTTTGCTCTTTTTCAGCTTTAGCTTGAGTTTGCATACTAGTAGTTGATGATCTGTACCACAGTCAGCTCCAGGTTTTGTCTTTATTGATGTTATAGAGCTTTTCCATCGTTGACTTCCATGAACATTATTTTTAAACACAGAAATTAATGTGTTCATTTAAAAAAAAAAACATCTCTTATGTTCTGAAATGCTGATTCACTAATTCATGGTTTGGATTCTAAGGCTGAAGAAAGTTAAGAAACATCAGGCCCGATACCGAAACCAACAAAATACGGTTAGCAGACCTGCTTTAATTGCAGTGATTGGTATATTCAGAGGCACTATCACTGTTAGTGCCACTGAATATCCTCTGGTGCCACCACTGAATACCCCCAATGCTAGCTGGCTACCATCAGGGCATTCTAGGGGTAGAGCGGAGCTGGCATCCGGTGATAACCAGGCAGTGGTGTTATTCAGTCATTGCCAAGTTATCACCAAACAGCAAACGTTAGGCACCTTAAAGGATAGCTTAATTTTCACCACCAAAGTTAACCAGGTAGCAGCTGAGTATCGCTGCTGCCGGGTTAGCTTTGCCACTATCCAGATATACGTAGCTCCAGCATTGAATATCCGGGTTTTCAGTTCAACTGCAATTGAATGCACATTAACCTGTGAATTAACATGTGTACAAATGATCTGCATGCATTAAATAATTCTAATCCATATTAAATTTTTATTTTAAAAAATCTGTGAAACAAACTGGAAAAAAAACAATGCACAAGCACACTGTGAAGTTGGCTTCTTTTGGAAGTCCTCTCAGGTCCTGTCATTGGAGACCTGGCAAGTACGAATGCATGGCATGTACTTGATAGAGTGGTTGATGGTGATGAGGCTTGGGAGGCTCAAACATTTTGAGATGGTTTGGAAAGTGTTTGCAGTTAAATATAATTTGATTATTGCTAGTTGCCATTAAACCTCGGTGGGTAGAGGGGTAAGGTAGGCTGGATGGGGATTTTATGTTACACTTTCACATATCACACATTTTGTATTGTGGTTGTAGTTTATAAAACTAAGAAAAAGTAAATTACAAATAAAACAATGCACACACACCTGAAAAATCTGGAAAAATTCCAAAAATGAACCATATTGCCTACAAATTAAACATAATCAATCACACAAAGGATCCTTATAAGGATGATATATTCTCAATAAATGGCCCATTCCAAATCCCATATACGCCACCAGCCTTCTTATACTGAATTTCTTTGCCGGATTATTACAACAAAGGCTGCTATCAATAAGTTGCCTTACTTATCAATCCTTTTTAATCTTTTATATTAATAGTGATCATGCAAAATTCCTTTTAAAATATCAGTGTTCAATGCCAAATATTGATGTTCAATACCAACACAACGTCATGTTTTAAACTTGCTATCAGTTAAGTTATGCCTCAGGGTGACATTGATTTACTCATCTGCACTGGAAATTGTCTTCCATCAGAATTTGCAATGGAAAACTCCTCAAACCGGAGCTCAAAGATCATCCCACACTGGCCAGTAATGTTCCAGCTATTCCATGAACTACAGATGATCTTTGAGCTCCGGTTTGAGGAGTTTTCCATTGCAAATTCAGCACAGTTACTTACCTGTAACAGGTGATCTCCGGAACAGCAGGAATTAGTCTTCACACGTGGGAGACGTCGCCGACGGAGCCCGCACGGGAATGCTCCCCAGCATCCAATCAGAAAGCCTTTGGGAGCATCCCCCGCGCCTGCGCGGTGGCTTCCCGCCCTTCCCACTGCCTCTCCCCAGTTGAGTTTCATAGCTGAGCCAGAAGGAGAGGAGAGGAAGGAATAGAGAAAGAGAGAGATACAACTCCTAGGGGAGGTGGGCGGGTTGTGAAGACTAATTCCTGCTGTTCCGGAGATCACCTGTTACAGGTAAGTAACTGTGCTATCTCCAGGAACAAGCAGGAATATGTCTTCACACGTGGGGACTCCCTAGCTTAGGATGCCCGGGGAGATCCCATAAGCGCAGCCCAGGACGGGATGGCATTTGCCCAGCCTGAATCTCTGGCATCCCCTGAGGGATGGAGGGCAGGAGTTGAATAGAGGAACAGCGAATCCAAAGACTACGGAGGCAAGTCTTTAGAGTGCAGAACAGGTACCATTAGGATACAGCAAAATAAAACCCAGGCTACGGGAGTAGTCAGAGGGTGCATGAAGAGAATCATTAAGCATTTAATGAGTAAATGACCTAGTACCATATAGAGCTTACTGGCCATTAAGTTTTAATGAATTAATGGTTTAGAACCCTGTACTGCTTACCCACCGGGTTGTCGGAAGTAGTCCTGTGATGAAGGCACTGTAGACGCAGTAGCGAGGTCATCAAGGAAACTTCACCGCAGCGAGGAGGAAGTTCCAAATCCGGAAGGCCATGAGATCCAGGCGTCAGCTGGGTCAGGAGAAGGACAGCAGGTCTTCGAGGGGGCTCACGGCAAGCTGAGCACTCCCTTAGGAGTTGAGTCCATAACTCAGAGGACTAACAGTGGAAGACAGGCCGAACTAGAGAGCCTATCCCGGAGAAGAGTAGAGGTACACCCCGGAGCAGAAGAGGTACACAGTCTGCCCTAGCGAGAGATAGGGAGACAAGGGTCCGGACCTCCGGGAGGAGGACCTAACTGAAAAAAGGAGCTGTTGACTTCACAGCAGTAGGGTACCACCAAGTCCGCGGGCCAATCGGGGAATAGGCAGGCGGACTGGCCGGACCCCGGGGGGGGGGGGTGAGTACCGGCCATAGGGGGAAAAAGGCGGTAGAACACAGGTACTGTGGGCATCCCCCAATAGGCGCCTGCCAAGCAGGTGATATCTAGCATATCTAGGCCGGTGGACATGGGGACGCCCCCTCCGGTACTAACGCAGGTACGCCGGGGGGCCTACCTCCATGAGCAGCACCCTGGTAAGGTGGATCTGCCCTCGATCCCCAGAATGTCCACCTGGAGAGGTGGCCTCAAGATCCGTCAGGGGAGGGATCTTTCCCGGAGGGCAAGGGCAGATCGGCGAGCTAAGAGCGCGGTAGCGTGGGGGACGGAGGATAGCATCAGTCCGGTAGAACGCCGCAGGGGTTGGAGGCCCTATATGTGTCCCCAGGACCTGCACGCAGAACTTGTCCACCGCACAATCGGGGGACATGAGGGTATAGCCCCTGGTGAGTATTGGGGGACTATAGCAGCTGGAAGGGGAATTCCGGTACGGAAGCAATCAGCAAGAGAATACTGGCTGAGAGGGGTTCGGGGACGTACCGAAGAGTAAGTAGGGTGACCGTGGGCCATAGCTATCACAACGTAAGGTGGTCTCCCTTTCCCACGGAGGAGAAGACCTGAACCCCTAGATAAATCCCCGAACCATTTTCCAACTGAACGAGCCCCAGAGTAGAGCTCTATTCTAAACTTCTGGTAAGGAGGTTAAGTGCAGGCAGCCGCCCACCTGAGCCTAAAAATGCTTAGTATGAGAGTCCTGGCACGGGCCCGGGGACATCAACCCGGGGTGAGAGGTCCCTTGCTTGGGCGCGCCTGGAGGGTGGGCGGAGGGCTGACATTTCCTCTTCCTCGGGAAGGGGGGTCTGGAGAGGCGTTTACCACCGCCGGTGGGGAGCCGGGCCCTAGGCTGGCTGCTAACTCTGGGAAGGCTAGCGAAGCACTGTGCGACCTGACGTAAGGCTTCGCTATTGAAGAGGTGATCTCCGTCGCAGGGAGAATTACCCAGGTTGTGCTGCGCCCGTCTACACAACTCGGACACCTGCAACCATGCTGTACGGCGTGCTCTAATGGCAACAGCAGAGGCTCTGCTGACCGACCGGAAGGAGTCCAGCGAAGCACGAGAAAGGAACCCGGAGATATTCCCGCAGTGATAAAGAAGCAGGGAATATTCAAAGGTCTTGGTTGCAGATACGAAGGTGGATAACCGAGATAACCTCTCGGTGACCTCCCGAAGTGACAGACTCATATAAAATATATATGAAATAATTCTGGCCGCCAGCATAGACGTTTGGAAGGCTTGACGTCCTAGAGTATCTAGCGTCTTCAAGGCGTGGCCTGGAGGGCGAGAAGCATGCTTCTCCTTGCTTCCGGCCTTCCTCAGCGCCGATTCCACCACAATGGACCGATGTGGAAGCTGGTGCTGCCGAAACCCCGGGGACGGAGGCACCCGGTACAGAGCCTGCATCGCAGTCGACGGCGCCGGAACCCTCAAAGGCGACCGCCAAGCCCCCAGCAGGAGATCCTGCAGGGAGGGATGCAGAGGAAGCATCACGGCTGCCTGTTCCGCAGGGCCTGGGCTCGGGTCCGGGATAGGGATGGCCAGCAAGTCCGCCATGTCAAGGAGGAAATCCTGAAAAGGCGGCTCAGCCGGAGCAGTTATGGCGGGAGAGGCCGCCAGGGCAATAAGAGGCCGCTCGGGCCGATGCCCGCTGGGCAGAGGAGGGGACCAACCGACCCGGATCGGGGCAGTCAACATGGCGTCATCGGCTCCTGGAATTGATTCCAAGCTAGGCATCGAAGGGGTCGATGGCACCGACAGCGCCGCAGGAATCGGCCTCGGCCCCGAACCCGGGGGCGGCGCTTCCCCCCGTGACTGGAGCGAATCCACGGCCGCCGGAGGGCAGGGGGCCAGCGGTCTCTGCTCTGCGCTGCGGGAGGGGACAGGGGCCGATCCCGAGACGTGCCGTGGCCAGGCTTTCGAGGCTGGGCATCGAACGGAGCGAGGAGATCGACTCCTTCCTCGAGGACCCCGGCGGGAGTGACTGCGCCGGTGGTGGAGATCCCGGAGCGCGGATCGGAACCGCGCCAACCGGTGCCGCGAGCATCAAGGGCCCCCGAGGACGGTGCTCGGTGGAGAGGGGGTCATCTGACGCCGGCGCCGATGTCGATCGGCGGGCGCTGCCCGATGCCGGGCCCCCTCTCGAACCCGTCCTTCCCGGAGGGAAAAACTGCCGAGGCATACGGCCCGTCCCCGAGGGGAGCCAGGTCACCCGACAACGAGTCCCTGCGGGGGGGGAAGTGCAAGGCCCCTGCGGTGGGATTGAGGCAATCGAAGACCCCGAGGCCCCTTTTCTAGGAAAGGGCGGGGCCCTCGACGGCCGCGTCGATGCCGGGGGGTCGCCCGTGTGCTGGTCGACACACCCTGAGGTCCCCGGGGAAGGTTGATGGCGGTTCCTTGAGCTCGACGCCCCTGCTCAAAACCGGTACCACCCTTGCGCGCAGGGCTTGGGTACCGGCGACCCAGCTCGGGTCGAAGCGAGCAGCTCTGAGGGGAGTGAGGCCAGGAGATCACCCCCGGCGAGGGGTGGAACCATCGACGCCGGCACGCTCGAAGCGGGTACCGCCTCCGCGCATGGCCGGAACGCAGGGCCAAGCTGTGTCGAGCCGATCAGCCCCAGAGGTGCCGAGGGCAGCGGCTGGCGATCCCCGGTGGGGAGCGGGTTACTCGATGCCCACGGGTTGGCACTGCCCGAAGCGGATACTACCCCCGTAGGGACGCCATACCGGCGCGAGTCGGTCGGCCCTGGAGGCGCCAAGGACCGCAGCCACCAATCCCCGGTGAGGAGCGGGATGCTCGACACTGGCGCTGACGGTTCGTTACTGCTCGTAGCGGGTACCACCCCCGCACATGGCAGTGATGGAGGAACGCCCAGCTGGACCGAGTCGATCGGCCCCGGAGGCGCCGAGGACAGCAGCCGACTATCCTCGGTGAGGAGCGGAACCTCGACACCGACGCCGATGCCGGGGTCTCCGTACCGCCTGGAGCGGGTACCACACCCGAGAATGGCTGGGATGTAGGGAGGTCAGACCCGGTCGAGTCGATCGGCCCCGGAGGCGCCGATGACACCAGCTGACGATCCCTGGCGAAGAGTGGAACACTCGACACCGATGCCGGGGAATCGGCACCGCTCGAAGCGGGTACCTCCCTCGGGCATGGCTCGGGAATGTTCTGTGAGGAGCGAACCTCAGGAACATCCCGAAACCCCATAAATGCTTTGGAGCCCGAGGACTCCCGCCGTGGTATATTAGCCAAGGGGGACTTGAGGGTTCGGCTGGAGCTGTCGCCATGCCGCGCATGAGACTCGCCCCTCAAGACTCGGCTAGTCTTAACAGACTGTTGTGTGGATACCTGATCCTGGAGAGAAGCACAACCCGACGACCGTGCGTTGGGCACGAAGACGTCTTCGAGGGATATCCGAAAAAGGGAGGGTCTTCTCCCGACACTGTAGCCCGGGGGATCCGGGAAAGAAGGGTCAGGCCCCAAACAAGAGAGGCACCAGGCATTGGAGTCCAATTGGAAAATTAGGTCTCCACAGTGAGGGCACTGCTGGGGAGAAGGCTCCATGCTGTAAGCCCGGTAGGCCTTGGCGCCCAGAGGGGAGGGTCCCTCCGGGCGACAAAAAATAAATGAAATTTAAATGAAAATTAATTGAAAAGAAAGAAAGGGGCACGGAGGTGCCACCATCGGCGGGAAAAAGACGCGACTACAGAAACAAGAACAAAGGAAAAAAATTTCTGCGGTGGCAGGCGGGACGTCCTGCCTGCTCCGCAGAAAACGAAAAACTGGGGAGAGGCAGTGGGAAGGGCGGGAAGCCACCGCGCAGGCGCGGGGGATGCTCCCAAAGGCTTTCTGATTGGATGCTGGGGAGCATTCCCGTGCGGGCTGAGTCGGCGACGTCTCCCACGTGTGAAGACTCATTCCTTCTTGTTCCTGGAGATTGATGGAAGACAATTTCCAGTGCAGATGAGTAAATCAATGTCACCCTGAGGCAGAACTTAACTGATAGCAAGTTTAAAACATGACATTGTGTTGGTATTGAACATCGATATTTGGCATTGAACACTGATATTTTAAAAGGAATTTTGCAATATCACTATTACTATAAAAGATTAAAAAGGACTGACAAGTGGGGCAGCTTATTGCAATAGCCTGACAAAAGCTATTGCAATAGTCTGACAAAAGATTTCATTTTAAGAAGGCTGGTGGGGAATATGGGATTTGGAACAGGTCACTTAGTACAAATTAAACACTGTAGGCTAGGACAAGGGCTACAGAGAACTTGCCGGGTCCAAAGAAAAGATTATCTGTTTCCTTTTTCTTGGGCAATAAAAACCCCTTTTAACCATGTCCTGGAATGTTTTCCATGTTTGGGAGCTGACAGAGCCTGGAAGTGTAGGGACACCTTGGGGACCATCACCTCCATGTGAATCCTGTGAGGACATCCCATCTCTACTGGTGGCAACACTTTATATAGCTACAATTGCATTATGATTTTAATCATTCAAAAAGAAAAATTTAAGAACTCCTGTGGCTACTGGTTCATGCAGTATGTTAACTGAATTTGTACTGATGGGTCACTGCCCATATCACCTGAAGATTCAAGATACCCAACTTTGGTCCTTGTTAAAGCTACAGAAATGTCAAGTTCAAAATGAGTGTAAAGAAAACCACAGCATGCCTAAAACTCTTACCACTTCATCCAATTCTTCCTCAGATGAATGCTCAAGTCCCAGCTCTATCAGGTACAAAACCATACAGAGAACATGTTCTGACATATTTTGATGATCCATCATTATCTAGATGACACAGAGAGAGAACCTTTCAATCTGTAATTTCTTCAAGAGCATCAAAAGCAATTTATGCATAATAGAGCGAGACAAGGAACACTTTGCAGCTTTTATTTCTATACCAAATAGCACTATAGTTAAGTCTAACACCATGTTGTCCACAACCTACAGTTTCACATTCTGCCCTTTCAACTACTAATTTAAGATGCAATGTTTCAGGACAGCTATTTGTAAATTTGGCTTTCCTTTAAATACTGTAATTAATTACTAGCATCATCAAATAGCTGAAAGTTCTGAATTTCTACAGTAAGATTTTACACATTTAGAATGTTTGAAAATATGATTTCAAAAATGCACTGTTAAAATTTCTAAACATTTACAAAAACAGCACTCTCTCTAAATAATCAAAGCATATACGTATGTTGTTGTTAAGTGCATTCGAGTTGGTGTCTACTCATGGCAACCCTCTGGATAGCTGACCTAAACTGTGTTCGGCTCATTGTTGATAGGGTGGCATGTTACTGTATCGATCCATCTCATTGCCAGCCTCTCTCTTTTGCATTGACCTTCTACCTTGCCAAGCATTATACCCTTCTCTAATGATCTCTCTTCGCATGATGTGTCCAAAGTATGAAAGTCAAAGTCTTGTCATCTCAGCTTCTAAGGAAAGCTTAGGTTTTATCTCCTCTAGTACTGACTGATTTGTTCTCTGTATATGAGATTTCATATACTTATGGTTAATGCCAATGAGCTGACCCTTGAGTAATATCTTTACCTGGTCTGTATTTTGGCTCTACCCACAAAGCATAGTTACTCACCTGTAACAGGTGATCTCCGGGAACAGCAGGAGTTTAGTCCTCACATATGGGCATCGTCGGTACCGACGGAGCCTGCGTGGGAATGCTCCCCAGCGTCCAATAGGAACGCTTTTGGGAGCATACCTCAGCACATGCGCGCTGCCTTCCCTCCTTCCAACTGTCCCTCTTCAGTTAAGTTTGTAGCTGAGTGAAAAGATAGAGGGAGAGAGGAAAGAGACAAAGAGAGAGAGAGACAACTCCTAGAGGAGGTGGGTGGATTGTGAGGACTAAATTTCTGCTGTTCCCCGAGATCACCTGTTACAGATGAGTAATTACGCTATCTCCAGGAACAAGCAGGAATGTAGTCCTCACATATGGGGACTCCCTGGCTGAAGATGCCAGGGAGATATCCCCAGGAAGGTGCCACCGTCGAAGGTGAGAATCCTTCCTCCCATGGATCTCTGGCATCCCACCAGGGTTGGTGGGTAGGAGTTGGCTTAAGTTTGAAAGAGATTTTGAAGAACAGCTTGGCCAAAGAAGGCATCCCGACGGGAGGCTTTATCTAGGCAGTAGTGGGCTGTGAAGGTGTGTACCAAAGCCCAGGTGGCTGCTCGACAAATGTCATCGATAGACACAGAGTGGAGATTAGCCATAGAAGCTGCCATGGCTCTCACATTGTGAGCTGTGACATGGTCCTGAAGAGGAAGAACCTTACTCTCATAAGTAAAGGATATGCACTGGGCAATCCATTTAGATAAAGTTCTTTTGGAGACTGGAAGTCCCAAATGACTAGGGTCAAAAGCTACAAAACGTTGTGAGGACTTTCTATGTTGCTGTGTTCTTTGAATGTAAAAGGCTAAGGCCCTTTTACAATCCAAAGTATGAAGGTTTCTTTCTGCATTAGAGGCGTGAGGCCTCGGAAAAAATACAGGAAGATAAACTGATGGGTTTAAATGAAAAGGCGAAACCACCTTTGGCATAAAGTGTGGGTGAGTTCGAAGAACAACCTTATGATGAAATCTAGTATAAGGAGGATCAGCCACTAAAGCTTGCAATTCACTAATGTGACGGGCAGAGGTGATTGCAATCAGGAAGATGACCTTCCAAGTCAAAAACATAAGGGCTGTAGTGGCTAAAGGTTCAAAAGGCTGCCTCATGAGCTGCCCGAGAACTAGATTTAGATCCCATGCTACCGGTGGTGGCTTGATGGGAGGTTTAGTTAATAAAAGGCCTCTCATAAATCTTGATAGGAGTGGATGAGAGAAAATTGGTTGTCCATTTAGAGGCGTATAAGAAGCTGCAATTGCACTAAGATGGACTCTTACCGAATTGGTCTTTAAGCCAGAATTCGATAAGTGAAGGAGATACTCTAGTATCAACTCTAAGGGTATGACCAGGGGGTTTAATCCCTTCTTGGAGCACCATATAGTAAAACGTTTCGACTTGAAGGCATAAGATCTTCTTGTGGAAAGTTTCCTAGAAGCCTGAAGGATATCTTTTACCTGCTGGGACAGGTTGAAATCCTGGAGGTCTAAGCCTTCAACAAACAGGCCATGAGGTGCAGGGACTGGGGATTCGAGTGCCATAGCATCCCGTTCTCCTGGGAAAGGAGATATGGAGCATGCCCTAACTCCAGAGGTGGCACTTGAGAGAGATGCAGAAGCAGGGAATACCACGTTTGGCGTGGCCATCGTGGTGCTATGAGAATCATGTGACCCCTGTCTCTCTGAAGTTTGAGGAGTGTCTTGGGGATGAGGGGAATGGGTGGGAAGGCATAAAGGAAGTCCTGACCCCAGTGAAGGAGGAAGGCATCCCTTGCCTGACAGTTGTGTGCCGGAATCCTGGAACAGAACCGGGGAAGTTTGGCATTCAGTGGACTTGCAAAGAGGTCTATGTCTGGAGGGCCCCAGAGATGAAATATCTTTCCCACCTGGTCTAGGTGGAGTGACCACTCGTGAGGTAGCAGTACTTGACTGAGTTTGTCTGCCCAAAAGGTTTTGAATGCCTGGAAGATATACCACTAGACAGTGAATTTGATGCTCTCTGGTGAGGGCCCATAGTCGTAAAGCTTCGTTGCATAATGACAGAGAGCCTGTCCCGCCCTGCTTGTTCACATAGAACATGGCTACCTGATTGTCTGTCTGGACTAGGACTGTCTTGTAGCTGAGCTGGGCATGGAACACTCGAAGAGCTAAATAAATTGCTCTCAACTCCAGGAGGTTTATGTGTAAACCAACCTCCTGTGGAATCCAGGTGCCCTGGGTAGAGAGATGATTCAGGTGTGCTCCCCAACCCACCTGTGATGCATCTGTTGTTAGAGTGGCCTGAAAGAGGGGTTGATGGAAAGGAGACCCTACTGTCAGATTTTCTAATGATTGCCACCATTGGAGGGACAAAATTAGTCACTGAGAGACTGTTATTTTGTCCGACAAATGACCCGTGGCCTGTGTCCACTGTGTGGAGAGGGTCCACGGAGCTGCTCGCATGTGGAAGCGAGCATATGGGACTACATGAACTGTGGATGCCATGTGTCCCAGTAACTGCAGTAGCTCCCGAGCAGTGAAGGAGGATTTGCCAGCTGCTTGGGAAGCTAACTGCATTATGCAAAGACACTGGGCTTGTGGAAGGAAAGCCCTTGCCTGTCTGGTATCCCGACAGGCGCCTATGAATTCTAGGCATTGGGAAGGAACTAGTTCAGACTTTGGGAAGTTTATTACCAATCCCAAGTATTGGAAGATTCGCATTGTACGAGACAGTGCAGTGCTGGCCTCTGTCACTGTGGAGGCTCGGATGAGCCAGTCGTCTAAGTAGGGGAAGACAAAGATCCCCAGGGTTCGTAGAAATGCAGCTACTACTGCCATGCATTTCGTGAATACCCTTGGTGCTGAAGCCAGACCAAAAGGAAGAACCCTGTACTGGAAATGTCTTCCCCTAATGAACCCACTATTTTTTGTTAAATCAGTCAGGGCCTAGTCGCAGCAGTTTAAGTTTAGATTTAAAACACAGAAGAGAACTTTCTGGTTACATTTCATACCCAGCAGAGAGCTTGTAGTTTTAATTTAATAGTCACTCAGGGCCTAGTATCCAGCAAAGTACTTTTAGTTTAAATTTAAAACACAGAAGAGAGCTTTCTGGTTAAATTTGGAACCCAGCAGAGAGCTTGTGGTTTAAATTTCATAATAAGTTAGAGCCTAGCAGCAGCAAAGAGCTATAATTTAAATCAAATAAGAATATAGCTTACCTCAGCAGCACAGGACAGGGTACTGTGTAGCAGCCCACTTTTAGTAAGTGTTATTTCCCTCCCTCCCCACACCCACCCACCCCTGGGATAATCGTAGCTTTATAGGTATTTACACATCTTAAAAGATAGGAGGTGCTCTCAGGTGAAGCTCGTTATCCAAATCAGTCATACACTAAGGACCTGAGATTAATTAAGCTTCAGGTGAACAAGGTACATTAAACGTATTAGGTACAGTTTTATTGGTATAAATATCCATAGCAACCCTTAGTAAGTAAAGAACTTAAAGATCTAAACAAAAACTAAGATGCAGACAGCAGTCCGGCAGCGAGATGGGTGCTTTCCAGTCTTTTGCATTGAGTGTCACATGTATGATTTTCTCCCAGTTGGTGAGAGGTCTTACGTGTGCACTAGGTGCAAGGAGCTCTTTGCTCTCAGGGAACGAGTCCGTTCTCTAGAGGCTAGAGTAGCAGACTTGGAAAACATAAGAAAGACAGAGGTACATAGACGAGACCTACAGGGATATAGTCCTGAAGTCCCACCTCCAGTCTGGCAGCATCCCTGTTGCCATGGAGGAGAGAGATCACGTGACAGGAGAGCATCACCCTGGTGTGGCAGGAAGTGATCCTGTAACTAGGAACTGTCCTTCAGGTGATGTAAAACCCTCTCGCACCGAGGAAGTTTCTCCAGGGCCATGTGCCCATGAGGGAAGGGGTTAGGACAGCCGTTATAGTTGGTGATTCGATCATTAGGCATGTAGATAGCTGGGTGGCTGGTGGACATGAGGATCACCTGGGTAACATGCCTGCCTGGTGCGAAGGTAGCGGACCTCACGCGCCACCTAGATAAGGTCTTAGATAGTGCTGGGGAGGAGTCTGCTGTCTTGGTACATGTCGGTACCAATGACATAGGAAAATGTGGTAGGGAGGTTCTGGAGGCTAAATTTAGGTTTTTAGGTAGGAAGTTGAAATCCAGAACTTCCAGGGTAGCGTTCTCCGAAATGCTTCCCGTTCCACGTGCAGGACCCAAAAGGCAGGCAGAGCTCCAGAGTCTCAATGCGTGGATGAGACAATGGTGCAGAGATGAGGGGTTTGGATTTGTTAGGAACTGGGGTACATTCTGGGGAAAGGTGGGGCTCTTCCGAAGGGATGGGCTTCACCTTAACCGGGATGGAACCAGGCTGCTGGCATTAACCTTTAAAAAGGAGATAGAGCAGCTTTTAAACTAGATAATAGGGGAAAGCCGACAGTCGCCCAAGAGCGGATGGTTCGTAAGAATGTATCCTTGAAGGATACTACCAAAAGCAGAGAGGTTCCAAAAAAGTGTAAAGTAGCCCAAATGCCCTCGAGTACAGAGCAGACAGAGCTTAAAGATCCCAAATTACCCATGTCTACCAATAGCCAAATTAATATGAATAAAGAGTAGTTACTCACCTGTAACAGGTGTTCTCCAGGAGCAACAGGAATCAGTCCTCACATATGGGTGACGTCGGCGCCGACGGAGCCCTCGTGGAGCAATTTCCCCAGCTTTCAAAGAAAGCCTTTGGGAATTGCAGCGCGCATGCGCGGTCCCCTTCCCGCCCAAGGGTGCCATCTTGCTCAATCTGATGACATAGCTAAAAGACAGCAAAAAAATTAGCAAAAACGAAATGATAGGACTGCAACTCCAAGGGGAGGAGGGAGGGTTGTGAGGACTGATTCCTGCTGCTCCTGGAGAACACCTGTTACAGGTGAGTAACTACTCTTTCTCCAGGACCAAGCAGGAAGTCAGTCCTCACATATGGGACTCCCTAGCTTAAGGCTACCGGAGACCTCAAGCGGAAAAATGAGCTCCCTCTAGCTCAGCAGCACAGAAGGAAGGAATCTTCTTTGAAAACGCCCCCGACCGGTAGCCCAACACCAGGGCCGGAGGGTAGGAGTTGCCTAAACCTCAAAGAGATTATGGAGGACTGCCTGACCGAAAGCACTGTCCCTGCGGGACTCCCTCTCCAGGCAGTAATAGGCCGCAAAAGTCTGGCTTGAAGACCAAGTAGCGGCCCGGCAGATGTCTGCCAACGGAACAGAGCGGAGATGAGCCACTGACGCGATGAGCCGTGACTCGACCCTCCAACGAGAGGCCGGCTGCCCCATAAGCCCAGGTGATACAGTCAGCGACCCATAAGGACAAAGTACGCTTGGAGACAGGTAGCCCCAATTTATTGGGGTCAAAAGAAACGAAGAGCTGAACAGCCCTCCTATGCTCCCGCGTACGGTCAAGGTAGAAGGACAAGGCCCTTCTACAGTCCAGGGTATGCAGGACCATTTCAGCCCGGCTGGTGTGCGGCCTGGGAAAGAAGGTCGGAAGAACCACCTCCTGGTTGAGATGAAAAGGAGAAACCACTTTTGGAAGAAACTTAGGGTGAGTCCGTAAGACGACCCTATTCCTGTAGAACCTAGTGTAAGGAGGATCAGACACTAGGGCCTGCAGTTCACTAACGCGCCTAGCAGAGGTAAGGGCTACCAAAAACAAGGTTTTCCAGGAAAGAAAACGAAGAGGGCAGGTAGCCATAGGTTCAAAGGGTGGACAGGTAATCCGCTGCAAGACCACATTCAGATCCCATTCAGGGGCTGGAGGGCGCAAAGGAGGCTTAAGGAGAAGGAGGCCTCGGAGAAAACGAGCCACCAAAGGGTGGTTGGAAAGAGGCCTGCCATCCACCGGTGCGTGATGCGCAGAGAGAGCACCGAGGAGGACTCTGACAGAGTTGGACTTAAGGACCAGATCGGAGAGGTAAAGCAAATATTGCAAGACCACTGCCACCAAGCAGGAGAAGGGATTTCTCAGACTGCTGAGCACACCACACGGAGAACCGACGCCACTTAAGAGCGTAGGACTTCCGGGTGGAGGGCCGCCTGGAGGCCAAGACGACCTCTTCCACCTCCCAAGGCAGCAGGAGGGGAGAAAGGACTACCCTTTCAGCAGCCAGGCCATCGGATGAAGGGACCAGAGGTTGGGGTGTAGGAGAGTCCCCTGATCCTGTGACAGGAGATCGGGTTGAAACCCCAGAGGAAGAGGAGTGTCCACCGCCAGCTGCATCAGAAGCGGGAACCAGGGCTGTCTCGGCCACCGGGGAGCCAATAGGATCAGCGAGGCTCTGTCTCTGAGAACCTTGAAGAGTGTCCGAGACACCAGTGCCATGGGAGGAAAGGCACACAAGAGGCCTGTGGACCATGGAATCAGAAAAGCATCCGCCGCTACTCTGAGAGAATGCGGTTGTTGAGAGCAGAATCTGGGAAGCTGCCGGTTCAGAGGACTGGCAAATAGATCCATGGTGGGGAGGCCCCACTTGAGAAAGATCTGCTGAACCACCAACGGATCCAATCTCCACTCGTGTGGTTGGAGGCTCCTGCTCAGCTTGTCTGCCAGGTAATTTTCTTGACCTGGGAGACAGACAGCTTTGAGGAGGATGCCGTGAAGGACGGCACAAGAGCACAGTTTTTGTGCCTCCTGACAGAGAAGGAAGGAGCCTGTGCCTCCTTGTTTGTTCACGTAGAACATTGCAACTTGATTGTCCGTCTGGACCAGCACAGACTGGTGAGAAGTGAGGTGGGAGAAGGCTCTCAGAGCTAGGCGGATGGCTCAGAGCTCCAGGAAGTTTATCTGCTGAGCAGACTCCCAAGGAGTCCAGAGGCCTTGAGTACATGTCCCTTGGCAATGTGCTCCCCAACCCAGGAGAGAAGCATCGGTTGTCAGCACCTGAGAAGGCGGAGGAGATTGAAAATCCACTCCCAGCACCAGGTTTGGCAGATGAAGCCACCACCGAAGAGAAGAGACCAGCAGGTCAGATACCCATACTGAGTCCGCCAGGCTCCCCGTGGCCTGATGCCATTGAGTGCAAAGGCACCACTGAGCAGGTTGCATGTTCAGGCGGGCATTGGGGGTCACATGGACCGTGGAAGCCATATGGCCGAGCAGTCTCAGAAATTGCCTGGCAGAGACCAGGGAATTGCTGTGAAAGTGGCTGGCGAGATCCATGAGCCTGTGTGCTCTGTCTAGAGGCAGGAAGGCCCGCACCTGAAGTGTGTTCATCCTGGCGCCTATGAATTTGAGATTTTGAGAGGGGAGCAAAGTGGACTTTGAGAAGTTTATGACAAATCCCAAGTGCTGGAGTAGAGTCACAGTGCGATGAGTGGCCTGAGTGGCCTCTTGGGAAGACTGGGCTCTGATGAGCCAGTCGTCCAGGTATAGAAACACAAAAAGGCTTTGAAGTCTTAGATAGGCCGCCACCACTGCTAGGCATTTGGTGAACACCCTGGGGGCGGAGGATAGGCCAAAGGGCAGTACTCTGTACTGGTAAGGATTTCCTCCCACAACAAACCTGAGATATTGTCTGTGGTCTGGATGAATAAGGATGTGAGTATAGGCATCCTTTAGATCTAAAGAGCATAGCCAGTCTCCCTGCTGGAGGTAGGGCAGCAGGATTCCAAGGGCAAGCATCTTGAACTTTTCCCTTGCCAGGAACTTGTTGAGGTTTCGCAAGTCCAGGATGGGTCTGAGGCCTCCTGTTCTTTTTGGTATCAGAAAGTACCTGGAATAAAAGCCGTGACCTCTCAGGTGGTGGGGCACCGGTTCCACAGCCTGTTCCTGAAGAAGACTTGCTAACTCCTGAAGGAGTAAGTCCCTGTGCAGAGGGAGTCTTGGAGGCTCCCTGGAAAGTAGGAGGGAGGTACCTGGTGAAAGTGTAGAAGATAGCCTTTCTGAACTATATGAAGCACCCAGGTATCTAATGTGATGGCTGACCACCTGTGGGCAAAGTGGACCAGCCGGCCTCCTGTGCTGAGAGAAAACAGCGGAGGGGAAGAGGCTATGCTGACAGAGTCAAAAACCCCCACCCTGCTGAGCAGGGGCCGGTGTTGTGGGCTTGGGGGCCTGCTGCCTACGGGACCCATTACCCCGTCCCTTGGCCTGCTGACCCTGTTGGGGAGCTGCTGAGGCCTGATAATGAGGGTAGTGTTTATAGGCAGCCGCCTTCCTCGGGTAAAGCACAGTTACTTACCTGTAACAGGTGATCTCTGGGAACAGCAGGAATTAGTCCTCACATATGGGTAAGTCGGAACCGACGGAGCCCGCGCGGGAAAGCTCCCCAGCTTTTCAGATGAAAAGCTTTTGGGGCTTCCCACAGCGCATGCGCGCTGCCTTCCCGCCTTCCTTACCAGCTCTCTTCAGTTCGAGTTTATAGCTGAGACAATAGAGAGAGGAAAGGAAGGTAGATAGATAGAAGATACAACTCCTAGGGGAGGTGGGTGGGTTGTGAGGACTAATTCCTGCTGTTCCCAGAGATCACCTGTTACAGGTAAGTAACTGTGCTATCTCCAGGAACAAGCAGGAATAAGTCCTCACATATGGGGACTCCCTAGCTAAGATGCCTGGGAGATCCCCCTCCAAGGGTAAACCATCTTCGTATGGATCTCAGGCATCCATTCAGGGAAGGTGGGCAGGAGTTGCTTAAGTATGGAACAGGTGTTTGAGGACAGCCTGAACAAACAAGGCATCCCGGCGGGAGTCCTTGTCCAAACAGTAATGGGCTGTGAAGGTATGAACCGAGGCCCAAGTGGCTGCTCGACAGATCTGATCTATGGATACAGAGTGAAGATGAGCCATAGAAGTAGCCATGGCTCTCACATTGTGAGCTGTGACATGGCCTTCCAGAGAAATGTTCTTACTCTGGTAAGCAAAAGAAATACACTGAGCAATCCAATTGGAAAGTGTACATTTGGAGACTGGAAGTCCCAAATGAGAAGGATCAAAAGCCACAAAAAGTTGGGAAGACTTTCGATGTGGCTGAGTCCTGTTGAGGTAAAAGGTGAGAGCTCTTTTACAGTCAAGAGTATGAAGGTTCCTCTCTGCACTGGATGCATGAGGAGCCGGAAAAAAAAACAGGTAGATATACCTCTTGATTAAGATGAAAAGGCGAGACCACTTTGGGCATAAAGTGGGGATTCGTCCTAAGGACCACCTTATCATGATGAAATCTGGTATAAGGTGGATTAGCCACCAAAGCCTGCAGTTCACTGATGCGGCGAGCCGAAGTGACTGCAATAAGGAAAAGAACCTTCCAGGAAAGAAATTTCAAGGAGGTAGAGTCCAAAGGCTCAAAAGGTGGTTTCATAAGCTGACCTAGAACTAGGTTCAAATCCCATGCTACCAGCGGAGGTCGGATGGGAGGTTTAGTTAGGGTCAGGCCTCTCATGAACCTTGCAACGAGAGGATGAGAGGAGACAGGTTGTCCATTTATAGGTTTTAAGGATGCTGTAATAGCACTTAAATGGACTCGTACTGAATTCGTCTTGAGGCCTGCATTGGAAAGATGCAGGAGATAGTCTAGTAGAGAATTCAAAGGAAGTGCCAGAGGGTCAAGACCCTGTTGAGCACACCAAATGGAAAAACGTTTCCATTTGAAAGCATAGGAACGCCTGGTAGAGGGTTTCCTAGAGGCATGAAGGATATCTTTCACTGGCTGAGAAAGATTAAACTCATGAAAGCTTAAGCCTTCAGTAACCAAGCTCGGAGATGTAGGGACTTGGGGTTTGGGTGCCACAAAGTCCCTTTCTCCTGAGACAGAAGGTCTGGCGCAGCTCCCAGGTCCAGGGAGGAGCCCTGGGAGAGCTGTAGAAGTAGAGGGAACCACACTTGGCGTGGCCAGCGTGGAGCTATAAGGATCATCGACCCGTGATCCCTCTGAAGTTTGAACAGAGTCTTGGGAATCAAAGGAATGGGTGGAAAAGCATACAGGAATTCCTGACCCCAATGCAGGAGAAAGGCGTCATTGGCCTGAGCTCCCTGACACGGAGTCCTGGAACAGAACCGGGGAAGTTTGGCATTCCACGGACTTGCAAAGAGGTCTATGTCCGGGGTCCCCCATTCCTGGAAGATTCTGTGTATCTGGTCCATATGCAGGGACCACTCGTGTGGAAGCAGAACTCGACTGAGTCTGTCTGCCCGAGAGTTTTGAACTCCTGGAAGATACACTGCCAGAAGATGAATTTGATGCTCTCTGGCGAAAGCCCATAATCTGAGAGCTTCGTTGCAAAGCGACAGAGAGCCCGTCCCTCCTTGCTTGTTGACATAGAACATGGCCACCTGATTGTCTGTCTGAACTACGACAGTCAGGTTGGCAAGGAGGGTATGGAAGACTGTGAGGGCAAGGAAGATTGCTCGCAGTTCCAGAAGGTTGATATGAAGGGTGGTCTCTTGGGGAGACCAGGTTCCCTGAGTGGAGAGATGTTGAAGATGAGCTCCCCACCCTGTTTGGGAGGCATCTGTTGTGAGGGTTGCTTGGGGCAACGAAGGTTGGAAGGGGGTCCCCAACAACAGATTTTTGGAGGATGTCCACCACTGGAGAGACCAAAACAGACGTTTTGAGGTGAGTACCTGGTCTGACAGCAGTCCCGATGCTTGAGACCACTGGGTGGCCAATGTCCATTGAGCTGCTCTCATATGGAGACGAGCATAGGGCACCACATGAACCGTGGAGGCCATGTGGCCCAGAAGTTGCAGCATTTCTCTGGCTGACAAGTGACTTCTGGACTGAGCCTGGGAGGCCAAGCTTATTAGCCGTTGGCCTCGGACCAGAGGAAGGTAGGCCCTTGCAGTGGTGGAATCCAGATAAGCCCCTATGAATTCCAGGGACTGAGTAGGGATGAGTTGGGACTTGGGAATGTTTACCACAAGTCCCAGATATTGAAGAATACGCCTTGTGCGGTCCAAGGAAATCTGGACTTCTGACTGAGATGGAGCTCGGATGAGCCAGTCGTCCAGATATGGGAACACAAAGATTCCCATGCCTCTTAGAAATGCGGCTACGACTGCCATGCATTTTGTGAATACTCTTGGAGCAGAGGCGAGACCGAAGGGAAGTACTCTGTATTGGAAATGTTTTCCCTGGAACAGAAATCGAAGATATTTTCTGTGGGATGGATGGATGAGTATATGAGTGTACGCATCCTTGAGATCTAGAGAACAAAGCCAATCCTGACTCTGAAGGTATGAAAGGAGAATGCCCAGAGAGAGCATTTTGAATTTCTCCTTGAATAGAAACTTGTTCAATTCTCTCAGATCTAGGATAGGTCTGAAGCCCCCTGTCTTCTTTGTTATGAGAAAATAAGGGGAGTAGAACCCTAACCCCTGTTGAGGAAGAGGAACCTCCTCTATTGCCTTTTGGGCAAGGAGAGAGGAGACTTCCTGACCCAACAGGGTCAGAAGAGATGGGGGAGAACTGAATTGCCTCACCATGGTATGGGGAGGAAGGCTGGAGAAATGGAGTTTGTAGCCCTCTCTGATGATAGAGAGGGTCCATTGCTCTGATGTTATTTGCTCCCATCTGGGAGCAAAGTGAGCTAACCTTCCCGGTATGGTGAGAGGCTCTGGTTGTTCCAGAGCCAGAAATGGTAAGTTCTCTAGGGGCAAGTCAAAACCCCTGAGGGGGTTGAGCCTGCTGGGGTGTAGCAGACACTGCAGACTTTGACTTTACTTGCTTAGATTGCTGACGTTTAGCAGCAAAGCGAGGCTGAGAAGATTGTTGGCCAGTATTTGTGGAAAATCTGGCCTTCTTGTAGTACGGCCTTTTAAAAGGTTTCTTTTTGGCAGGAGTAGAAGTAGACTTAGAACGTCTATCTAGAGTGGCATTTTTTGCGTCCATTTGAGCAGCTTTAATTTGCCAGTCCTCACCAAATAAGTTCTCTCCTGTACAGGGCAGATTCCTTAAGCCATCCATGACCCAGGGTTCTAGGTCAGAAGCCTGGAGCCAAGCAAGACGTCGGGCTGCAATAGCGATTCCCGAAGCCCTGCCAGCAACCTCAAAGGAATCAAAGGCTGCCCTGTTGGAAAACTTGGAGACCTCTGAAAGTTGTGTCACCAGAGTAGTGAAGTCCTCCTTTTTATCCTCAGGGATAAAGGGGGCTAAATGCCGTACCTTTAGGGCAAGTTCTCTGAGAAACATGCCCATATAAAGGCTGTAAGAATTGATCCTGGCTATAAGCATACTAGCCTGAAAGATCTTTCTACCAAAAGAGTCGAGGGTCTTACATTCTCGCCCTGGAGGGGTAGAGGAATGCCTTTTAGGACTCTATCTTCTTCATAGCAGACTTCACCACAATGGAGTGGTGAGGCAGCTGAGTCTTTTGAAACCCAGGAGAAGGAGGGACCCGGTACATGGTGTCCAACCTACGGGAATGAGGAGACAGGGTTAGAGGAGTCTCCCACAAATCCATCAAGTGTTCTTGAAGGATTTCATGGATAGGCAGAGTAACTGCCTCTTTAGGAGGTTTAGAGTATCCTAAAATATCCAATTTTTTTGATCTGGGTTCCTTTTCAGCAGATGTAGCAATAGAAAGTGCTTTAGCTACATCAACAATGAAATCCTGAAAGGATAAATCCTCTGGAGGAGACATCCTCCTCTTTAGAGAAGAGGGCTCCTCAGGAAGATCAAACTCAGCAGAGTCATCAGAGGAATTGAACTCATCAGAAGAATCTGAGTATTCTCTCTGTGCTTGCAATGCACGATACGCGTACCGATCGATATCGACCTCGGGCGTATCGGGCATGGAATTGGTATCGGGCAAAAGCCTGAATCCAGCAAGCGGAACCGATCGACGCTTGGAAGTCGATGGTCTCGGTTCCGGTGTGGATACCGGAACCGGGGTCGGTACCGATGGAATCGGTACCGAGGGCGTCGCAGCCTTAATGAAAGCCAAAACGGCCTGCTGCATGGTCTGGACAGTATTGCCCATGTACGCCACTGCTGCCTGGATGTCGGTACCGGTATCGACCGGTACCCCAGAGCAGTCTAACAGGTGATCAGTCGAGGCCGTGCCATCGATGTCAACCTGTAACCCCATAGGTGATGCTTTGGAGGCCGGAGCCTCCCGCCGGGGTTTTTTGGTCTGGGCAGAATCCTCGAACTCAAGATTGAGAGCCTCTTGATCTTTTGAAAGAGATTTGCTTTTAGAGGATTTGCCCACAGAAAGTTTGGTTACCTGAGATCCATCCGGAGAGGAAGACCTGGATGACTGTGATGCTGGATTATCTGAAGCAAACAGCACATGGAACTTGTTGGCCCGGTTCTGCATACCACGTTTAGACATCTGGGAGCAGAATGGGCAGTCCGGTATGGAGTGGTCAGGTCCTAAACATTTAAGACACCATTCATGGGTGTCTGTGAAATAACAGCATTGCACTTGGTACACATTTTAAAACCAGGAGCTGGTTTCTCCATGAGGAGAATTTGTGTAGGCCTGAAGGCCTAACAAAAGTTACCAAGCTGTGCTGAGAAAATAAAAAAAGATTTTTATTTATTTTTTTTTTTTAAAGAAAGAAAGAGACCAGCAGTACCGGTTTTGGTATGGGGAAAGCAGGTACGCGGTCAAAAGAAACAAATTAAAATAACAATTTCTTCAGCGGTGACAGGAACACGACCTGCTGGCTCCGCGGAAAAAGAGAAACTGAAGAGAGCTGGTAAGGAAGGCGGGAAGGCAGCGCGCATGCGCTGTGGGAAGCCCCAAAAGCTTTTCATCTGAAAAGCTGGGGAGCTTTCCCGCGCGGGCTCCGTCGGTTCCGACTTACCCATATGTGAGGACTTATTCTTGCTTGTTCCTGGAGATAAGGGCTTTTTCCCCGAGCCCTTCTTCTTCTAAGAAGGGGCAGAGGTTTTTCTGGACAGCCGAGTCCTGGTCAGAGTCTCGGTCTCGATCTGTGCAGCCTTTTCAGCCATGGGCTTGCCAAAGAGGTTTTCACCTCTGCAAGGGACATCGACCAACTTGTCCTGCACCCATGGCTCGAGGTCGGATGACTGAAGCCAAGCCTGTCGGCGGGCACCAATGCCGGCTCCGGCTACTCGAGCCGATGCTTCGAAGCCATCGTAGGCTGCTCGAGAGATAAACTTCGAGCACTCCCGAATACCAGTGGACAAGGCCTGGAACCTCTGCAAAGGTTCCTCAGAGAGACCAGCAGAGAACCCGGCAATCTCCTTTGCCAGGTCTCAGAGATACATGCCCATGTAGAGCTGGTAGGTCTGGACAAGCAAGCATAGAGCCCTGGAAGCACTTCCTACCGAGGGCATCCAGGTTCCGGGCCTCCCGGCCAGGAGGCACCGAGGAGTGCATCTTCTGACTCTTGAGTCGATGCATGGCCGATTCCACCACCATGGAATGGTGCGGTAGTTGTGCCTTTTGGAACCCGGGGCTCTTGCGGACTCAATACATGGAATCGACCCGCTTGCTTAACACCGGCGCCGACGCCGGGCTCTCCCACATGCGGAAGAGAAGTCGCTCCAGCATCGGAGGAACCGGTACAGTAAAGGCCTCTTTCGGGGGGAGAGTCATACTGGAGGGCATCAAGCTCTTTGGCTCGAGGCTCCTCCTTGGGATCTGTGGGGAATGCCAAGGCCTTGGCCATATCCCGCACGAAGTCCGAGAACCGGGTGTCCTCCGGGGGGGACCGTCTCCGAGGTTCAGACTCGGGCGAGTCCGATGGGACGCACTGAGTCCGAAAAGTACCTGGGGACTCTTCGTCCTCCGTCTCCCAGCCCGACTCCTCGGTGGAGGAATCGAGCAGCTCCGGTCGGGCGGGCGGGCACCGATGCCCTCCGCCCCGACGTCGAGGCCGGCATCGACGACCTCGGTCCCGAACAGGAGGCCGAGGGAGACCGTGACCGAGGATTGACTCGAGGATCGGCTCGGTCTCCAGGGTCGACTTGGACGTCGATGTCCCGGTGGTCGGGGAAGATGCACCGGCGAGGCCAGCGATCAAATCCCCGCTGCTGGTCGATGAAGGCAGAGAAACTGCTCTCCAAGGCCGTCAACCTGAGTCCGAGCTCAGGAGACCCAGCAGCCCCCGACTCGGGCCCCGACGGCATCGGGCCTGACGTCGGCTCCTTTGGAGGCGAGTCCACGAGGACTACAGTACTCACATGTCCAGGAGAATTCATCTCGAGACGAGGATGTTTCGAAGGCCTCTCCAACTCCGAGGACCCGGGATGGCTATCGGGGCTATGCGACCTGGCCCTCGAGGAACCAGGAGCGTCCACCGACACCGCCCTCGCGGGTTTCTTATTCCTATGATGTTCCCGGGCAGGAGACCCCCGCTCAGAGGAACTCCGACGATGCTCAGGACCGGAGTCCCAGGACATCGAAGCCTCTGACGATGTCCGGGCCCGGCCGGACGCGGAGTCAGAGAAGATTCATTCTTTTTGATGCTGCCGACTCCAACGCTTTTGAGGACATTTTGCCACACGGACTACAGATCATCGGGTCATGATCGGGTCCGAGGCAGCGGAGGCAGCAGCCGTGTGTGTCGGTAAGAGACATACGTTTCTTACACCGATCACACTTTTTTAACCCGCTGGCAGCCATCGGGGGAAAAAGGGCCCCTGTGGGGTCAAAAAACAGGGCTGCTGGTGAAAAAAGAAAAAATGGCGCGAACGCTAGTCACGAAGGACAAAAACCGAAAAAATAACGAACGGGCTCAATACCGGCGTATCGGGTCCGGGCGGGAAAAGGATCCGGCGTCGAACCGGGAAAAGAATAGTAAATAAAATCAACTTTTTCAGCGGCGATCACAAACAGCGTCTGTAGGGCTCCGCGGAAAAAGAAGACTGAGCAAGATGGCACCCTTGGGCGGGAAGGGGACCGCGCATGCGCGCTGCAATTCCCAAAGGCTTTCTTTGAAAGCTGGAGAAATTGCTCCACGAGGGCTCCGTCGGCGCCGACGTCACCCATATGTGAGGACTGACTTCCTGCTTGGTCCTGGAGAAAATACAGTCTCTAAAATGCTTGTATGCAAATGCTAGAAGTCTAAAAAATAAGATGGGAGAGTTAGAATATATAGCACTAAATGAAAGGTTAGATATGATTGGAATAACAGAGACATGGTGGAAGGAGGACAACCACTGGGAAACTGATACCTGGGTACAAACTATATCGTAATGATAGAGCTGATCAAATTGGTGGAGGGGTTGCGCTCTATGTTAGAGAGGGCATTGAGTCAGAATGGATTAAAGTTTTGCAGGAAACAAAATTTACTGTAGAATCTCTATGGATTGAAATTCCATGTAAAAAGGCGAAGGCGATGGCAGTGGGGGTGTACTATCAACTGCCTGGCCAGAATGAACAAATGGATGATGAAATGCTGAAAGAAATCAAGGAAGCTAACAAAAGTTACAGCGCAGTAATAATAATGGGTGATTTCAATTACCCTGGTATCGACTGGGTCAGTGTCACGGCAGGACATGCTAGGGAGATAAAGTTCCTAGATGACATAAATGACTGCTTCTTGGAGCAGCTGGTTCATGAACCGACCAGAGGGGAATCCATATTAGATCTAGTCCTTAGTGGAACACCAGATCTAGTGTAAGAGATAAGGGTGTTGGGGCCACTTGGCAATAGTGATCATAGCATGATCGCCTTTGATTTAATTAGTGGAGGAGAGATAGTACGGAAATCCACAGTATTACCTTTTAACTTTCGAAAGGGAGACTATGATAAAATGAGGAAATTAGTTAAGAAAAAACTAAAAGGAGCAGTTGCTAAGGTTAAAGACTTACATCAAGCTTGGGTGTTGCTGAAAAATACTATCTTGGAAGCCCAGACCAGCTGTATTCCACGCTTTAAGAAAAGTGGAAGGAAGTCCAAAAAACTGCCAGCATGGTTTAAAGGTGAGGTCAGAGGGGCTGTTGTTGCCAAAAAAGCATCTTTCAGGAAATGGAAAAAAGAGCCAAACGACGAAACCTGGAAACAGCACAAGCACTGGCAGGTCAAATGCAAGGCACTGATAAAGAAGGCAAAGGGAGAATTTGAGAAGAAGCTTGCTGCGGAAGCAAAAACGCGAAATAAAGATTTTTTCAAGTACATTCGTAGCAAAAAACCTGTGAGAGAGTCGGTTGGACCATTAGATGATAGAGGAGTTAAAGGGGCACTAAGAGGCGACAAGGCGATAGAGGAGAGACTGAATGAATTCTTTGCTTCGGTCTTTACTGAGGAAGATGCAGGGATGTTACCCATGACTGGAGTGGTATTTAAAGGTGCAGAAGAATTGAAGGAAATATCGATACATCGGGAAGATGTATTACAACTATTAGATAAACTGAAGAGTAGCAAATCACCTGGGCCGGATGGTATACATCCAAGGGTGTGGAAAGAACTGAAATAAGAAATTGCAGACCTGCTATTAGTAATCTGTGAACTTTATTTATTTATTTAGCTGTATTTATATCCCGCTTTTCACCGGGTCAAAGCGGTCAATTTATTTATTTATTTATTTATTTAACAATTATTTCTATACCGCTCTTTCCCAAGTATCAAGTGCGGTTTACAATTAACAGTATGTTATATGGTATGGGTAGTTTCATACCAAGTCATTTTACATAGAACAGGTGGAACTAGGTACAGGTAACAGTATAAAGTTTAAACAGTAAATTATTAAAACATTAAACTATTAGAACATATGTACATAGTAGATATTTACAAATTATATCATATATCACTTGTGGTTGTAAACATTAATTCAATTGGGAGATACATTTAACACGAGGGGATATGACACACATACGCTAATACTTACAGGGAACATGGGCAATGAAGGGTTAAGTGGCTTGGCCAAGACCACAAGGAGTACCTATAGGACTAGAAATCCCAGTCCCTCCGGCCTGAGATTGCTGTCCCCGGGTGGGACTTGAACCTCCAGCCCTCCGGCCTGAAGTACCTTGTCCTAACCACTAGGCCACTCCTCCCCTTAATGAGCTATCATTAAACTCCTCCCCTAATGAACTATCATTAAAATCATCTCTAATACCTGAAGATTGGAGCATCGCCAATGTAACACCAATTTTTAAAAAGGGTTCCAGGGGTGATCCGGGAAACTACAGACCGGTGAGCCTCACGTCAGTACCGGGAAAAATGGTAGAAACCATCATAAAGAATAAAATTACTCAGCATGTAGATAGTCATGGCCTAATGGGAGACAGCCAACATGGCTTTAGACAAGGAAGATCTTGCCTTACTAATCTGTTATGTTTTTTTGAAAGTGTGAATAAAGAGGTGGACAAAGGTGAGTCGGTTGATATAGTGTATCTGGACTTTCAGAAAGCCTTTGACAAGGTCTCTCATCAGAGACTTTTGGCAAAACTAAAGAGTCATGGGATAGGAGGCAGTGTACTATTGTGGATCAGGAACTGGTTAAAAGATAGAAAGCAGAGGGTTGGGCTGAATGGCCAATTTTCCCAATGGAGAAAGGTGAATAGTGGTGTACCCCAGGGATCTGTGCTGGGTCCGCTGCTTTTTGACATATTCATAAATGACCTGGAAAGTGGAATAACGAGTGAGGTTATCAAATTTGCATTTGACACAAAACTATTTAAAGTTGTTAAAACCCAAGAGGATTGTGGAAAATTGCAAGAGGATCTTGATAAATTGGAAGACTGGGCGTCAAAATGGCAGATGAAATTTAATGTGGACAAGTGCAAGGTTATGCACCTAGGGAAGAACAACCCAAACTATGGTTACACAATGCAAGGTTCCACATTAGGAACCACCACCCAGGAAAAAGATTTAGGCGTCATTGTGGATAACATGTTAAAACCCTCCGCCCAGTGTGCAGCGGCAGCCAAGAGAGCAAATAGAATGCTAGGTATCATAAGGAAAGGAATGGAAAATAAAACAAAAGATATTATAATGCCTCTATACTGTTCCATGGTGAGACCGCACCTTGAATATTGTGTGCAATTCTGGTCACTGTATCTTAAAAAGGATATAGCGTTATTAGAAAAGGTTCAGAGAAGAGCCACCAAAATGGTAAAGGGGATGGAAGGATACTCCTATGAGGAAAGGCTAAAAAGGTTAGGGCTCTTTAACCTGGAAAAGAGACGGCTGAGGGGAGATATGATATAAGTCTATAAATTAATGAACGGAGTGGAACGGGTAAACGTAGATCGATTGTTTACGTTATCAGAATATAGAAAGACTAGGGGACATGCAATGAAGCTACAGGGTAAACTATTTAAGACTAATAAAAGAAAATATTTTTTCACTCAACATGTAATCAAACTCTGGAATTTGTTACCTGAGGATGTAGCAAAGGCTGTTAGTGTAGCTGGGTTTAAAAAAGGTTTGGACAAGTTCCTGGAAGAAAGGTCCATAAACCATTATTAAGAAGGGACCCAGGATATCAATGCTTGACCCAGTACAAGCATTGGGGAACCTGTGTCTTGGGGAAACTGCTAGGTACGTATGACCTAGATTGGCCACTGTTGGAAACAGGATACTGGGCTTGATGGACCTTGGTCTGATCCAGTATGGCATATCTTATGTTTTTATGTTCCCTGAAAAGGAAACGTAAAAATTTCCTGTGATCTGGATGGATAAGAATGTGAATATATGCATCCTTTAAGTCTACGGAGCAAAGCCAGTCCTGGTTTTGAAGGTATGGCAGAAGAGTTCCCAGAGAAATCATCTTGAATTTTTCTCGAAACAGATATTTGTTCAATTCTCTGAGGTCTAGAATGGGTCTGTGTTCCCCTGTTTTCTTTGGGATAAGAAAATAGGGGGAGTAGAACCCTGCACCCTGTTGAAGAATGGGTACTTCCTCTATTGCCCCTTGGGCAAGAAGTGTGGAGACCTCGTGATCTAGCAGATTGTCTGCAGAGGTTTGTGAATTTATTTATTTTATTTATTTATTTACATTCTCTTATATACCGCGCTATTCTGCATCAGTGCGGTTTACATTGAACAAACTGAAATTACATTGAACAGGGCATTATAACTTGGAGATAACTATTTTACAGGGAACATTGAACTGCTTTAGAATTGTAGGAGGGGGTAAGCTGTGAAAATGAAGTTTGTACCCCTCCCCTACAATGGACAGAGTCCAATCTTCTGCTGTTATCTGATGCCATCTGTTGACAAAGTGGCATAACCTGCTGCTATATGCTCATTCTGTTCAGCGATATGCTGTTTGTAGTTAATGTAAGGTAATGTAATGTAAGTTATGTACTGTGTTCCCTGTTTGTACTCCTAGTGTTTTGTTGTGATGTAATGATAATGCAATGTATGTTTCCCTCACCTTTGTTTAACTTTGTGCTGTATTAACCGCTTTGATTGAAGGAAAAGGCGGGATACAAAACATGTTAAATAAATAAAATAAATAAATAAATAACCTGCCGGGAATATTGGGGGGTTGAGGACCCCTCAGAGGCAGGAAGGCAAAGCTCTCTAGGAAGGAGTCAAAGCCCTTGAGGGGGCTGAACCTGGAGAGCTGGTTGGGCTCTTGGGCCTTTTGGTTTCTTTTGTTGTCTAGTTTGTCCCTTTTGGGCAACCTGACCTGGAGCTTGAGTCTGATGGATATAGGAAGGATAAAACTTTCTCTTTTTGCTAAAAGAGGGTTTTTTTATAAGGCTTTCTTTTGGCTGGAGTGGCTGTAGACTTTGACAATCTATCTAAGGTAGAACTGTCAGCATCTAACTCGTTAGCCTTCTCCTGCCAGTTCTTGCCGAAGACATTTTCTCCCGAGCAAGGAATGTTGCCTAACTTGTCCTGTACCCAAGTCTCCAAGTCTGATGCCTGTAGCCAGGTAATCCGTCGTGCGCCAATGGCAACAGCAGAAGTTCTGCTGATGCATAAGAAGCAGTCAAAGGCTGCACGATTGACAAACTTGGAGACATCCTGAGCATGCTTAACCAGAGTAAGAAAGTCTTGTCTCTTATCTGGGAGAAATGGGCTCATAAGTTCCAAGTCTCCTCTGATTTCTTTGAGGAACATTCCCATATATAGGATATATGAGCTGATCCTAGCTGAAAGCATGGAAGCTTGAAAGGTTCTGCGTCCAAAAGCATCCAGAGTCCTGCATTCATGACCTGGAGGATTGGATGCATGTCTTTTAGCACTTTTCATCCTACGCATGGCTGACTCCACTACCACTGAATGGTGTGTGGCAGCTGAGTTTTCTGAAATCCAGGACATGGTGGGATTCGATACATAGTATCAAGTCTCCTAGAGTGAGGAGAAGTAGTCAAAAGTGTCTCCCACATTCTGAGCATCAAGTTATGCAGAATTTCATGGATAGGCAGAGTAGCTGCCTTCTTAAGAGCTTTAGGATATTGGAGGATTTCCAATTCCTTTGCTCTGGGTTCCTCCTCAAGAGCTACTGTGATTGAAAGACCTTTAGCCATATCACGGATGAAATCCTGAAATGACATATCCCCTGGAGGTGACATTCTGCATTGGGGAGAAGAGGGATCTTCTAAGAGAAACCCTTTAGTGCCAGCAGAATTGTCAGAGTCTTCAGAATCGAAGGACTCAAAGTATTCCCGACTCCGATGCTCCTGCAAAGCACCATCCCGGTACCAATCGAAGTTGGTGCAGAGGTGACCCGGTACCACTTTATCCACTCCAGCCGGAGGTAGAATAGGAAGAGTTACAATCGGGGCCGGTACCGTCATCGTCGGCGTCAGTACTGGTGTCGGTACCGGCATCGGCACTGGTGCCCTTGGGATCACCTGTACCGCAGCTGAGGGAAGAGCTGTGATACTGCATTCAATAGCAAGAAATCTCTGGTTTATCGACGCTGCCGATGCCTGGGTGTCAGTTCCGGTAAGAACGGCCGGAACCCCTGAGCATGGTACAGGTAGTTCTTGCGAGGTTGAAGCCTCGAGAACATCCTGAAGCCCCATCGATGCTTTGGAAGCCGAAGCCTCCCGCCAGGGCTGTTTTGCCGTGTGGTTCCCTCAAGGGCAATGCCAATGGCCCCTCGATGCTTAGCAGGAGAGCTACCCTTTGAGGACTGGCTTTTGTGTTTAGTTACCTGAGATCCATGGGAGGAAGAAGAGGCCCTTGACGATGTCGATGCAATGGATCTGGCATCTGAAGAGAAGAGGGTACCGAGCTTTGCGGCCCGGTTCTGCCTTCCTCTTTTAATCATCCCCATGCAGGAGAGACATTCAGTTGGAGAATGATCAGGTCCTAAACATTTTAGACACCAATCATGGGTGTCAGTGACGGAAATGGTACCGCCACACTTAGTACATTTTTTAAAACCACTAGTTGGCTTTTCCATGACTTTGGACAAATGGGGCCTAATGCCCAAAATGGTGCCTAGCACCAAAACAGGAAAGTTTCTGAAAAGAAACAGTGAAAGTTTAGGGTTGTTTTGGGAGGGTTTTTTTGTTTGTTTTTTTAAGGAAAAGAAAAGAACCGGCGGTACCGGTAGGCGTCGTGCGGTAGGCAAACGCGACCACAAAAAAAGAATTTTAAAGACAGAATTTTCTGCGGTGACAGGGAATAGATCCTGTTGGCTCCGCGGAAAATGAAGAACTGAAGAGGGACAGTTGGAAAGGCAGGAAGGCAGCGCGCATGTGCTGAGGGATGCTCCCAAAAGCGTTCCTATTGGACGCTGGGGAGTGTTCCCACGCAGGCTTCGTCGGTACCGACAATACCCATATGTGAGGACTACATTCCTGCTTGTTCCTGGAGATAGTTTGTAATCATATACCTCCTATGCAGTTATTTTTCATGGTCTTATGCTGGTCCTCCTCCTCCTGCTTTGCACCTTTCTTGGTACCTTGGTGTCTTCATTCTACTGTCTAAAAAGTCTTTTCGCGCTTTCTTTATATTTGCTGGGGGGTTTTCAGCTACTCGTGTCTAAATCATTCTTTATTTCACTTACTTGTAGCCTGTTTATGGTGATAGGCTCAGGTAGGTCACACGCAATCTGAGTCTTGATGAGAATGATCCTGCTGCCTTGCTCTGCACTTAAGTCCTGCTCACAAGGATGACTATACCTTTCTAACTATGATGAAGCACATTCATATTAGCAGCTTTGAGACTAAATCTTGATTCCACTCTTCTTGCTACCTTGTTCTGGTTCAGGGTCTTTGGGGACTGATGCTTGCCTTCCTTCTCTGCACCATTCCTGGTACCTTGGGCATTCATTCCACTATTGCTGATGCCACTTTATCCCTTTTGTGGTGATTTAGAATGGTCTTGTCTTCACCAACTAATGTAAAGAAAAAAAAACTAAAGAGGAGGTATAGGATTAAAGGCTTTTCAAGGACATCCAAAATGCAGAGGAGGAAAAGAAACTGCTGAAGTGTCAGCTCATTGTACTAACCACAGATATACAATACCGCATATTCTTTTACTATTTAGAGGTAACGTTACTTTTGAGGCACCATAGTTAATTATATAGATTTTTTGTGGGTCCTCTATTCTGGATATTTTAATTTAGTTCAGCTGATGGCCAGAGTGTCAGTAACTATTTTTCATATGTAGCAGGGCCACTATCATGTGTCTTCTCTGTTAAAAGAAGAATGCTCTGGCATGCCTGATTTGAAGCTGACCTGCATTCTAAGTGATGCAAAAAGGATGGACCCACCTGTCAGTCACTGGTGTAGGGTTATCTCCTTCAGTATTTTTGAAAGAATTATTAAAAAACCCTTCTTCCTGGGGCCAGTAGTCATCTTGTGCCTTCAGCAGCAGTGGCATTATCCAGGACATATTTTTTGATGGGGCCTAGGACTAACATGGGTGGGCACAAGGCAATGTGAATGTTTACACATCCTCCAGTTCTCGTCTCCTTTGACTGATGTTCTTCCCCAGATTGGGTAGGTCTGATACCAAAGTAGAGGGGCCAAGGACCACCCAGGCCCACTCTGGCTCTGCCCATGCTCCACTGGAGACTGGGGAAGGAGAAGAGGCTGCTGGAACCTTGGGGAAACTCAGGAGCAGCTGGAAGGCAGCTTTCCTGATGGCCAGCTAGATCATAAATACAGCTTCTGATTTTAGGTTTTAATCAACAACCATCACCAATACAAAAAAATTAAAATGAGTGTTTATCTGATTAACACCAGAAAAACCCCAATTCCCCTAGTACTCTCTCACCCCTCTTCTGACTTTTCTTATGTCCTCTACTCAGTTTTTGTATCTTTTCTGTATGGACCACTCTTAAGTGCAACAAACATACATATTTGATTCCACTGGAAAAGGAACCCCAGCAACTGTATCTGTGGCATGTAAATACTAATTTGCTGTATCCCCTATGAACACCTAATTAGCTAGAAACACACACCTATATTTACAATGTATAAACACCTAAGAAAAGAAGCCTTGTGTATAAAATGTAGTGTTATCCCTAAACTGGCTGGGATTGAAGGAGACTGGAACGATATGTGAAAAGTACTCAGAGAAACCTGAAGGCTGAATAAATAGCGCAAACTGGTTTATTTGAAGAGGTAAGTGGGACCATTAAGGGGCAATTCCGGCTCTATCCTGAAGTGCCCATACTGAAGAGTCGGGGACCAAACACTCCTGGATTTTTTAGATTTTGTGTATTTTTCCCCCAATTTACAATTTGGGATTAGAGAGTAAATTGCTAAAATTGTGCATCACCACTCAGGAGGATGTTCTGGATTTTTTTGTGGTGATCTATGAGCACAATATACTGAATGTACCTGCTTAAGGTACGACTAGTTGGGAGTACTGTATTTTGCAATTATTTTGCAGCAAAACTTAAAGATGTCATCTGGGGAGCCCAACTTGGGAACTGAAAGAAAGAGAAAACAAGAGCAAGAGATCAGAACCAAGAGCAGCTCTCTCTTGTCTGAGAACTTCAACTACTTATCCATTGGGATGTAACCCTTTTTTCTCTACTGTTTTTGCTATATTTTGTTATGTGAATGCTTCATTTTTGGGAAGCATCAATAAAGGCGCTTTTATCATAGAGTAGCTTTGATGTCTGTTTCATGTAAACTTCTCATTTTATCTTAGTCCTTGAGGCTTTGCCTTCCCCATCCCATCAGAATCCTTTGTTTCCTTGACCTAGTGATTAACTGCTTCTGTTCCCCACTGTTTAAGGCCCCAGTTCCTCCTTTATTCTTTTATGTAGACTCTGTGGAGCTACCTTCATCCCCTCAAAAGAGGTCAGCTGTACAAGTACATTCGTAACTATGAACAAAAAGCTCACTAGGATCAAGAGCGCATACTTTTCCTTGTATGTTTTTTGAAACAGGATACATAGCACCTAAGACATGAATTTATTTTGCTTCCATTTTAAATTATCACCTATGCTTATATAATTGCAGAGTCTGTAGATTTATTTTTGCTTTTGAAAGTTCTGTATGCCAACACTCTCAAAGTTCTAGGTCACAGGATTTCAATAAAAGGTGACATTTAACTTACCAGTTAATGTCCTTTCCTTGAGGCCTGCTAGACTCGCCCAGACAAGTGGTTTGTGTTCTACCAGCAGATTGGTGGAGACGAAGAACCAATGAAAAGACCATGTTTCAATGACATCATTCTCATGCCTCTATTCGCCTCAGCCACCAGAGGTCCCTCAGTATCTGTACCAAAGCATATGGGAGAAACCACAGCAAGCCTCACACAATCTCAATTGTGAGCAACAAGGAGTAATCAACAATCAAGAACTATATTCAAGACAGCATAATCAGAAAGCCTTCAGTAGAAGATGAACCTGCAGAGCAAAGTATAAAACTATAGCAGACCAAAAGGATACTGCAGCAGAAGTGAAGAACAAATACAGTTTCAGGGATGGACCCTGGACTGGTCTAGCAGGACTCAAGGAACGGACATTAACTGGTAAATAAAATGTCACCTTCCATATCATCCTGCTAGACCAGTGCAAACAAGTGGAATGTACCAAAGCTACAACACCACTGTGCGGGAAAAGACACAGTAGTTCGCAAATCTCCGGGGCTGAAAGCCATGTCCGCCTGTGCGTGGACATCCAAACTGCAAAGCTTGACAATCATGAAAGGTAATGCCCAAATGCTACCCAAAAAATGTCTGCCGGAGCTACTGAGCTCCATTCTGCCCATGAGGACGCTTGTGCTTGGGTAGAATGGGCACGCAAACCCTCCAGAATCGGCCAGTTCGGCAACAGATATGCCAAGGCAAGAGTTTCCTTAATTAAGCACCCTAAATTTGACCTGGCCAGTTTCACCCTTGCGCAGGCCAGCAAACAGCCTATAAAGGATGGTCTGACTTACAAAAGGAATTCATAACCTCCAAGAACCAGAGAAGCACCCTTCGGACATCCACAAGGCGAAGATCCTTAACCTTCCCCTGATACTGGCTCCTTAGAGGAGGAAGGCAGGCAAACCACCTGGTACACGTGAAGGGCGACAGCACCTTAGACAAGAAGGTGGCACAGGCTGAACGGAAACGGTGTCCTTTAAAAAAGTCAGATAAGGATCTTGGCAAGAAACAGCCTGCAGCTCGGAGATCCGCCTTGCAAAACAAATGGTGACCAAGAAGACAATCTTGAGCACCAAATCTTTTAAGGTAGCGTGCTTCAATGGCTAAAATATGGCCACCATCAAGGCCCAGCAAACCAGATATAGATTCTAGGAAGGGATCACAAACTGAAGGGGAGGTCCAGATGCCACACCCCTAGGAGAAAACCGGATACATCTGGGTTCAAGGTCATGACTTGCCAGTCACTAACCAGGTTAAAACTGCCATCTGAACTTTCAGGCAGCTAAGTGAGGAACCCTTCTCTAGGCCACCCTGAAGACGACGAACAAGACAGACACCCTGACTGCCTCAGGAGACAACTGCCACATGTCGTACTAGCACTGAAAGCAGCACCATATCTGCAAGTATGCTAGTTTCGTAGACCTTCTCTGGGAACCAAGCAGAATTGAGATCAGTGCTGGAGAGTAGCCCCTTACGCGCTAGCAGTCTCCTTTCAAGGGGCATGCCGCAGGCAAGAAGGGAGCCGGGTCCTCCAGGATGATAGGTCACTGCCACAATAGCTCCCAAAAGAGAGGTAGTAGAAGAGAAGGCATCTGCAGGAAGTGCATCAGGTCTCCAAACCATGCCCTCCACTGCCAAATACAGCACTACCAGTACAATCCTGCCCAGATGGCACTCTATACGCCGAATCACACGCCCCACGGAGGAAACACATACAGCAGCCGCTGACCTGGCCAAGGCTGGGTCAGGATGTCGACACTCTCGGACCCCATCTCCGTGTGGCAACTGAAGAAGTGGTAAACATTCGTATTAATGGATGTCACCATCAGATCCATTTCGAGGCGACCCCAATGGCGCAGAATCAATTGAAACACCTCCTGACTAAACTCTCACTCTCCAGGATACAGAGAATGCGGGCTGAGGAAGTCCGCTTCCACATTGCTACACTGACAATGTGCTGGGCAGACAAGACTAGGAGATTCTTCTCCACCCAGGCAAACGGGAGATCCATCTCCAGTGCCACTCTGGCGCACATTGTGCCGTCTTGCCAATTGTCATAAGCCACCACTGTGGCATTGTCTGAAAGCACTCGAATCACCCAGCCCATAACCAGGGGCCAGAAATGCATAAGAGTCAACCTGATGGTCCTCACCTCGAGGCGGCTGATGGACCATATCACTTCCCTGTGGTTCCAAATGGCCTTGGGCCGTATGGTCTTGGCAATGGGTTCCCTAGCCCAAAAGACAGGCATCCTTCATCAGCATCTGAATGGGCCAGAAGAAACTCTCCTATTTCTGCACCACAAAATAAATGGTGTATCAGCCCTTGCCCCGCTCATCCAGGGGGACAGGCATCACTGCCTTCAAGCGTAGCAACTTGTCTAAGAAGGCCAACACAGTGGAACCTTTGTATCAGTACTGCCCCCATGTGCTGGACCTTGAAGAGGGTCCTGGCGACCAGAGGGGTTGGCGGAAAGGCATAGAGGCGGCCTTCCATCCATGGGATCAGGAAGGCATCCGCCGCTACTCTCACCGGGTGCAGCTGCCATGAGCAGAAGCAGGGCAGCTGCGCATTGTCCAGGGTGGCAAAGGGGTCCATCACAGGTGTCCCCCAGAGGCAGAAGAGCCATGAGGCCACCATGGGGTTCAGGCACCATTCGTGCAGCTGGAGCACCTTGCTCTGTCCAGCAGGAAGATGTCCTGACCAGGGAAGGTGGACTGCCTGCAGGAGCATGTTGTTGTGAGCCACAAAGAACAGGAGGGCCACTGCCTCTAGGCAAGGAGTACGATCCCATGCCCCCCTGCATGTTGACGCAGAACATGGCGATCTGGTTGTCAGTCTGTACCAGTACTGACTTGTGTCACAGGAGGTGGCGGAATGCCTGTAGAGCCAGAAAGACTGCCCTGAGTTCCAGAAGATTTATCTGTAGCAGGGATTCTGGCTTGGGACCAGTTGCCTTGTGTGCGACGGTCCTCACAGTTCGTCTCCCACCCGAGGTGTCCGTGGTCAGAACCCTCTGGAGTGGGGGCGGCTGGAAGAGCATTCCGGCCCGGAGGTGGAAAGTTGCCACCAGTCGAGGGACTCCACTATCTGGCAGATTATCCTGATCCTGTCCCGCAATCTGACCGTGGCTTGCAGCCAATGAGCGAAGAGGCACCACTGGGCTGTTCGCATATGCAGGCGGACTAGCAGGGTCACATGGACCATGGCCCAGAAGGCGAGACTGGCTGGTACTGAACAACGGTGCTGCACCTTCACCGCTAACTCCCTAAGGTGGTCTGCCCTTTCCCCGGGCAGAAAAGCCTTAGCCTGCAGGGTGTCTAACTGAGCACCTATGAACTCCACACTCTGGGCTGGAGTGAGATGAGATTTGGGGTAGTTGATGATAAACCCCAGAAGAGCTGCAGCAGGAGAGTGAGAGATGGAGTATGAAAGCTGCAGCATGAGAGCCTGGTGGGCATCTGTGGCTGTGCTGCCCCTGATAAGTCAGTCATCCAGGTAGGGGAAGACAAAGACCCCCTTGCAGACATAGGTGGGCAGCAACTACTGCTAGGCATTTTGTGAAAACTCTCAGTGAGGAGGCCAGGCCGAAGAGTAGCACTCTGTATTAGTAGTGCCTTCCTCCTATCATGAACCTTAGGGTACTGCCTTTGGGAGGGGTGGATCAGGATGTATGTGTAGCCATCCTTTAGATCCAAGGAGCAAAGCCAATCTCCCTGGTGGAGGTAGGGTAGCAGTGTTCCAAGGGAGAGCATCTTGAACTTCTCACTCACCAGGAACTTGCTTAAGTTTCACAGGTCTAAAATGGGCTCGAGGCCAGCAGTCCTCTTTGGGACAAGGAAGTACCTGAAGCCTTTGCCCCCAGGTGTCTGGGTACAGGTTCTACTGCGTTGCCCCTTAGAAGACCTGCGAGCTCTGTGAGCAGCAGGGTCTGGTGAAGAAGGGGTTATACTGGCTCTCCAGGAAAGAATCTGGGTGGAATCTGCTGTAGATGGAGAAGGTATCACTCCCTGACCACCTGCAGTACCCACAGGTCTGAGGTGATTGAGGCCCATCTGTGGGCAAAGAGTGCCAGGCGTCCTCCTGTGGGCTAGTGAAGGGTCTCCATGGGGAGGGAAAACCCTGCTCTGAGAGTCAAAAGCTGCCCCCAGGTTGGGTGGGAACTGGAGTTTGGCGCTTAGGTGTTTTCACCTTTTGAGCCTCCTGCCCCTACCTCTTGGGGTGAGAACCCTGCTGATGGCCAGAGTAGGGCTGGTACTGATGACCCTGTGCGAAAGCACCCCTTTTCCTTGGGAAAAGGACCCTTTTCCCCAACGTTTTTTTGTGGGATGGAATGAGGTCTTAAAGTCTGCCTCAATCTCAGCAGCTTTGTTGGCCATGGGTTTGCCGAAGAGGTTCTCACTGGTACAGGGGACATCGAGCCGTTTGTCCTAGACCCAGTGCTCGAGGTCAGAGGACTGCATCCAGGTCTGACACTGGGCCACAATGCTAGCTGCCGTCACTCAAGCCACCAACTCAAAGCCATAATAGGCAATGCAGGATGAGTGACTTAGAACAGTTCCAGACCCAAACACAGGGTCTGGAACCATTGGACAGGTTCCCCAACGAGGCCTGCTGCAAACCCCAACAGCTCCATGGCCAGTGCATTTAGGTACATGCCTATGTAGAGTTCATAGGCTTGGATCCAGCAACTCAGCATTGAGCCTTGGTAACATTTGTGCCCAAGGGCATCGAGGGCCCAGGTCTCCCTACCGGGAGGGACGGAAGAATGGGTCTTCTGGTTCTTGAGGTTTTGCATGGTCGACTCGACAACCATGGAAATGTGTGGGAGCTGGAGTTTGTGGAACCACGGTCCTTTCCGAACGTGGTAGATTGCGTCTGACAGCTGTTGGCACCAACGCCGGTGTCTCCCACATTTGGCGTTTCAGCACCGTAAGGGGTTCTTTGGGTGTCATCTCATACTGGAGAATCTCCCAACTCCTCGGTGCATGGATCCTCCTCCGCCTTAGTCTGCACAGAGAAAGCACAGTTACTTACCTGTAACAGGTGATCTCTGGGAACAGCAGGAATAAGTCTTCACATATGGGTACGTCGGTACAGACGGAGCCTGCGCGGGAACGCTCCCCAGCGTCCCAAAAAAGGAAAGCTTTTGGGAGCATCCCACAGCGCCTGCGCGCTGCCTTCCTGCCTTTCCTAACCGCCTCTCTCCAGTTCGAGTTTTAAAGCTGAGACAAAGAGAGAGAGAGGAAAGGAAAGATAGATAGAAAGATACAACTCCTAGGGGAGGTGGGTGGGTTGTGAAGACTTATTCCTGCTGTTCCCAGAGATCACCTGTTACAGGTAAGTAACTGTGCTATCTCCAGGAACAAGCAGGAATGAGTCTTCACATATCGGGACTCCCCAGCTAGAGATGCCTGGGAGATCCCCAAGCTGTGAGACCCTGAGAAGGGCTCTACCTCCTCCCATGGATCTCAGGCATCCAACCAGGGATGGAGGGTAGGAGTTGATTAAGCATGGAACAGGTGTTTGAGAACAGCCTGACCAAACAAGGCATCCCGGCGGGAGTCCTTGTCCAAGCAGTAATGGGCTGTGAAGGTGTGAACCAAGGCCCAGGTGGTCGCTCGACAGATCTGGTCGATGGACACAGAATTTAGATGAGCCATAGAGGTTGCCAAGGCCCTCACATTGTGAGCTGTGACATGGCCCTCCAGAGAAAGGTTCTTACTCTGGTAGGCGAAAGAAATACACTGAGCAATCCAATTGGACAGTGTTCTCTTAGAGACTGGAAGTCCTAAATGAGAAGGATCAAAAGCAATAAAGAGTTGAGAAGACTTTCTATGTTGCTGTGTCCTTTGTAAGTAAAAGGCAAGAGCTCTCTTACAATCCAGGGTATGAAGATTCCTCTCTGCACTTGATGCATGAGGACCTGGAAAAAAGACAGGTAAATACACCTCTTGGTTCAGATGAAAAGGTGAGACCACTTTAGGCATAAAGTGTGGATTGGTCCTGAGGACTACCTTATCATGATGGAACCTTGTATAAGGTGGATTAGCCACTAAGGCCTGCAGCTCACTGATGCGGCGAGCTGAGGTGACTGCAATAAGAAAAATAACCTTCCAGGAAAGAAATTTCAAGGAGGTAGTGGCTAAAGGTTCAAAGGGTGGCTTCATGAGCTGACCAAGAACCAGATTCAAGTCCCATGCCACTGGAGGTGGTCTGATGGGAGGTTTAGTTAAAAGAAGGCCTCTCATGAATCTTGCAATAAGAGGATGAGAGGAAATAGGTTGTCCATTGAGAGGCTTGAGAGATGCTGCAATAGTACTCAAATGGACCCTTACTGAATTCGTTTTAAGGCCTGCATGGGAAAGATGCAGGAGATACTCTAGTAAAGCATTCAAAGGTATTGCTAGAGGGTTAAAACCCTTCTCAGCACACCAAATGGTAAACCTTTTCCATTTAAAAGCATAGGAACGTCTGGTAGAAGGCTTTCTGGAAGCATGAAGGATATCCCTCACTTGCTGAGAAAGATGCCAATCTTGAAGGTCTAGGCCTTCAGCAACCAAGTCCTGAGATGGAGAGTTTGGGGGTTTGGGTGCCGCAACGTTCCCCCCTCCTGAGACAGGAGATCTGGAGCAGATCCCAAGTCCAGGGAGGGAGCTTGAGAGAGATACAGAAGTAGAGGGTACCACACTTGGCGTGGCCATCGTGGAGCTATGAGGATCATAGACCCTCGATCTCTCTGAAGCTTGAACAAATCTTGGGAATTAGGGGAATGAGTGGAAAGGCGTATAGGAAGTCTTGACCCCAATGAAGGAGGAAGGCATCCTTGGCCTGAGCTCCCTGACACGGAATTCTGGAACAGAATCGGGGAAGTTTGGCATTCCACGGACTTGCAAAGAGGTCTATGTCCGGGGTTCCCCAAATTTGAAAGATTCTGACTATCTGGTCCATATGGAGGGACCATTCGTGAGGAAGCAGAACTCGACTGAGTCTGTCTGCCCAAGAGTTTTGAACCCCTGGAAGGTATACTGCCAGAAGATGAATTTGATGCTCTCTGGCGAAGGCCCACAATCTCAGAGCTTTGTTGCAAAGCGACAGAGAGCCAGTCCCTCCCTGCTTGTTCACATAGAACATGGCTACTTAGTTGTGTGTGTGAATGAGGACTGTCTTGCAGCTGAGCAGGGTATGGAAGACTCAGAGCCAGGAAGATTGCTCTGAGCTCTAAGATGTTGTTGATATGCAGAGAGGTCTCCTGTGGGGACCAAATGCCTTGGGTGGAGAGATTGTGAAAATGAGCTCCCCAACCCTTTGGAGAGGCATCTGTTGTAAGGGTTGCTTGGGGTAACAACTGTTGGAAGGGGGACCCCTGCAATAGATTTTGAGTGGACTTCCACCACTGGAGAGACCAAAAGAGGCGCCTGGAGGTTGCTATTTTGTCTGACAGACCCCCTGATGCCTGGGTCCATTGGGTGAACAAAGCCCATTGAGCTGCCCTCATGTGAAGGCGAGCATAAGGGACCACATGCACAGTGGATGCCATGTGGCCTAACAGTTGTAACATCTCTCGAGCAGTTAAATGGGTTTTTAACTGAATCTGGGAGGCTAACTGCACTAAGCGTAGGCAACGGGCCTGGGGAAGATAGGCCCTTGCAGTGGTGGTATCCAGCAAGGCCCCATGAACTCTAGAGACTGAGTAGGGGTGAGTTGGGACTTTGGAATGTTTATCACCAGTCCCAGATACTGGAGAACACGCATTGTGCAGGTTAGGGAAGTCTGGGCCTCCGACTGGGATGGAGCTCGGATGAGCCAGTCGTCCAGATATGGGAATACGAATATTCCTAGAGTGCATAGAAATGCAGCTATTACTGCCATGCATTTTGTGAACACTCTTGGAGCAGACCAAAAGGAAGTACTCTGTATTGGTAGTGCTTCCCTTGATAAAGGAACCGAAGGAACCTTCTGTGTGTTGGATGGATGAGTATATGGGTGTACGCATCCTTGAGATCTAAAGAACAAAGCCAATCCTGACTCTGAAGGTATGAAAGGAGAGCACCGAGAGAAATCATCTTGAATTTCTCCTTGTATAGGAATTTGTTCAATTCTCTGAGATCTAATATGGGCCTGTAGCCCCCTGTTTTCTTTGGAATGAGAAAATAGGGGGAATAGAACCCTGAGCTCTGTTGAAGAAGGGGTACTTCTTCTATTGCGTTTTGGGCAAGAAGGGTAGAAACCTCCTGACCCAGAAGGTCAAGGAGAGATTCTGGAGAATTGAACTGTCTCACCATGGTGTGAGGAGGAAGGTCTGAGAAATGAAGTTTGTACCCCTCCCTTATGATGGAGAGGGTCCATTGCTCCGCTGTGATTTGCTCCCATCTGGGAGCAAAGTAAGCTAACCTTCCTGGAATGGTGAGAGGCTCTGGTTCTTCTAGAGCCAGAAAGGCTAAGTTCTCTAGATGCAAGTCAAAGGCCCTGAGGAGGCTGAGGCTATTGGGCTACAGTAGTCCTTCTTGCAGCCTTAGGCTTGGCCTGTTTAGGTTGTTGACGCTTTGCAGCAAAACGACCTGCAGAAGATGTCTGTTGACCATAAACAGGATAATATCTTCCCTTCTTGGGAAAATATGGCTTTTTGAACAACCTCTTCTTGACAGGATTAGAGGTAGACTTTGAAAGCCTATCCAAAGCAGAATTTTCTGCATCCATCTGTGTGGCCTTTGCCTGCCAATCCTTGCCAAAAAGGTTTTCACCTGTACAAGGAAGATTTCCCAATCCATCTTGGACCCAAGGTTCCAGATCAGAAGCTTGTAACCAAGCAATTCTGCCGAAGCTCTGCTGGCACCCTCAAAAGAGTCAAAGGCTGCACGGTTGGAGAATTTGGAAACATCTTGGGCATGCTTAAGCCAAGTGAGAAACTCATCCCTCTTATCTTCTGGAATAAAAGGGAAGAAGGTTTGCAGATGATCTGTAACTTCTTTTAGAAACATTCCCATATATAGACTATAGGAGTTGATTCTGGCAACAAGCATACTGGCTTGAAAGATTTTCCTGCCAAAAGCATCTAAGGTTCTACATTCTCTTCCTGGGGGAGTAGAGGAGTGCCTTTTTGCACTCTTTAACTTTTTTATAGCAGACTCCACCACAATAGAGTGGTGAGGAAGATGAGTCTTATGAAACCCAGGACAAGGAGGGACACGGTACATGGTGTCCAATCTACGAGAATGAGAAGAGATGGGCATATGGGAGACCCCTCTCACTAACATGTGATCATAAAGGATCTCATGAATTGGTAAAGTGGCTGCCTCTTTAGGAGCCTTGGGATATTGCAAAATATCCAATTTTTTGCCTCTAGGCTCTGACTCAGGGGCCACTGAGATAGAGAGCCCCTTGGCTACTTCTCTTATGAAGTCTTGAAAAGACAAGTCCTCTGGAGGAGAAATTCTTCTTTTTGGAGAAGAAGGCTCTTGAGGAAGGAGTACCGATGCTTCGACAGAGGCCTCCGATGCATCAGAGTCTTCGGAGGAATCGAAGTATCGCCTGTCTGGATGCTCCTGTAGAGCCCGATACGCGTACCGAGTGGTATCGACATCGGGAGTGATCGGTACCGGTTCGGTACCGATGGGCAGCATCGGACAGGGTACCTGTGCAGTCGACACCGAAGCCGATGTCGATGCAATCGGTACCGGTACCGGAACCGATATCGGTGCCGGTGCCGGAACCGGTACCGACAACGGAGCTTGTTGCAGTACCAGCGGCGTCGCAGCTTGTATGAATGCCGTGATGGCATGCTGCATGGTCAGAATATTCTGATCCATCGACGCCATCAATGTCTGGAAGTCGGTACCGGCAAATTCCACCAGTACCCCAGAACATTGTAACAGGTGATCGGTCGAGGCCGTGCCATCGATATCAACCTGTGACCCCATAGGAGGAGCTTTGGAAGCCGGAGCTTCCTGCCGGGGTACTTTTGCCAGTGCAGAATCCTCGAGGGCAAGCCCGGAGGCATCTCGATGCTTAGAGGGAGATCTACCCTTCGAGGACCAGCTAGATTTATGTTTGGTTACCTGAGATCCATAGGAGGAAGAAGTAGCCCTGGACGACGTCGATGCCACCGAAGCTGCATCAGAGGGAAACAGGGTATTGAGCTTAGCTGCTCGGTTCTGTAAACCTCTCTTAGACATCATGGAGCAGGCCGCACAATCCGTGATGGAATGGTCAGGACCCAAACATTTAAGACACCAGTCATGGGTGTTGGTAACAGAAATGGTACCACTGCACTTAGTGCATTTTTTAAACCCGGAGGCGGGCTTTTCCATGAGGAAACTTTCCCTTAGGCCTAAGGCCCAAGGAAACCAAAAAAATACACTAGAGTGGAACGGAGAGTATATATATATATATATATTTTTTTTTATTTTTTTTATTTTTTTTTTTAGAAAAGAAAGAAAAGACCGGCGGTACCGGTCCGACGTCAAAGAAGGCAGACGCGCGACCAAAGAAATAAAATAAAACAAAGAACTTCTTCAGCGGTGACAGGAACACGACCTGCTGGCTCCGCGGAAAAGAAGAATTGGAGAGAGGCGGTTAGGAAAGGCGGGAAGGCAGCGCGCAGGCGCTGTGGGATGCTCCCAAAAGCTTTCTTTTTTTGGGACGCTGGGAGCGTTCCCGCGCAGGCTCCGTCGGTACCGACGTACCCATATGTGAAGACTCATTCCTGCTTGTTCCTGGAGATGGCCCTAGTCTTATCCCTGATGAAGTCATGGAAGGCCACGTCCTTGGGATGAGAGTAGCATTGAGGCACCGGGGGAGACAGGTCCAAGGGGATGTCTCGATGCCTTCTGGTGTCCATGGACACCTCAACCTCCATCTCTCACTCGGAGTCGAGCGGTGACAACGAGTCTGAGGCCCTGCAACTCCTTGCGTCGAGGACAGCACCAAAGGGCCAATAGCCTGCGGAGGACATGGGGTTTGAATCACGGACACAGGCTGGTGAGGAACGGAGACCCGGCGAATGGAACCGGGACCTCAACTGCCACTGAAGGCTGTCTCGAGGCCAAGCACGCTCGATGCTCTGCTCAACAACCGGGGACTCCCTCGCAGTAGAGGGCCAGTCATCGGGACAGACGAGGTGGATGAACCAGCCATTATCGGCTGCAGCAGGGTCAGGATAGCAACGATGTTCTACTCCAGGGCAGCCATTCTGGCTTCCAAGCCAAACGTTTCTGCAGCCTTTGGTACAGGCATTGAGGATTTCGGGCCCGGCGCCGGCACTTTTGGCAGTGCATCTGACGAGAACCTTGAACAGTCTCCGCCAGCCAAGGAATCCTTTTTGAGGACCTTGGTGGGGCACTTCTCAGAATCATCCAAATCCCTCTTTGGGGTTTTACCAGGTATGTCCTGTGCAACCTCAGCCAACTTAGACGACTTCTTCTCCAGCTCAAGGGTCTTCTGAGGCCCTGTGGTCATGGGACTCCGGGGACACCTGGGCATCTTGGGATGTGCTGGGCTTGGAGCTCAGTGCCGGGGAGGTGGGTGCCGAGTTGGACCAGGGGAACAACGTTTCCTACAACTCTGACCATTTCCTGTTGGTTTTGGCAGACATAGCCTGGCAGAGGTTGCAGGTGGTGCTTTCATGGTCCGGGCCCAGGCAGCAGTCATGGGTGTCAGCAATGGACATAGTTTGACTGCAACGGCCACACTTTTTGAACCCACCGGGAGACATGGTGGGAGACACCCAGATGGGGTCGATGACCCCAGGTGAAAGAAAACACGAACGCTAGTCAAGGGGAACCTTGACAAAAAAGGGGCAGAGAATGGCATCAGGAAGCACCAACTTGAGGTGGGAAGAGGAACCAGTACGTCTACCAGAAAACTAAGTTTTAGAAACAGTTTTGTCAAGGATTTTTCCAGGGGAACAGGACATACGTCCATTGGGCTCCGCGAAAAAAAGGAGACTGAGCAAGATGGCACACTTGGGAGGGAAGGGGACCACACATGCATGGAGGCATCTCCAAAGGCTTTCTTTGAAAACTGGAGAGATGTTTCTGCACTGCTCCGTCGGTACAGACGTCACCCATATGTGAGGACTGACTTCCTGTTTGTTCCTGGAGAAAGGCAAAAAACCCAGCTTTCACAAAATTCAGAAGATCTCAAAAAGAGGAATACAGAAAAGAATACAGGACAAAGCTAAAGAGACAAAGAGAAATAAGTACAGCAAAAGCAAAGGCAAAAGAAAAGATGGCTAAAGATGTGAAGCATGGAGACAAAACTTTTTTCAGGTATATTCGGGAGAAGAGGAAGATCAGAAGTGGAACAGCAAGACTCAAAAGGGCCAAAGACAGATTTGCAGAAAGTGACATTGAAAAAGCAAATATGCTAAACAAATACTTCTGTTCTGTATTCACTAATGAAAATCCCGGAGAAGGACCACATGAGTGACAAATAATGCAATGGGAATGGAGTACATAACATGCCATTCACAGAAGATGTGTTTGAACAACTTATAAAACTGAAAGTGGACAGGGCCATGGGACCGGACAGGATAATCCCAGGATACTGAAAAAGTTCAGAGAAGTTCTGGCAGGGCTTTTAAAGGATGTTTTTAATAGATCCTTGGAGACAGGAGATGTTCTACAGGACTGGAAGACAGCCAATGTGGTATCTCTTCACAAAAATGGTAAAAGGGAAGAGGTGACAAACTATAGGCCAGTAAGCCCCATCTCTGTAGTAGGAAAAATAATGGAGGCACTCTTGAAAAAAAGAATAGTGGACTTTCTGAAGACAAATGGATTGCAAGATCCGAGGCAACATGGTTTTACCAGGGGAAGATCATGACAAACAAATTTGATCAAGTTCTTTGACTAGGTGACCAGAGAACTAGATCAAGGGAATGACATGGATGTGACCTACCTAGAATTTAGCAAAGACTTTGATACTGTTCCTCATAGGAGGATTATCAATAAACTGAGCAGTCTGGGGAAAGGTCCCAAGGTGGTGAACTGGAACAGAAATTAGTTGACTGACGGATGACAGAAGGTGGTGGTAAACAGAACTCATGCAGAAGAAAGGAAGGTGCATAGTGGTGTGCCTTGGGGATCGGTCCAGGGACCAATACTGTTCAACGTATTTGTGAGTGACATTGCTGAAGGACTGAATGGAAAAGTCTGCCTTTTTGCAAATGACACAAAAATTTGCAAGAGTGGACACTTCTGAGGGCGTGAACAACATGAGGAAAGATCTAAATACTGCAAGAATGGTCTAATGCTTGGCAGTTACGATTTAACATGAAGTACAACATCATGCACTTGGGATGCAGAAAACCGAAGGAAATGTATGCAATGGGGGAGAGAGGTTGGTGTGCAAAGACCAGGAGAGGGATTTCTGTGTGCTAGTGCCCGAGGATCTCAAGGTGACGAAACAAGCGACAAGGTGGTAGCCAAAGTCAGAAGGATGCTGCGCTGCATACAGAGAGGAACAACCAGCAGAAAGGAGGAGATATTAAGGCCCCTGTACAAGTCATTGGTGAGACCTCACTTGGAGTATTGTGTTCAATTTTGGAGACCATATCTCACAAACGATATAAAAAGACTTGAAATGGCTCAGAGGAAGGCAACCAAAATGATTCGGAACTTGTGCCAGAAGACGTATGAGAAGAGATTTGAAGATCTAAATAGGTATACTCTAGAGGAGAGAAGAGAAAGGGGAGATACAGCATAGTTACTCACCTGTAACAGGTGATCTCCGGGAACAGCAGGAATTTAGACCTCACGTATGGGTATCGTTGGTACCGACAGAGCCTGCGCAGGAACGCTCCCCAGCGTCCAATTAGAAAATTTTTGGGAGCATCCCACAGCACCTGCATGCTGCCTTCCCGCCTTTCCCAACTGCCTCTCTCCAGTTGAGTTTTAAAGCTGAGACAAAGAGAGAGAGAGGGAAAGGAAAAAGATAGAGAGATACAATTCCTAGGGGAGGTGGGTTGGTTGTGAGGACTAAATTCCTGCTGTTCCCAGAGATCACCTGTTACAGGTGAGTAACTATGCTATCTCCAGGAACAAGCAGGAATGTAGTCATCACATATGGGGACTCCCTAGCTTTAGGTGCCAGGGAGAGACCCCAGAAGTTGTGTGTCCCTGACCAGGGCTCCACTTCCCCCCATGGATCTCTGGCATCCTACCAGGGATGGCGGGTAGGAGTTGATTAGGTATGGAACAGGTGTTGGAGAACAGCCTGACCAAACAAGGCATCCCAGCAGGAGTCCTTGGAGGGAGGGAAGAGGATCTAGTAGTTCATTTCCCCTCCAGTTCAATCAGAATCAGTACTGTGATCCACATGCAATAAGTTTTCATTCCACAATTACTTAAATTTTCCCCTAATTTTAATAGGCCTTCCCTTCTACTGTTCCTAGTCTGACCACCACAGTGACACCCTGAGGCCGAGACTCAAGTGTCATGCTTTTTTTTTTTTTTTAGGTATTATGAACTATTAATCCAGAGGCTGTCACTCTTACCAATGTCACTACACACCCCTATATCACAGAAACTATGAATACTGACTTAGAACATCTCATGCTGAACAAGGGTACAAAATTTTGATCTGGAAACCAAACCAGAGAACCTCTGCATCCAGCACTGCCATGCTAAACAGTTTTAAATGACTAATCCTCTGTTAGCCATTCAGATGTAAATAGTTAACACTGTTATCCAAGTTATTATACCTGTTCTATGTAATTACGGTGTAACCCCCACTGTAAACTCTTCTTGTTTCATGTAAACCGCACTGATATCAAAGAGCGCGGTATATAAGAAAAATAAATAAATAAATAAAATAAATAAGTTAAAAACTGTTCATCTTTATCTATATCTAAGGAACACTGAGTGCATTACAGGTGATATAATACAAAGCCAATTCCCAGATTTCACCTGGTGATCGCACAGTCAGTCAGGTTTCAGGATATCCACAATGAATATGGCATGAGATGAACTGGCATACTTTGGAGACATTATGAAACCTGACTGATTGTGGAATCACACATTTGGAAAGCTCTGGGCTAGATTTTAGCAATGAGTGTGCAAGAGGGTTTTGCTCGAGGTCTCCTATGGTAGAGTCCTTAAACAGGGAGAAAAAAGCAACAGAATGTATAAAACTACATAACTGTACCTTGTAAAGCAGTGTGAACAGAACAATATGTAATGTTTTACAATGTAGAAGTTTCATGAGCCCTTTATAACTGGGGTGGAGTGGTGTCCGTTTCTTATAGGGGGGCCATGGATTACCAGGGAATTTTCCAGCCTGCTTTAAACTGTTGAAAGATAAAACAAAAAAAAAAAGATTAAACAATGGATACATATATTAATTATTCCATTTTGTTTGGTTTACTGGAGAATGCAGATCTCTCCAAATGAAATCTGATTTTTTATCTTGAAAAGTAATCTAAATAAAACAAGGTGAGAAGGCATAAGAAGCATGGCTCATGGAATTCTTTCCATCCCCGATGTGTGCAAGCATGCTTATGTCTGTCTGTATCTCTCTCTCTTTCTGTGACCTGGAAAGGGAAGAAGCATTTTGAATGGGCAGGTACCAAATATTCCATTGGTTTGAAAAGATTAATAAAAGGGAAAACAAGTATGATAATATGTCCTGTCAATTTCAAAGTGTGCAGTTTACATATAAACCACAGTGTGTCACTGTAGGTACTGCTATCTTGTCCACCAATAGGCCATACACACAGCAACCAGTAGCTAACCAAACGATTCAGTGACTGGATGTCACCATAAACTGCAACCATTAAGAAAGCTATATGGTTCTGTCACTAGAATTTACAACCAAGAAAATGAAATACACATCTGAATCACTTACAGCCTACCCAGCAGGGAAGGGATGTGACCTCCTGGTGAGGAAAGCATATGACACACATCTCATGAAATAATATCCAACCCTTTTGTGTGTATTGGCCGGATATGTTTGTGATTAAGAAAGGAAAAAAAGAAGGGCTGAGCATTTTGAAAGGAGCAATTCCCAACCACTATATTTCAATGTATTAATGTTTATGCTGCAGCTACATGGTATTGGACCATTTTTTGGGGGATCTTATCTCTCTGGAACTTGGTGCTTGATCTGGCCTCTTTTTGAAACTGATGTGCCTTTTCACCAGTCAGAGCCAGAATAGCACAGTAAGAGTAGTTACTCATCTGTAACAGGTGTTCTCCAGGAACAGCAGGAATCAGTCCTCACATATGGGTGACGTCGGCGCCGACGGAGCCACCATGCGGAGCATTTCCCCAGCTTTCAAATAAAGCCTTTGGGAATGCAGCACACCTGCGCAGTCCCCTTCCTGCCCAAGGGTGCCATCTTGCCCAGTCTGATGACATAGCTAAAAGACAGCAAAAAACCAAAATAAAGTATATGACTGTAACTCCAGGTGAGGAGGGAGGGTCGTGAGGACTGATTCCTACTGCTCCTGGAGAACACCTGTTACAGGTGAGTAACTACTCTTTCTCCAGGACCAAGCAGGAAGTCAGTCCTCACATATGGCACTCCCAAGCTCTAGGCTATCGGGAACCCAAAGCTGAAAAAAATGGCTCCTTCTGCCGAGCCTCAGCATCCGTGATAATATCATCCTCTGAGAACGCCCCCTGTACGGTAGCCCAACACAAGGGCCAGAGGGTAGGAGTTGCCTAAACCTCAAAGAGATTACGGAGTAGCGCCTGTCCGAAAGCACTGTCCCTTTGGGACTCTCTCTCGAGGCAGTAGTGGGCTGCAAAAGTCTGGCTTGAAGACCAAGTAGCGGCCCGGCAGAGGTCTGCCAACGGAAAAGAGCGGAGATGAGCTACTGACGCGGATGGCCGTGACTCGACCCTGCAAGGGGAGGTTGGCTGCCTTGTACACCCAGGCGATACAATCTGCTACCCAAGTGGACAGCGTACGCTTGGAGACAGGTAATCCCAGTTTATTAGGGTCAAAGGAGACGAAGAGCTGAGTAGCCCTTCGATGTCCCTGCGTACGTTCTATGTAAAAGGACAATGCCCTCTTACAGAGTCCAGGGTATGCAAGACTGTTTCAGCCAGGCTGGTATGCGGCCTGGGAAAGAATATCGGAAGAACCATCTCCTGGTTGAGGTGGAAAGAGGAGACAACTTTTGGAAGGAACTTAGGATGGGTCTGTAGGACCACCCTATTCCTATAGAACCGTGTGTACGGTCTATCAGAAACCAGAGCTTGTAGTTCACTCACACGTCTGGCCGAGGTAAGAGCTACCAGGAAGAGCATCTTCCAAGAAAGGAAGCATAAATGGCAAGTAGCCATCGGCTCAAACGGTGGACGAGTAAGTTGCAGGAAGACCACGTTCAAATCCCACTCTGGCTGGTGGACAAATCGGAGGCTTGAGCAAAAGCAGGCCTCTGAGGAAGCGGGACACCAAGGGGTGGACACACAGAGACTGATCCTCCACCGGTGAGTGGTGTGCTGATAGAGCACTGAGGTGGACCCGAACAGAGTTGAACTTAAGGCCTAGGTCTGACAGGTGAAGTAGTTATTGTAGTACTACTAGTACAAGGCAGGAGAAAGGATCTTCTTTGCGCTGAGTACACTATATTGTGAACCTATGCCACTTGAGGGCATAGGACTTTCTGGTGGACTGCCTCCTAGAAGCCAAGACCACCTCCTCAACTTCCCTAGGTAGAAGTAAGGGAGCTAGCACTATCCTTTCAGCAAACGGGCCATCAGATTGAGGGATCTGAGACTGGGGTGCAGAAGGGAACCCTGATCCTGAGACAGGAGATCGGGTTGCAACACCAGAGGGAAAGCATAGTTACTCACCTGTAACAGGTGATCTCCGGGAACAGCAGGAATTTAGTCTTCACATATGGGTATTTTCGGTACCGACGGAGCCTGCACAGGAATGCTCCCCAGCGTCAAATTAGAAAGCTTTTGGGAGCATCCCACAGCGCCTATGTGCTGCCTTCCCACCTTTCCCAACTGCATCTCTCCAGTTGAGTTTTAAAGCTGAGACAAAGAGAGAGAGAGGGAAAGGAAAGAAAAGAGAGATACAACTCCTAGGGGAGGTGAGTGGGTTGTGAAGACTAAATTCCTGCTGTTCCCGGAGATCACCTGTTACAGGTGAGTAACTATGCGATCTCCAGGAACAAGCAGGAATGTAGTCTTCACATATGGGGGACTCCCTAGCTACAGATGCCAGGGAGAGACCCCTGAAGTTGTGTGCCCCTATGAAAGGGCTCCACTTCCCCCTATGGATCTCTGGCATCCTAACGGGAAAGGTGGGCAGGAGTTGATTAAGTATGGAACAGGTGTTGTAGAATAGCCTGACCAAACAAGGCATCCCAGCGGGAGTCCTTGTCTAAGCAGTAATGGGCTGTGAAGGTATGAACCGAGGCCCAAGTAGCTGCTCGACAGATGTCGTCAATAGACACAGAGTGTAGATGAGCCATTGAAGGTGCCATGGCTCTCACATTGTGAGACGTGACATGGCCTTCCAGAGAAAGGTTCTTACTCTGATAGGCAAAAGAAATACACTATGCAATCCAGTTGGACAATGTTCTCTTGGAGACTGGAAGTCCCAAATGAGAAGGATCGAAAGCAACAAAGAGTTGGGAGGACTTTCTATGTTGCTGTGTCCTCTGTAAGTAAAGGCAAGTGCTCTTTTACAGTCCAAAGTATGAAGATTCTTTTCTGCATTTGAAGCATGAGGCCTTGGAAAAAATACAGGCAGGTAAAACCGCCTGGTTTAAATGAAAAGGTGAGACCACCTCTGACATAAAGTGTGGATGAGTCCTAAGGATTACCTTATCATGATGGAATCTTGTGTAAGGAGGATCAGCAACTAATGCTTGCAATTCACTGATGCGACGTGCTGATGTGATTGCAATGAGAAAGATAACTTTCCAGGAAAGGAATTTCAAGGAGGTAGTAGCTAAAGGTTCAAAAGGCGGCTTCATGAGCTGCCCAAGAACCAGATTCAGGTCCCATGCCACTGGAGGTGGCCAAATGGGAGGTTTAGTTAGAAGAAGGCCCCTCATACATATCTCTATGAGAAGATGAGAGGAAATAGGTTGTCCATTTAAAGGCTTTAAAGAAGCAGAAATAGCACTTAAATGAACTCTTACCGAGTTAGTCTTAAGTCCTGCATTAGATAAATGCAGGAGATACTCCAGTAATGATTCCAGAGGTATCGCAGAAGGGTTAAGACCCTTTTGCGAACATCATACGGAAAACCTTTTCCACTTGAAAGCATAAGAGCGTCTTGTGGAAGGTATCCTGGAAGCACAAAGGACATCCCTTACTTGTTGAGAAAGGTTAAGACCATGAAGGTCTAGGCTCTCAGCAACCAGGCCCTGAGCCGCAGAGAGTGGGGATTGGGAAGCCACAACATCCCGTCCTCCTAAGACAGGAGATCTGGAGCAGATCTTAACTCCAGAGATGGAGCTTGAGAGAGATGCAGGAGCAGAGGGTACCACACCTGCCATGGTCAATGTGGAGCTATGAGAATCATATGGCCTTTGTCTCTCTGAAGCTTGAAAAGGGTCTTGGGAATTAAGGGAATTGGTGGAAAGGCATATAGGAAGTCCTGACCCCAAATGAGGCAGAAAGAATCCCTGGCCTATGAACCCTGAGCCGGAATTCTGGAACAGAATCGGGGAAGTTTAGCATTCAACAGACTTGCAAAGAGGTCTATGTCCGGAGTTCCCCAAATTTGAAAAATTTGCGCTACCTGGTCTGCATGGAGAGACCATTTGTGTGGAAGCAGAACTTGACTGAGTGTCTGCCCAAGAGTTTTGAATGCCCGGCAAATACACCGCCAGGAGATGAATTTGATGCTCTCTGGTGAGGGCCCATAGTTGCAAAGCTTCATTGCAAAGCGACAGAGAGCCTGTTCCTCCCTGTTTGTTCAGATAGAACATAGCTACTTGATTGTCCGTCTGAATTAGGACTGTCTGTAGCTGAGCTGGGTATGGAACACTCGAAGAGCAAGGAAGATTGCTCTGAGCTCTAGGAGACTGATATAAAAGTGGGTCTCCTGTGAAGTCCAGGTGCCTTGGGCAGAGAGATCTTGCAGATGAGCTCCCCAACCCACTTGTGAGGCGTCTGTTGTTAGAGTGACCTGGGGCAGGGGCTGCTGGAAAGTGGACCCCACCAACAGGTTTTGGGTTGCCTGCCACCATTGTAGAGACAAAATAAGGCGACTTGTGTTTGCTATTTTGTCCGATAGGCAGCCTGATGCTTGAGTCCACTGCGTGGATAGAGTCCATTGGGCTGCTCTCATATGTAGGCGAGCATAGGGAACCATGAGCATGGTAGATGCCATGTGGCCTAGTAGTTGTAACATTTCCCGAGCAGTGAGATGAGTTTTTAACACTGCCTGGGAAGCTAACTGCACAATGCGGGAGATATGCCCTTGCTTTTCTGGTGTCCAGCAAGGCTCCTATAAACTCTAGAGATTGAGTGGGAGTTAGGCTGGATTTTGGGATGTTTATGACCAGGCCCAAATACTGAAGGATATGCATTGTGCAAGATAGGGAAATTCTGGCCTCTGATTCCGATGGGGCTCGAATGAGCCAGTCATCTAAGTAGGGGAAGACGAATATTCCTAGAGTGCAAAGAAATGCTGCCACTACAACCATGAATTTCGTGAACACCCTTGGTGCTGAGGCCAGACCAAAAGGAAGCACCCTGTATTGGTAGTGCTTTCCTTGGAACAGGAAGCGAAGGAACCTTCAGTGAGTTGGATGGATGAGAACATGAGTGCACGCATCCTTGAGATCTAGAGAACAAATCCAATCCTGACCCTGAAGGTATGGCAGCAGAGTTCCTAGAGAAATCATCTTGAATTTCTCTTTGAACAGGAATTTGTTCAGTTCTCAGAGGTCTAAAATAGGTCTGTGCCCCCCTGTTTTCTTTGGGATAAGGAAATAGGGGGATTAAAACCCTGTACCCTGTTGAGGAATGGGTACTTCTTCTATTTCCCCTTGGGCAAAAAGCATAGTGACCTCTTGATCTAACAGGCTGATGAGAGATGTCTGAGAATTGAACTGTCTTACCATTGTGGGAGGGGGCATGCACGAAAAGTGAAGCTTGTACCCCTCTTTTATAATGGAGAGTATCCAATGTTCTGCTGTTATCTGCCCCCATCTGGGAGCAAAGTGACACAACCTTCCTGGAATGGTGGAAAGCTCTGGTCCCTTGAGAGCCAGGAAGCCTAGGTTCTCTAGATGAAAGTCAAAGGCCTTGTGGAGGCTGAAACTGCTGAGACGGTTGAGGCTTAGCAGTCTTTGCTTTCCTTTGTTTAGGTGGTTGCTCACTCTTTCGGGCAGACTGACCTGCAGAATGCCCCTGCTGGGAATAAGAGGGATAAAACCTCTTCTTCTTGGAGAAGAATGGTTTCTTGAAAGATTTCTTTCTTGCAGGATCAGCTGTGGCTTTGGATAATCTATCCAAAGTAGAGTTGTCAGCATCTAATTCATTGGCTTTCTCTTACTAATTCTTGCCAAATAGATTCTCACCTGTACAAGGGATATTGCCCAGTTTGTCCTGCACCCAGAGCTCCAGATCAGATGCCTGGAGCCAAGCAATTCTACGTGCACCTATGGCAATGGAGAGGTTCTGCTTATGCAGTCAAAACAGTCAAAAGCTGCACGGTTGACAAACTTAGAAACATCCTAGGCATGTTTGACCAGTGTGAGAAAATCCTGCCTTCTATCCTCAGGAAGAAGAGGGCTCAAAACCTCTAAATCTCCTGTGACTTCCTTAAGGAACATTCCCATATATAAAATATAGGAACTGATCCTGGCAGAAAGCATGGAAGCCTGGAAAGTACGACGTCCAAAGGCATCCAAAGTTCAACACTCACGTCCTGGAGGATTAGAGGCATGCCTCTTTGCACACCTGATCCTTCTCATAGCAGATTCCACTACAATGGAGTGGTGAGGAAGCTGAGTCTTCTGGAACCCAGGACAAGGAGGGACTCGATACATGGTATCCAGTCTACGAGAGTGAGGAGAGGTGGTAAGAGGTGTTTCCCACATTCTTAGCATGAGAGCATGTAAGATCTCATGGATAGGCAAAGTAGCTGCCTCTTTAGGAGCCTTGGGATATTGTAGAATCTCCAACTTCTTTGCCCTGGGCTCTGTTTCGGGAGCCACAGTAATGGAAAGACCTCGAGCCACCTCCCTGACGAAATCCTGAAAGGAGTTATCTTCTGGAAGAGACATCCTACGTTTAGGAGAGGAAGGCTCCTCCGGGAGAAGTATTCCGGTACAGACAGAGCTGTCAGAATTCTCGGAGTCCTCCGAAGATTCGAAGTACCTTCTGTCCGGACGCTCCTGAAGAGCCAGATACCCGTACCGATCGAAGTCGGTACCGGGGGGGAATCGGTACCGGTGTATCGGTACCGGAAGGCATCGCATGGCTGGGTGCCGGCAAAGCAGACCCCATTGTCGATGCTGTCGGTACCGGTACCGATGCCGGAGTCGGTACCGGTACCAGTTGTACTGTCTAATATGGTTCCCAGGGTGTCGATGCCGCAAGGAGAGCCGCCAGACTGCGTTCAATAGCCAGGAACCTCTGGTCTATCGACACTGCCGATGCCTGGGTATCGGTACCGGAGAAAACAGCCGGTACCCCAGAGCATGGCACCAGTAGTTCTGCCGAGGCTGAGTCCTCGAGAACATCCTGGAGCCCCGATAATGCTTTGGAATCCGAAGCCTCCCACCGGGGCAATTTTGCCGGTACAGAACCCTCAAGGGCAATGCCAGAGGCATCTCGATGCTTGGAAGGAGATCTACCCTTTGAGGACCGGCTAGACTTATGTTTAGTTACCTGAGATCCATGGGAGGAAGACGAAGCCCTGGAAGACGTCGATGCTACAGAAGTTGCATCGGAGGGAAAAAGGGTGCTGAGCTTAGCAGCCCGGTTTTGTCGACCCCTCTTGGACATCATGGCACAAGCCATACACTCAGAGATGGAGTGGTCAGGACCTAAACATTTAAGACACCACTCATGGGTGTCGGTGACGGAGATGGTACCGCCACACTTGGTGCACCTTTTGAAACCCGAAGCGGGTTTTTACATAATGGAGGAAATTTTTGGCCTAAGGCCCAAAATGGCGCGTGCTCCTGGAAAAGAAGTTAGGAAAAATACTATGGGTTTTTTTGTTTTTTTTAAAGAACCGGTGGTACCGGTATAGCGTTGAGGAAGGCAGACGCGACCACATAAAAGAAGGAGAATAAGGAAAATTTTCTGCGGTGACAGGAACAACGACCTGCTGGCTCCGTGGAAAACGAAAAACTGGATAGAGGCAGTTGGGAAAGGCGGGAAGGCAGCATGCAGGTGCTGTGGGATGCTCCCAAAAGCTTTCTAATTGGACGCTGGGGAGCGTTCTCACGCAGGCTCCGTCGATACCGACGATACCCATATGTGAAGACTACATTCCTTCTTGTTCCTGGAGATAACCCTGTACCCTGTTGGGAAATGGGTACATCTTATATTGCCCCCTGGGCAAGAAGTTAACTGACCTCTTGACCAATGTTCCCTCTAATTTTCTGTAGGCTGTGTGCGCATAAAATATCAGCTGTGCAACTTTTGAAGGAAGGTTAAATTTTTGTGCGCCACATAACGACACTCGGAGTTATATACTTTAAAATTTGACTACACGTCAGAATACAGTATGTATACCACATTGATTGCACTAGAAAATATTGTAGAACTTATGAAAACCGTAAATACACAACAACTTTTAAATTTTAAGACGTCTGTGTTTTCTATCAGAATCAGAACTGTAATTTTTGTGCGCTCTGTTATAAAGTATGTGCGCTCGCTCGGCGAGGTGTGTGCGCGCGCACACGCGCACAGCTTAGAGGGAACAGTGCTCTTGACTCAACTGAGTGTTGAGAGAAACCTGAGAATTGAACTGTCTTACCACTGTAGGAGGGGGGCATGTTGAAGAAATGAAGCTTTGACCCCTCTCTTACAATGGAAAGAGTCCATTCTTCTGCTGTTATCTGTCCCCATCTGGGGGCAAAATGACACAACCTTCCTGGGATGGTGGAAGGCTCGGGCCCGTTCAGGGACAGGAAGGCTAAGTTCTCTAGATGGGAGTCAAAGCCCCTGTGGAGGCTGAGACTGCTGGGCCGGTTGAGGCTTAGCAGTCTGATTTCCTTTGCTTTGGGGGCTGCTGTCCCTTCTGGGCAGACTGACCTGCAGAATGCACCTACTGGGTATAGGAAGGATAACACCTCTTCTTTTTAGAGAAGAATGGTTTCTTGTAGGATTTTCTCCTTGCAGGATCAGCTGTAGCCTTGGATAATCTATCCAAAGAGGTGTTATCATCCAGCTCATTAGCTTTCTCTTGCCAAAGAGATTTTTGCCTGTACAAGGGATATTCCCCAGTTTATCCTGTACCCAGAGTTCTAAGTCAGATGCCTGGAGTCAGGCAATCCTATGAGCACCTATGGCAATGGCAGAGGTTCTGCTTATGCACTCAAAGCAGTCAAAAGCTGCACGATTAACAAACTTGAAAACATCCTGGGCATGTTTGACAAGTGTAAGATAATCCTGCCTCTTATCATCAGGAAGGAGAGGGCTCATAAGCTCCAGATCTCCTGTAACCTCCTTAAGGAACATTCCATGTATAAGATGTAGGAACTAATCCTGGCAGGAAGCATAGAGGCCTGGAAGGTTCGACGCCCAAAAGCATCAAGAGTCCTACATTCACGTCCTGGAGGATTAGATGCATGTCTTTTTGCACTCCCGATCACTGTTCCCTCTAAGCTGTGCGCGTGTGTGCGCGCACACACCTCGCCAAGCGAGCGCACATACTTTAAAACAGAGCGCACAAAAATTACGGTTCTGATTCTGATAGAAAACAATACAGACATCTTAAAATTTAAAAGTTGTTGTAATTACTAGAAATTTTCTGCTTCATTTAGTAATTGTCTATTTTCATTTAATTTGATTAAAATCAATGTGGTGTAGTCAAATTTTAAAGTATATAACTCTAAGTGTCGTTATGTGGCGCACAAACATTTAACCTTCCTTCAAAAGCTGCACATCTGATATTTTATGCGCACACAGCCTACAGAAAATTAGAGGGAACATTGCTCCCGATCCTTCTCATAGCTGACTCCACTATTGAGTGGTGTGGCAACTGAGGTTTTTGAAATCCAGGACAAGGAAGTACTCAATACATGGTATCCAGCCTACGGGAACGGGGAGAGGTGGTAAGAGTGTTTCCCACATTCTTAACATGAGATCATGCAAGATCTCATGAAAAGGCAAAGTAGCCGCTTCCTTGGGAGCTTTAGGATATTGTAAAATCTCCAACTCCTTTGCTCTGGGCTCTGTTTCAGGAGCCACTGTGATGGAAAGACCCCTAGCCACCTCTCTGATGAAATCCTGAAAGGATATATCCTCTGGAGGAGACATCCTACGCTTAGGAGAAGAAGGCTCCTGAGAGAGAAGTACTCCGGCATCGACAGAGCTGTCAGAGTCCTCAGAGTCATCGGAGGATTCAAATATCTTCTGTCTGGGTGCTCTTGTAAAGCACGATACCGGTACCGATAGAAGTCGGTACCGGCCTGGTCCGGTACCGGCCTGTCAATACCGGAGGAAATAGCATGACTCTGTGTTGGTAGCATACTCGCCGATGTCGATGCTGTCGGTACTGGTACCGATATCGGTTGAACTGTCTGAAATGGTCCCGAAGGCACCGATGCCACAAGGAGAGCCGCCAGACTGTGCTCAATAGCCAAGAATCTCTGGTCAATTGACACTGCCGATGCCTGGGTGTCGGTACCGGACGAAGCGGCCGGCACCCCAGAGCATGGCACCAGTAGTTCTGCCAAGGTTGAGGCCTCAAGAACATCCTGGAGCCCCGATAATGCTTTGGAAGCCGAAGCCTCCCGCCGGGGCAATTTTGCCGGTACAAGTCCCTCAAGGGCAACGCCAGAGGCATCTCGATGCTTGGAAGGAGATCTACCCTTTGAGGACCGGCTAGATTTGTGTTTGGTTACCTGAGATCCATGGGAGGTAGACGAAGCCCTGGAAGACGTCGATGCCACAGATGCTGCATCGGAGGGAAAAAGGGTGCTAAGCTTAGCAGCTCGGTTCTGCTGACCCCTCTTCGACATCATCCCACAGGCCACATACTCCGAGATGGAGTGGTCAGAACCTAAACATTTGAGGCACCACTCGTGAGTGTCGGTGACAGAGATGGTACTGCCACACTTGGAACACTTTTTAAAACCTGAAGTGAGTTTTTCCATATTGAGGAAAAATTGGGCCTAGTGTCCAAAATGGCGTGTGGCACCCGAGAGAAAAAAGGTTGGAAAATCCAGATAAAAGATTAGAAATCTTTTTTTTTTTTTTTTTTAGAAAGAAAGAACGAACCGGCGGTACCGGTATAGCGTCGAGGAAGGCAGACGCTACCACAAAAAAGAATGAAAAATATGGGATAATTTCTGCCGTGACAGGAAACGACCTGCTGGCTCTGCGGAAAACAAAGAACTGGAGAGAGGCAGTTGGGAAAGGCGGGAAGGCAGCATGCAGGCACTGTGGGATGCTCCCAAAAGCTTTCTAATGGGACGCTGGGGAGCGTTCCCGCGCAGGCTCCGTCGGTACCGACGATACCCATATGTGAAGACTACATTCCTGCTTGTTCCTGGAGATTGGAGTTTCCACCGCCAACTGCAGAAGAAGTGGAAACCACAGTTGCCTCGGCCATCCTGGGGCTACCAGAATCACCGAGGCCTTGTCCTGTAGAATCTTGAACAGAGTTCAGGCCACCAGGGGCGTGGGAGGAAACGCATACAGGAGGCCCGTAGACCAAGAGATCAGAAACACATCTGCTGCCATTCTCAGGGGATGCGGCTGTCTGGAGCAAAGCCTGGGCAGCTGACGGTTCAGTGGACTTGCAAAGAGATTGATTGATGGAAGTCCCCATCGTAGAAAGATCTGCTGGACCACCAGTGGATTCAACTGCCATTCATGAGGCTGGAGAATCCTGTTTAGTTTGTCTGCCAAGAGGTTCTCCTGACCACGTAGATAAACTGCTTTGAGAAACATGCCATGTTTGACTGCAAAGGAGCAAAGGACCTGCGCCTCCTGACATAGGAGTCTGGACCCTGTTCCCCCTTGCTTGTTCACATAGAACACTGTCTTAGTTCAGAAAAACAATCAGGTAGCAGACTGGTGAGAGAGGGCATGAGAAAAAGTCTGGAGAGCCAAGCGGATTGCTCGCAGCTCCAACAGATTGATCTGCTGTGTGGCCTCCCAAGGAGACCAGAGGCCTTGAGTGCATGTGCCCTGGCAATGTGCATCCCAGCCCTTTAAGAAAGCATCGGTCGTGAGCACCCTTGTGTGTGCCAGGGCCTGAAAAGGCATCCCCTCTGAGCACGTTTGGGAGATGTAGCCACCACAGCAAGGAGTCCAAAAGTGGTTTGGACACCTTTACTCTGTCTCGGAGGTCGCCTGTGGCCTGCGTCCACTGAGCTCTGAGGCACCACTGAGCAGCCCGCATGTGCAGACGGGCATTCGGAGTCACATGTACCGTGGATGCCATGTGGCCCAGGAGCCGCAGGAAGTGCCTGGCAGAGATCCGATAATTGCTTTGGAACTGGTTGGCCAAGTCCATCAGTCTGTGGGCCCTGTCCTCGGGCAAGTAAGCTCTTGCCTGCAGGATGTCTAATCTTGCCCCTATAAACTCTAGGTTCTGTGAGGGGAGCAAAGTGGACTTTGCGTAGTTTATGACAAAGCCCAGATGCTGAAGAAGAGAAACACTGCGAAGAGTGGCTTGTCTGGCCTCCTGGAGAGACTGACCCCTGATGAACCAGTCGTCCAGGTATGAGAAGACGAAAATTCCCTGATTCCTGAGATAGGCAGCCACTGCCGCCAAGCATTTGGTGAAAACCCCGGGGGGCGGAAGTTAGGCCAAAGGGAAGTACTCTGTACTGGAAATGGTTTCCTCCCACCACAAATCTGAGATATTGTCTGTGGTCTGGATGGATGAGGATGTGAGTATAAGCATCCTTTAGATCTAAGGAGCATAGCCAATCTCCCTGCTGGAGGTAGGGCAACAGTATCCCAAGGGTAAGCAACTTTAACTTTTCCCTCTCCAGAAACTTGTTTAAGTTTCGTAAGTCTAGGATAGGCCAGAGGCCTCCTGTCCTTTTTGGCACCAGGAAGTATCTGGAGCAGAAGCCTTGCCCTTCCAGGTGGTGGGGCACTGGTTCCACCGCCTGTTCCTTTAGAAGACTTGCCAACTCCTGAAGGAGGAGGCTTCTGTGCAGAGGGAGTCTTGGAGGCTCCCCTGGAAAGTAGGAGGGGGGTATCTGGTGGAAGTGGAGCAAGTAGCCCTTCTGGACTATGCTCAGTACCCAGGTATCCCCTGTGATGGCTGGCCACCTGTAGGTGTACAGGGTCAGCCGACCTCCTGTGCTGAGTGGAGCCAGCTGTGGAGAAGACTATGGGAGTCAAAACCCCGCTCCCTGCTGTGCAGGAGCCGGAGCTGGTGGCTTGGGGGTCTTCTGCCTACGGGGCCCATGGCCCTGCCCCTTGGCTTGCTGGCCCTGTTGGGGAGCTGGAGAGGCCTAGTATTGAGGGTAGGATTTGTAGGCAGCACCCTTCCTCGGGAAAAAGGGCTTCTTTCTCGAGCCCTTCTTTTTCTGAGAAGGGGCAGGTCTTTCTGGACAGCCTTGTCCTGGTGAGAGTCTCAGTCTCGATTTCCACAGCCTTTTCAGTCATGGGCTTACCGAAAAGGTTTTCACCTCGGCAGGGGACATTGACCAACTTGTTCTGCACCCATGGCTCCAGGTCTGATGACTGTAGCCAGGCCTGACGGCGTGCACCGATGCCAGCCGCGGCTACCCGGGCCAAAGCCTCGAAGCCATCATAGGCTGCTCAAGAGATAAACTTCAAGCACTCTCGAGTCCCTGTTGACAAAGTCTTGAAACTCTGCAAAGGTTCCTCGGAGAGGCCAGCTGAGAACCCGGCAATCTCCTTTGCCAGATCTTGTAAGTACATGCCCATGTACAGCTGGTAGGTCTGGACACAGCAAGATAGAAAGTGCTTCCAGGGCTCTATGCTACCGAGAGCATCCAGGTTCCGGGCCTCCCAGCCGGGGGGCACCGAGGAGTGCATCTTCTGACTCTTCAGACGGTGCATGGCCGATTCCACAACCATGGAGTGGTGCAGTAGCTGTGCCATTTAGAACCCAGGGCTCTTACGGACTCGATAAATGGAATCGACCTTTTTGCTAAGAACCGGCGTCGAGGCTGGTGCCTCCCACATACAGAAGAGCAGCCATTCCAGCATCAGAGGAAACGGTACAGTAAAGGTTTCCTTTGGAGGAAAATCACACTGGAGGGCATCGAGCTCCTCGGCTTGAGGCTCCTCCTCGGCATCTGCAGGGAAGGCCAAGGCTTTGGCCATGTCCCTCACAAAGTCCGAGAACCAGGTATCCTCCGGGGGGGGGGGGGGGGACCGTCTTCTGAGGCTCGGACTCCAGTGAGTCCGAAGGGACGCACTGGGTCTGGAAGGTGTCCGGGGACTCCTTGTCCTCTGTCTCCCACTCAGGCTCCTCCAAGGAGAAATCGAGCAGCTCCAGCCGTGTGGGCCTCGGTGCCACCCGCCCCGACGCTGAGGGTATTGGCATCGACGACCTCGGCCCCACATGGGAGGTCGAGGGGGACCTTGACCGAGGATCGACTCGAGACTTCATTGACTCGAGGATCAGCTTGGTCTCCGGGGTCGACTTAGATGTCGAGGTCATGGTGGTCGGGGCAGATGCCCCAGTCAGACCGGTGATCAGCACCCGCTGCTGTTCCATGAAGACAGCTAAGCTGCTCTCCAAGGCCGTCAACCTGAGTCCAAGCTCAGGAGACTCAGCAGCCCCCGACTTGGGCCCCAACAGCATCGGGCCTGACGTAGGCTCCCCCGGAGGAGAGTCCACGAGGACAACTGCACCTACGTGACTCGGGGACTCCAGCTCCACACGAGCAGCGGTCAGGGCTACACGACCTGGCCCTCGAGGAACCAGGAGCCTCCACCGATGCCGCCCTCGCAAGCCATTTCTGTGGTCCCGGGTGGGAGACTCCCTTTCAGAGGAATCCCGACGGTGCTCAGGGTCGGACTCCCGAGATGTCGAGGCCTCTGACGAATTCTGGGCCCGGCCGGAGGCAGAGTCAGAGAAAATTTTCTCACGGTGATGCTGACGGCTCCGAAGCGCCTTTGACAATATTTTGCCGCACGGGCCACAGGACAGCGGGTCATGGTCGGGCCCAAGGTATTGGAGGCAGCAGTCATGTGTGTCGGTGAGAGACATAAGTTTCTTGCATCGATCACTTTTTGAACTCGCTGGCAGCCATCGGGGGAAAAAGGGCCCCTGCAAGGTCAAAAGACCAGGCTGCCAGTGAAAACACAAAAGGAGCACGAACGCTAGTCACTAAGGACAAAAACCGAAAATCAAAACTCCGGACTCGATACCGGTGTACCGAGCCAAGACAGGAAGGGGAACCGGCATCGAACCGGATAAGACAACGCGAAAATCGCAGAAAAAAAAATCAACTTTTCCCGGGTGACACAAACTCATGTCCGTAGGGCTCCATGGAAAAAGAAAGACTGGGCAAGATGACACCCTTGGGCGGGAAGGGGACCGCGCAGGCAGGCTGCATTCCCAAAGGCTTTCTTTGAAAGGTGGGGAAATGCTTCGCACGAGGGCTCAGTCGGCACGGACGTCACCCATATGTGAGGACTGACTTCCTGCTTGGTCCTGGAGAAAGTAAGGTAAAATGGCAGGGGGCGCCAAAATGCTGACAAATGTAAACTGAGGAAAAGAAAAGAAAAAAAATGAGAAAAATAAATTGGCAAAAAGTGAAAGAAACATTAAAAGCTAAGGTGATATCAAAAACAGCATTGTGGGTGTAACATGGGTCATTAGCCAATGAAGGAAGGCACTAATTTATAGGCTGCAGAGGGGCATCAAAAACTCTAGCATCAGCCCTGTTGCCAGTTTTGTCCCCACCCCCACCCCCACATTTGGTCCCATAAAGATTTCCAAGAGCTACTTTGCTCCTGGAATGAGTGAGATTTCTTGATCCCTTATGCATAATTTCTTTCCAACATTCTGTTGGGTTGGAAAGAAGAAAAAGCAATTTTAGACAGGAAAACTCTTCTAACCACAGTCCCCAGGGTTCTTACAATGGTTCGGAGTAAAATTAGAAAACTAATTATGTGAGCCATTTGCATGAATGGAAATTATTTTGCATTATAAAAATACAAGTTTTCCATTCTTTAGGGGATTTTATGAATGGGGAATCTTAGGTACCAAATGTGAGGAAAGAGATGAATAGATCTCAGAGGTAGAGAGAGAAGGGAATGATAAGAGGAGGAGAGATTGTTACATGCAGATAAGGACAGGGACAGGGGTGGGGATCAAAGACAGGGGGTGAGAAAAGGGAGAAATGATTTGGCTAGGGAAATGTTCTGGGATCCAGGGAGGTGGGGGAGGTGCAAAAGAGAGAATGAGGTCCCTCTTCTTACTCCAGCCTCACGTCTCCTCCCTTTCTACAGTCCTCACACCCCCTTTTCACCCTTCTCCTTATTCCATCGCCCCGATATACTTCCTCCTCTCCTAATCTCCTAGTCCTTCTTCCATATATTCCCCAGTCTCTCTCACAACAGTCCATCAAAGCTCCTCTAACATAGCACTCCTACTTCCTCTTAAGTCCTTTTATATCCCTCCCTCAGAAATCAGAATAGGTAGGAGGGAAGATAGCATAAGCATGCTCCATCTGCTGCCTGGGTCCAACTGCTGCTTTAAACTGCACTGTACAGTGACCTGCATGCAGTGGCATAGCCACCATTAAGCGAGCCCAGCACAGAGCTGGGGATGCCTGTCATTGAAAAGACTATACTTGCTGTTTTATGAAAATTTGAGGGCGGCAGCAGCAGTAATGGTGACTGTGTGTTGGGATGTCAGCATGGCAAACACTGCACATACCTTCAGCAGTGTTGCTTATGCTGCCTAAGATATTGTCATGTAATCCTCCATGAGCCAGGAAGAAAGAGAGGCACTTAAGTACCTCCTCTCCTACTGCCACAGGTTCAACTCTTATAAGATCTGCAAGATTTCACCTCAAGACTTTGCCTCTTACAAGCGGGAGAGGAAAGGATAACCATATGTGCTTCTCACTGCTTGGTCACATTGGGTGGGGAGGGGGGTTAAAATTACTTGAATCAAAAGCAGCGTGGCAACACAGCTTAAGGTAAGTGCAGTATCTGTCTTGCTGACTTCCTCCCACTGCCCAACTGAAAGGTTTTACTTATCATGGAGAATGGACCTTATACTGGACCTGACACCTTCCCTGGGCACCCATCTCAGACAACACCCCCCCCCCCCCCCCCAATGTATCTGACCTAGGTACCCTTCACAGACCAGATTCCCCACTGGCTAATTCTGTAACCCTTCCTGCAGCATTCTGGGAAATTAGGGGCCCTGCTTATAAATGTAGCTATCATTTTAAATAGAACTAACTTAACCTAGTGGCTTGCAAGTTCAGTCCTTGGGCTCTCAAGTATCTAGTTTTTAGGGTATGTTTGTCTCTGTACAGTGCTGCGTACGTCTTATTGCGCTATATAACTGATAAGTAGTACTTATACAAGATTACCAGACCAAATCAATGCAAATCTCATATTCATATTCACTGTGGAGATCCTGAAAACTTGTTGAGTTTTAAAAAGAGAACACAATTTGAGAACCACTAACCACACTATGGTAGATAAATTCATATCAAATATCTTCTGCTTATTTCTAGTGTACAGAGAAAACCACTCATTTACTTGCAATAGGGTATTATTATTACTTACATAAACACAGTAGACCAAGGAATAACTGTCTTTTCACAGTGGCCTAGTGGTTAGGACATGGGACCTCAGGCCAGAGGACAGCAATCTCAGGCTGGAAAGACTGGGGTTTCTAGTCCTATAGGCACTCCTTGTGGCCTTGGGCAAGTCACTTAACCCTATGTGTATCTCTGGTACACAGATTGTGAGCCCTTTGGGGACAAGGGGATATAACCAGTACCTGTTTGTAGTAATTACATAATGTAAACCGCTTTGATTGAAGGATAAGGCAGTATAAAAAACTGGTTAAATAAATAAAGGAGGAATAGCACAAAATAAAGAAAGTAAATTTTGTATAAGTGCTTTGACTAGGCTTTTCAAAAAACTGTACCTTCTATTTGGTTTTAGATGCTTTAGCATAAAGTGTGGGGGGGGAGGGGGGAGGACGTGCAAAGCTTGCAACTTGGTTAGCACAGAGCAATATGATATTTTATACAATTCCAGCAAATTAAAGAAAAGGCACTTTTAAATTCCTTTTTTTAAAGGGATAACCTCAGGGCATGCAGTACCCAATTAGCAAATAAACTGTACTAGAAGAAAGGTTATGCAAGATTTGTTCATGCTGACAGGCAATACATCACTCATTTTGACTGCTCCCTTTGAAAAGATTATCTGAAAATTGCAGTGAAAAGCTGTCAGCAAAATAAAAATAAATAAAAAACCCACAGTCCATGCCACTAATAAATACCATTTTCTGAAAACTCTTGAGATTTAAAATTTCTTCAACATTTGGGGAGCACATTATCAAAGTTTTTACACCAATGCCCATGGAGGAAATACTGATAAACCAAGTCCAATAATATAGATGTTAGAGGCTTCAACAAAAATGTCTGCCTTTCACTTCTTACATTCACATTACTAGAAATGGAATTATGATACAATATAATTAAATGCTCACCTGTAGTAGGTGTTCTATGAACAACAGGATAAGTCCTCTCTTACAGGTGATGTCACCAATGGGAGTCCCACGTGGGAACCTTCTCAGCTCTTTCTAGAACATTTCAGAAGGCTCTTCACATATACACACCTATTCCTGCCTGCCACTTCCACATCTAAGGACTTCCAGTCATATTCCTAGCTTTACCAAACTCTTCCATGGGGAGGAGGGTGGGTTGGGAGGACTTATCCTGCTGTCCATGGAGAACACCTGCTACAGATGAGTAACTATATTTTCTCTATGGACAAGCAAGATAAGTCCTCACTTATGGGCATCCCTAGCTAGAGGTTGCCTCTGAAGAAAAAAAGAACTACGAACATCACAACGAGCTGACAAACTGAGAAACTGTTTTTGTTTGCAACAGACCTTTTCAGCATTTTTATGGGGGGCAGGGGATTGTGCATTTTCTTTTTCTAAGAAGCAGCCTGAACAGAAAAGAAGGGCCTAGATGCGAAATGACATTGAATGCTAAACCTTGAATAGATTCTGAAGGATAGATTGGCCAAAACTGCTGTCGTGTTGCCAGTCCCTCTCCAAATTGTAGTGAAATATGAATGTGGGTTCCAAGGGTCAAGTTGCACTTCTGCAGATCTCTTCCATTGAGGCTGACCTCAAGTGGGCCACAGATGCAACAGTGGTTCAGACATCATGTGCCATGACATGACCTTCAAGTATCAGACCTGCCTGGGCATAAACAAGAGAGATGTAGTTCGCTAGTCAAACTTAAAATATGTATTTGTTCATGCCAACTCTCTCTCTGTTGGGGTCAAAACAAAGAAAAAAGCTAGGAGGACTTTTAAGGGTTTTAGTCTGCTCCAGGTAGGTCAAAACTCTCTTGCACATCAAGGTGTGTAGCACTGACCCAACCATTAGGCAAAACTAAGCGACCACTAGGGCAGCAGATTTGGGAGGGGGGGGGGGGACAAATAGCAGCAGCAGTCAAAGCAAGACAATAAATTATGTCAGCCACACCAACTCAAAGAACCATACGTAGATTCTTTTACCTGCAGAAGAAGCAGGCACACACAATTACGCATTTTTACAGGACTATCATTGCAAGGGTAGTGTTCAGATGATCATGATTGTTGAATTTAATTATCAAAATCTTGTTTTGGAGGGGGGGGGCGCAAGGCTAAAGGTTTGCCTAAGACATCCACTGCTTTATTTATTTATTTATTTAACGTTTTAATATACCGTCCTCCTACAATTCAGGACGGTTTACATGAAACCCAATAATAATAGTGTAGTTACAGCTGTTGAACATAGAACAATAAACTAGAGAGAACTTGTCTTTGCACCAGCCCTGGGGCTGGCCCTATTTGTGAGTATGGGGTCTTAGGAAAAGGGTAAGAACATAAGATATGCCATACTGGGTCAGACCAAGGTCCATCAAGCCCAGTATCCTGTTTCCAATAGTGGCCAATCTAGGTCATACGTACCTAGCAGACACAGGTTCCGCAATGCTTGTACTGGGTCAAGCATTGATATCCTGGGTCCCTTCTTAATAATGGTTTATGAACCTTTCCTCCAGGAACTTGTCCAAACCTTTTTTAAACCCAGCTACACTAACAGCCTTTACTACATCCTTCGGTAACAAATTCCAGAGTTTGATTACACGTTGAGTGAAAAAATATTTTCTTTTATTATTTATTTATTTATTGATTGAACGGTTTTATATACCGCCTTTCAGAAAAATCAAAGCGGTTTACATAGAACAAAACTTGAACATTACATTGAAACTAATTCAAACAATTGAAATTACAGTGAACATTAAATTGTATATAATAAAAATAGTAATTTGAGGGTTACAATGCTGAGTAAATGCTGATTAGGTATATAGATAGTTTAAACATATATACAGATTTAAATATTTACAAATTTCAAAAATCTTATCATCTTATCTGAGCAAGGAAAAATGTATTGTAGTTCACTAGAATTATTAGTGTAAAGAGTAAATGTGATAATGTGGAGAATTGGGTATTGTAAGATAGAGTAAGAAAAAGGAAAAAGTAAGTTGTGAATTAATGAATATGAGTATACATGAGTTTAAGTGGGAAATATTTCATCTATTGGGAATGAGTCTCCAAAGTACTCTATAAATAGGTGAGTTTTAAGATCTTTTCGAAATGCTGAAAGATCTGTGATATCTCTGAGTTTATCCGGCAGAGCGTTCCATATTAAAGGAGCATTGAAGCTGAATGCCCTATTTGTTGTAGTTTTATTGAATTTTGAAAAGTTGTTTGGAACAAGTAGTGTGTTCAGCTTCCTTTGTCTCACTGTTCTGGTCCTTGAATGAATTGTCAGTAGATCAGTTAGATATGATGGGGCTATATCTCTTATCAGTTTGAACGTTGTTATGATAACTTTATATTTTATCCTACTTTGTATAGGTAACCAGTGAAGTTTGTACAGTATAGGGGTTATGTGTTCAGTTGGACCTGCATTTATAAGCATTCTTGCAGCAACATGTTGTGCTACTTTTAGTTGGTGTAAAGCATGTTTTGGAATACCTTGAAGAATTATGTTACTAAAATCTAAGTGAGGCAGGATCAGGGCTTGAAGGACTGATCTGAAGTCCAGATTTGATAATAATGGTTTTAGATTTTTAAGATATCTTAATTTATTATATATTGTGTTTGTTGTATTCCTGATGTGTGTTGTTAGACTTAACGTTCTGTCTATGATAACGCCAAGGTACCTTATTTCATCTTTTATGGGGATGCTTATGTTTTCAATTTTTATTTCTGTTGGAGGGGTACATTTTTGATTTCTAGAAACAAATAATGCTTCTGTTTTCTTGAAGTTAATGCGTAGATTCTGTTCATTTAGCCATTGCGTCATTTTAGTGAAGCATGATTTGATATTGGAGAAGTCCAGGGAGTCTACGTCCATAGGGAGATAAATCATAACATCAGCAGCATAAATTGCATATTTATTAGTCTTAAATAGTTTACCCTGTAGCTTCATTGCATGTCCCCCAGTCTTTCTATATTCTGATAATGTAAACAATCGATTTACATTTACCCGTTCTACTCCGTTCATTAATTTATAGACTTCTATCATATCTCCCCTCAGCCTTCTCTTTTCCAGGTTAAAGAGCCCTAACCTTTTTAACCTTTCTTCATAGGAGTAGCCTTCCATCCCCTTTACCATTTTGGTGGCTCTTCTCTGAACCTTTTCTAATAACGCTATATCCTTTTTAAGATACGACGACCAGAACTGCACACAATATTCAAGGTGCGGTCTCACCATGGAATGATATAGAGGCATTATAATATCTTTTGTTTTATTTTCCATTCCTTTCCTTATGATACCTAGCATTCGTTTTGCTTTCTTGGCTGCCGCTGCACACTGGGCCGAGGGTTTTAACATGTTATCCACAATGACGCCTAAATCTTTTTCCTAGGTGGTGGTTCCTAATGTGGAACCTTGCATTGTGTAACCATAGTTTGGGTTGTTCTTCCCTAGGTGCATAACCTTGCACTTGTCCACATTAAATTTCATCTGCCATTTTGATGCCCAGTCTTCCAATTTATCAAGATCCTCTTGCAATTTTCCACAATCCTCTTGGGTTTTAACAATTTTAAATAGTTTTGGGTCATCTGCAAATTTGATAACCTCACTCGTTAGTCCACTTTCCAGGTCATTTATGAATATGTCAAAAAGCAGCGGACCCAGCACAGATCCCTGGGGTACACCACTATTCACCTTTCTACATTGAGAAAATTGGTCATTTAGCCCAACCCTCTGCTTTCTATCTTTTAACCAGTTCCTGATCCACAGTAGTACACTGCCTCCTATCCCATGACTCTTTAGTTTTGCCAAAAGTCTGATGAGGGACCTTGTCAAAGGCTTTCTCAAAGTCCAGATACACTATTATCAACCGACTCACCTTTGTCCACCTGTTTATTCACACTTTCAAAAAAACATAACAAATTAGTAAGACAAAATCTTCCTTGTCTAAAGCCATGTTGGCTGTCTCCCATTAGGCCATGACTATCTACATGCTGAGTAATTTTATTCTTTATGATGGTTTCTACCATCTTTCCCGGTACTGACACGAGGCTCACTGGTCTGTAGTTTCCCAGATCACCCCTGGAACCCTTTTTAAAAATTGGTGTTACATTGGCAATCCTCCAATCTTCAGGTATTAGAGATGATTTTAGTCGGCAGGACAACTGACTGGTTATGACGAAAGTCTCATACCACTTTCGGAAGGAATTTAAGATTAGCCAGCACCACCCTTTTGTGAAAAATGTTACTTAGGATGGGGATCCATTACTAGAGCCTGGAGCTCGCCAACTCTTCATGCTGAAGTAATTGCAACCAAAAACAGGACCTTCTAGGTTTGGAACCTCAATCCACAGGTATCTAGTGGCTCAAAGGGATCTTTCATTAGCTGAGTTAAAACCACGCTGAGATCCCTAGACACTGTAGGTGGCTTTAGGAGAGACTTCAATGGAAGCAATCTGCGCATGAAGCGAACAACTAAAGGCTGAAGAGAAATGGCTTTCCTTCTACATGGTGATGGTAAACTCCAACTGCATTGAGGTATACTCTTACACAGTTGGTCTTGAGACCAGACTGCAAGAGCTGTAGAAGTTATACAAGCAGGTTTTGTGTGGAGCATGAAAAAGGAGTTAAGGTCTGCCCCTCATGCCAGATGGCAAATCTCTACCATTTGTTTATTTATTTATTTGCCATTTTTTAATATACCACCTTTCAGTATTATCAAGACAGTTTTACATGGAACAGGTACATTCAGCAACTATTTTACAAGGAACAATTAACAATTCACTTGAATATATGTGCAATTAACTGTGCAACATTTCAACTATTTATAATGTAGCTTTACGGTTCTGTGTGGTGTATTGTACGGCATTGTGGGTGGAGTGATTGGTAGGCATTCTTGAATGTTAAGGCTGTATGTTTGCTACGGTGTCAAAGTATTCCATGAAGAGGTGACTTTAGCTGTTTTCGAAAGTCGGTGCTGTCTATAGTTGCTCTTAGGTGGTGTTGGAGTGAGTTCCACAGACACGGGCTGTAGTATACAAAAGCTCTATGAAGTGCTGTTTGTGAGGTGCTGGTCTTGACAGATGCTGTCGAGAGGGTGTTTTAGTGTTGCTTCCTCCTTGATAGAGTATGTGACATCCTCTGGATCAGCTCCTTTAAGCATTCAACAGACTGGCTGTGCAGGATCTTGAAAGTCATCATCATTGATTTGTAGCTTATTCGTGAATGAATGGGAAGCCAGTGAAAGGATTTTAAGATTGGGGTGATGTGCTCATGCCTTTTTATTCCAGTAATTAGTTGTGCTGCAGTGTTTTGCGCAATTTGTAGGGTTTGAGTTACGCATTTGGGTAGTCCTTGGAGTATCAGCTTGCAATTATCTTTATCTTTTTATCTTTTATCTTTATTGGTTCCTTGATATACCACCCAAGCAAAAGCGTCAGGGTGGTGTACAAAATCAAAGGCAAACTACATTGGTAGATAGGAAAGAGAAGAAAGACTAGGCAGAAAATAAGGTCATAAAAGAAAGATAGGCGGCAGAAACCCAGGTAGACAAGGGAGAAATGTTTTCAGGGAGGAGGGGAAGAGGAGGTCATAGGCAAGGTGGAATAAGTGGGTCTTGAGTGCAGCCTTGAAATGAGGAAAAGATAATTTGGAGCGGAGTGTGTGGCATAGTGAATTCTATAAAGCGGAGCCCAGAAAGAAAAATGCAGAATGGCGGGCAAGCTCCAATGAAAGAGAAGATATTTATACTAGGCGTTGAGCCTCCAATTTTTTGAAGATCATTAAAGTCCTTTTAAGTGATGTCACTTATGATGAAGACTTTACATGTAGAGCTTCAGGTATGACGTAACCTAAAAGGTAACAGTAAAGAAGGTATTTGGTAAAAAACCATAGAAATTGATTGTCTACTGAGTTTATGGTATGCTGGTGCAGCATTAATATGGACAGTAGACAAATCTTTCAAGTCAGATGATGCATAGAAATTGACACTACAGCAAGAAGGATTAAGACAAACTTGAGAATCTCTGTCTGGTTAAATATGGAAGAACTATAGAAAAGTTTCATGGAAACTGGTAATATGTTTTTCACTTACAGGGATAGGATTAGACTTCTGGAAAAGAACTATCCCCTAAATAACCAGGTCTTGAGACGTAAGTGAATGAGTGCAGGGGAGTTCCTTAGTCTTAAGACAGCAAGTCTGAATCCTTCTACAATTTCAATTAGTAGCTGGAGAAAAAGACGCAATATAAGGGGATACCATGTTTGACCCTTTATGAGGGCAATATGAGTATCATGCGTTCTCCTGTGTAACATAAGCTACCATGAAGTATAGGAAATTAGAAGGAGAGTAGTGAATAAGGACCAACTGCAGTGAAAAAAATGCATCCCTGTTGAGGAAGTTCCAGTGAGATGTGGAACAACCAGGGAATTGTGCAATTTTTATACTTTCACGTGGTCTAAACCCTGGTTACCTTAACTTAAAAGGAAATTTTAAGGAATATGGTAAAAGTAGGAAAAAAACAGTCATGTAGGAACCATGACTGGTAGAGACTACCAGCTGAAGGCCTTATTGACTATCTGGCCAACTACCTATAGGAGTAGCTCTGAAGCTCTCTGGCAAACACACAAGAACACAAGATATGCCATACTGGGTCAGACCAAGGTCCATCAAGCCCAGCATTCTGTTTCCAACAGTGGCCAATCTAGGTCATACGTACCTAGCAGTTTCCCCAAAGGCCCACAGTTGCAGAGCTTTGTTGTAGAATTGCAGAGAGCATGTTGTAGGTTGCTCAGATCTGGCTATTGAACTGCAGTGTGCAACTGTATCTATTCTGTTGGAACCCAAAGAATTGAACGTGGCTAAGAATAGTCAACAGGCCTGATGCCTGCAACAATATATAGTCCAAATGAGTTCTGATCTCCTTTGGACTTATCTCTCATTAAGGCAGCGTAAAAGATAGGTCCCACTTTCTGTGGGAACACCTACCTTAAAAGATATGTGAGAAGGAGATGAACTGCAAAAAAAGGGGGAAAAACTCTGCATGAAAACTAGTTACTGGAGTAGGTTCTGAAGAAAACCTATGGCTTAGAGGATAAGCCCTCCAGTTGATTAGTAATACTCTTAGAGACTAAATGTCATAAGAACATAAGAGCATAAGAACATAAGATATGCCATACTGGGTCAGACCAAAGTCCATCAAGCCCAGTATTCTGTTTCCAACAGTGGCCAATCTAGGTCATATGTACCTAGCAGTTTCCCCAAGAGGCACAAGTTCCACAATGCTTGTACTGGGTCAAGCATTGATATCTTCGGTCACTTCTTAATAATGGTTTATGGACCTTTCCTCCAGGAACTTGTCCAAACCATTTTTCAACCCAGCTACACTAACAGCCTTTACTACATCCTCCAGTAACAAATTCCAGAGTTTGATTACACGTTGAGTGAAAAAATATTTTCTTTTATTAGTCTTAACTAGTTTACCCTGTAGCTTCATTGCATGTCCCCTAGTCTTTCTATATTCTGATAATGTAAACAATCGATCTACGTTTAACCGTTCCACTCCGTTCATTAATTTATAGACTTCTATCATATCTCCCCTCAGCCGTCTCTTTTCCAGGTTAAAGAGCCCTAACCTTTTTAGCCTTTCTTCATAGGAGTATCCTTCCATCCCCTTTACCATTTTGGTGGCTCTTCTCTGAACCTTTTCTAAAATCGCTATATCCTTTTTAAGATACGGTGACCAGAATTGCACACAATATTCAAGGTGCGGTCTCACCATGGAACGATACAGAGGCATTATAATATCTTTTGTTTAATTTTCAATTCCTTTCCTTATAAAACCTAGCATTCTATTTGCTCTCTTGGCCGCTGCTGCACACTGGGCCGAGGGTTTTAACATGTTATCCACAATGACGCCTAAATCTTTTTCCTGGGTGGTGGTTCCTAATGTGGAACCTTGCATTGTGTAACCATAGTTTGGGTTGTTCTTCCCTAGGTGCATAACTTTGCACTTGTCCACATTAAATTTCATCTGCCATTTTGATGCCCAGTCTTCTAATTTATCAAGATCCTCTTGCAATTTTCCACAATCCTCTTGGGTTTTAACAACTTTAAATAGTTTTGTGTCATCTGCAAATTTGATAACCTCACTCGTTATTCCACTTTCCAGGTCATTTATGAATACGCCAAAAAGCAGCGGACCCAGCACAGATCCCTGGGGTACACCACTATTCACCTTTCTCCATTGGGAAAATTGGCCATTTAGCCCAACCCTCTGCTTTCTATCTTTTAACCAGTTCTTGATCCACAGTAGTACACTGCCTCCTATCCCATGACTCTTTAGTTTTGCCAAAAGTCTCTGATGAGGGACCTTGTCAAAGGCTTTCTGAAAGTCCAGATACACTATATCAACCGACTCACCTTTGTCCACCTGTTTATTCACACTTTCAAAAAAACACAACAGATTAGTAAGACAAGATCTTCCTTGTCTAAAGCCATGTTGGCTGTCTCCCATTAGGCCATGACTATCTACATGCTGAGTAATTTTATCCTTTATGATGGTTTCTACCATTTTTCCCAGTACTGACGTGAGGCTCACCGGTCTGTAGTTTCCAGGATCACCCCTCGAACCCTTTTTAAAAATTGGTGTTACATTGGCGATCCTCCAATCTTCTGGTATTAGAGATTATTTTAATGATAGTTCACAGATTACTAATAGCAGGTCTGCAATCTCATATTTCAGTTCTTTCAACACCCTTGGATGTATACCATCCGGCCCAGGTGATTTGCTACTCTTCAGTTTATCTAATAGTTGTAATACATCTTCTCGATGTATCGATATTTCCTTCAATTCTTCCACACCTTTAAATACCACTTCAGTCATGGGTAACATCCCTACATCTTCCTCAGTAAAGACCGAAGCAAAGAATTCATTCAATCTCTCCGCTATCGTCTTGTCGCCTCTTAGTGCCCCTTTAACTCCTCTATCCTCTAATGGACCAACTGACTCTCTCACAGGTTTTTTGCTACGAATGTACTTGAAAAAATCTTTATTTCGCGTTTTTGCTTCCACAGCAAGCTTCTTCTCAAATTCTCCCTTTGCCTGCTTTATCAATGCCTTGCATTTGACTTGCCAGTGCTTGTGCTGTTTCCAGGTTTCGTCATTTGGCTCTTTTTTCCATTTCCTGAAAGATGATTTTTTGGCAACAGCCCCTCTGACCTCACCTTTAAACCATGCTGGCAGTTTTTTGGACTTCCTTCCACTTTTCTTAAAGCGTGGAATACAGCTGGTCTGGGCTGCCAAGATAGTATTTTTCAACACCACCCAAGCTTGATGTAAGTCTTTAACCTTTGTAACTGCTCCTTTTAGTTTTTTCTTAACTATTTTCCTCATTTTATCATAGTCTCCCTTTCGAAAGTTAAAAGGCAGTACTGTGGATTTCCGTACTATCCCTCCTCCACTAATTAAATCAAAGGCGATCATGCTATGATCACTATTGCCAAGTGGCCCCAACACCCTTATCTCTTGCACTAGATCTGGTGTTCCACTAAGGACTAGGTCTAATATGACTTCCCCTCTGGTCGGTTCATGAACCACCTGCTCCAAGAAGCAGCCATTTATGTCATCTAGGAACTTTATCTCCCTAGCATGTCCTGCCATGACACTGACCCAGTCGATACCGGGGTAATTGAAATCACCCATTATTATTACTGCACTGTAACTTTTGTTAGCTTCCTTGATTTCTTTGAGTATTTCATCATCCATTTGTTCATTCTGGCCTGGTGGTCGATAGTACACCCCCACTGCCATCGCCTTCCCCTTTTTACATGGAATTTCAATCCATAGCCTACGGCAAATTTTGTTTCCTGCAAAACTTTAATCCTTTCTGACTCAATGCCCTCTCTAACAGAGCGCAACCCCTCCACCAATTTGATCAGCTCTATCATTACGATATAGTTTGTACCCAGGTATCAGTGTCCCACTGGTTGTCCTCCTTCCACCATGTCTCTGATATTCCAATCATATCTAACCTCTCATTTAGTGCTATATATTCTAACTCTCCCATCTTATTTTTTAGACTTCTAGCATTTGCATACAAGCATTTTAGAGACTGTATTTTATTCATATTAATTTGGCTATTGGTAGACATGGGTAATTTGGGATCTTTAAGCTCTGTCTGCTCCATACTCGAGGGTATTTGGGCTACTTTACTCTTTTTTGGAACCTCTCTGCTTTTGGTAGTATCCTTCAAGGATACATTCTTCCGAACCATCCGCTCTTGGGCGACTGTCAACTTTCCCCTATTATCTAGTTAAAAAGCTGCTCTATGTCCTTTTTAAAGGTTAATGCCAGCAGCCTGGTTCCATCCCGGTTAAGGTGAAGCCCATCCCTTCAGAAGAGCCCCTCCTTTCCCCAGAATGTTCCCCAGTTCCTAACAAATCCAAAACCCTCATCTCTGCACCACTGTCTCATCCACGCATTGAGACTGTGGAGCTCTGCCTGCCTTTTGGGTCCTGCACTTGGAACGGGAAGCATTTCGGAGAATGCTACCCTGGAAGTTCTGGATTTCAACTTCCTACCCAAAAGCCTAAATTTAGCCTCCAGAACCTCCCTACCACATTTTCCTATGTCATTGGTACCGACATGTACCAAGACAGCAGACTCCTCCCCAGCACTATCTAAGACCTTATCTAGGTGGCGCGTGAGGTCCGCTACTTTCGCACCAGGCAGGCATGTTACCAGGCAATCCTCACATCCACCAGTCACCCAGCTATCTACATGCCTAATGATCGAATCACCAACTATAACGGCTGTCCTAACCCTTCCCTCATGGGCACATGACCCTGGAGAAACGTTCTCGGTGCGAGAGGGTTTTACATCACCTGGAGGACAGGTCCTAGTTACAGGATCACTTCCTGCCACACCAGGGTGATGCTCTCCTGTCACGTGACCTCTCTCCTCCATGGCAACAGGGATGCTGCCAGACTGGAGGTGGGACTTCAGGACTATATCCCTGTAGGTCTCGTCTATGTACCTCTCTGTCTGTTTTATGTTTTCCAAGTCTGCTACTCTAGCCTCTAAAGAACGGACTCGTTCCCTGAGAGCAAAGAGCTCCTTGCACCTAGTGCACACGTAAGACCTCTCACCAACTGGGAGAAAATCATACATGTGACACTCAATGCAAAAGACTGGAAAGCCCCCATCTCGCTGCTGGACTGCTGTCTGCATCTTAGTTTTAAGGTTTTGTTTAGATCTTTAAGTTCTTTACTTACTAAGGGTTGCCAATAAAACTGTACCTAATACGTTTAATATACCTTGTTCACCTGAAGCTTAATTAATCTCAGGTCCTTAGTGTATGACTGATTTGGATAACGAGCTTCACCTGAGAGCACCTCCTGTCTTTTAAAATGTGTAAGTACCTATAAAGCTACGATTATTCCAGGGGTGGGTGGGTGTGGGGAGGGAGGGAGGGTAATAACACTTATAAAAAGAGGGCTGCTACACAGTACCCTGTCCTGTGCTGCTGAGGTAAGCTATATTCTTATTTGATTTAAATTATAGCTCTTTGCTGCTGCTAGGCTCTAACCTTTTATGAAATTTAAACTACAAGCTCTCTGCTAGGTTCTAAATTTAACCAATAAGCTCTCTTCTGTGTTTTAAATTTAAACTAAAAGTACTTTGCTGATGCTAGGCCCTGAGTGACTATTAAATTTAAACTACAAGCTCTCTGCTGGGTATGAAATTTAACCAGAAATCTCTCTTCTGTGTTCTAAATGTAAGCTTAAACTGCTGCTACTAGGCCCTGACTGATTTAACAAAAAATAGTGGGTTCACAGATTAATTAGCTTTAATAAAAATAATTCCTTTCAGAAAATTCCCATAAGTATATACTCACAATTGCAGATCTCTCTCCAGAAGTAACAGTCCCCTTTTCTAGTCTTATCCTTTAAAAATTCCAACAACTGAACAGCCTCAAAAAAAACAAATCTTTTACCCTGAAAAATTATAAGACATTTACACGGAAATTTAAGATGGAAAACAGCTCCAAGAGCCAGTATACGTGGACGCAATTCTAAAAACGCCTTGCATCGCATTTGCATAGCCCTGGAGACATCCGGAAACATCTGAATGGTCTCCCCACAGAATTTATCAGATTTCTTTGTAAAATAAGCCCGCAAAATTCTATCCTTATCTATCTCCGATAACAATGTAACCAATAAAATGGCCCTAAAGGGAATATCATCAGAAGTCGATTCCAAAAAAGCAGAAATATCTAATGTAGAGGAAATAACTTGATCATGTGGGGGAGCCACCTCACCCTCGCCCCTTAATTGCTGAGCTACACTTCTTGGGGAAACATAATATATTTTTGAAACGGCATTTGAATTGAAATAGACGATCAACAGAGTCTCTTTAAGGTATTTTTGAAACAGGAGTATTGGAGACAGATAATGTGTACGTGAAAAATTCAGTAGACGAAGATTTTTAGATCGTAAAGCGTTCTCCAACATCTCATCCTGACGGTGTTGTTGTTGTTAAGTGCCGTCGAGTCGGAGTCGACTCATGGCGACCCTCTGGATAGCTATCCTAAATTGTGTTCGGTCTTCAGTCAGGCGGCTCATTGATGACAGACTGGTACCCGTAGCTGCTGTTATTGTAGCGATCCATCTCATTGCTGGCCTTCCTCTTTTGCGTTGACCTTCTATCTTGCCAAGCATGATGTCTTTCTCTAATGATCTCTCTCTTCGCATGATGTGTCCGAAGTATGAAAGTCGAAGTCTTGTCATCTGAGCTTCTAAAGAAAGCTTAGGTTTGATCTCCTCTAGTACCGACTGGTTTGTTCTTCGGGCAGTCCATGGTATACACAGTATTCGCCGCCAGCACCATAATTCAAAGGCATCAATTTTCTTCCTGTCTGTCTTTTTCACTGTCCAGCTTTCACATCCATATGATGCTATTGAAAATACCATGGCTTGAACAAGTCGAATCTTTGTATGGAGAGACACATCTCTGCTCTTGAGAATCTTATCTAGGTCTTTCATAGCCATTCTGCCAAGAGCAATGCGTCGTCTGATTTCTTGACTGCTTGTTGCTTCTTTATTGATAGTTGATCCAAGTAGGTTAAAGTTGTTCACAATTTCAATTTCTTCTCCTTCAACGATGAACCTGTTGATTATGCCAGTTGTCATGATCTTTGTCTTCTTTACATTAAGGTGCAGGCCCATTTTGAGACTATGTTCTTTGATTGTGAGAAGCAAATGTTTCAGATCATCTTCGCTTTCAGCCAGTAATGTGGTATCATCAGCATAGCGAAGGTTGTTGATGAGTCTTCCACCAATCTTCACACCTCTGTTGTCTTCATACAGTCCTGCTTCTCTGATGATTTGTTCTGCATATAAATTAAACAGGTAGGGGGAAAGTATGCAGCCTTGTCTTACACCTTTGCTTATTTTAAACCATTCTGTTTCTCCTTGTTCCGTTCGAACTGTTGCTTCTTGATCAATGTACAGATTACGCAAGAGAACGATCAGGTGTTCTGGTATACCCATGCTTCTTAATGTGGCCCAGAGTTTCTCATGGTTTACACAGTCAAAAGCCTTGCTATAGTCGATAAAGCACAAATAGATATCCTTTTGGTATTCTTTAGTCTTTTCAAGGATCCATCTCACATCCGCAATGATGTCTCTCGTTCCTCGCCCTTTCCTGAACCCTGCTTGCACTTCAGGTAGTTCTTGTTCTAGGTATGGCTGTAGTCTCTTTTGAATAATCTTCAGTAGAATCTTGCTGGCATTAGGGATCAGAGCGATTGTGCGATAATTTCCACAGTCAGTTGGATCACCTTTCTTTAGTATTGGTATAAACACAGATCTTTTCCAGTCAGTTGGCCATGATGTTGTCTTCCATATTTCTTGGCAGAGCCTTGTAAGTACGGTAACAGCTGCATCAGATTGCTGCAATACTTCTATGGGAATGCTATCAATGCCTGGTGCTTTGTTCTTTGATAAGGCTTTCAATGCTGCTTCAACTTCTTCTTTCATCACCAATGGTTCCTGATCATAAGGTATAGGTTGAAACGGCTGTTGGTCCACTTGATCTTTATCATATAAAAACTCTGTATATTCCTTCCACCTTTTCTTGATCTTCTCAGCATCATTCAACATAGAACCTTGAGCATCTTGTAACATTCCAATTCGAGGCTGGAACTTTTTCTTTAACTCTCGCAGCTTTAGGAAAGCCGATCTTGTTCTTCCTCTAATAGTTTCTGCTTCTATTTCCTTGCAAGTGTCATTGTAGTACTTTTCCTTGTCCTGTCTTGCTGCACTTTGGAAATCTCTGTTGAGTTCTGCGATTGTCTTTCTTTCTCCTTTGGCTTTAGCTTCTCTGCGTTTCTGGGCAATTTTCAGAGTTTCTTCCGTCATCCATTTTGGCCGTTTTTGCTTTTTAACCTTTTGTAGAGACTTCTCGCTTTCTTCCAGCACAACCTTCTTGATGTCATTCCATAACTCTTCCGGAGCTCTGTCATTTGTATCTAAAGCAGCAAATCGATTTTGCAGGCAGTCTTTAAATTCCAGTGGTATATTCTCAAGGTCATATTTTGGTGCATTCATGAGTGGTTTGCTCTTTTTCAACTTTAGCTTGAGTTTGCATACTAGTAGTTGATGATCTGTACCACAGTCAGCTCCAGGTTTTGTCTTTGTAGATGTTACAGAGCTTTTCCATCGTTGACTTCCACAGATGTAGTCAATTTGAGTTTTATACAATCCATTGGGTGAAGTCCATGTGTACAGTCGTCGCTTGTGTTGCTGGAAGAAGGTGTTTGCGATGAATAGATCATTGGTCTTGCAGAATTCTATCAATCTTTCTCCAGCTTCATTTCTGTTGCCAAGTCCATATTTTCCAACTACTTTGCCTTCTTCTTTGTTGCCAACTTTTGCGTTCCAGTCACCCATGACTATCAGGATATCCTGTTTGCATGTTCTGTCAATTTCAGCTTGTACTTGTTCATAGAACTCTTCAATTTCATTCTCTTCTGCAGCTGTTGTTGGGGCATATACTTGAATTATAGTTGTGTTGATAGGCAATCCTCGTAGACGAATAGAGATTAAGCGTTCGCTAACTGCATTGTATTTCATTACAGTTCTTGCAAGTTTCTTCTTTATTATAAATGCAACACCATTTCTTCTTTGTCTTTCATTTCCAGCATAGTAGACCATGTGATCATCTGATGCAAAGTGCCCGATGCCAGTCCATTTCAGTTCGCTGACACCCAACAGATCAAGTTGTACACGTTCCATTTCATTCTTGACCACCTCCAACTTCCCTTGGTTCATGCTTCGTACGTTCCATGTTCCAATGTGTAAGACATCTTTACAGCTTCTGACTCTCATTTCATGCGCAGCTACATCAGCAGTCAGACTTCCCGAGGGCTTTGATCCAACCACATCATAAATGCTGGCTTTACTCTGAAAAGTCTTCAGCTCTTCCCCAGTAGCTAGTTGAGTGCCTTCCGACCTGGGAGTCTCATCTTCCAGCACCATAGCACAATTTGTTTTGTTGTAACTATCCATTGGGTTTTCATGGCAAGATACAGAAGTAGATTGCCGGGCCTTCCTTCCGCGCAGTTTAAGTTTGGTGTTGTTGCCGTTGTCACAGAAATGTGATCCTCTGCCGTCAACACTATCCCATTCTGCTGCTGCCCAGATGGGTGGTTTGTCTTCGTCTGGCACCTCAGCTGAGACCTGTCCATCTTGGGAGACCCTGCCAGTAGTTAAACTACCGATAGTTTAGCTCTCAGCATCACTGATGCACGCAAGCCCTCTCAGCACGACAAGCTGCAAACCAAGTGAGAGAACTAAAATCTTGAACAAAAGTAGCCAAAACATCCTTTCTAGCTGATCCATCTGACTCCAATGATTCAATTCTCTGTTCCACAGTCATCAATCGCTTATCATGATCAGAAAGTTTCTGAACAGTAGCCTTAGAAAAATCCGAAATTTTCTGCAAAGCAGCCCCTAACACAGACTCAATACGAGAAGTTACAAGCCAAATATCTTTCAAGGATAAATCTGTAGGTGGAGCTTGAGCTTCCCCAACTGAGGAAAAAGTTATCACAGAAGGCAAGGGGGGAGGTAGATCCTCCATTCTCAGAAAGGAAACCGAAAGCGATTCCCTTTCAATAACAACTTTACCTGAGCCCGATACAGGTGAATCCAAAACGGGCAACTGCTTAGTCTCTTGACTGGGGGGAGTAAACCCCAGTAAGCGGGAATCATCATAAGAGGAAGGAGTACTCAATGCTGATATTTCCACCGATCCAACATGAGATGTTGAGGTAACAGGCAGTGCTTCACCCACACAGATATGGGCATCCATTGGGCCCACAACTTTCACCGCCTTGGGTTGGACGGGCTAAGGATAACGCTTTCTCCTCTTCCCCATAACAGGGATCCTCTTACGCCGAAGTACGCCGCCCCTTTGGTCACGCCCCTTCGGGCATGCACCCACGGGAACGTGCCCGCTTCACGTCCCGCGAGGAGGGCGAGTTAATATAGCCCTCAAAGAGAGCCGCCCCAATCAGGACAGCCCCAGGAAACTCCGGGGACCAATCAGGTAATCCAACGTTGTAGCAGGAACAAAAAAAGCACCTCAATGTCCCGTGAGGAGGGCGAGTTAATATAGCCCTCAAAGAGAGCCGCCCCAATCAGGACAACCCCAGGAAACTCCGGGGACCAATCAGGTAATCCAACGTTGTAGCAGGAACAAAAAAAGCACCTCAATGTCCCACGAGGAGGGCGAGTTAATATAGCCCTCAAAGAGAGCCGCCCCAATCAAGACAGCCCCAGGAAACTCCGGGGACTCTTTTTTGTTTTAAAAAGAGAAACCTGTTATCTCTGGGGTACGATAGTCCCTAATAGCTTTTAGCTAGAAGGATAGATTCTCTTGTAGCAAGAGATCTATACCCAGAGGCGAAGATTGAATAAGTGTATGACGGATATCTCAGCATGAATGAGATGACCTTTAGATGCTTCTGTTGAAAAGAAGGAGGTTCAAGTTCTAAACCTCACACAGAAAAAGTGAATAAAATATCAGAAACCCTGCGATTGCTGGGTTTGCTGAGCCTGTTGAGGTTTTGACTTTCTTAGTCTGGTGTGGTGTTGCCCATCTTTGGAAACATCTGTAGAATGGGAAGAAGATGGATAAAACTTTTCCCCTTGGGGGAATAAAGCTTTTTATGAGATTATTTATTAGCTGGGATAGAGGAGAGTTTGGACAATCCTCTGAAAGAAAGAGCATCAGTGCTCAACTGATTAGCTTGAAATAAAGCCTCCTTGTTGAAGAGATTTTCACCAGTACAAGCAGTATTTCCCAGCCTTTCCTGAACCCATCTATCGAAGTCAGAAACTTGGAGCCAGGCTAAGCGTCGTGCTTCTATGGCTATAGCAGAGGTTCTGCTAATAGACTCAAAACAGTCCAAGGAAGCACGATTAAGAAACTTAGAGATATTTTGAGCATGATTGACTAATAAGGAATAGTCTGCTCTTTTATGCTCTGGAAGAAAAGGGTTCAAAAACTTTAAGTTCATTGTGACTTCAAGAGATAACCCCATATAGAAAATATATGAGGTAATTTTTGCTGAAAGCATGGATGCCTGGAAGCATTGACGTCCAAAGGCATCTAAAGTCCTAGACTCACAACCTGGCGGATAAGAAGAGTGCTTCTTTGCACTCTTAATATGCCTCATTGCTGATTCTACAACAATAGAATGATGAGGAAGTCGAGTCTTCTGAAAACCTGGAGAAGGTGGCACCTTGTACACAGTGTCAAGTGTCTTGGAATGTGGGGATACCGTTAAGGGAGTTTCCCACATTTTTAACAGTAGATCTAGTTAGATCTGATGCACTGGAAGCATGATCACCTCATTTGGAATCCAGGGAAAAAGCAGTGTCTCTGACTTCCCCGGTAAGGATTCTTTACAAGGTATAGAAATGGTAAGTAACTTTGCCATATCAAGCAGAAAAGCTTGAAAAGAAACCTCCCCCGAAGAGGACTCTTTGAAATGAGGGGTAAAGGCTATACTTGTGGAAAAAATCAGCCTTGGTACCGATGGATTCATCCCAGTCATCGGGATCGGAAGACTGAAAAGGATGAAGCATCGGATTTTCTTTAAAGCGATATCTTCGGTACCGCCCGAGGTCGGTACCGAGACGAGTCGGTACCGAATCTTCCATGCTAGAGATCGATTCCAGGCTCGGCATCGAGGGAAGCGATTCTGTCTAAGTAAGCATGGATGGTACCGACACCGATGCTGATGTCAATACTGGTACCGGTACCGAAAGCAATACCGATACTCGAGGACCGGTCTGCAGCAACTCTAACGGTACTGAAGTAGCCGAGAGTGCTAGACTACGTTCATCGGTGAGGAGTGTTTCGTCCATCACCATAGCCGATGCCAGGGTGTCGGTACCGCCCGAAGCGGCCACAACCACTGAGCACGGCCCGGGTATGTTCATCGAGGTAAGAACATCGGGAACACCCCAGAGCCCCGATGATGCTCTGGAGCCCGAAGACTCCCGCCGGGGCTTTGTTGCCAAGATGTCCTCGAGGGCAACGCCGAAGCCATCTCAATACTGGAAAGGAGATCTACCACTCGAGACTGGCTAGTCTTTACAGACTGTTGTTTGGTTACCTGATCCTGTGAAGAAGATATTTCAGCTGGTAACATGAAAGGGGATGTGAACCGGGTATCGAGTTCTGCTCGATTCTGAAAACTTCTTCTGTTTGAGCTCCAGCAGGAGAGAGAGTCCAGAGGACAATGGTCAGGACCTAAACATTATAGACACCAAGTATGAGTGTCTGAAAAAATATCTGTACCGCCACACTTTGAGCATTTCTTAAGAATAGTGGCTGGCTCTTCCATAACGGAACGGTAGAGGCCTAGTGGCCTAGAAACCGTCAGGCACTAAACAGGAAAAAATTTCTAAGAAAAGAAGAAATTCTTCAGGAAAAACAAGAAAAGTACCGGCGGTACCGGTAGCGTCAAGGGAAGGCAGACGCAACCACAAAAAAGTAAAAAAATAAAAAAAACTTTCTGCGGTGACATGAATAGATCCTGCCAGCTCCGCGGAAAATGGAAAACTGAGGAGAAGCAGTTGGGAAAGGCGGGAAGGCAGCACACAGGCATGGTGGGATGCTCCCAAAAGCGTTCTGATTGGACGCTGGGGAGCGTTCCCACGCAGGCTCCGTCGGTACCGACGATACCCATATGTGAAGACTCATTCCTGCTTGTTCCTGGAGATCTATGCTATCTCCAGGAACAAGAAGGAGATAGAGAGATACAACTCCTAGGGGAGGTGGGTGGGTTGTGAAGACTAAATTCCTGCTGTTCCCGGAGATCACCTGTTACAGGTAAGTAACTATGCTATCTCCAGGAGCAAGCAGAAATGTAGTCTTCACATATGGGGACTCCCTAGCTTTAGATGCCAGGGAGAGACCCCAGAAATTGTGTGTCCCTGAGAAAGGGCTCCACTTCCCCCCATGGATCTCTGGCATCCAACCAGGGATGGTGGGTAGGAGTTGATTAGATATGGAACAGGTGTTGGAGAACAGCCTGACCAAACAAGGCATCCCGGCGGGAGTCCTTGTCCAAGCAGTAATGGGCTGTGAAGGTATGAACCGAGGACCAGGTGGCTGCTCGACAGATGTCGTCGATAGTCACAGAGTGCAGATGAGCCATTGAAGCTGCCATGGCTCTCACATTGTGAGCTGTGACATGGCCCTCCAGAGGAAGATTCTTACTCTGATAGGCAAAGGAAATACACTGAACAATCCAGTTAGACAGTGTTCTCTTGGAGACTGGAAGTCCCAAATGAGAAGGATCAAAAGCAACAAAGAGTTGAGAGGACTTTCTATGTTGCTGTGTTCTTTGTAAGTAAAAGGCTACAGCTCTTTTACAGTCCAAAGTATGAAAATTCCTTTCTGCATTTGATGCATGAGGCCTTGGAAAAAAGAGAGACAGGTAGACCGCTTCGTTTAGATGAAAAGGCGAGACCACCTTTGGCATTAAGTGTGGATGAGTCCTAAGGACTACCTTGTCATGATGGAACCTTGTATAAGGTGGATCAGCCACTAGTGCCTGCAACTCACTGATGCGACGTGCTGATGTGATTGCAATGAGAAAGATAACTTTCCAAGAAAGGAATTTCAATGAGGTAGTAGCTAAGGGTTCAAAAGGTGGCTTCATGAGCTGACCAAGAACCAGGTTTAAGTCCCATGCCACCGGTGGTGGTCTAATGGGAGGCTTAGTAAGAAGGCCTCTCATAAATCTTGCTATAAGAGGATGGGAGGAAATAGGTTGTCCATTTAAAGGCTTGAAAGAAGCTGCAATAGCACTCAAATGGACTCTTACTGAGTTAGTCTTAAGTCCTGCATTGGATAAATGAAGGAGATACTCCAGTAATGATTCCAGAGGTATCGCAAGGGGGTTAAGACCCTTCTGCGAGCACCATATGGTAAACCTCTTCCACTTAAAAGCATTAGAGCGTCTTGTGGAAGGCTTCCTGGAAGCATAAAGGACATCCTTTACTTGCTGAGGGAGGTTAAGATCATGAAGATCTAGGCCGTCAGCAACCAAGCTCTGAGATGCAGAGACTGGGGATTGGAATGCCATAACATTCCGTCCTCCTGTGACAGGAGATCTGGAGCAGATCCTAACTCCAGGGAGGGAGCTTGAGAGAGACGTAAAAGCATAGGGTACCACACTTGCCGCGGCCAATGTGGAGCTATGAGAATCATACGCCCTCTGTCTCTCTGAAGCTTGAACAGGGTTCTGGGAATTAGGGGAATGGGTGGAAAGGCATAAAGGAAGTCTTGACCGCAGTGAAAGAGGAAAGCATCCCTGGCCTGACAGCCCTGAGCCGGAATTCTGGAACAGAACCGGGGAAGTTTGGCATTCAACGGTCTATGCCCGGGGTTCCCCAAATTTGAAAAATCTTGGCCACCTGGGTCTGCATGTAGAGACCATTCGTGTGGAAGCAGAACGCGACTCAGTCTGTCTGCCCAAGAGTTTTGTATGCCTGGAAGATACACTGCCAGGAGATGAATTTGATGCTCTCTGGCGAGGGCCCATCGTCGCAAAGCTTCGTTGCAAAGCAATAGAGAGCCTGTTCCCCCCTGCTTGTTCACGCAGAACATGGCTACTTGATTGTCTGTATGAATGAGGACTCTTGTAGCTGAGTAGTGTGTGGAACACTCAAAGAGCAAGGAAGATTGCTCTGAGCTCTAAGAGATTGATATGTAGATGAGTCTCCTGTGGAGTCCAAGTGCCTTGGGTGGAGAGGTCTTGCAGATGAGCTCCCCAACCCATTGGAGAAGCATCTGTTGTGAGAGTTGCTTGGGGTAAAGGTTGTTGAAATGGGGACCCCAGCAATAGGTTTTGAGTGGACTGCCACCATTGGAAGGACAAAATAAGGCGATTTGTGCCTGCTATTTTGTCTGACAGGCACCCTGATGCCTGGGTCCATTGAGTGGATAAAGTCCACTGGGCTGCTCTCATATGGAGGCAAGCATAGGGAACCACATGCACGGTAGATGCCATGTGGCCTAGTAGTTGTAACATCTCTCAAGCAGTGAGATGAGGTTTTAGCACTGCTTGAGAAGCTAACTGCACCATGCGAAGGCAACGGGTCTGAGGAAGATAGGCCCTTGCTTTCTTGGTATCCAGCAAAGCTCCTATGAACTTTAAAGACTGAATGGGAGTTAGACTGGATTTTGGGATGTTTATGACCAGACCCAAATACTGAAGGATATGCATTGTGCAAGATAGAGAAATCCTGGCCTCTGACTCTGTTGGGGCTCGAATGAGCCAGTCGTCTAAGTAAGGGAAGACGAATATTCCTAGAGTGCGAAGAAATGCTGCTACCACAGCCATGCATTTCATAAACACCCTTGGTGCTGAGGCCAGGCCAAATGGAAGCACCCTGTATTGGTAGTACTTTCCTTGAAAAAGGAACCGAAGGAACTTTCTATGAGTTGGATGGATGAGAACATGAGTGTACGCATCCTTGAGATCTAGAAAACAAAGCCAATACTGACTCTGAAGGTATGGCAGCAGAGTTCCCAGAGAAATCATCTTGAATTTCTCCTTGAACAGGAATTTGTTCAATTCTCTGAGGTCTAAAATAGGTCTGTGTCCCCTGTTTTCTTTGGGATAAGGGCATAGGGGGAGTAAAACCCTGTACCCTGTTGAGGAATGGGTACTTCTTCTAATGCCCCTTGGGTAAGAAGCATAGTGATCTCTTGATCTAACAGGTTGATGAGAGAGGTCTGAGAATTGAACTGTCTTACCATTGTGGGAGGGGGCATGCACGAAAAGTGAAGCCTGTACCCCTCTTTTATAATGGAGAGTGTCCAATGTTCTACTGTTATCTGCCCCCAACTGGGGGCAAAATGACACATCCTTCCTGGGATGGTGGAAGGCTCTGGTCCCTTGAGAGCCAGGAAGGTTAAGTTCTCTAGATGAAAGTCAAAGGCCTTGTGGAGGCTGAGACTGCTGAGACGGTTGAGGCTTAGCAGTCTTTGCTTTCCTTTATTTAGGTGGTTGCTGACTCTTTCGGGCAGATTGACCTGCAGAACGTCCCTGCTGGGAATAAGAGGGATAAAACCTCTTCTTCGTGGAGAAGAATGGTTTCTTGAATGATTTCTTTCTTACAGGATCAGCTGTGGCTTTGGATAACCTATCCAAAGTGGAGTTGTCAGCATCCAACTCATTGGCTTTTTCTTGCCAATTTTTGCCGAATAGGTTCGCACCTGTAAAAGGGATATTACCCAGTTTGTCCTGCACCCAGAGCTCCAAATCAGATGCCTGGAGACAGGCAATTCTACGTGCACCTATGGCAATGGCAAAGATTATGCTTATGCACTCAAAACAGTCAAAAGCTGCACAATTGACAAACTTAGAAACATCCTGAGCATGTTTAACCAGTGAGAGAAAGTCCTGCCTCTTGTCATCAGGAATGAGAGGGCTTAAAATCTCCAAGTCTCCTGTGACTTCTTTAAGGAACATTCCCATATATAAAATATAGAAACGGATCCTGGCAGAAAGCATGGAAGCCTGGAAAGTACGACGTCCAAAGGCATCCAAAGTTCTACACTCACGTCCTGGAGGATTAGAGGCATGCCTCTTTGTACTCCTGATCCTTCTCATAGCTGATTCCACTACAATAGAGTGGTGAGGAAGCTGAGTTTTCTGGAAACCAGGACAAGGAGGGACTCGATACATGGTATCCAGTCTGCGAGAGTGAGGAGAGGTGGTAAGAGGTGTCTCCCACATTCTCAACATGAGATCATGTAAGATCTCATGGATAGGCAGGGTAGCTGCCTCCTTAGGAGCTTTGGGATATTGTAAAATCTCCAACTCCTTAGCCCTGGGCTCAGTTTCAGGAGCCACAGTAATGGACAGACCTCGAGCCACCTCTCTGATAAAATCCTGAAAGAAGATATCTTCTGGAGGAGACATCCTACGCTTAGGGGAGGAAGGCTCCTCCGGGAGAAGTATCCCGGTACCGGCAGAGCTGTCAGAATCCTCGGAGGATTCGAAGTACCTTCTGTCCAGATGCTCTTGAAGAGCCCGATACCCGTACCGACCGAAGTCGGTACCGGGGGGAATCGGTACCGGTGTATCAGCACCGGAAGGCATCGCATGACTGGGTGCCGGCAAAGCAGACACCGATGTCGATGCTATCGGTACCGGTACAACTGTCTGACGCGGTTCCGAGGGTGTCGATGCTGCAAGGAGAGCCGCCAGACTGCGTTCAATAGCCAGGAACCTCTGGTCTATCGATGCTGCCAATGCCTGGGTATCGGTACCGGAAGCAGCCAGTACCCCAGAGCATGGCACCAGTAGTTCTGCCGAGGTTGAGGCCTCGATAACGTCCTGGAGCCCCGATAATGCTTTGGAAGTCGAAGCCTCCCGCCGGGGCAATTCTGCATCGGAAGGAAAAAGGGCGCCGAGCTTAGCAGCTCGGTTTTGTCGACCCCTCTTGGACATCATGGCACAAGCCATACACTCAGAGATGGAGTGGTCAGGACCTAAACATTTAAGACACCAATCATGGGTGTCGGTGACGGAGATGGTACCGCCACATTTGGTGCACTTTTTGAAACCCGAAGCGGGTTTCTTCATAGTGATGGAAAATTTTGGGCCTAAGGCCCAAAAATGGCACGTGCACCTGGGAGAAAAGTTTGGAAAAAAAATAGAATATATATATATATATATATATTGTGATAAGGAGAGTTGTGTGGACTGAATGGAATGGGAAGGAAATGAGGGATACACCTTTAAAAGTAAGGGCAAACAGGGTTCCCATGGAAACCACAAGCTTTCAGAGCATGTACTAGCTAGAGCTAAACCCTGCCCCAGCAGTGACGTAAGAGCTAGTTTGAGCCTGTCAGACGGCTGCCTAGGGTGAGAACTTACACAATCTTGACGATGCATATATTCATATGATTCTTGCAAGGTATTGTGGGTATTGTAGTTCATTCACTCCCAAACACAGCTGATGACAATAATTTGAGTTGTGAAACCAAGTGGTAAGATCAATAAAATACTTCTTTTATTGATGGGGTTTAATTTACCCAGCACATGTATGCTTGATAGCACTATAAATGAGGTTACTTGCTTGCAGTGTTTAAAAATAGATAACAAAAAGTCACAAAGTAAACCAGAAAACAACCTTCAGCTTCTCAGGCAATTAGCTAATGTTTTCTTAGCAAGTAATTACCAAATACAAAGGCACAAAGTAAAGAATAAACTTTGCTGGTTAGGTTAACTTCTGCTTATTTTCCACGCCGATCTCAGCAGTGATTCTCCCTTGCTCACACACACAATCAGGTGCAGCCCTAATTACTATCAATGGACCAGCTGAAAGCCTTTAGCTGGCTGGCTGCTACTGTGTGAGCCCAAATCCTGCTTTAAGAGCTGTTTGCAGTGGAAATAAAGAACAAAGTTAGGTTTCTTTGTGATGGCTGATGTGTTTGCTCATAGAAAACTAGCAATAGCATTTAGATAAAGAACAGTCCATGTAAATAGTTTCATCTGCTGTATTTCCCCCTGCATCAACAATCATAGGGTCAATATCATACATTGGCACAGATGAGTCTTTCATTAAGGCACTATCATGAGAATGCTTATTCCCTTGCTGCCATTCTCTATTATAGATAGGGTCTGGATCAGTGTTCATACCTGAGCCTCTCCTGCTATCATTATTCCTCTCTGTATAGCCTGGCCAATATGTAATCCAATTCTGATGTCCAGCCTTCCAATCTTGATCCCTGGACGCTGGATCTTCTCTCACATACCTTCTGGCCTTGGTCTGAAAGTCCCTTCCACATGCAGTCTTCTCTCTTCCAGGTAGCCACTGGTGATTCCTATCTCTGCCACTCCATTCCTCTGGCTGAATCCAGTCCAATGGACTCTGCTGGCTTTTGGAATACCTCCCAGTATGAGTACTGCCTTGGAATCTCCCAGACCTTCCAATGGCCTTTCTTCTCTTCCTTCCAGAGAGTTTCCTTCTCTCTCTATCTGCTTGGCTTGGCTTCTGTTTCTCCAGGTGATACTGGTGCTTGTAGCCGTTGCTGTCTCTGTATCTCTTCCTCCCTCTGTAGCTGGGCTGGAGCTTGTAGTAACTGTTATCTGAAGAATAAGCTCTATTCTTATTCTGTCCTAATGTGTGCTGCTCCCTAACACAGCGCAGCTGTGTTGAATCAGGCCCTGCCCTTTGAGATGAGTGCTTAGGGATTACCTCATAGCTCTCTTGATTGCACACACATTCTCTCACTTCAGCCCCTCTCATGGCTGCTGGAAACCTGGTGCATTCTGGGACTGGTAGTCTTTTATGTGAAAACTCTGTTTTCTCACTTCTACCAGAACTGACAGGTTGCTTGTTCAGAGTCACATCATCTTTTTTATAGCTCCTACCTGAGCTATGATAAGCTTCCTTATCACAAGCCCTAATGAACTTCACATGTGCAGCAAGGAGGGAGTGTCTGGTGAGAAAAGCCGTTTTAAGGCTGCCTCAGAGTTTAGTAGGAGAAGGGAAGCCAGGAGAAGGGAAGCCAGGAGGTGAACCAGGAAACGAACTATCAGGGAAATCACGGAACTCAGAACCAGCTAAGGAAGCTAAGGAGGATTCTGGAGAGGCTGTCGATCCCTATTCTCAAGGAGCACTGAAAGCAAACCTGGAGCTTCTGCCAAAGCAACTCAGAGAGGAGGTAGAAAGGCTTACCTTTACCCGGGGAAAGAGCTCTGACTGTAGAGAAAGCATTGCACGCTAGAAAGTTGTTCCTGTTATCCTATTATTTTGGAGAAATAATCCATGCCATGTCTTGCATTAAGAATTCTAAGCGAGGGGGAAAACCCTGAATAAAATTTATTTGTCTGCCTTGAACCCCATGTGGTCACAATACTTTGTTGGAGAGTAATTAAACTACAAGTCCCAGCATCCATTGCTGGCGCACTAGGCTTGAGACATTGCTCAAAAACAAATAAGGCAGCCCTTTTGCCGTTCAGCCATTGGCCCTAGACAAGGGGGTATGACAATTTTTTTTTAAGAAAGAAAAGAGAACCAGCGGTACCGGTATAGCATCAAGGAAGGCAAGACGCGACCACAAAAAAGAAGGAATAAGGAAAACATTTTCTGTGGTGACAGGAACAACGACCTACTGGCTCTGCGAAAAATGAAGAACTAGAGAGAGGCAGTTGGGAAAGGCGGGAAGGCAGCACGCAGGCGCTGTGGGATGCTCCCAAAAGCTTTCTAAATGGACATTGGGGAGCGTTCCCGCGCAGGCTCCGTTGGTACCGACGATACCCATATGTGAAGACTACATTCCTGCTTGTTCCTGGAGATAACTCTCTACTCCTCCCTGTCTCCTCAGCTCACAGCCTTGGGGTGGTCTTTGACTCCTCTCTCCTTCTCCACACACATCCAACTGATAACTAAAACCTGCCGTTTCTTCCACTACAACATCAACAAAATTCGCCCATTTCTTTCTGAACACACTACTAAGACACTTATTCACTCCTTAGTCACATCCCGTCTAGACTATTGTAACCTACTCCTTGATGGTCTCCCTCTGAATTATCTCTTTCCCCTTCAATCTGTTCAGTACTCTGCTGCGCAGCTAATCTTCCACCAGCCTCTTCATGCTCATATTACCTCTCTTCTCGTCACTTCATTGGCTCCCTATCCGTTTCCACATCCAGGTCAAACTTCTCCTGCTGACCTAAAAGTGCATTCGCTCTGCAGCTCCTCGCTACCTTTTCTCTCTTATCTCTGCCTACACGCCTCCTTAGGAACTCCGCTCTTCTGGCAAATTTCTTTTATCTGTGCCCTTCTCTTCTATAACTAACTCCAGACCGCTCTTTTCACCTTGCTGCTTCTTATGCCTGGAACAAACTACCCGAATCTATACATCAGGCGCCTTCTCTGACCCTTTTTGAAATCAAGCTGAAAACTCACCTCTTCGCTGCTGCTTTCGGATCCTGACTCACCTGATCTCTTTTGGGTTTCCTTACCATTTCCCCTAGCTGTATCCCATGTCTATAGCTACTGTGCTGTCTGTCTTGACTAGACTGTAAACTCTGATGAGCAAGGATAGTCTTTTACATGTGTCTGTGCAGTGCTGTGTACGTCTTATAGCACTATACAAATGTTAAGTAGCAGTAGTAGTAACCACTGTTCTAGAAGGAGCTGAGAAGGTTCCCATGCAGGGCTCCATCGGTGTTGCTACACATAAGTGAGGGCTTATCCTGGTTGGCCACGTAAAAACAAATTCAATGGCTATATTTCACTGCAAAAACTTTTACTAAAAGTGCTAATATCTTTTAAATCTATTTCCTAAGTGTCTAGAACAATTCTGAGAGTCCACGTTTATTTAAAAATGTTTAAGGTCAATATATAGCAGCGGCAGGAAGCATTTGGTTTTTAAATACCAGCCATCACAGCTAACTTAAATCCAGATATTCAGCACCAGTATCCAGATATTGGCCAGTGGTGAACCACCAGATTCTGCAGTCAGTACCAGCTCTATAAGTATAGCCACAATTTTCAACATTGCTATATAGACACTACTGTAGGTCTCTTTTATCCATTTTTGATCAGCATAGTTATGTTTGGCTGTTCCAGAACTTCGTATTATACTGTCAAGACTCTATAGTGGGGAAATCACAATTGTTTTAAGGCGGTTGCCCATAGCTCTGAAGCATTTTGATACGCACAACGGTTTGGGCGATTTTAGAATGCCTAGATGGCATGTTTATTGAAAAATCCTTTTCTGAGAATATTTAGTACATCTTATGTGCAGCCAGATTGGTACACAGCTATTTATTTTGTGTTTGGCCATTTTTACTTTCATTTTTGTGGCCAGGTGATTTTTAGTGATTTGAGATAGTCTCTTGTCTTTTTTGCAAATATTTAGCACGATTTAAACATTTTGTGCTTGTTTAAGAGCGTAATTGGCTTAGCAGCATGTTCTTAGCATCATTATGCATGTGAGCTTTGTATGAATGCAGATATACCCCCTTCTGGCCACAATATATATTTTCCATTTTTCCCACCAATAAAGCCATAGGGAAAAATTATCTTTTCTCTTTGGTTATCTGGTTCAGATTCCTTTTGGTTTCAATATTTTTCTAGCAACCTTGGTAGCTTTGGAAACACTGAAGAGTGACCCAGACTCAGAAGGTTTTCACACTCAGGGCAGTTTCTCCAAATGGTTTAGTTTTGCACATACCATGACAGTCATGAACCTCAATTCTAAGTCAGGATATGTGATCTGTGGGTCTCAGATTTACTGCTAATGCTCGGCATAGTACTTGCATTGTGCCAAAGAGAGCCTCCCTCTAGAGTTCATAAGCCGTTACGTGTATGGGTAATTTATCAAGGTGTGCTTGGAAATTCTTCTTTTTTAAGCCCGTGGCACCCAATATGATGGAAAATAGCTATCTTTCTGCCACATTTTCTTGATCTCCAACTGCATTTTTTGGTACTTGAAGATTTTCTCCCTCTCAACGCGATTGACAGAGTAGTGGCTTAGAACTACCGCTCAATGCTGTTTCTGGTAGTCTTCTCCTTTACCACTATATCCGGCTTCCTAGCATCCAGCTTCTTATTGGAGGGAATGGGAGTATCTCAGGTGATCATAACCTCGTCATTCTCAGTAATTCTTTTAGAGTCATGAACCCCAATGCTCTTCAGACACAGTGATGTTGTAGTGTGTACGGAGTATATTGAGCCTTTCTGTATAGAAATTTTCTGCCATCAGAACTTCACAGCCAGTTATGAGGTGAGCTACTCTTCACAGTTCTTCCTTACAGAATCAACGTATGTCAGTTTTGGCAGTTTTTCCAATGCTCGCTGTAAACCATCTTGTCCATTACATACTAATTACACATATTTACAATGTGTGAGTATCATAAAACTTCCTCAACCATTTGTGTACATTCTTGATCGACAAAGGGTTCCTGGAGTAACACTGTATTTACCACTTGTTTTTCCTTGTTTGCCAATATAATTCTTTGAAGAGCTTTTTCTCTTGTTTTGCAAGTTCTGTTATTTTCTTCACTGTGTATGCTTATGGATTCTCACTCATTCCCTTCTGTCAGAATGCTTGTCCAAGTTTTATGATGGAGACAGTTTCTGGATGTTTACTTTTATATTTCAATACTTTTTGCATGTTTGGATCCCATGATACTGTCAGGTAGGCCTGAGGGTCTATGATGGTAGCTCTGTACGTGTAATGAATCTCTATGAGGCCAAGCTCTCCTTCAGCTCTAGGAATGTTAAGTCTCGGCATACACTGATTCTTGTAAATTACCTCATGGACATGGAGGAGTTTTCTTGTTCACACATCCAGTTTTTTTAAGATCTTTAAGCCAATCCACAATCCCAAAGTCATATGAGTACAGAATTGCCAGCTGATTGATGGTTTGTATCTTATTCCATGATGTTAAAGCACTTTTCAATAATGATTTTAGTCTCCTGTAATATTCTTTAGAGATCTTTTCTCTTAGTAATTTCTGCTTGAGTGTCCTTCCTTCTTCTACATAGTAAATGACGGCAGATAAAGACCAGCATGGTCCATCTAGTCTGCCCAGCACGATGGCAAGAGTAGGTGCACCTGCCGCTCCGTGCAGCAATACTTACAATATGTATTCATGTTCAAGGTTCCTGATGTCACAGCCTTCAGCCAGGGAGATGTTTTCCATTTTGCTCAATTTTCCTCTAAATAAAAGAAAGCTGCCTTAGCAAATTTTCAAGACCAAATGTCATCCTGATGTCATCTGAAAAGCATTTCACTACACAGAGTTGCTCTGCCAATTATTGGCCGCAGGAACTGCAGAACTTCAGATCTACAAATAGTAAATGGGATATTACCTCTGGGTTGTTACCTTCTTTAGAATTCATGCTAAAGTTGTATCCCAAAGAGTTGATGAAAATACTCATTGGAGTAAGTGCCATACAAAACAGAAGTTTTGGAAGGAAGCAGCCCACGCATGAAGCGGGAAACCAGCGGCTGACCCGAGAGGGGTCTGCCCCCGACTGGGTGGTGGTTGGCCAAGGTCATGCTCAGGTGGACCCTGAGAGTTGGACTTCAGGCCTGCCTGTGGGAAATGGAGCAGGTACTGCAGGATCAAGTGGGTGGGACATGAGAATGGGTAAGCCTGCATCCCCGACCACCATACCGAGAACCAACACCATTTAAAGGCAAAGCCCTCCTAGTCTAGTCCTTGCACAAGGCCAGCAATATGTCCTCGATCTCCACCAAGCTGCCAAGCCGTAAGGGATAAAGACCTCAAGTTCAGGTGAAGTAGCAGACCCTCCTCCTGTGTCAACAAGCCCAGCGTGCTGCCGAGGGGAACAGGAGGCTCCGATGAGAGGCGGAGCAGCGGCAGGAACCAGGGCTGCCGAGGCCACCACGGGGCCATGAAAATCACTGAGGCCACATCCCGCTGTATCTTGAGGAGAGCTCACACTATGAGCGTAGTGGGGGGAAACACATACAAGAGGCCGTGCGTCCACGACAGCAGGAAGGCATCCGAGGCTTCCCTGTTCGGGTAGGGAACTGGGTTGTAGAATCGCAGGAGCTGTGAATTCGCTGGGCTGGTTTAGAGGTCTAGGACCGCAGTCCCCCAACGTCGGAACAGCCACTGTGCCGTCTGCAGGCAGAGGTGCCACTCATGTGGCTGGAGGTTCCTGCTCAGTCTGTCTGCCAGGACATTGTCCTGGCTTGGGAGATAGGTGGCCCATAGGGCTATGCCTTGGCGAATCACAAAGGGCCAGAGGGTTACCACCTCCAGGCAGAGGCTGTAAGAGCTGGTACCACCTGCATGTTCATACAGAACTTTGCCACCCGGTTGACCATCTAGAAAAGCACCACCCATTGGTAAAGGCGGTGCCTGAGCGCCCGGAGGGTGAGGACCACCGCCCGGAGTTCAAGAAGGTTGATTGGCTGTTGGGACTCCTCCACGGACCAAGTCCCCTGCGTGCAGAGCTCACCACAATATGCTCCTCAGCCCGTAAGGGAGGCGTCGATGGTCAAAACCACATCGTGCTGTGGAACCTGGAATGGCATACCTCGAAGCAAATTCCGTGCATCCCGCCACCAGTCGAGGGACTCGGACAGCTGGGGCATGACTGAGATGGCATCCCGGAGACGACCCATCGCCTGAGCCCACTTAGCTCAAAGGCACCATTGCGCTGCCCGCATGTGCAGTCGGGCATCGGAGATGTGTACCATAGAGACCATATGGCTGAGGAGAGTGAGCATCGCTCAGGCCGATCCTGCGTCACAGCACTGAACAGCGGATGCCAGAGCGATGAGGTGGTCTGTCCTGTCCTGGGGAAGGAAGGCTGTCGCCCACTGAGTGTCGAGGCATGCATCAATGTACTCCAGGAACTGGACTGGAGTGAGATGAGACTTTGGGTAATTGACCATTTATTATTTATTTTATTTATTTAACAATTCTTATATACCGCACTATTTGTTATCAGTGCGGTTTACATTTAACAAAGATTTTTCAGATCAGAGAAGACTGATTGAATTTACATTATAACAAGGATTAAAACTTGGAGAACATGGGAAACTATTTACATATTGACATGTATCAGGATGGTTGAGGAATACATGAAACTATGTACATAATGATATGGCATAATAGTTGAAGCCGAGGTGCTCGAGGAGGTGGATGGTATGGGCTGTGGCCCACTGCATCTTGCCGGCTGTCTCTCCTGTAATGAGCCAGTCATCTAGATAAGGGTAGATGAAGGTGTCCTGCAGTCAAACGTGTGCTGCGGCCACCGCAAGACATTTGGTGAACACTCGCGGGGCAAGACGCAAGACCAAAGGGAAACACCCTGTATTGGCAATGGTTCCCTTGTACCCTGACACGCAGGTATTTCCTGTGTTTGGGTGGACAAGGATGCGAGCGTATGCATCATGAAGCTCCAAGGAGCATAGCCAGTTGCCCTGCCGGAGGAAGGTCAGCAAGGTGCCAGGGGGGAGCATTTTTAATTTCTCCCGCACCAGATATTTGTTGGGATTTCTTAAAATGAGGATAGGTATGAAACCACCCATCCACTTTGGCACAAGGAAGTAATAGGAGTAGAACCCGCGACCTCTGAGGTGTGGTGGACCACTTCCATTGCTCGCTCCTCTAGGAGGTTGGCAAGCTCCTGCACCAAGAAGGACTGGTGCGCGGGAAGTCGAGGGGGCTCCGCGGGGCAGAAGGGTGGAGGAAACCTGTCCAGGTGAAGGAGGCAACCCTCCCTGGTGACCTGGAGGACCCCAGGTGTCCGAGGTGACAGACTCCCATCAGGGAGCAAAGTGGACCAGGCGCCCTCCCACCGGTAGCTGGGTCGAAGGAGGGCAAGCGGCTATGCATCTGGCGTCAAAAGCCCAGGGCCGACTGGGCCGGTGCCCGAGTCTGACTTTTGGGTCCCTTAGGCTTACACAGGCCCTGGGGGCCGCTCTTGCTCTGTCTGCCCTGGGGTGCAGCTGGCACCAGAGAGTAAGGTGGGTAGCCCCGGTAGGGAAGACCATTACTCTGGAAGAAAGGCTTTTTGCCCTATTGCTTCTTCCATGGGAGAGAGGAAGTCTTTCGGGAGAGACGGGTGCGAGTGATGTACTCTGTCTCAATCTCTGCTTTGTCTTCCACTGGTTTGCCAAACAATTGCTCGCCCAGGCACAGTACATCGAGCAGCTTTTCCGGGACCCATTGTTCGAGGTCTGAGAATTGGAGCCAGGCTTGCCACCTGGCCTCAATACCAGCAGCAGCTACCCGAGCGGAGGACGCGAAGCTCATATGCAGCGCAAGAAAGGTACTTTGAACAATCCCCCACTGACTTCAGGAGGGACTGGAAACGGCAGAGGTAATTGTTGTCGAGGCCCGCCTGGAAACCTCCGAGTTCCTTCGTGAGGTCACAAAGGAACATGCCTATGTATAGCTGGTAATCCTGGATGCGGCACGCCAGCCTAAAGCCTTCGTAGGCCTTACGCCCAAGGCTTTGAGGGCGCGAGATCCCATACCCAGTGGGACCAAAGAGTAAGTTTTTAGGCTCTTTTGCTTCGGCATTGCAGACCACCACCATCGAGGTATGAAGAAGCTGGGCCTTCTGGAAGCCGGTCCCTCACTGGACCCTGTAGATAGTGTCCAGGTGCTTGCTGATAATGGGGACAGACACAGGTGTATCCCACATGCGGAGGAGCAGCCGGGTTAGAATGGGCGGAACCAGGACCGCGAGGGATTCCCTCGGCAGAGCTTCTTAATGTAAAATATCGAGTTCCTCCGCACAGTGCTCCTCCTCAGATTGTATCAAGCGTGCTAGGGCACAAGCCATGTCCCGCACAAACTCCAGAAAGGTGTCGTCTTCGGGGGAGATGGCCGCTTATGAACAGGTAGAGAAGGACCCGAGGGGAGGTCCCGATGAGCCTGGGATTCAGGGAAAGTGTCCCCGTTGGACTCCCAGCCTGAAATTTCTGAGGAATACTCAGAGCCAGGCTGCTGAAGCAGAGCCTGTGCTGTGCGCTGGGCTCGAGGCCAAAGCCCGCTGAGGGAGAAAATGAATCCCCCTTCAGGTACCTTTGTTACAGGTTAAATCCATCTTATGCTAACGTCTATAGCTCAGGCCTAAGAAAGAAACAGCCTGCTCTGACTTTTTCACACTGAAACTGCAGAATCAGCAAGATTGAGCTATGAAATGAGCTAATATCCTGTCAGAGAGCTGACACAATGAGAGGCTCTGAAAACTACACAGCTAGTGAAAAGCTGTGGGCCCCTTGAATGAACAAAGGGGAACAGAACGAAGAACTTAATCTGCAGGAAACAGAGCCAGCACACAGCGACAAGGACTGCCGAGAGAATGGAAAGACAGGATGCCCAAGGGAAAAAAATAAAGGGTAAAGATTAAGAAGCAGAGTTGCTTGAAATAATAGAGGATAAGAAAAGAAAGGAAATTTATTTATCAGCTATTTGAGCCTAAAAATGAATATAAATATAGAGGAGAAATTCTAATAAGCAGACAGACATTAGCTGATCTCACTAGACTGAGGCTGTCTCTGTCTCCAGGACCTTTTACACTTTAGTCAGGTACTTTGCTTGTTATAGATGTATTGATGCTATGGATTGATATTGAAATTTGTACCTTATAAGTTAAAAGCAAAGCTTGTGATGTTACAGACCTGACAAAATAAATAAATAATTTCCATGCTTTTATGGTGGCACGAGCAATTTGTTTAAAGCAGGTCTTGTATATATGTTGGGGTTGAACACAAGCAGCCAAACAAAATAGAAAATTCCCCAAATAATCGCAGGGGAAGCCCAGAAAAACCCCAACACCGCCTGGAGCGGGAGGTGCTGGGCTTGAGAAGATCTCGCACCCGAAGAACTGGATGGAAAGACACCTCTGCTGGGATCCCTCATGAGGCCCCTGGCTCTCAGGGGTTGTCACGGCAGTCTGGGGAGCCATCACGGGCATCGCCCTCAAGGTCTCAGGGTAAGTGCTAGCAGGGCCTGGCACCAGCGCCTGCTGGGCAGCAAGGAAGGCAGAAACGCTGCACTCCAGTGCCAGCATTCGGGCCTTCCACTTGGGAGTGGGGCCCTGCAATGCCGACACTGGGGTGACCAGATCAGGAGTCGAGGAGGAGAGGGATTCCTCGCCAGGACGACCCTCGAAAGACTGGGCGCCATCGCCAGAGGCCTCCGTATCCATATGAGGTACCTTTCGCAGCCTTTCCTTCTCCAACGGCTCTTGGGACTGCCGAGGTGGGCTGAGGGACAGAGCGCAAGAATGCTCACGCTTGTCCGGAGCCCCCGACAGGATCCTCAAGGCCTTTTACTGCTCCCTTTTGGGGGACCCTTGCTCAGAGTGATGCCAGGGCCGCGGAATGGCCATGGGGGACCCCAGAGGCTAAAGGTCTGTGGAGCAGGAAGCTACCGGGGCCGCCTTGCGGAAAATATCGTCCAGTTTCTGCTTATGGCTCTGGATGGCCTTGGAGAACATCTTTTTAGAAAGGGAGCAGAGCTCCAGGTTATGGTCAGCTCCTAGGCACCTAAGACAGCAGTCATGGGTGTCCGTGAGCAACATGTTTTTGGAGCATCTGTCACACTTTTTGAAACTGGAGGCCATGGGGGCAAAAAGAATCTCCACAAGATTCAGAGATACGAAAAACAATAGTGGGTAGTAGCAGTAGAGAAGGCATGGAGAAGGCTTCAGCGTCTTCGTATTCCCCTGATGAAATCATTTTGAGGTGAAACGCATTCCTTTAGCGCGCAATGTAGCGTCGGGAAATAACTACATCTGCTATTTGGAACTTTTGAGCTGGACACCCATTGTTTTTCAGTTAAGTTAAAAAATATTTTTACAAATAATATTTAAAGAATAACAAAAAAAAGGGATCAAAAAAAATGAAAAAATTAAGGCTACATTTTTAGGTCGTTGATGTATAGGGCTTGACTGACCAAAGCTGACAAGGTCGTTGTAATAGCCCAGAAGTTCTGAGACCTAGTAGCCTAATAGAAAACAATACCTATCGTATAAGTTAACCTATTGTCATGTAAGTCGCTTGACACTTTCGTGGATAATTACAGAGTTTTTAGAAAAAGTATTGAGTTAATTAGACTCTGCATAAGGACCATCACTAATCTTGCAGCGGTAATGTTTGACAAAGACAGAGGGATGACTCCAGTCACAGCATTATAAACGTCAATGGGGCGAGAGTCTAATATGCAAATAGACTACCAATATTGTAACTGTAAAATGTACATAGTTTCCCCCAGTTCAAATCCATGTTACGTTCCCTGTTATATGTAAACTTAGGACAGATCTGCCACTGTCTGAGAGTCATATTGTTGAATGTAAACCGCACTGATAAAGAGCGCGGTATAGAAGAGCTGTTAAATAAAATAAATAGAACTGTGCTCCGCCCAATTAGGCTCTGAAGGCATCAATGTCCTTGTTCAGCCTTGGCCTTGGAAGCTTCTCCTGGTATGTGTTTCCGCCGTGGCCTTTTATGGTATGGGCAATTTCACGTGATAGAGCATCACACAGGCTTAGTGATTCTGGGAGCACCAGATTGGCTGCAGAGGCCCTAATTGGCAGATCTGATGTGGTTCCTGGAAAGGTTGACCCATGCCTTCTGCAAGTCTGCGGCCCATTGTGCTAGGGGCCTGTCCTCTTGGAAGCTCCCTTCTTGCTTATAGCTTGACCCTTGAGAGGCAGCACACTTAGTACACAAAGCTATTCATCAAAGATACACTGAGGCCGCTGTCTTCTTTATCCAATGGGCCAAGGTAGTCTTAAAGGCCACTTCACCTTTACACAGACCTGCAAAAAGTACAGTCTATCAGACTTTCAGAAAGAATTAGTTACCTTCAGATACCCGGAGAAGCACCCTGTGAATGTCAACTAAATGAAGATCCTTGTCCTTCCCTTTGCATTTTTCCACCAAAAAGTAAGGAAAACAAACCACCTGATTGACAGGAAAGTGGATACTACTTTAGGAAAAAAGGAAGGGACTAGCCAGATAAAAACAGTCTCTTCTGAGGAAGACAGGTAAGGGGTCTCTACCCGAGAGAGCCTGCAACTCTGAAATGCGACATACTGAAAAGATGGCAACCAAAAAGACAGCCTTGAGAGATAGATCCTTAAGTATAGCCTGCTCCAATGGCTCAAAGGGAGCAGGCATAAGGGCCCAAAGAACGAGGTCCAAATCCCACAGCAGGACAGCCAACCATAGATGACGAAGCAAGTGCCACAACCCCCAAAAGAAGCAGGCCACATCCAGGTGTAAATCAAAGGAGCAACTGGCTGTCAGTCCTCAAAAACCTGTTAAGGATGCAATCTGAACCTTCAAGAAACTAAGAGACAAACCCTTATCAAACATCCTGCAGGAAGGCGAGCAAGGTTGATAATTCCACCTTTCGAGGAGACACTTCACCTTCAGAGAATGGAAACCATAGCTAACAAATAGCTTTGTGTACTAAGCGCAACCTCTCAAGGGCCAAGCCATAAACAAGAAGGGAGCTGAGATGTCCAAGAGGACTGGCCCCTAACACAACAGGCCCCAAACTTGCAGAAGGCACAGGGGCAGCCCTTCCAGAAACCACATCAGATCTGCAAACTAGGATCTCTGCAGTCAACCTAGTGCCACCAGAATCACTAGGCCTGGGAGATGTTCTATCTTGTGAAATCATCCATACTGTAAGAGGCCATGGCAGAAACATACAGGAGAGGCTTCTGAGGCCAAGCCTGAACAAGGGCATTGATGCCTTCAGAGCCTAGCTCCTTGCAGCAACTGAAGAATTTTCCCATCTTGGCACTGGCCTGGGATGCCTCAAATCAGAAGGGGAACCAATCTTGGCTCATCAGTAGTAGGGTGATATGGTCAGATCTGAACATGTGGGTTAAAATACAAATGGCAGAAGTTGGCACCCACTGTAGCCTCTGAATTTCATAATCAGGAAGACAAGCAAAGACAGTTACAGTATTCGAGACAACTGATGACAAGAGAGAGAAGCAGTGTGGCCAGAGTGGACAGAGACAAAAAGGAGAGACTAGAACAGATCTCAAAGTCTTGTAAGCGAGGCGACCAACGGACAGCAATGCCATTTGGAAAGAGCTCATGAACCCTTGCCCAAGGGACTAACTCTATAGTGGGTGTCATAGGATTGAAGACAATCACAAGCCTTGGGGGCTTGCTGCTATCAGAAGGCCTTCAGCTTTGCCATTCTCTCAGCAGTTAAAAAGGGCTCCTAGATACTCCAATGATTGAGAGGGTCCTTGATGATATTTGCTGTGACTGAATACCCAGCTGAAACTCTCCAGAAACTGGACCACTCTCTGATTATCACGGTGACTGTTACCAACTGAGACTTGGCCCAAACAAGCCAGTCATCAATATAAGGATGCAGACATATGCCCTCATGCCAAAGCCACATCCGCAGCCATCATGATCTTAAAGAGGTCCTCAGGGTTGTGACAAGGCCAAAGAGTAGGGCACAGAACTGGATGGGAGCATTTAGAATGGCAAAAATGCAGAAACCATTGCTGGCCCTCCTGAATGGAAATTTGAAAATATACTTCTGCTGCATCCAGATATGTGAGCCACTCCCTGATTTGAACCACTTGAATGACTGACCTCAGGGAGGCATTGATGCCTTTCAGATCAAGGATCAATCTGAAGGTGTCATCCTTCTATGGCACAATAAAGTAGATAAAGTACTTTCTGCTGCCTCTTTGGGTGGGAGGGCACAATGGCCTGGAGTCGCAGCAGCTTCTCTTGGGTGGATTGAACCGCAGCCTTCTTGGTCTCAAAACCACAGGAAGAGACCACAAAGGCATCTAAAATAAGCACTCTGTACTCCAGGACAAAACCATGCTGAATAATGTTGAGCATCCAATGACTGGTGATAACCCAGGCCATTCCTGCTGAAAAAAAACTGAGATGGCCACCCACTGCATGGACCCTGGAATGGTCCCTCTTCCCATCATTGTGCTGGACAGGAAGGATTGACCTCCAAGAAGGAAGAGTCAACTAGGCCTGTGAGCCCCACGAAAGGACTGAGGCCTAGCTCCAGATTGGGAAAAGTCAAGGTAGACTTCCCTGGTCAGAACCAGGGGCGAGGAGGAGGAGGTTAGTGCATACCTCCAGGATCCATTGGGCCTATCTTCTGGGAGATGCTGGGGCTTGAATTCTACCAAGAGCTTCAAGGTCTTCACCAAACAAAAAAGCTTTCCTTTAAAGGCAAGCTTCGACAGCAGGGACTTAGAAGCCATGTCCACTGCCCAATGCCAAAGCTAAAGTCATCTCCTCACCACCATGGCCACCACAACTTCCTTTGCTGCTAACCGCACAAGATCATATATGGTTTTGGCCAACAAGACTGCTGCTGACTCCATTTGAGCTGAAGCTTCATCCTCCGGGAGTAACTTCATCCACTGGCGAAGGGCCCATGCCATCAAGCCTTCACAAATCACTGCCTGGAAGATAAGGGCAGAGGCAGAAAACCCCATCTTGAGTAGTGCCTCCACTCTGTGATCCAACTGATCTCTAATGTGGCTTCACCCTCTACTGGAATGGTACTATGCCTGGTGTTGGCAGTAACATGCTTGTCCACCTTTGGAAAACTCAACCACTTATCCAAATCCTACTGAGGAAAGGCGTACAGCTTGCTCATAACTCTGATACTCTTCAACGGGGAGTCCTAAAAGTCCCACTTTACAAACACCATGCTCTTAAAGAACCTGTGGAAATGGATAGGCCTTGGTAGGGTTACATACCCCCTGCAAAACAAGGTGTCCCTGCAGTTCTTAGCCTCCTCCCTGCAGCTATCTGATGTTCACACTAAAGGCAACCTGAGATATCAGGGCTGCCAATTCATCCCTCTGAAAAGGTGGACAATAAGGGAATCTTCTGGTGGAGAGAACTTACAGTCCTCCAGTCTGCTCTCCTCCCCAAAACTAACATCAAAATCAGGTCTCTGATGGGGATGCTTCCTTGGCACAGTTGAGGCTGGGGCCTTGCTGCCCTTCGCTGAAGAGCATCACGCCAGCTATACTGAAGACTGGAGAGCGTCTTGAACCAGATTCCCATTGCTCTGCCAGAAGGACCATACCTGCTGAAAAAAGGAGAAGAATTCTGGTGACAAGGGCCGTGATCCGGAAGATATCAGGCCTCTGGCCACACCTCCAACCTGACAACTGCTTCTCGCCCAATAGTCCTGTCTGGGGCAGCAGAAGATGGGTGGCTGGGAAATTGCTCAGGACTGCGTGAAGTCACATCCAAGGCCTCCATGACAATTTTTCTCCATTCCAAATACAGATCGAGGCATTCTTTTGTTCACAGGATCCACATCCAATGGTTCTCCTGGGTCCTACCCACAGTGCTCGCAAAGGGGATATATAAGACCACCCTCGCCAAAGACCAGACAGCACTTTCTATGGGCTGACATGCATATTTCAACCAGCTGTGAGCAAGTTTCTTCTTAAATGTTTAAAGCAGCAGTGATGCCTAGACTTACACATGTAGATCTGCTCATGTCACTTTGCACATGCAGCCTTACACATCCATGGCGGCACAGCTCTTACATGTGCACAGGATTAATTACAAGAAGGGTAGCTCTTTTTCCCCCTCCAAGCAGTAAATTCCAACAGGGTACTGTCAGATATGCTTTGAAGATGTCTGCTGACGAACTTTACTGGGACACAGCATCCTTTAAGTGAGCTGCTCAGGAGCTAACAATTCCAAAACTGATCTGCACCTGTCCAGCATCCATCTGCTGGAGACAGAAAAATACTTAAGTATTCCATTAACTGCACCAGCTCAAGTAGCAGTGATGATGTCAATGGAAGTTTCTGGTTTATTCTGTCTCCACATCTGTTGCCAGGGGGACACTATCCACTTGTCTAGACTGGTTTAGCAGGACCATCTGAAAAGGCACTTTTAAAGTGTTTTTCTAGTTTACAGGGTGCCTCTTTGCTTCTCTGTATGTTTCACATTTTCAAGTAAATTCAGCGATTCTGAAGGTGCTGAACCAAAAGCACTGGAAACTTCAATCTTCCATTTATCCAGGAGCAAATAGAATATAAGAAATGGTAAAGCAAGCTTCCCAAAACTATCCTAGAAATGTAGCTGAAATCTATATTGAAAGGACAATTTCTAGTACTGAGACAGGAATTTAGCCAATAGGGCCTTTCTACCAAGATTGGGTTCTCCCATTACTGCCAAATCATGATGGCATTTTTAGTGAGACTACAAACCCTCAACATACAGTAGGTCTAAACCTAACTTAACGGCAATAATCATAGATCTGAGCCAGAATTGAACTAGTAACCAAAACTTAAATAACCCTCACCCAATCCTTTTGCATTTAAACAGCAAGTCAAAAGGGAGGCCAATTTGATAAATCAATTATCTTCATAATGTTACCGTTCCAGGAGGCACACTCTTGCAGTTGAATGATATGGGGACCATAAATAGCATCACAGCATTTTGGGACAATTTCTAATGGGTTACTGCACCAAAATAATAAGATTTAGCTGTGATCCCATATCATTCCTCTGGTCTTCAGGAACATTAAAACAATAATAGGAGTGCTACTACTTTTCTGGGCAATGGACCACCTCTGCCTTTCCTCAACAAATGATATTTAAATAAAATCTTGATGTAGTTTATAACAGCATAAATATTAAACATTGAATGTGGCACTTACAAAGCTGTATATCTGTCCATTGCAGACTGCACATCTCTGCGGTAAACTGTTCGGAGAATTACCATTACTGGGTCAAATTCTTTATCCCAGACTTCAGCTAAAGTAGAAAAATAGTGTACTGTGAGTAACATGGCATAATAGCATGGGATTTTTTCTTTAAATTACAAGGCATATATGATTTCCCTAAACTGCATCTCAACTGTCTATAGACCTTACTGAAATAAATCACACAGGGTTAAATTATAATTTATTAAAAGAATAGACTGGGGAGTATTGCCTGCAGTTTCACACGCTGTGGAAAGTGAGAACAGCTGGTGCTGGAGAGAGCCAGCCCGTGCGGGGCAGTCACTGCTGCCGTCATTTTGAGGCTCCATAAAGGATCTGTACACGGAGCTGTTTCTTGGGAGTGCTGCCTGCAGTTTCACACGCTGTGGAGAGTGGAGCGAGAACAGCTGGTGCTGGAGAGAGCCGGCCCGTGCGGGGCAGTCACTGCTGACGTCATTTTGAAGCTCCTTAATATATCTAGAGAGCTTTATGGCGTTTTAACTGTCGGCGCTTGTTGGGGAATTTTCTAAGGGGTGTTTTCCAAGGGGGACGTATGCCCCTTGTGAGTCCCTTAGAAGCACATTGGGAGCATTTATAGATCTGTGAAGTGGCAATGCCTGGCTGTAAAAGGAAAAAGAAAACTCTCGTGGCTGTGTCTGCTGGTGGCCCTATGGACAAGCATGTAATATCTACACCGGGCTTAACACCACCAGGTACTGTTCCTTTTGACCCCTCGGTGGAGGGGCCGAGTCTTAGCTCTCCTGAGCGTACCCCTCCTTTTCCTCCTGTTTTTTTGGAATTGTCTGCTGTGCCTCAGTCTGGTGTTTTGAGGTCACAGAAGGAAGTTGTGCTCCCCAAAATGGTTTCTTGGTCGGAGCCCTCCATTCCTCCTGGTGACTCACAAGTCTCCTCCATTTTTTTTCTGGATATTGGCAAGTAGTTAATCATACTGAACGGATTCTTGCTGAGACTGTTCCCTCTTTATGTCAATTTACTAGGGACACGTATTAAATTTCAGAATCTTGATAGTCAGATTGGAACTTTGCATTCATCTATTTCGAGTATAGATACGCAGGTTAAATCATTTTCTTTATTCCAGTCTGCTACCATGAAAGAAAGTTCTATTATGTGTCAAAAACTAGAGAATTTAGAGTTTTAAATTTTCCTTCTAGTAGTTTATCTCCATCAATACTGTTTAGGAAATATTTAAAAGATGTTCTTCTACTTCCCACCGCCGATGCTATAGTGTTTGCTAAATGTTATTATATTTCCTCAAAAATTGTTTCTTCAGGTGTTGGGGAAGGGGAAGTAGCTGTTCTTGAAGATAAAAATGGGTTTAACTTGACTGCCTTCTTAGAAGACACTCAAGATATTATTTCCACTAGAGACACATTATTAGTAACTTTGGTTTCTGAAGAAGATAAAGTCTCTATTCTTAAAGCTTATTTTCGGAAAAGGGACAATCTCTATTGTGGTGATAAGGTCTCTATTTTTTCCTGATGTATCGCGCTCAACACAAGCATGTAGGAAGTCCTTTCTTGCTCTCAAGTCTAGAACTCTTGCCTTAGGCGCTACTTTTTTCTTGCGCTACCCTTGTAAATGCTTAGTATCGCTTGGATATGACAGGTTTGTCTTTGTCATTTTTGGATTTGGAAAGGTGGATTCTTGATAAGGAAAAGGTGTAGTGACTTTTGCTTTTCTTTTATGTCATTATGCTGTCGTTTAGAAATTTTCAGGCAGTGGGAGGGTATAATTAAATGACTGCTCTGTGTGGCTGGGACACCTTTCTTTGGTTTGGTGTTCTCCTTGCCTTGTTTTTTCTTGTTATTGATTTCTTATGGTTTTCTCCCCGAGATGTGGGCTAATGTACTTGTTTGTATTATTTCTCTTTTGAATTATTTCTATTGTTGACTTATTGTGTTTCTCTATACTTTGTGAACATTGCATAGTTTTTGAAAATTTCAATAAACAGAATTAAATTAAAGGAATACAGTGTACATATTCTGTATAGCCACAATAGAGAAATTATACTTTACTAATTGTTCCTTCAGGAACTCCAGTCCAGTCCCACACCTGTGGGTTGTGCACCTTCTCCAGCAGCTTGGAGACTGAGCATGTCATCTTTTTGATGACACTAGTGTACATATGCAGCTGGCACCGTCCACCAGCCCCAGTACCTATTAACAAAGCAGAATCAGAGGAGCAACAAATAAGTAGTTAAACATACAACAAACACTACCACATCTAAATAAACTAGTACCCCCTCCATCCCCTGGAAAGGATACCCAGTCCCCCCCTCCAGGATGGGGAGGCCTACCTGTTGAGCGCTTGAGCAACTCCAACCAGTGGGAAGCGAGCAACCGACAGCTCTAATGGTCCGCCCCTCTCCCAAACACTCTTTACACACCCCTCCCCGGCTCCCCCTGGCCACTTCCTCCTCCAAGGGAACCAGCTTCAGGACTGGGGTGTGCATAGATTATCACAGAAAGCACTCAGGGAGGGTTCTGGGACTGGATTGGAGTTCCTCAAGGAACAACAATTAGCAGGTAAGTCTAATTTCCCTTTCCTTATCGTCCCTCCAGTCCAGTCATGCACCTCTGGGATGTATCAGAGCAGTTAAATTAACGGGAGGGACCCGCACAACCAGCCTGAAGCACTGCCGATCCGAAACGAGCATCCCCCGCTGCCTGGACATCCAGGCGAAAATGTTCAGATAAAATATGCCACCCTACAGATCTCCACCGGTGAAACTAACTATACTCTGCTCACGAGGCTGCCTGAGACCTCGTGGAATGCGTCTGCAAACCCGCCGGCACTGCTCTACCCTTCAAGATGTATGCAGGCGTGATTGCCTCACTCATCCATCTGGAAATGGAGGCTTAGTTGCCGCCTCACTTTTGCACGACCCGCCAAACAGAACCAACAGACGGTCCGATCTCTGAAAGAACGATGCTCTTTTCACATACCTTTGCATCCAAGTGGCACAGCTGTGGAATGGCAGAGCCCATATCCGCGATCGCCAGAGCCAGTAAGGAAACAGCCTGATGTACATGAAATGCTCACACCACCATGGGCAAAAATGAAGGTACCGGGCGCAGGACCACTTTCTCCTTGGAGAAGGAAAGGAATGGCTCCTGGCATTACAGGGTCCGAAGCTCCGAAATCCTGCATGCCGAGCAAATGGCCACCAGGAATCCCATTTTCTGAGTCAAATCCTTCAGGAAAGCTCAACTCAATGGCTCAAAGGGTTCACCAGACAGCACCAGATTGAGATTCTAAGGCGGTACACCACTGCCCTCTTCGGCAGACAGAGGTGGGTCACTGCCCCTAGAAAGCTCAGCACGTCTGGGTGTGTACCCAATGGCACCCCGTGAACTTTCCCGCGATAACTGGAAATCACCACCAGTTACACCCTTAAGGAATTGGCAGCTAAACCCTTATCAAAACCGGATTGCAAGAACGCCAAGATGTCCGGGATGGAGGCAGTGGAACGGCGTGCCTGCCTCTAACCGCACCATGATTCAAAGATGCGCCCTACGCAGATGCACGCCAGATTCGTAGATCACCTCTGGGCCTGTAGCAAGGTCGCTATCCCCGAGCCTGATTATCCTTTCTTCTTCAACTTCGCCCTTTCAAGAGCCATGCCGTAAACGATAATTGATCCACCTGGGGCATACGAAGTGGCTCCTGCATCAAGAGGTCCTTCCAACCGAAAGCCATGACAGTCAATCCGCTAGTATCCAAATCAGGTCAGCATACCACAGGCACCTCGGCCAGTCTGATGCCACCAGAATTACAATTCCCTGGTGCACCTATAGCCATTGCACTAATCGGCCTATGAGTGCCCACGGGGAAAAACAAGAAGACCCTCTTCGAGCCACTGCTGAATTAGAGCATCCAGGCCCTTGGACTTCCTCTCTTCTTCTGCTGAAAAACTGGCAGGCCTTGGCCGACTCGAACATTGCCATTAACATGACCGTTGTGCCCCATCAGTGGACCACCTGCTTGAACACCTCCTGACTGAGCTGCCACTCTCCGGGGTCCATGCGCACTCGGCTGAGGTAAGCTGCCATCACACTGTCAACTCCTGCTACGTGCGCCACCGATAACGTCTGGAGATGACGTGCTGCCCATCTGAACAGCTTATCGACCTCCTCCTACAAGGCTGCATTGTGCCTCCCTTGCCGGTTGATGTAAGCCACCATGATCATATTGTCCGAGAGGCCTTGGACCACCTTCCCCATGCAACCATGGCTCGAAACTTTCTAGCATCAAGGTCACTGCTTGCATCTCAAGCCTGTTGATTGAACACAGGGCCTCCTGCGGACTCTTGTCCATGAACAAAGTGTCCTTCACAATGAGCTCTCCAACCTGACAGGCTGGCATCGGTCATCAGAGGAACCCACACCGGGGACTCCTTCCAGGCTCCCCACATGCAGCCATCAACTGAGGGCTCTCCTGGCGCTCCGCGGGCAGGGGAGTACTTGGGACAGGGGTTGACTCTAATGGGACCATCGACTGAGCAGAGCCCTCTGCAGCGGTTGCATGTGCGCCCTTGCCCATGGGACTAGCTTGAGAGTGGCCGCCATGGTCCCCAGAACCTGCAGATGCCGCCACTCTGGTGGTCTTGCCATCTTCAGGACCTTCCGAATCCACTGTCGTAGCTCCTGCACCTGGCGAACCGGCAGGAAAATCCTGCCCACACAGGTATCAAAGCACACTCTCAATACTCTAGCTCCTGGACCGGCCGTAACTGACTCTTGGTCAGGTTGACCCCAACTGAGACTTTAAAGGAACTCTCCCACCCGCGCTCTTGCTCTTTTCGCTATCATCCCTGGACTTCGCCTGGACCAGCCAATTGTCTAGGTACGGGTGGATGAGAACCCCTTCCTTGTGGAGAGCTGCCGCCACCACCACCATGACCTTAGTGAAGGTATGGGGTGTGGTCGCCAGACCGAAGGGCAACGCTCGAAACTGGAAATGACCCCTTGGCATTGCAAAGCGGAGAAATTGCCAATGTTCTAGATGGATGGGAACGTGCAGATACGCCTCTGTGAGATCGAGAGTTGCCCAAAATCTCCACTTCCTACCACCATTATTACTGTGAAAATGTGGTACCCAGAAACGGTAGTTCATGCCCTCGAAGTCTAGAATTGGGTAAAAGGAACCTTCCATTTTAGCACCACAAAATACATGAAGCATTGACCGCAGACGTACTGGTCTCGCGGAACCAGTTTCACGGCTCTCAGCTGCAGGAGACAAGTCAAGGTCTCTTCTACTGCTGCCAAGACCGCTATGCCCCACTTTGGGTGATCAAAGGAGCTCGTTCTTGCTCCGACAGCAGGTATAGGTGTGTCATGGATTGCACCCCTTTAAAGCCAACCTCCGGCAGATCCCACTCATCCTGGATCATCTGTCATACTACTCCATGTACTGGTAAGACTTTCTGAGATTTCTGTACCGCCTGGAACAGCGGATCCTACAGCGCCTCTTCTTCTGCCAGGAGGTTAGCAGGCATATTCAGGGCCTTGAGGGTCTCCAAGGTACACATAGAATGTGAGCCCTTTGGGGACGAGGAATTGTATCAGTACCCACTTGTAGTGACTGTAAATCGTCCTGATGGCCTTCGGCCTGGGCAGATATCGAGAAATTGCATAAACATAAGCATAGAGATGAGCACTGGTAGCTCCTCCCGGCGGAAAACACGAACAATCAGGACCTGATCCTTCTGTTCTAGGCTCTCTCCTTCTTCCAACTCCTCCTGCAGATCTAGCTCCATGTCAAGGTCTTCCCCATCCAGCCCCTCCAACAACTGCAATTGCTGCCACTCCTCTAAGCCTCTAGTCTGCTTAGACGCCACTGCTCCTGACTCGTGCTCTTTTGCATCTGACATCCTCTTAGCCCTGTGTTCTGGGGCTGAGGAGCCACTTGGTAGGCAAAACGCCTTATGCAAAAGTAAGAAAAACTCCGGTGAGAACTCCCCCAGGAGCCCTTCTGCTCCCTGGGCTCAAGGGGTAGATTGTCTGGGCATCGTGCAGTGACCGAGGGCCAGATACATTGAAGGTAACATGGCGCCCCCTGGCCACAGGGTCTCTTGCAACCAGGAGGGACTCTCCTGTCTCATCTCATCCTGCAGGTCCTACTCCTATGACAGCCTCTTGCATGCAGTTTAGGCAGATGCCTGCCTCCGAAACCATACCACACCGTATCTTGAGGATCTTTAGATTGCGCTGCCATGTTGTATCTTAAAGATATGAAATGGACCTTGCCCTAATCCAAACTGACACGTTCTCTGAGTAAAGTTTACGTTTTTCTTCTAATACTAGAAATGGCTATAAGGGAGTATAGCTTCCCTTACAAGCAATATTACAGATTTAATAGGTACATAATCTGGGCTAAGCGACAAGAGATGATCATGTCAGGTTACTCACTGACCATAGACAGATGGAAGGATTTCATTTGCGTTCTATCCACTGAATGACTATCTTTCAAATTACATATATTTCTTGTATGCAGATACTTCCTGTTTTCCACAGAGCTGTAGCTGCTACAAACCTATATGCAGCACCTCTGTTTTTACACTTATCTTTATTTCTGTCTCTGACTTTTTATCTGACCCTTCTCAGGAGAAAGTAACAATGTATCAACCAACTGCCACTTATAACACCTGACCAAGCACAACAGCCCTCTGAAAATCTGCCCAGCAACAAACAATGGCCTTTCTGATTAGGCTTTTCCCACATCTGCATCAAGTCATTGTGCACTGAATCAGTTTTGAGCTGTATAACACAAAGAATGCTTAAGGATTAAGTGGGGTTCACGCCCCTTGATACCATCCTATACCAGGCACTGCGGTCTGGCAGGCATGTTGGGGTGGGATGGGCTGGGGGCACTCCCCAGGAACACCCTCAATCTGTACCCGGGCAGGTAAAAGGATCCCCAGCACAGTGCACCTCCACAGGCTCAGGCACAGAGCACTAGAGTACTTGAAGTAAAATAAAATAAAACCAAACCAAAATCTAATTAACTGAAACTGAAATTAAAAAGAAACTGCAAATGGCCCCTTAGAAGACGCTGCTCTGTCCTGCTTTATTCTCCAGTGGCTGCCTCTCCCGGGCACACAAAACACAGCAGCGGGTTAAACACATGCGGGCCTGAATAAGAAGGAATCGTGTCTAAATTCAGCGGGGGGGGGGGGGAGGGGGAGTTTCACGCACCGCTGCAGGCTCCCAAACATGTGGCTGCAGGCTGCTCTCTGTCTCCAAGAGTTCTGGTGGTTGCTAGGGGTTCCTGCTGTCCTCTGCCCCCCACCCCCCTGCGTCACTCTTACCTTGGAGCCTCTTTGCCGCATGGTTTTTCTACCCCTTGCACTCAGCCTTCCTTCCCGGATTCGGCACTGAGAGGGGTGACTCGGGGCTGCCAGCTTTCACTCCTGTCAAGCAACTGCAACCCCTGCAGCGGCTCCTCACCCAATAATGGGTTCGGGAGGAGCCAGAAGTCTCGGACTGAGGAAGGCCCCCCACAGAGCTCCCCCTCCAAAAAAATCCTGGGGGGAGAGGAGGAAGAAGGAATATCCTCCACTCAGCCCTGTTGTCCCCCGGGTTCTCACTGTTCCTTCTGATTTTTTTTTCTTTTCACTTCTGCCTTTAAAAACAAAGAAACCTGCACCTTAACAAGGGAAATAAAAGCAAACTCTAACTAAACCTATCTCCTTAGTTGTCTCTTCAGTGAGCCCAGCACCCTGGCTCACAACCTCCTCCAGTTACCTGGAGACTGAGCTTACTGGGGGCTGGTAGGCGGTGCCAGATGCATATGTACACTAGTGTCATCAAAAAATGACATGCTCAGTCTCCAAGCTGCTGGAGGAGGTGTACTGCCGAGAGGTGCGAGACTGGACTGCTGGGACGATAAGGAAACAAACATTTTTCTATATCTCAAAGAGCATGCATACAAATGAAATTCACTTATTTATTTATTTAACATTTCTTATATACCGCGCTCTTTATCATCAGTGCGGTTTACATTAAAACAATATCAAACTAGGTCAGTCAGTTCTGGCCGTTGTTTACAAATAACAGGGCATTAGTATGGAGGTAAAAAACTGGGGAAACTATATACATTTTAGAAATTTACAAGTTGGTACTCCCTGTGGGTTCTATGAGCCCAAAGGGAGTACCAACTTGGCATGAGCCAGGCATAACCCCAGTCATGGATATATCAAAACATGTGGGAACGTTTATAGCAAGATGCTATCCATAGGTGCCTATTTTCCTTTATAAAATAGATTTTCAGATCCAAACCAAACAATGTCCAAACACAGATGAACAAATTTAAACCTGTTCCAAAGGTGTCAATTTGTGCATGTACTCTATGCATGCAAACATGTGCTGTACATTAGAAAACACATGTGTACGTTGCAACTCTGCTTAAACTATCCTCTCAGGAGCACCTGCAAACTGCATAACAGAAAATGTGCACTTTCCATTCGTGTACTTCTTATGGTTCTATGCAGTGACACAAATTTACAGAAGCCCTTTTCTATGATCACACATTTTACATGTAGAAAACAAAACAGCATAAAGCTTTTTCTGCACAGCATATTTTACACACACAAAAAGTGACATTTTACTTACCAGATGCCCTTTCCTTGAGTCCTGTTAGACCAGTCCAGGCAAGTGGGTTGTGTCCCTACCTACCAGCAGATGTGGGGAGAGAGGAAACTTCCATAGGCTTCTTTATGACATGTCATATCAACTGGAACCACCAGAGGGAGCCTTCGGTAACAGTATTACCAAAGCATATGGCGAGGAACCTCAGAATTCACACAACTTTTAGTGAAAACAACCCAGTTCAACAGAATAATAACCATAACTATTTACAGGATAAACTTCAACAGAATGCTTGACAGAAGGGTATAAGCCCGCAGGTCAATCAAGGAGAATAAAAGACCAAACAGTTATCCAGGGAAGGTCCTGGAATGTTCTAGCAGGACTCAAGAAAAGGACATTATCTAGTAAGTAAAATGTCACCTTCCATATCATTCTGCTAGATTAGTCCGGACAAGTGGGGTGTTCCAAATCTATGCCACCACTGAGCGGGAAAAAGAAAAGGCAGCTTTCAAGACCTCTGAGCCAAAAGCTGCTTCAGCCCAAGCATGGACATCTAAATAACAGTGCTTGACAAAAGTGGAAGTAATTCCCACGTTGCCACCCAACAAATGTCTGAGGGGGCAACCAAGCTATGCTCCATCTATGCATCATTGATCAAGCACCACAAAGTAGAACTGGTAGCTACGTCATCTTTATGCGGTCCCGCAAATAGCTGATGGTCTGACTTGTGAAAAGAGTTAGTAACCTTCAAGTAGCATAAGAACATAAGATATTCCACACTGGATCAGACCAAGGTCCATCAAGCCCAGTAGCCTGTTCCCAACCGTGGCCAATCTAGATCACAAGTACCTAGCAGTTTCTCCAAAAGACAGATTCCACCATGCTTGTACTGGGGAAAGCACTGGATATTCTGGGTCCACTTTAATAATGGTTTATGGACCCTTCCTCAAGGAACTTGTCCAAACCATTTTTAAACACTAACAGATTTTACTACATCCTCTGGTAGCAAATTCCAGAGTTTGATTACACGTTGAGTGAAAAAATATTTTCTCTTATTAGTCTTAAATAGGTTACACTGTAGTTTCATTGCAAGCCCCCTAGTCTTTCTATATTTTGATGGCGTAAACAATTGATCTATTTTTCATTAATTTATAGACCTCTATCAAATTTCCCCTCAGCCGTCTTTTCCAGGTTGAAGAACAGTAATCTCAAAGGCTTTCTTTGAAAGCTGGGGAATTGCTCCGCGCGGGCTCCGTCGGTGCCGATATCACCCATAAGTGAGGACTGACTTCCTGCTTGTTCCTGGAGAAACACTATATCAACCGACTCACCTTTGTCTACCTGTTTATTTATACCTTCTAAAAAATATAACAGATTAGTAAGACAAGACTGTCCTTGGCTAAAGCCATGTTGGCTGTCTCCCATTAAGCCATGACTAGCTACATGTTCAGTAATTTTGTTCTTTATAATGGTTTCTACCATTTTTCCCGTTACTGACATAAAAACATAAGATATTCCATACTGGGTCAGACCAAGGTCCATCAAGCCCAGTATCCTGTTTCCAACAGTGGCCAATCTAGGTCATACGTACCTAGCAGTTTCCCCAAAAGACACAGGTTCCACAATGCTTGTATTGGGTCAAGCATTGATATCCCGGGTCCCTTTTAATAATGGTTTATGGACCTTAACTCCAGGAACTTGTTCAAAACTTTTTTAAACCCAGCTACACTAACAGCCTTTGCTACATCCTCCGGTAACAAATTCCAGAGTTTGATTACACGTTGAGTGAAAAAATATTTTCTTTTATTAGTCTTAAATAATTTACCCTGTAATTTCAATGCATGTCCCCTAGTCTTTCTATATTCTGATAACAATCAATCTACGTTTACCCGTTCTACTCCATTCATTAATTTATAGACTTCTATCATATCTCCCTTCAGCCGCCTCTTTTCCAGGTAAAAGAGCCCTAACCTTTATAGCCTTTCTTCATAGGGGTATCCTTCCATCCCCTTTACCATTTTTGGTGGCTCTTCTCTGAACCTTTTCTAATAACGCTATATCCTTTTTAAGATACAGCGACCAGAATTGCACACAATATTCAAGGTGCGGTCTCACCATGGAACCAGTCTGTAGTTTCCCAGATCACCCCTGGAACCCTTTTTAAAAATTGGCGTTACATTGGCCATCCTCCAATCTTCAAGTATTACAGATGATTTTAATGATAGTTCACAGATTACTAATAGTAGGTCTGCAATCTCATCTTTCAGTTCTTTCAACACCCTTGGACGTATACCCTCTGATGTAGGTGATTTGCTACTGTTCAGTTTATCAAATAGTTTTAACACATCTTCCCGGTGTATCGAAATTTCTTTCAGTTCTTCTGCGGCATCAACTTTAAAAACCATTTCAGCCATGTGTAACATCCCTACATCTTCCTCAGTAAAGAACAAAGCAAAGAAATAATTCAGTCTCTCTGCTATGGCCTTGTCCCCTCTTAGTGCCCCTTTTACCCCCTCTATCATCTAATGGTCCAACTGACATTCTCACAGGTTTCTTGCTACAAATCTACTTGAAGTCTTTATTATGCGTTTTTGCTTCCACAGCAAGCTTCTTCTCAAATTCTATCTTTTCCTGCCTTATCAATGCCTTGCATCTAACTTGCCAGTGCTTATGTTGTTTCCAATTTTCATCATTTGGCTCCTTTTTCCATTTCCTGAAAGATGATTTTTTTGGTGATAATAGCCTCTCTGACCTCACCTTTAAACCATGCTGGCAGTTTTTTGGACTTCCTTCCACTTTTCGTAAAGCGTGGAATACAGCTCGTCTGAGCTTAAAAGATAGTTTTTTGGGTTTTTTTGCAATTTAAATTTTTATTAGCACATATCATACAACACTACAGATAACAAAAAACCATCACCACATCTGATATAAACCATTAACCATTCCAGACTCCTCTTACAAAAGGGAAAAATCCCCTCCTCCGATGTGTACAGGATTTCTGACCATTTTTATTATACTATACAATTTCTAACACCAACATACTTTTGCATGACATAAGAAGCCCCCCCTCCCTCGAAGAGCTCCCCCCATTCACTAAAAAGCTAACCTCCCCCAACTGAACTGATAGACCTCGGAGGTAGAACCCCAGGTTACCAGACTAACTATTCCCCCCCCCCCTCGAAACACACCCACACCACCCCCCTCCCCGCCATAATATTTTACAGCATAAAGCAAAAATCTTTACCCCTGTCTCAAATAACATGTTATATCAATCATACATTGCAATCCCCATAAATACTCAGGAAGGCTCCACAGCAAGAAGAGGTGGCAAGATTACTACCCTTCCCAGATCATATACCAGTGATGGGAATTAGTGCTGGACGTTAGAATATAGCTAATCCTAACCCTTCACGTCATCCTGCCCCCTCTCCCGCCCCTGCTCACACCACTCTTCTACCCGCCCCCCCCCCCGTCCCTCCATTGTGCATACTGTCCCCACACCCTGTTATAGTTATATCTTTGAATAGTATGTTTTTGATGTGCTTCAATAGCACAGAAGCTCCACAATTGCTCCATTCTCCCCACCACCTCCGCTAGCGGAGGAACCGCCGTCCTCTTCCACCAATGGAGAAGGTTCATCTGACCCGCTATTACACAGTAACCCTGTAGTCTCCCTAACACCTCATCTCCCCCCCCTCCACCCCCTCGTTCAATATAACCATACTGGGAGTGAACTGCACCTTCACCCTTGTAATAGCTATCGTAAGCCTTTCCACCCCTAACCAATACTCCCGTACCTTCGGACAGCTCCAAACCAGATGCAGCAAATCCCCTCGAGCCCCACACCCCTTCCAACAACATTCTGGACTTTCGAGATATAATGCGTGGAGCCACACCAGGGTCCAATACATTCTCAGCCTTAACTTATAGCTGTTTTCCAGCATACCTGTCCCCGGTGCCAACTTGTGGGTCCGGGCATAGATACGCTCCCACCTCTCAGAATCCCACTGCCCTCCCAACTCCTCCTCCCACTGCAGCTGGTCACGTATGGCCCCCTGCTTGGATTCTCCCAAAATCTTGTATAGCTTAGAGATTATCCGGGTAGGCAATCCATTACTGCCCATCATCTCTTCAAATGGTGTAGGTTTTGCCCCCCAATCCTTTTGCACCTCCCGCCGTTGTAGCCAATACCATAGTCGGACATACCCATATCTATCCCGCTCCTCCAAGTGATATTGATGTTGGAGCTCCTCAAATCTCCGGACTCTCCCCCCATCCTCCAGCAATTGACCAAGTTTCCACAGCCCTTTCTCCCCCCCCCCCCACCTCCTAAAAATCCCCACCCCCTCCCCGTCTTACCCTTCATCACCGTCTGAATGTGAGTTTCCCTAGAGTACTGCTTCCCTCCTAGCAAGTACCCCCTCCATTTCACCCAGACCTGCCTCGTAAGCGCTCGGTATGGATTCTCCTCCACCCGTCCCCTACTGCCCACCCCAGGGTCCCAAATCCAAGCCCCTGTGCTGTCCCCCTCCTCTCCTTCCATACCCACCCACCCCGGTCGCTCTATCCCCTCCTTCCACGCGAACAAGGCCCGAAGTTGCACCACCTCATAGTATCGAAGCAACGACAGGACCCCAAGCCCCCCTTCCTCTTTCGCCTTATACATGGTTGCCCTGGTTACTTTCGGACGTTTTCCATCCCAGATAAATTGTAAAAGCAGATTTTGCATCCTATCTAGTTCCTTCCTTACCAACCTGCAAGGCAAAGACATAAACAAACAGCAACCTTGGAAGAACGTTCATTTTCACAACAGCAATACGACCCATCCAGGACAAAAACAACCCCCTCCAGCGAGATAAGTCCTGCCTAATACCCTCCACCAATCCCTGATAATTCCAATGCTTGATCCGGGTTAGAGGAACCCCCAACTGGATCCCCAAATAGCGAAAACACCCGGTCATCCACCGAAACTTAAAACAGTGTCTCAGGCTCTCCTCCACCCTAGACACTAAATTAAAACCCAACAGTTCGGTCTTACCCTGATTCATTTTATACCCTGCCATCCGACTGTACCGTTGAATAGCCATCAACACCGGTAAGGTTGTTAGCGGCTGTGTCAAGGTAAAAATAACATCGTCCGCAAAGAGTCCAATTTTTTCCTCCTGCCCTCGTATCCGAACTCCCTTTATATCCCCCGCCCGCCTGATATACGCCGCTAACGGTTCAATAGCTATTGCGAACAATAAAGGCGGTAAGGGACATCCCTGTCTAGTACCCCTATGAAGCTCAAAACTCTCTGAATACCCCAATAACCCGGACTCTAGCCCGAGGCCCTTGATATAAGGCCCTTATCCATCCAATATACTTCCCTCCAAACCCCATTTTCTCCAAAACTTGGAACATAAAAGGCCATTCCACTCGATCAAAAGCTTTTTCCGCATCAACAGTAATCACCACTGCCGGTTCTTTAGTCCCCTGTAGTTGCCACATAATGTTCAAAAGCTTTCGTACATTGTCACTGCCTTGCCATCCTTTTACAAACCCCGTCTGGTCAGGGTGTATTAACTGCGGCACGATATCTTGAATCCTATTTGCCAGAACCTTTGCCAAAATTTTTGCATCTAAGTTTATTAAGGAGATGGGTCGATAGGAGCCGCAGACTCCTTTATCTTTACCCGGTTTTGGTAAAACGGTTATGCCAGCCTCCGCCATTGTCTGTGGAAGACCCTCCCCCTGCAGGACCTTATTCACTACCCTAGTGAAGACAGGTATGATATAGTCCGACATTACCTTATAAAACTTTGCCGTATACCCGTCCAATCCCGGCGCCTTACCAAGTTTCAAGGTAGCCATAGCCCTCCGTACCCTCTTCCTCCTGAATTTCACGTCCTAGACTCTCCCGTTCCTCCCCCGACACCTGCGGTAAATCACATTCCTCCAAAAACTCCTCAATCTCCGCCCCCCCCCCCCACCCTAAGTTCACTATTATACAAGTTCTCATAAAACTCCCGAAAGACTCCCCTAATTCCCTTAGCTTGATATACCCACTCTCCTTTAGTATTGCGAATGCCCTCTATGTGCGCTGCTTGCCTCCTTCCCTTAAGCCGGCTAGCCAACAACCTCCCCGCTCGATTTCCTCCTTCAAAATGGGCCTGCTTCAGTACCGCAAGATGGTAAGCTATTTCTTGGGCCCTTAATTTACTCAGCTCCGCTCTTACCCTATGTAATTCCGCAATTTTATGCGGATCAGACACTCTCTGATGGGCTCCTTCCAATCCTTTCAGTTGTCTTAACAGTTCAGTTTCCTCTGCCCCCTTTTCTCTTTTTACTCTCGCCCCCAAACTAACCAACTGTCCCCGAATAACCACCTTTAACCCATCCCACACCACCCCCATGGGCACTTCCCCTGTGTCATTTAACCCAAGGTAGTCCTTTATATGCTCCTTCAGCTTTCCCACATGTCGCTCTTCCTCAAGCAGGGAGTCATTGAGTTTCCAAAATTTTAAACATTCATCCATTCTGCCCATATCGAACTGAACACTCACTGGCGCATGGTCTGACCAAGTTATTGAGCCATGTTCCACTTCTTTTGTTCTCTCTATCCATGGACCACCCACCCAAATCATATCCAACCCGCTGTAGGTGCCGTGTACTGGGGAGTAAAATGTGTATTTCCGTTCTCCCGGATGCCAGCTTCTCCATATATCTACTAAGCCCAATCATTCTCTCATTTTATGCAAACTTCTTCGATCTCCTCGCCCTCCACCCCCCTGCCCCCCACTAGTATCCACTCTGGGATTACACATCAAATTAAAGTCACCTCCCAAGATGATTTGGGTATTTCCAAATCCCTCCAACGCCTTCAGAATCAGCTCATACGCCTCCCCCTGCTTCTCATTGGGGCCATATAGGCTTACCACCCACACCTCTTCCCGCTCAATTTGCAATAACACCCCCACCCATCGCCCTCCCTTCCCCCACCTAAAACCCTTCACCATATTCTGGTATCCCCCCCCCCCACCAAGATCCCAACCCCCCCTTTCCGAGGATTTACTCTTTGACCCGCCAAAAACACCTTGGGGTATTGCCTAGATTCCAACATATACTCCAGCCCCACTCTCAGGTGTGTTTCTTGGATGCACAGAATATCCGCCCCCACTCTTCTGCCCTTCCTCTCCACCAAACTTCTTTTCTGTCGCGGACGTAAGCCCTTCACATTCATGGTTGTAATTGTTAACCTTCTCCTCTGCCCAGTCCCCTGCCCCTGGAGCTGCCTCCCCTCCCTTCCCCTCCCCTTACCCCTCCTCCTCTCCTTGTCAGTAATACCCACAAATCTCCCCAATCCCTGCTGACCCCTCCCCCCTCCCTCCCCCTCCATCCCCCCTCATCCTCCTGCACTTCCAGAGAATAACTCAAGAGTAGTGCGCCCTCTACCCACCCCAGCCCTTAAACTTCCACAAACTTCCCCCCTCCCCCTCTCATCCCATGCCTCTCTCCCCCACCCTCCTCCACCATCCCATGCCCAACCACCCCCTCCCACACCCCCCTCTCCATCCTCTGCACTCCTACCCTCTCCCTCGTGTTCCACTCCCCACCCCCACCCACCACTCATTCAGCCCCAACTTAACAGATTTCACAAGAACCACCTATTAAAACATTCTTAATCAACATACGTAAACAATCTACTCCCCCCTCGTCCCTCCATACAGAACCAGCAAATCTCAGTCCACAGGCAGCTTCAAGTTTCATCCACCCTCCGATCCTCATGCCGCTCTAGCCCTTGTTCCACCATCCGCTTGTTCTTCCTCTCTTGGCTGCCTCCACATGGCTCCTGCTCCCGTCCGGTTGAGGGACCCGGCCCCAGGGGTAAAGCCTGGGACCCTAGGACCGCGTCGCGTAGTATCCTCATCGCCGCCTCCGGTGTCTGTGTCCTCCAGGACCGCCCTTTAAGGGTAAACGATAATCCGAATGGGTGCAGCCATCGGTTCTTAACCTCCGCTCGCCACAGACGTTGCGTAGCTGGTTGCATCGCCTTCCTCCTCTGTAGCGTGCCTGCTAATAAGTCCTCATAGTTGTTCACTGGGTATCCCTGCCAGATCAAGGTTCCAGCCCTCTTCATCCTGTTGACAATTTTCTCTTGGTTTTAAATCGAGCTAAACAAATTATAATAGCCCAGTGCCTATTTCCAACTGGTGGCCCCAGTGCTCTGTGCGCTCTTTCAAGTTGTATGTCTACATCCGCCATCTCCTCACCAGCCATCTGTAGTGCTTCAAGACACACAGACTTTGCCACTTTCGCACAGTCTTGGAATTCTTTCTCTTCTGGAATTCCACGAATTTGCAGATTATTGCGCCTTGTTCTATTTTCCAAGTCTTCCAGCTTGTACAATAAGGCCTCGTATTGTAATCCCAACTTCTCCTCCGTCCGTCCCTCTCCTGCCTGTTTCAGTTCAAGCTCTTGCAATCTGTTTTCGTGGTCTCCCATTCTGCACAGCAGCTCTCCCACTTCCTCTTTCAGAGGCCCCAGCAGCTCATTAAGTTCACTTTTCACAGACTGTACTTCTTCCTTGATTTCAAGAAACCAGTCCCGAAGCTCCGCCCTGGTGATATTTGGTGCAGGATCCACTCCAGGGGCTTTCACTGACACCACCTCTCCTTCTCCCCCCTGCTCTCTGGGCCCCTCATGGTGCTTTTTGTTCTCATTCTGCCCTGGTTCATTCCTACCTCCTTGTGGCCCAGAGTAAACGTATTCTCTGAGGTCTGCTGCTTTCCTTCTGGTTGTCATTTTTGAGTTACTCTGGCCTCCAAGTATTGACAGGCACTTCAGCCCAATTTGCAGACTCTTTCTGTCTGTTCGCAGTCCTCCAGAGCACACCCTCTCCCTGCTGTCGGTAGGGCAGCTCCCGATCTGCTCACTGCCCCTCCCGGGGTTCTCCGGCCGTACCTCACTGTCCTCCGGTCACTGTGCTACAGATCTCCTACACCTGTTGCCAGCACTATGCTTTCTATCAGCACTCCTTCGGTTCTTCTCACCTCCAACTCCTCGATTTCTCTGCTGCAGTGCTGCCCGAAGTACTCCCGGTGGTGGGGAGTATAGGACTCCAGCTCCTCACTGCTTGTTGCCTGCTTCTCCCGCTGTTCGTGCCATAGCTCTGGGCGCCATTTTGCTCACACACGCGGCTGCCCTCTGCTCCCGCGGCGACCACTCACCGCCGCTGAATTTAGCTACCTCCGGCGTTCTGCCGGTTCCCACCGCCTCCCGCCGGCTTCCCACACCCGGGGTGACTATTTTCCACCTCCGGGGGGGCTCCACTTTCCTCCCGATGCCGGGGTAGGTGCCGGAGCAGCTTTCTCAAGCTGCCATCGGCTCCGGTGACGTCACTTCCTCCCAAAAGATAGTATTTTTAAACACCCATGCTTGATGTAAATCTTTAACCTTTGCAACTGCTCCTTTTAGTTTTTTCTTAACTATTTTCCTCATTTTATCATAGTCTCCCTTCTGAAAGTTAAAAGGTAGTACTGTGGATTTCCTTACCATCCTTCCTCCATTTATTAAATCAAACACGATCATGCTATGATCATTATTGCCAAGTGGCCTCAACACCCTTACCTCTTGTACCAGATCTTGTGTTCCACTAAAGACTAGGTAGAAAATGGCTTCCTCTCTGATCGGTTCATGAACCAGCTGCTCCAAGAAGCAGTCATTTATTTCATCTAGAAACTTTATCTCCCTAGCATGTCCTGCTGTGACACTGACCCAGTCAATACCGGGGTAATTGAAATCACCCATTATTATTACTGTGATGATGAAATGCTCAAAGAAATCAGGGAAGTTAACAAAAGTTAAAGTACAGTAATAATAATAGGTGAATTCAATTACCCCGATATCGACTGGTTTGGACAAGTTTGGATAAGTTCCCGTAGGAAAGGTCCAAAAAACATTATTACAGGGGACCCAGGATATCCACTGCTTGACCCAATATAAGCACCGTGGAAACTGTCTCTTTTGGGGAAACTGCTAGGTACTTGTGACCTAGATTGGCCACTGTTGGAAACAGGATACTGGGCTTGATGGACTTTGGTCTGACTCTGCATGGCATACCTTATGTTCTTATGCCTTCCTGCCTGCCACGGCACCATCTTATCCTCAGTAGAATACAAAAGCTAGTATCCAAAAACAACTCCACGGGGAGGTAGGAGGGCTCGCGGAGAACACCTGCTAGAGATGAGTAACTATACTTTCTCCATGAACAAGCAAGAAGTAGTCCTCCCAAGCTAAAGACTAACGAATACATAAACAGCCCAACCGGGGCAACAAGAACCAGAAAAACAGCATGTGTAGTCCCCCTTCAGAACGCAACAGATTCAACGTCCACTGCAAACATCCACATCAGGATGACTCTTCGATAGCCTGGGCGGACAGAAGGGCTAGTGGGAAGGAATTGAACTTAAGTCCCAAAAAGATGTCTGAGTACAGCTTGGCTGAAGTTACTGTCATGCCGGGAATTTTCATCCAAGTAGTAGTGGCCTGTAAAGGTAGGAACAGAGAACCACGTGGCAGCCCTGCAAACCTCCTCCGTGGAGACTGACAGCAGATTGGCCACTGACACAGTCATGGCCTGGACATTGTGGGCTGTGACATGACCCTCGAGGCTGAGACCTGCCTGAGCATAGGCAAAAGAAATGCAATCCACAACCCAAATGGACAGTATGCATTTAGAGACAGCCAAGCCCAGTTTGCTGGTGTCAAAGGAGACCGCACCTTCAAAAGGATGTGAACAGGATGGAGTCGGTGCAGAGGGTGGCTACTAAAATGATTAGTGGTCTTCATTATGAAGCATATGAGGACAGACTTAAGGATCTTAATATGTACACCTTAGAGGAAAGGCGGGATAGAGGTGATATGATTGAGATGTTTAAATACCTCCGTGGCATAAATGTTCAGGGAGAGAGCCTCTTTCAATTGAAAGCAAGTTCTGCTACGAGGGGACATGGGATGAGGGTGAAGGGGGATAGATTCAGGAGTGATATGCGGAAATATTTCTTTACGGAAAGAGTAGTGGATCCATGGAATAGTCTACCAGTGGAGGTGGTAGAGATGAGGACAGTAACTGAATTCAAAAAAGCATGGGACAAACACAGGATCTCTAAAGGTAAAAAGGGGAATGTTGTAGTTGTTGATATGGAAGGACAGACTAGATAGGCCATGTGGTCTTTTTCTGTCATCATATTTCTATGTTTCTAGATAAAGAGCCCAGTAGAACGACTGTTTGGACTCTGTTCAAGGTAGAAGGCCAGCACATTTTTACAGTTCAACATGTGCAGCTGGGCCTCTGCCCTGCTGGCATGAGGCCTGGGAAAGAAGGCAGGCAATACCACCGACTGGTTGAGATGGAAAGCCAAAACCACTGGGCAAGAAGCACGGATGGGTATGCAGCACCACCCAGTTGTGGATAGAACCTCATGTATGATGGGTGAGCCACCAAAGCTAAAGCTCGCTGACCCAGTGAACCAAGATGAGACCCATGAGAAAAACGACCTTCCAGATCAGAAATTTCAGTGGGCAAGTTGCCAGTGGCTCGAGAGGTACTGACAGGAGCTACCCTGACACCATATTCAGATCACATGCCACCAGCAGGGGCTTAATCGCAGGCCTCGAAAAGAGCAGGCCCAGCATGAAATGGTTCACCAGCAGCTGAGCCGAGATGGGCCAACAGCGGCTGAGCCGAGATGGGCCAACAGCGGCTGAGCCAAGATGGGCTTCCCCTCCAAGCCATGATGGTATGCACATATCGCGCTCAGGTGGACTCGCAATGAGTTGGAATTCAGGCCCAAGTTATTAAGATGCAAGAGGTACTCCAGCAAGCTGTCCATTGAGCAGAAGGGGACCAAGCATGCTATCCATGCACCAGAGTGAGAACCTGCACCACTTGAAGGCATAGAACAGTACGTTGAATCCCTACAAGAGGCCAGGATGACATCCGCCATCTCCCCTGGCAGGTTGAGCTCCAACAGGACTACCCACTCAGCATCCAAGCCGTGAGGCAAGGGATCTGACATTGGGTTGCAGCAGAGTCCCACCCTTCTGAGAGATGAGGTCAGGGTTGCAACCCAGCCAAAGAGGCTGTTGATGAGAGAGCTGAAGCAATATGGAAAACCACGGTTGTCTATGCCAGTATAGAGTGATGAGCATCATAGACCCCCTGTCTGTCTGGAGCTACAATAACCTCTTTGCCACCAGCAAGACTGGGGGGGGGGGGGTTATGCATAAAGCAGTCCCACTCTCCAGTTCAGGAGGAAGGCATCCGAGGCCAGCCAGTCTCTGGAGGTCATCCAGGAGCAAAAGCGATCCACCTATGCATTGTGAGGCGTGGCGGAGAGATCCACCAACAGAGTACCCCACTCCTGAAAGATGAGCTCCACCACCCTCCTGCTGAAGGTCTATTCGTGGGGTTGGAGGACCCTGTTGAGATGGTCCACCAGGATACTGAGTTGTCCAGGCAAGTAAGTCACCCATCATTGTAGGGAGTCCACGAGGGACACAGTAACAGCCACCCAGTCCTTGAGGCACCCCGTGGCCTGCCACCACTGAGTGCTCAGAGTCCACTGAACCTGGTGCATCCGAAAACAGGCTAGCAGGGTCACACGCACTGTGGAGGCCATGTGGCCCAGCATCCACAGCATTCTTCATACCATTATGTGCTGCTTCTGACGAACAGTGGAGACCACCTCCATGAGTTGCTATGGGCGGTAGCGTGGAAGAAAGGTGTGAGCCCGCATGGTCTCTAGAGCGGGCCCTCTAGCTGCTGCGATGGCCAGAGATGAGACTTGGGATAGTTTATGACAAACCACAGTTGCTCAAGCACCTGAATCATCAGGTGGGCCGAGAGCCTCACCCCTTCCAGCATGGAGGTCTTTATAAGCCAGTCGTCTAAGTAGGGGAAGACAAAGACCCCCAGAGTCCGTAGGAAAGCTGCGACAATTGCTAGGCACTTTGTGAAGACCCTAGGGGCAGACATCAGCCCAAAGGGAAGTATTGTACTGAAAATGCTGGCCGCCAAGCACAAAGTGCAGATATTTATTTATTTATACATGTGATTTTATATACTACTCCATTAGTAAAACAAGGCCATTAACATAGAACAATTAATGACAAACAGATAACCTTTTACAAATAAGTGAATCCTCAATCCCATGTAACATTTGCAGAACAAGTAACTATTTACATTGTAGTTATTTACAATATAGGTTATATTGTAGTTATTTACAGTACAGGTTTTTAAGGTACTTAAGTATGTATAATGGTAAATACTTTGTTGATAGTTCGGTAGTCTAGCTAGTAGGGTGGGTCATATGTAGCTAGTAGTCACTTGAGGTGTTCTGGGTGTTTTTCAGGTGACTGATTCTTCAAAATATTCTTGGAATAGCCATGTTTTCAGAAGCTTGCAGAACACTTGATGGTTTTTTGTACATTTTCTTTTCTCTGGGCACGAGTTCCATAGTCCTGGTGCATAAAGAGAGAAGGATCTGCTCGATGTAGAATTACTTTTGGTGAATTCTGCCAGAGTGGCCAGGGAGTTTCTGGTATGGATTCTCCATTCTCTATTTGTTGGGGTGGTCTGTAGGAGTGTTCTTAAGTAGAAGGTTCAGTCTGCAGGATCTTGAAGATGGCATGTAAGTTTTAATATTTTATCCTGCTGTATATTGCAAGCCAGTGAAGTTTTTCCAATATTGAGGTGCTGGGTTCTCTTATTGGGGTTTGGGTGATAGTTTGGGCCGCAGTGTTCTGCACCAACTGAAGGTGCAGTATAGTTTGCTTTGGAAGGCCTGTAAGGATGCCATTACTGAAATCCAAGTGGGCGAATACCATTGTTTGGAGCGTTGTGCGTTAGTTGCTTGTGGATAGGAGAGGTCATAGGTATTGTAAAGTTTTTATTTTGGAGTATATTTCTTATTTTATTTTATTTTTTTTTAGACAGTTTTGTATACCGCCTTATCCTTCAATCAAAGCGGTCACAACACAATTGGGGGATACATTTAACACGCGGGGGATATGAGACACATATACTAATACTTACAGGGAGCATGGGCAATGGAGGGTTAAGTGGCTTGCCCAAGACCACAAGGAGCATCTGCTGTGGGACTAGAAACCCCAGTCCTTCCGGCCCAAGGTTGCTGTCCTCTAATGGGATTTGAACCCCCGACCTTCCGGCCTGAAGTACCCTGCCCCAACCACTAGGCTACTCCGCCCTCTTGCAGTATTGTTTATGTGGCTGGTCATGTTTAGCTGCCTATCATTTGTGATGCTTAAGTAGATGACTTCATTTTTGAACTCTAGGTGTGCATCTTTTACTTTCAGGGTTGTTGGGGGGGGTTGAATGTTTCATCTCTTGATATGTAAAGGACCTCTATTTTTTGTAGTTATGCTCAGGTTATGTTCAGATAGTCATGAGGATACTTTCTGTGAAGAGGATGGATCGGGATGTATGTGTAAGCATCCTTCAGATCCAAGAAGCATAGTCAAACACACTGTAGGAGATATGGGAGCAAGGTACCCAGGGAGACCATGAACCTTTTGCACACCAGAAAACTGTTTAGGTCACAGAGGTCCAGGTTTGGACGGAACCCCCTTCTTATCTTAGGGACGAGGAAGTATTGGGAGTAGAATCCACACCCCACATGAGCAAGGGGCACTGGTTCGATGGCCAGCAGACAACAGTGCAGCGACCTCTGCCTGGAGGAGACCACAGTAGTGCGAGTTTAGAGGATACTTCCCCAGAAAGAACAGTGGCGAAAGTTGAGCAAAATATAGCAGATACCCATCTCACATGATCTGTAGCATCTAGGCATCTGTGGTAATGAGGCCACCACTGCACAGACTGAATGAGTTGACTGCCCACCTGAGAGGGCACCCCACTGGCAAGCGGGTGATTGGCTATGCTCCTGAGGAAGGCATCAGTCCCCCCTGGCTGCAACTGGGGTGTGGGCTGAGCCTTTTGCAGCTTGGCACGCCACTGCTGGCACACAGCCTGCACCTTGGGCTGAGCCACCTGGGAGCTTTGGCAATTACCTGTGCTTGGACCTGTAGAAGGGCTTCTTCCCTTGGTCCTTCTTGGAAGGGTCAGCCGTCTTCTTGCATGAGAGGCAGAAGATAGAGAACAAACAGATGACTCTCTCAGCTGCTCTCTGCTCCATAGGCTTGCCAAAGAGGTTCTCCCCCTTGCACAGCACATCCACTAGCTTGTCCTGGACTCATTACTCCAGGTCGGAGGACTGGAGCCAGGTCAACCAGAACACATGGATGCACACTGTAGCCAACCTGCTCAGAGACTCAAAGGCATAGTGCTGTAGGTGGCTCTCACCATGTACTTAGACACATCCTTCCTGTGGGCCAACAGGACACGGAAGGCCTCCATGCGCTCCGCCAGGATGAAGGAGCTAAACTCATTGAGCTCCCCCCCAATGATGTCCTTTAAGAAAATCCCCATGTAGAGCTGATAAGACAAGATGCAGGCAACCAACATGGAGCCCTGGAAGTACCACCTGCCAAAATCATTGAGAGTTCTCTGTTCCTGGCTAGGGGGCACTGAAGAATGGGTCTTCAAGCTCTTTATGTGACACATGGTGGACCTCCACACCACCAGGGTGTGGTGGGGCAATTGAGGCTCCTCGAACTTGGGGGCCTTTTGTACCTGGTACATCAATTTGAGTCAGCAGCCGATGGTCAGCACAGTCATGGGGTTTTCCCACATGTGGAGCAAGAGCAGCCACAAGATGCAATCCACTGGCACAGTGACAGCCTCCTTCGACACTAAGGGGTACTGGAGGATCGCCAGTTCCACCATCCTCGGCTCACACTCCATATTGAATGAAAAGGGAAATCGCCTTCACCATGTCCCAGATAAAGCTCTGGAAGGACATGTCCTCCTGGCCTCCTCTCAGTGCCGGCATTGCTCCAGTGGAGACGACGGGCGCCGACGGGATCGATGACAGTCCTCCCTTGGGTGCCCACGTGTCAGGGCATCAGAGTCCAAGAGACTAGGAAAGGGAGATCACAGTCAGAAACCAGGTGGATTCCAATCACCAAACTGATATCCCCAGCTCAGAAAGGAAGGCATGAGGCTCCAAAATAGGCTGCCTGGCCAGAGGCGATGCCATCAAAGGCGATGAGGCCACTGGGGCCCATGCAGCCAAGAAATCTGTCATGTGAACCTTGAGGGTCCAAAGGCATTTGGTCAGCACTGCAGTATCCAAGGGCATTGGGGCCGGTACAATGACCTCGGCCACTGACTCAGGTACCCATCCCAGGGACTCCACGATGGTAAGAGCATCGGGGGTTTGCTAGTGGCCCCTTCTGGGCCTTGGGAGTGTATTCCTCCCACCGGGGCACCTTTGCAGGTCGCTCCCATCCACTGCCTTCGACATCAAACTGAGAAGAGCTTTGATGTCCGTGCTTGGCAATGTCTCTGGCTGCCTCCTCTGGCAGCGACAAAGCAGATGACGAGTCCTTCTGAGGCTCCGACTGGGCGTCAAAGGAAAGCCTCCATTCCAGGCTACTGTGCCCCCCCCCCCCAGCTCTGAATGAGCCTGGACAGTGCACAATGCCTGGTGGAGGGCATTGATGCCAAGTCCGATGGCACGAAGACAGACTCATGCTGCTTCTCACAGCCCTTGAGGCCCTTTATGGTCATCTAAGAAAGATTGCGGGAAGGCAGCTCATGGTCAGGGCCGAGGCACTAGATGCACCAATTATGACTAATCATTGATCGAAATGGTGCATGCAAAACAAGTACACTTTTTGAAGCCATTGGCCGTTTGACATAACCGAAAAAACAGCCACTGCAAAATCAAATGGCTCAATACCGGCCAGCAAAAAAAGCCAGGGGAAAAAAGCTTGAAAAATTTCAAGGCAAAGAAAGAAAATGAGAAAAAACTCCAGAAAACCAGCACTGGCAAGGGCTGATGCAGAGACAACAGGCAGAAACACTATCAAAAACAACAAATCGTAAACCATGAAGAGCCTGAAAGAACAACTTTCTCCATCAGCAGTCAGGAACACAGCCATGGAGCTCCATGGAAAAAGCAGACTGAGGATAAGATGGCACCGTGGCAGGTGGGAAGGCAGGTGCATATGTGCAGTGGAGGCTCCCAAAAGCTTCCAGTAGAAGCTAGGGAGCATTCTCGCATGGGGCTCATCGGGGGATGTCACCCATATGTGAAGACTTCTTCCTGCTTGTTCAAAGAGAAATGAGCTATAGTATCAAGGAGGAAGGAGGACAGTTCCTGAAAACCAGAGGGGGAGGAAAGAGGGACTGTAAGGAAGCATAGAAACATAGAAATATGATGACAGAAAAAGACCTCATGGCCTATCTAGTCTGTCCTTCCATAACTACAACAGTCCCCATTTCTCTTTAGAGATCCTCTCTGTTTGTCCCATGCTTTTTTGAATTCAGTTACTGTCCTCATCTCTATCACCTCCACTGGGAGACTATTCCACGGATCCACCACTCTTTCCGTAAAGAAATATTTCTGCATATCACTCCTGAATCTATCCCCCTTCACCCTCATACCATGTCCCATGTCCCCTAGAAGCAGAACTTCCTTTCAAATGAAAGAGGCTCGCCCCCTGAACATTTATGCACAGAGGTATTTAAACATCTCAATCATATTGCCTCTATCCCGCCTTTCCTCTAAGGTGTACATATTAAGATCCCTAAGTCTGTCCTCATATGCTTTATAATTTATTTATTTATTTATTTATTTAACATTTTTATATACCGCACTATTTATTATCAGCGCGGTTTACATAGAACTACAAAACATCAGATAAGATAAGATACATATATCTGTTTTTACATGGAACAGGAAGAAAAACTTGGAAAACAGGGGTAATTGTAACAAAGGATAATAGAACTTGAACTATATACATATGATAGTAATATTACATGAAAAAGTATCATGTTAGATAGGGATGGGATTGGAGCTGTTTAGATGAACTTGTGTTATTGTGTTCTCTGGAAAGTATATGATGAAAAGGTGATGCTTCAAGGCCTTTTTGAACTGGGGGATATCAGAGATGGCCCTAATGTGTGGTGGGAGGGTATTCCACAGTTTTGGAGCACATAAGCTGAATGATCGGTTCACAGTTGCAGAGATGTATTTTAAGGATTCTTTTGGAACTTTAAGCATGTTTAGTTCCGAGATTCTTCTAAGCCTGTTGGAGGGGATAGGTTGGATCAACTCTGATAGAGAGGAGGGAGCAGGTCCTTTGTGAGCTTTGAAGACTAGTAGCAGGGTCTTGAAGGTGATTCTCGCTTGGATAGGGAGCCAGTGTAATTGTTTCAGGAGAGGTGTTACATGTTCACTTTTTGGTGCCCCGAAGAGCACTCTTGCAGCACTGTTTAATGCGAGTTGAAGCGGGTTGAGGGTTGATTGGGGGAGCCCCTGTAGTATACAATTTGCGAAGTCAAAATGTGGGATAATTAAAGCCTGGTAGACAGTACGGAAATCATCTGGATCAATTAGTTGGCGAAGGTTTCTAAGGGAGCGAATCTTGAAATAAATTGCCTTTACAGTGTTGGCTATGTGGGTCTTCATGTCTAGATTCTGATCCAGGGTAACACCAAGATAACGGATGTGGGGTTTTACTTGCAACTTAGCATCTTGGACTTCAAGGAATGAAGGTGGTGTGAACTTGGGGTTTCTTGAAATGAAAAGTACCTCTGTTTTCTTGTTCTGGATTCTGAGATTTTGAGTCAGTAGCCAGTCTGAGATGGCGTTTAAAAACAGTTGGTTATGGTGGTGAGATTCATCTTATCAATGCAAAATGGCATATATAATAGGACATCATCAGCATAGATCATATAATTGACTTTGAAGGACCTGATAATGTTGCATAGGGGTTGCATGTAGATGTTGAATAATAATGATGACAAAGAGGAACCTTGTGGGACTCCTTGACCTTGGTGAAATGGCTCTGATGTTTCACCATTTGAGCGAACTTGCTGCCATCTTTCTGAGAGGTAAGAGTTGCACCATTCAAGAGCATTTCCACAGAGGCCCTTCTCTCTTAGGCGGACAATAAGAATGTCGTGACAGACCGAGTCAAAAGCAGCCGCAATATCTAAAAAGATGAGAACAAAGCCTTGTTTGATGTTGTCGATGCCAGAGTTTAAGCTGTTGAGAAGTGAGGTGAGGAGCGTGAAGACTACTAACCATTTAGCCACCCTCTGCACCGACTCCATCCTGTTCACATCCTTTTGAAGGTGCAGTCTCCAGAATTGCACACTATACTCCAAATGAGGTCGCACCAAAGACTTATACAGAGGCACTATCACCTCCTTTTTTCTGCTAGCCATTCCTCTCCGTATGCACCCAAGCATCCTTCTAGCTTTTGCCGCCGCCTTTTCTACCTGTTCAATTACTTTAAGATCAGACACAACCATGTCTAGGTCCCGCTCTTCTTTAGTGGACAAAAGTACTTCACCCCCTATACTATATTGCTCCCTTGGATTGCTGCAGCCCAAATGCATGACCTTATATTTTTTAACATTAAATCCCAGCTGCCAAATTCTAGACCATTCTTCAAGCTTAGCTAGATCCCTCCTCATGTAATCTACACCTTCCTGGGTGTCTACTCTATTGCAGATTTTGGTATCATCCGCAAAAAGGCAAACCTTACCCAACAGCCCTTCTGCTATATCACTAACAAAGATGTTAAAAAGAATTGGACCAAGGACAGATCCCTGGGGCACACCACTGGTAACATCCTTCTCCTCAAAGTGAGCTCCATTTACCTGTACTCTTTGTCGCCTCCCACCCAACCAATTTCTAACCCAAGCGGTAACTTTAGGATCCATCCCTAGGGTGCTCAGTTTGTTTATAAGTCGCCAGTGAGGAACAGTGTCAAAGGCTTTACTGAAATATAAATACACATCTAGGGCTCTCCCTCGGTCCAACTCCCTGGTCACCCAGTCAAAGAAATCAATCAGATTTGTCTGACAAGACCTGCCTCTGGTGAATCCATGCTGCCTCGGATCCTGTAATCCGCTGGACTCCAGAAACCTCACTATTTTCTCTTTCAGCAGCGTTTCCAATAATTTACTCACCACTGAAGTTAAACTAACCAGCCTGTAGTTTTCAACCACATCCTTACTTCCACTTTTGTGTAAAGGCACGCATGAGTCTCTCTTCAGTCCTTTGACACCACGCCCGACTCCAACGAGGCATTGAAAAGGTCAGTCAGTGGAGCTGCTAGAACGTCCCCAAGTTCCCTCAGTATTCTAGGGTGTATCCTATCCAGTCCCATCGCTTTCTCTACTTTAAGTTGAGCTAGTTTCTCATGAACACAGTCTTCTGATAATTGTTCAAGATGTCCCTCACTTCTGTTCCTGTTTGTGGGTGTTTTCTGAGGTCCTGCTCCTGGTTCTTCATCTGTGAACACAGAATAGAAATATTTGTTAAGCAATTCCGCTTTATCCTCATCAGCTTCTACATATTCCTCCCCTTCACCCTTGAGTCTGACAATACCACTTTTGCCTTTCCTCTTCTCACTAACATATCTGAAAAATGTCTTATCCCCCCATTTTATTGCATTGGCTATTTCCTCCTCTTTTTGAATCTTTGCTTTCCTGACTACTTTGCTAGCTTCTCTAAGTTTTTCCAAATATAGATGCCTGTCTTCCTCTCTCTGTGATCTCTTCTATTTCATGAAGGCCTCCCTCTTTTTTTCACTTTTTCAGCTACTTCTTTCGAAAGCCATAGCAGTCTCCTTTTCCTTTTACCTTTATTTACCATTTTAACAAAAAGGTTGGTTGCCCTTAAAATATCCCCTTTCAGTTTTGCCCACTGTTTTTCTACATCCCCCAGCTGTTCCCATCCCGCTAACGACTCCCTGAGGTATTGGCCCATCTTGGCAAAGTTAAGTCTTCCTAAAGTCTAAGACCCTCACTTTTGAATGGATTCTAACAGCCCTAGTCCTAATACTGAACTACACCATCTGGTGATCACTGGATGCAAAATGATCTCCCACTATAACATCAGAAACACTTTCACCATTGGTAAGCAACAAGTCTAGTATGCCCCTTCACTTGTGGGGTCTGTTACCAATTGCTTGAATAGTTCTCCCTGTAGAGAATTCAGGATCTCTCTACTTCTAGATGATACTGCAGCAGAAATATGCCAATCAACATCTGGCATATTGAAATCCCCTATCAGTAGCACTTCCCCTTTCCTAGCAATGCTGCATATGTCTTCAATTAACTCTCGGTCCACCTCTTCCTCTTGTGAGGGAGGGAAAGAGGAGAAGCATGCAATTGCAGAAGAACTGGCTCAGAAGTCACAGCTGGCGTGTTCAAACCCTGAAAAGACAGAGCAGAGCAGTGAAAGAAGGCAAGATCTCCCCCTCACTAACCCAATCTAGGAAGAGAGAAATGTATAATCAGGACGATAAGCCTCACAAAGTAAGACAACCTCCCCATGTTTCAGTTAAGTAAATAAATACACTGTATTAGCAGGTAAATTTCTAATCAAACAGCTCTTCCCCCTGATAGATCTAGAATTCCAAAGTATGCCCAACAAGGGCGAAGGGTTTAGAACAGGGGTCTCAAACACGCGGCCCGCGAGACAACTTTGTGCGGCCCGCGACGGAGGAAAACAAAAAAACCCCCAAAACCCTGGCTTCTGCTGCTGCCGTTGCAGCGGCAGAATCAATTGTCAAATTCAAAAAAAAAAACTGACTTCTGCTGCTCAAGCAGCTGTCCTGCGGCCCCTTCCCCTCTGCCCGGAGATCCGACTCTGCTCTATCAGCGGCGTGCTTTTCAAGCCGCGAAGAGAGTATTCCCCTCTCGCGCGGCTTGAAAAGTGAATAGGCTTAAACCGCGCGAGAGGGGAATACTCTCGTCGCGGCTTGAAAAGCACGCCGCTGATAGAGCAGAGTCGGATCTCCAGGCAGAGTGGAAGGGGCCGCAGGACAGCTGATTTTGCTGCTTGAGCAGCAGAAGTCAGTTTATTTTTAATTTGACAATTGATTCTGCCGCTGCCACGGCGGCAACGGCAGCAGCAGAAGCCAGGGTTTTGGGGTTTTTTTTGTTTCCCTCCTTCGCTGGCCGGTAATGAGCTATGGAGGGGCTGACTGAAATGGGGTAATGGGGGTTAGGACTGGAAGTGGGCTATTGGCAGGGGGGGGGTTATGACTGTAAATGGGCTGGTGGGGTTAAAACTGGTACTGGGCAAAGGTGGGGGCAAGGACTGGAAATGGGCAGAAGCCGGTAAGCCCTGGAAGTGGGCTATTGGCAAGGGGGGTGTTATGACTGGAAATCGGCTGTGGGGGTTAAGACTCGTAATGTGCTATGGTGGGGGCTAGGACTGGAAATGGGCAGATGGGGGTTAGGACTGGAAGTGGGCTATTGGCAGGGGGGGGGGTTATGACTGCAAATGGGGTGATGGGGTTAGGACTGGAGGTGGGCAGATGGGGGTTAGGACTGGAAGTGGGCTATTGGCAAGGGGGAGTTCTGACTGGTAATGGGCTAGGGTGGGTTATAACTGGTAATGGGCTATGGTGGGGGCTAGGACTGGAAATGGGCAGATGGGGGTTAGGACTGGAAGTGGGCTATTGGCAGGGGGGAGTTATGACTGGTAATGGGCTATGGTGGGGGCTAGGACTGGAAATGGGCAGATGGGGGTTAGGACTGGAGGTGGGCTGATTGGGGGGTTAGGACTGGTAATGGCCTATGAGGGGAGGTAAGACTGAAAATGGGGTGATGGGGGGGTAAGACTGGAAGTGCGCTATGGGGAGGTTAGGACTGGTAATGGGCTATGGGGGGTCTAGGACTGGTAATGGGCTGGGGGGTTGCTAGGACTGGAAATGGGCTGAGTGGAAGGGGGCTTGAACTGCAAATGGCTGATGGGGAGGGGGGCTTGGAATGGAAATGGTCTGTGAGGGGAGGGAGCTAGGATTGGAAATGGGCTGATGGGGGGCTAGGATTGGAAATGGGCTGATGGTGAGGCTAGGATAGGACTGGAAATGGACTGATGCAGGGACTAGAAAGGAGCAGATGCTGGGTGGCGCTGGAACTAGAAGGGAGCTGATGTTGGGGGAGGATTAGAATGGGATGGAGCTGGGAAAGTGAAATGGAGAGGGGAAAAATATTTTGTCTGGCAGAGAAGACAAATCTACAATTGGCCAGGTATTGGGAGAGTAAGTGGGGATTGAGGATGGAGGGGTAAAATTTGAGTGGATGAAATAGGAATGAGGAAAGAGCAAAAGGAGAAAGATTAGTATGTTAAAGCAGATGTAGAGAGAGAGAATGGAAAAAACTAGAAGAGAGAAGAAAGGACAAATGGACAGCAGACGATGGAGATAGCAGAAGACACGAAGAAACCAGAAGTGGCTGGAGCAATTGCAACTGAAAAAAAATTCCAAAAAGGTAGTAAAATATCTCTTTATTTGAATTTATTAACTGGAATATGTCAGCTCTGGGAAATGTGCATCATTAATGTCTGTGCTTTAGTACAAGAAATTAATTTATAGTTTTATTTCTACAGTGCTGAGGTATTCTGTGTAATTCCTATTTGACATTGCTACTTGTTCTCTTTTCCCAGTAGGTCATGTATTGTTCTCTGAAATGTATTGATTTAATATTTGCAGTGTTGCCTTTTGATAGGTAGGGTCTGGTGCTTTGTGAGTCCTGGTAGTGCTGTTATGATACGGGGGGTTTGCTATGGGTTCCAAATGGGCAGTGTTAGTAGTAGTTCCTAATGTGCCTGGCGGTTGGCACTGGATTATAGTAATATAGAAATTTTCTAGTCTTTCTTTATCCATGCACTCATTATGCAACATTATGCAAATATTTATGCAAATGAGGCCCTGTGTCTTATGCGGCCCCCGGGTTACTTTACAAGTCCTCATTCGGCCCTCAAAGCAATTTGAGTTTGAGACCCCTGGTTTAGAAGAACCATTGCAGTGCTCACACTACTCAAAAGAGCATTTACAAGGTAGCTTGCCTAAGGGCGAGCCAGAAAGGCACCGCATAAGCTGGACAGCAAAAGTTAACATGGACAGCTGGCATGACTGTGCAACAATGAAGGCCAATAATGAGAGCAAAAATGGTAAAAGTAAAGGAAAGAAATAGGACTATGTAAGGCTACAAACTAGAATTACAGAGCCACCATGGCACAGTGCTGCTATTACAGTAGAACTTAAATGCTGCTGCATCTTTTGAGACCAAACCTGTAGGCATGTTCTAGACAGGGCTTCAGCAGCATGGAGCAGCAACAGAGACAGAGAAAAATTCCAAAGATAGCAAACGTAACTGTAGGCAAAGAGAGAGCTCAATTAATAAAATACAGAGAAGCATAAACACCACAGCAGCAGAGAACCAGATTCCAAAAATTGTTGAAGGTATTCAAGCAGCTTTTGTATGGGACATAAGGATCTATGTCTACCCCCCTCACACGAGACTGCAAACCATGATTTAAAGGCAGAGGTTCTTGTAGTAGAATCTCTCCTGGAAGTCAAGAGCACATCAGCTATTCTAACCGACAGGCTCAATGAGTTGAACTTTAGCCTGTCAACATCCAAACTGAGAAGACTATGGTCTTGATAATGGAATGTAAATGTCTCCCATGATTCTGCAAAATCAAGGTTGGAGAGTTGCCCAGATGCTTCCTGACTGGAAAGGTCTTAGAGAAGAGGAAACCAAGCCCATCTGCGCCAAGAGAGTACAAGGAGAATCATGGTGCTTTTGTTGTCTTGGAAGTTAAGGAAGAGTTTTTGCTATGAGAGGACTAAGCGGATACACATACAGAAGGCCCTCCTCACAAAGGAGGAGCATCAGAGATTAGTTTGCCATGTGACCCTATTGTGAAGCAGAACTGAAGGACTTCTTTGTTCTAGGAAGTGACAAAGATCTACAGAGGGGATGCCCCACTCCCAAACGTTTCTTAGCACTACCTCCCTGTCCAGAGTCCCCCTCATTCTGTTGTCCAGGCTCCAAGCAGGCTGGAGAGTTTCTTGATGCCTGCATGCCACCAGTTTCTGGTATAGCTCCAGAGTCCATGACAACAGATGCTGATAGGCCAGTCTTGTGTGTGCTAAAAAGGTTTACTGCATTTGACCTCATGACATTGCAAGTTTACTTTTGTCATCTGTAAACACAAATGACAGAGGGATTATGATCAGGGCCCAAGCATTGCAGGCACCATTCCTGAGCGTCTGTGACAAAGTTCTGTTGTACCTGGTGCAGCTCTTAAACCCACTGGCAGGTTTTTGGGACAGGAAAGATAGTCAAAGTGAAATAAACAGCTCAATCATGAAAAATAAAGTAAAAATAAAGCAAAGTAACCCAACGGAATGCATCAGAGACCTAAATGCAGCACCTAAGAAAAAAACAAAACACAAAAATGCTTGAAAAACTTAATTAAAGCAATTAAAATAATGAAGAAACAGCACAGTATCACTTGTGAAAGAACAGCAAAATGGAGGAAAAAAAACTGTGAAAGAAGGGAAGAGAAAACCTGTAAATTGACATTTACATAGGAATATGTCTGAATGGCTCCACAGAGAACACATGACTGAGGCACTCAAAAGCCTGGCAGCAGCAGATGCAAATTGGAAGGAATGTGCTATGGCCTTCTTACAAGCTTCTAGAAAAAGCCGAGGAAGTTCCCGCATGGAGCTCCATCAGACTTCATACATACATGAGGAATCATGCTGTCCACAGAGAAACACAAATTAACTTTTTAAAGTTAATTTTCTTGCATTTCTTTAAAAAAGCGTAGTTACTAATCCATAACAGGTGTTCTCCGGGGACAGCAGGCATCAGTCCTCACACATGGGTGATGTTGGCGTAGACTGAGCCTGCGCGTATCCAATCCCCAGCTTTCATAGAAAGCCTTTGGGACCTACACCGCACATGCGTGGTCACCTTCCCACCCAACAGTGCCATCTTACCTCAATATGACATAACTCAAAAGCAGAAAAAGAAAAAAAAAAACAACTCGGGGAGGAAGGAGGGTTGTGAGAACTGATTCCTGATGTCCACGGAGAACATCTGTTACAGGTGAGCAACTACACCTTCTCCGGGAACAAGCTGGACATCAATCCTCACATATGAGACTCCCAAGCTACAGGCTACCGAAAAAGCCGTAAAAGCCATGGGCAAGCCAAAAAGTGGACCGTAAAGGGCAGCAGAGGGTGCTGATTGGCTGGAAGTCTGACACTGCAGCAGCAGCAGCATCGAAGATGCAATCCCCACTCCGGTAGCCTGGACATCACGGTCGGAAGGAAGAGTTGCATTATTCCCTAAAGAGGTGACGCAGTACAGCCTGGCTGAAGACGCTATCCCTCCAGGAGGTCTCTTCCAAACAGTAGCGTGCAGCGAAGGCATGCACAGAGGACCAGGTGGCAGCCCAGCAGATGTCCAGCAAAGGCACCTAGCGCAGGCTTGCAATCGAGGTCACCATGGCACGCACATTGTAAGCCGTCACATGATGCTCCAGAAAGAGCCCTGCCTGTTGATAGGCAAAAGAAATGCAGTCGGCCACCCACCGTGAGAGGGTGCACTTGGAGACTGCAACCCTCAGATGACTAGGGTCAAGAAACAAAGATTTGTGTTGAGCAGCGATGAGGGTGTGTCCTCTGGATGTAGAACAATGCACACTTGCAGTCCAGCATGTGCAAGGAGGCATCCACTCTAGAAGAATGAGGCCTAGGAAGGAAGGTGGGCAATATGACCTCTTGATTCAAATGGAAGGCGGAGACAATGGAGTGGAGGAGTGGCCTAGTGGTTGGGGCAAGGTACTTCAGGCCGGAAGGTCGGGGGTTCAAATCCCACTAGAGGACAGCAACCTTGGGCCGGAAGGACTGGGGTTTCTAGTCCCACAGGTGCTCCTTGTGGTCTTGGGCAAGCCACTTAGCCCTCCATAGCCCATGTTCCCTGTAAAATAGTTATCTCCAAGTTATAATGCCCTGTTCAATGTAATTTCAGTTTGTTCAATGTAAACCGCACTGATGAAGAATAGCACGGTATATAAGAGAATGTAAATAAATAAATAAAAATAAATAACCTTTGGCAAGAACTTCGGGCGAGTCCTAAGGACGACCCTGTTTTTGTGGAACCTGGTGTAGGGTGCATCTACCACCAGTGCCTGTAGCTTGCTCACACACCTGGCCAAGGGGAGCGCTACCAGGAAAACAACCTTTCAAGAAAGGTACTTGAGATGGCAGGAAGCCAAAGGTTCAAAGGGTGGAGCCATGAGCTTCCCCAATACCACATTGAAGTCCCATGCAACAGGTGGTGGACAGATCAGGGGCCAGGAGGCGGCCTCACATGAACCGGCCCACCAAGGGGTGCACTGACACAGTCTGCATGGTGGTGAGCTGAGATAACAGAGGTGCACTCTGTGTTGGACTTGAGGCCAGCCCCCAATAGGTGAAGAAGGTACTATAAAGTGTCCGGCATTGCACAGGAGGTGTTGAGACCTTCATCCGCACACCAGTGCGAGAACCTGCGCCATTTAAAAGCATACTCCAGATGCGTGGAGTCCTTACGCAAGGCAAGGAGAATGTCCTCCACTGGCCTGGAAAGGCAGTGATGTGCTATAGCTAGCCACTCAGCATCCAGGCCATCAGGGCCAGGGACTGGAGGTTGGGGTAGAGGAGCATCCTGTCCTCCTGAGACAGCAGGTCTGGGGCATTCCCCAGCAGCAATAGGTCCCTCTGGGATAGCTGCAGAAGCGGGGGGAACCAGGACTGCCTGAGCCACCTAGGTGCAATGAAGATGACTGAGGCCGCCTCTGCTTGCATCTTGAGGAGGGCCCTGTCACTAGAGGCCTGGGCAAGAACGCATACAGGAAAGTCCCTTGACCAGGGGAGGAGAAGGTGTCCTTTCACCTTCTAACCCCTGGCTGACCTCCGAGAGAAGAACCACGGCAGCTAAGCGTTCTCTGGACTGACAAAGAGATCAACCTCTGGGATCCCCCAGTGCTGAAAATCCACTGCCAGCACAGTCTGGTTCAGTCTCCACTCATGGGACTGGAAGACATGGCTCAGGTGTTGTCCTGGCCCAGCAAATACACTGCTCTGAGAGAGATGTTCTTCCCTGTCGCAAAGTTACAGAGGCGCACTGCCTCCCAGCAGAGGTGGTACAAACCCATGCCTCCCTGCTTGTTGATGTAATACATCATCACCTGGTTGTCCATCTGGACCTGAACCACCTGCCCTTCCAGATGATCCTGGAAGACCCACAGGGCATGTTAGACTGCTCAGAGTTCTAGCAGATTGATTTACGAAGCACTCTCCTCTGGTGATCATGGTCCCTGTGACTGCAAGGGACCGCGCAATGGGTCCCCCAGCCCAACTTGGATGAGTCCATTGTGAGGATGTGGCACACTGGGGGAGCCTGGAAAGGCAGGCTGGCTCTTAGGTTGAGGGGTCCTACTACCAGGCAAGGGATGTCACCAGGGCAGGCGTGACCAGGATGCAATTTTCTAGAAAGCCGAAAGCTTGTGTCCACTGGGCGCTTAGCATCCACTGCGCCTGCCTCATGCATAGGCAGGCAAATGGGGTGACATGGACTATGGATGCCATATGCCCCAAGAGACGAAGCATCTGTCTGGCCATCACAGCTGAGCTGCCTTGTACAGCTTGAGTCATGGCGGATAAGCACTGCACCCGATCGAGAGGCAGGAAGGCCCTTGCTTGACTGGAATCCAGGAGGATGCCGATGAACTCCAACAATTGGGTGGGCCTTAGGTGAAACTTCAGGAAGTTCACCATGAAACCCAGGTGCTGGAGCAGTCCTATGGTGCGCAGGATTGAGTTGCATACCTGCCCAGCATGCTGGATCATATAAGTCAGTCGTCCAAGAAGGGGAAGACAAACACCCCCTGGAATCTGAGGCCAGCGGCCACGACTGCCAGGCATTTGCTGAATACCCTGGGAGCCAAGCCGAGGCAAGGCCAAAGGGGAATACCCTGTAATGATAATGCTGTCCACTGACGACTAATCGGAGGTACTGACAGTGCCTTGGATGTATCAGGATATAAGTATAGGCATCTTTGAGATATCCAAGGAGCATAGACAATCTCTCTATAGGAAGTAAGGCAGCAAGGTTCCAAGGGATACCATTTTGAACTTTTCCTTGACCAGGAAGCAGTTGAAGTCCTGAAGATCCAGGATGGACCAGAAGCCCCTGTTTTTTTGGGGGACAAAAAAGTAGCAGGAGTAAAATCCCCTGCCTAGGAGAGGTTGGGGAACGTGATCTACCGCTTGATCCTAAAGCAAAACCTTGAGCTCCTTTTGCAGAAGCTCCCTGTGCAAGGAGTCCATGGGTAATTCCCCAGAGAAGAAGGGAGGGGGCAGCTGGGCAAAGTGGAAGAAATAACCTTCCCTGACCACCAGCAACACCTAGGCATCTGTGGTGATGCTTGGCCACAGGTGTGCAAAGTGGACCAGCCTTCCTCCCATGAATCTCAGGCCTTGTACCTCCTGTGGGATAGAGGTTATGCCCAAAGAGTCAAAAGCTTCCCCCCCAGGCTGTGGCTGGGGCGCTGTTTGGGGTTTGGGAGCCTTTGGCTTATGGGTGCCATGCCCCTGACCTTTGGCCTGCTGCCCCTGTGGGAGAGAGTGATAGGCCTGAAACTTGGGGTAGTTCCCATCAGCCTTCTTGGTCTTTGGGTGGAAGGGCTTTCTCCCCGAAGTCTTCCTATGGGAAAGTTCAGACATTTTCTTGGACAGCCTGGTTCTGGTCATGAATTCTTTCTCCAGTTCGTCTGCCTTCTCCATCATGGGCTTGCCAAAGAGATTCTTGTCCTGGCAAGGGATTTCAGCTAACTTATCCTGAACCCACTGCTCCAAGTCAGAGGACTATAGTAGGCAAGGCATCAGGCACTAATGCCCACCGCATCTATCTGAGCGACCGACTCAAAGCTGTCGAAGGCTGCCCAAGTTTTGAACTTGGAGCACTCCTTGACTGATGACACCAGGGTCCTGAATCACTCAAGAGGTTCACCTGCTAACACAGCCGAGAACCTGGTGTGCTCCCTCGCCAGGTCTCTGAGATACATGCCCATGTACTGTTGGGCATGCCTGGATCCAGACTGTGAGCATGGAACCCTGAAAACATTTCCTGCCAAAAGCATCCATGGTGCGTGATTCCCTACTGGGTGACACAAGGAGTGCGTCTTCTCGCTCTTAATGCGACACATAAAAGACTCCACAATCATGGAGTTATTTATGTGGCAGTTCTGTTTTCTGGAAGGCAGGGCTCCAGCCGACCTGATATTGTGAACCGAGTCGACGGTTCACAAATGGCACCATCACCGCTGTCTCCCACATCCTGAACAGAAGCCATTCAAGGATGGGGGGCATGGGCGCCATAAGAGCCTCTCGAGAAGGAGCCTCATTACTGGAGGATATTGAGATCCTCAGTACGCAGCTCATCCTCAGACACTGCCACGAAGATGAGTGCCTGGGACATCTCCCAAACAAACTCCAGGAAAGCCAGGTCCTCTGGATGTGACCGCCGCCAATTGTGTGGCGGAGAGAGGTTGGAGAGGATGTCCCGAAGGAGGATGGTGTCGGAAGACTCCTCATCCATCACCCAGGCCGACTCGGAGTTGGAAGAATCAGCTAGCACTATGCAGTCATCAGATTGAATCTGCATCAATGATCCTCAGTGTTGAGGTTCCGAAGGTGCTGTGCCCAACGCCATGCCGGTCCTCGACTCAGCCACCAACGGCATCGACACAGAGTGGGCCAGCAAGGATGGGAGGGGCATCCTCTGGGGAAGTCCTGAATGAGGACAGTTCCAACATAGGTGCCGATGACCCTGAGTGACCGTGAGTTAAACCCCACTGAGCCTCAAACGCAGAGAAGCTGTGCTCCAGGGCTAACAACCTGGCCTCGATGCCCGATGGTTCCGCCAAGGCAGCCAAGGCTGGTGTCAGCTCCCTGGTAGGAGAGTTCCAGATGGTGATGGCGTCAGGGGAACCAACTCGATCCCCCAACTCCACTGATGACACCTCCCCTCCAGGGTTGCTTGGATGGGCATTCCTGGCTCCCATCACCGGCGTCGAGTCAAGGGCTCTACGCTCATGACTGAGGTCTTACCCCCCGGGCCAGGGTCGGACCTCGACTTCAGCTTTGGTGGAGCTTTTGACGCCCAGGCAAAGTCCTCCAGGAATGATTCCGACGCATGCCGGTCTCATGGTTCTGATCGAGTCTGGGAACGTGATGCCAAGTCACCCAACGCTGGTGTCAAAAAGGCAGGGATTCCGCCCCTGATGCCAATCCTGAGGCAGATTTGCTGAACAGCTCCCCCTGCCAGTTTCGTAGTCCTCACGGGTCTTAGCCGACATCAAAAGGCAAAGAGGGCAGGAAGACACGTTGTGATCTACCCTGAGGCATTTTATGCAGGTGCTGTGGTGTTCCGTGTGGGACATAGTGTGGTTGCACTTGTCACACTGCTTAAATTTGCTAGTCAGACATAGTGAGAAAAACGAGCCCCACAAGGTTAAAAGCCAATATCTCGAACAGCTAGGCCGTGAGCAAAAAACCCACGGGCCAAAAAATAAAAGAAAAGTATCCAAGCAAAAAGCATGACGCAGAGGCATTGGACTTGGGCAGCGGAAGGTGATTGATACCTAAGAAAAAAAACGTTATTGAGAAACTGTGAAAAAAAAATCTACTTTAATAGGGGTGCATACACAGAACGTCTGAGGGCTCCACGGAAAAGAAGACTGAGGTAAGATTGCACCTTTGAGCAGGAAGGTGGCCATGCATGTGCAGTGTAGTCCCAAAGGCTTTTTTGAAAAGTTGGTGATTGGATCCACGTAGGCTCCATCAACGCCGTCACCCATATGCGAGGACTGACTTCCCTGTTTGTTCCCAGAGAATATCCCTATTAATATGTATGGCTACACAGATGACAGCTTAAACAAAATATAATTTGCACTTTTATCATTATAAAAATTAACAAAATAAAATCTAAGGAACACAGATAATTAGGATATGCCCTTTGCTCACTCAGAATATGACTATATATGAACATGAAATGCTCACCAGGAGCACTGCCACGTGGAACAGTATTTCTAATGGATAGATTTTCTGTACAAAAGCACAGCCTAGAGAAGTCCATATTCAAATAAATTGTCCAGCTAAACTAAATTAGCTTGATAAACATGGATAACTTAAATCCCTGGGTATTGTTAGGACAGGCGTGATCATTGGTCACTCCTGTGTTGGTGATTTCGCCCTCAAAAATAGTATCCTATGTTCCTAGTGGTCATCATGTGGTAGTACAGTTAGGGGTCAGCTGCCAAGTAAAGAACCATCAACACATGTAGGTAGGAAAGGGGGTCCTCCCCCTGTTAATTTTTAATCATCATGGATCTGCTCTGGTTCTTTTTTAAGGAAGGTATCAGGAGTAGGAGCGCTATTCTTCCAGTATTCACCAGCCCCTTTTAAAACACAGCAGCACTAAGTTTGGGGCCTATCATCTGCATTGCTGTGGCCAGAAACACATGATGTCCCGAGCTGCAGCAATGCAAAAAAAAATAATTTACCATGGGATTTGCTAACCAGCTGTATCTCAGTAAATATTCCTGCAAACATTTTTTCATTTTGCTTTTTAACTATAGATTATTAAACGAGGGCCATAAACAAGTTTGTTGCTGTGCGGATAGAATTTGTTGGTTTTCAGCATAGCAGTTTAAAATGTACCTCTACACCTCAGTTTTGTTAATCACACTAATCATAATGCCTAATAAAGTAGTACTATGTTTTAACTGTAATAAACATTTTAGAATGCTTCTAAACCTGTATAGCAGTGAACTGATGAAGCAGCTTACAGCATACAAAAAACAAGAGTATAGAAAATCTCTAAACTCAGAACATGAAGACTATGTCCAGTTTCAAAGAAATCACTGACCAAATTATTCTGAAACGTAAGCCAAGTATGTTCGATATTTACAGCTTACTGCATTACAAAATAATTTGCTAATTTCCTAACAGTTGAGACTAAAAATATAGAAAAAAATAGCAGCATTTATTTGATGTCATTCTATTACAGCTTTCTAGCACATAAAACATACAGCTGCTTCAATGTATTACTGTATTGGGTTACTTTTATTATGATATCAACTACTCCGGGTCCTTTTTGAAGTAGACACACATAAATGTGAAAAATCATGCAATGAAATCTGTGGAATTTTAGCTCCCCCAAAAGGCCTAGCTATGTAAAAGCACTCTGTAGTACAGAAACTTTTATTCAGTTTCTCATGATCCAAAAACTCAGTATCTGGAGAAGTCCAATGGTCCAGTTCTTCCATAAGTCTGCTGCTCCAGACATCACTCCTGCTCTGCTCACATTCTTAGATCAGCAATTTAAATCAAGCAAGTCACCATTCAAACCATTGATCTATGGACCATGCAGGAAGGAAGGGATCTGCTGCTAGAGAAGCGTATTATACAAGGGTTGGGTCAGATTGGTAGCTGCAAGTGGGGAAGAAGAAAGGGGAACCAGTAAAGGGGAAGCTGTCATCCAAAACAGCTTTGGTCCATACTGTTTTTTTTTAACAATATGTTACAGCATTCTAGAGGGAGTTTGTTTTTAAGTTCCATCGAGTCAATGCTGACTCCTGGCTACACAGCAGCCCCTGGGTTTTCTTGGGAACGTATGACAGAAGTAGATTACCAGGCCTTTTCTTCTGAGACAATGGAGGGTAAAGTGATTTGCCCAAGGTCACAAAGAGTACCAGTGGGAATCTAACCCGGTTCTCTTTTTGTGTGCTAGGCTGTTTGCTCTAACCACTAAGCTACTCCTCCACTCATACTAGAGTTATTAGCTGTATATGTAAAATAAAACAAATCTAGACACAACAAAATCCTAACATGGAAAGATGCACTAGTCACATGAAATAGCTTCTGAAAAAAAGTCATATAGGAAGATATGCAAAATTATGCACCTTTGAAGGAAAAACATTTTTAAATGCTGTAAACTAAATATATACAATTCTTTTGGCTTCATGTGAAGATGCTAACACAGTTAGATACTCTTGCTACATAGTTATCTGTGATGCTACTCAGAAAAAACAAGGATTGAGCTCTCTACTAGCCTTTGGTTGTTCAAGCATTTTAAAATATTTAAGGAGATAGGCATTCTTGACGCCTTCAGAAGCTAAGTTCATCCAACAGAAAGATAACACTCCCTTCCTCAGAACAAAAAGAGCAGATTATGGCTAAAAAAAAAAAAATACTGCCTGAACATACAGGTTACTCACAGATTGCATTACAATTAAGGTGTGAATGGGGGAGGGGGGGGGATCACGTGATGAGAGCAGTCTGAGCGTTACACCTGTAGACTGAGCTTCACTCCTATCCCTCTAAAAACTAGCTTTATACCCGCTTTCAACCATCTGCCAGAGTCTGACACCCCTCGGGACCTCCCCTACTCCTGCGAAGCTGCCCTCTGAGATTGCAGCCAACTGCCGAAAAGGGAATTTCATTTCATTTCATTTATTTAAGATTTGATATACTGCTTAATGTGGTTTACAATAGATTACAATGAAAACCGAATCAGCAAAATGAAAAGAACACCAGTATGTATAGGACAGATGGGAAAATGAGACGTGACAAGGCGGGGCTGCAGGAGGTTCATGAGAGAGGAGGACGGGTGCGGGTAGGAAACATAAGGAAGTCAATTGAGGGAGTCCAGTGGGAGGTCAAAAACCGTGCAGAAAAAGTGGGTTTTAAGTTCGGCTTTGAACGCTTGGTTGGCGGTTTACTGTTACACTTAGTTCAGGACTGAGAAACCACAGTTACGCACCGCTGAGAGTGAATTGCGGCGCCATTGAGGCAGACAAGCATCATGAGGAGTGCGCTGCCCTTGGTGGGAGACTGAGATGACTACTGTGCTCTGGGAAGTTTGATTAGAGCACCGATTCTCTTTTGAAAGCTTGCTACCCCCCCCCCACCCCCCCATCGACTGCAGGTTGCACGGAGACTGTGGGTGCACACCCATATGTGAATATTCTTTGTGGCAACTAGGGAAATCACAACGGGACATTGTGGACTACAGAACGCAGACTTGAAAACTAATACCATGGCACGGACCTCCAGGAACATGGGGAAGTAGCTTGTCTTCCATGCAATGGCTAACCTGCTGGAGTCCCCACTTGAAGTGTGCGGTTGAGCAGGAGTGCAGTGTGCGTGCGTGCTTAGTATGGATTTGAATGGGGAGGGAGGGGTTGGAAGGGATGGAGGAGGAGCGAGGTAAAGAGGGGGAGGTAAGACTTATTCCATGGGATTGTTGGGGAGAACTCAAGGTGTGGATCAAAGGGGGGGGGAGGTAGGGGGGGTGGAAAGAACACGAGCCGTCAAGCTATTAGCAGCTACAGCGAGCTGAAGGGAAAGGGGTGTCTGCTTGCGGCTGGGAGAGGCAGACCCCTCCGTACTGGGTTTTGAACACCTTCCACTTGAGCCATAGACACCAAAAGAGCATTGGATAAGCTAAGAATCTTAACACTAAATGTGGATGGTATATATTCCCCAATAAAGCAGACAAAACTGCTGTTCTTTTTCAGGAGAGAAGGGGCGGATGTGATGTTAATCCAAGAGACCCATCTGTCAGCACAGGAACATAATAAACTCTCTAAAAGGTGGTTAGGTGAGTTGGGATTTGCATATTTCAATGGAAGATAGAGGAGGATGGCCACTTTCATACACAAAAGGAATCCATTTGTGACACACAGGTCTATCGCAGACCCGGGGGGGGGGGGGGGCAGATTTCACGTATTGGCGGGAGAACTGCAAGGTGGAAAAATATCCTTTTGTAATATATATGCCCGCAACGTTTACAACCACGAGTTTTTCACTTCCCTATTGGCACATACATAGTGGGTTTAGAAGACTATTCTTGGATGGTCGACAGGGATTTTAACTTGCCTAGGGACCACTCTATGGACTGCAGGCCCTCTTGCCCACACCGGGCATGGCTAGAACATATAGGGGGTGAACTTCCTGCTTGATGAGTGTGGGCTGATAGACACATGGAGAACACTACATCCCACGGATGTGGATTTTACATTCTACTCTAGCCCCCAGGATAGCTACTCCCGCCTGGATAACATACTACTCTGAGTACATGTTCCTGGGGCTGTGCAGCGCGGAAATAGGCAATATAAGCATCTCGGATCATGCACCCGTATGGATAGATTTATGACTGCAAAAGGATGGAGTGGGCCTGAAGAAGGGCAGCAGGAGCATGAACCAGACCTTGTATCCAGATCAGGCCTTTCACACTCACTTGCAAATGCCTGGTGCCTATATTGGGCAGAAAATCAGAGTGAGGGGATGGATCCTTGGATCCTTTGGACAGCAGCTAAGGACTACAAGGGGGGTGATCATAGAATACACTGTGTAGAAATGGAAAATGGGGGATGCACAAATCTTGCCTCTCGAAATGGCTGAAGGACTTACAACAGCACATAGGCACTATGCACGCAAAGAACCCGGAGCAAGTCCGGGCGGCCAGCCAGGAGTTGGAATGCTCTGCTCCAACAGAGAGCGGAGATAGACATTAAACTTCACAAATATGGTCTATTATAGGTGGGCGGCTGCTGACGCACTTGGTTAGTCCAGCAAAAAAGTGCCACAATGCTCAGATGCAGGGCCCAAATGCGCAAGTAGTAGCTGATAAGGGCATAAGGGATTTATTCCATCAATATTATAGCCAATTGCATGACATGGTGCCCAGGGATGATGAACAGAGGACAGCCTTTTTTGGCAATTTGGAACTTCCTCATTTGGAAGAGGAGGAACAGCAATTCTTGAATGCCCCATTCACATCAGCTGAAGTGTTGGAGGGGATGAAGTCATTAAAAATGGCGGAGGCACTGGGCCCTGATGGGCTAGGACTGGAATTTTATAGATTCTGGGAACAGAATTACCTGTACCCTTTTTGGCATAAGGGACCACACCAAAATCATGCTACAGTGGTAGTCCTACTTAAACCGGGGAGGGACACTACAAAGATGGGATCTTACCGGCCCCTTTTCCTTCTAAACCAAGACATCAAATTCAAAGGGAGGAGTGGCCTAGTGGTTAGGACAAGGAGGGCTGGGGGTTCAATTCCCACCTAGGGACAGCAATCTCAGGCCGGAGGGACTGGGGTTTCTAGTCCTACAGGCACTCCCTGTGACCTTGGGCAAGCCACATAACCCTCCATTGCCTCAGGTACACCTAGATTGTGAGCCCTTTGGGGACGAGGGAATGTATCAAGTACCTGCTTGTAATGATTGTAAACCGCTCTGATGCCCTTCAGCCTGGGCAGTACAACAAGAAATTGCATAAACAAACATAGTTGCCCTGCTGGCTTGGCGACTACGGCAGGAGAGTGCACAACTAATCCACCCTGACCAAGTGGAGTTCATACCGGGACGCTTTGCCTCTGCCAATTTGCTGTCAGTGCTCTACCAGGGCAGACTAGAGAGGGGGATGGACTCTTGGTGAGCCTCGATGCTGAAAAGACTTTTGATACCATCTCCTGAGAGTACTTGTTTTGGGTGCTGGAGACCTTTAGGATACAGGAAGCCTTCCTGCAATGGGTCCAGACTCTATATGCCACCTCGACCACAAAGATTATGGTCAACGGGGGTCTGTCTGAGCCCTTCCAGCTACAAAACGGGACTCAACAGGTTTGCCTGCTATCCCCATTGCTGTTCCTTCTCACTATCGAGCCCCTAGCTGCTAAAATCTATCAAACCCAAGGGGGGTATACAGGTGAGCTAGAACACCTATAACATCAATCTCTTTGCGGATAACATGCTGTTATTTGTCGATCAGGCGAGTGACAACATAGAACATGTCAAGGCCACTATAGAAACATAGAAACATAACAGCAGAAAAAGACTACGTGGCCCATTCTAGTCTGCCCTTCCCTATGAACTACAATAGTCCTTTTTTAACCTTTAGAGATCCTGTGTTTGTCCCATGCTTTTGTGAATTCAGATACTGTCCTCGTCTCTACCACCTCCACTAGGAGACTATTCCACGCATCTACCACTTTCCATAAAGAAATATTTCCGCATATTACTCCTATCCCCTTTCACCCTCATCCTATGTCCCCGAGGCAGGGCTTGCCTTCAATTGAAAGACTCTTCTGTGCATTTATGCCATGGAAGTTTTAAATGTCTCTATCATATCTCCCCTATCCCGCTTTTCTTCTAAAGTATACATATTAAGATCTTTAGTCTGTTCTCATATGCTTCACAACGAAGACCACTAACCATTTTAGTAGCCACCCTCTGCACCGACTCCAACCTGCTTATATGCTTTTGATGCACAAACTCCAAATGAGGTTGCACCAGAGACTTATACAGAGACATTATCACCTCCTTTTTTCTGCTGGCCATTCCTCTCCCTATACACCCAAGCATCCTTCTGGCTTTTACAGTCACTTTTTCTACCTCTTTAGCTACTTTAAGATCATCAGATACAACTATGCCCAAGTCCCACTCTTCTTTAGTGGACAGAAGTACCACAGCCCCTACCTGTACTGCTCCTTTGGATTTTTACAGCCCAAGTGCTTGACCCTGCATTTTTTTGCACTAAATTTCAGCTGTCAAATTCTAGACCAGGAGTCTCCAATTCCGGTCCTAGAGGGCCGCAAACCAGTCATGTTTTCAGAATGTCCCTAATGAATATGCATGAAATGTATTTGAATACAATGGAGGCACTGCATGCAAATATATCTCATGCATATTCATTAGGGACATCCTGAAACCAGATTGATTTGTGGCCTTACAGGACCAGAACAGGAGACCCCTGTTCTTGACCATCCTTCAAATGTAGCTATATCCCCTCCTCAATGTTATCTACTCCTTCCTGGGTGTCTATTCTATTGCAGATTTTGGTATCATCTGCAAATAAGCAAACCATACCCGACAGTCCTTCTGCAATTTTAGTAACAAAGATGTTAAAAAGAATCTGACCAAGGTTAGATCCCTGCAGCACACCACTGGTAACCTCTTTCTCCTCAGAGTGAGCTCCATTTACTTGTATCCTTTGTCGTCTTCCACTCAACCAATTTCTAACCCAATCAGTAACTTTAGGGTCCATCCCTAGGATGCTCAGCTTGCTTACAAGTCACCTGTGCAGAACAGTGTCAAAGGCTTTACTGAAATCTAAGTACACCACATCTCCCTCGCTCCAACTCCCTGGGTCACCCACAGTCAAAGAAATCAATCATATTAGTCTGACAAGACCTGCCTCTGGTGAATCCATGCTGCCTGGGATTCTGCAATCCATTGGACTTCAGAAACCTCACTATTCTCTCTTTTAGTAGCCTTTCCAATAATTTACTAACCACAGAGATTAACTGGCCTGTAGTTCTCAATATCATCCTTACATCTGCTTTTGTGTAACGGAATATGTGCCTTTCTCCACTCCTCTGGCACCACTCCCGACTCCAAAGAGGCACTGAAAAGGTCAGATAGTAGAGTCGCTAGAACATCCCCACTATACAAGACATTGGTTCTTTCTCCAGTCTCAAAATAACTGGGGCAAACCAGAGGCTATGCCAGCTGCCAGACTGTGTAAGTGTAAAGAGCAGACAGACTTTTCACTAGTGTGGGCGGGAGAGTATCTCAAGTATCTGATGATATATTTAAATGGAGATCGCAAAGTCTATGACCAAAACGCAAGGGAAAAGATGGGGGTATTTAAAATGCATGTGAGCGATGGCAAGACCTAGTCCTCTCCCTGATGGGGCGATTAACACTAGTTAAAATAACAGCACTGACCCGCCAGTTGTATCCGTTGTAGATAGTACCTTTCTGGGTATAGGGGAAGGAGCAGCACATCTTCAGAAAAATTATAAAAACGTTTTTGTGGCGGGGAGAGGGAGCAAGGACTATTTACAACAAACTTATTTTGGAAAGGGCCAGGAGTGGTTTGGAGCATCGGACCTTCGCCTATATAATGTGGCCGCCTTGTTGAGGTGGATCCATTAACTCCATAGTGGGGGGAGACAGAAATGCACCAGGGAATTTTTTTTTTAATAATGGCTGCCACCCTTCTTGTTTCTTCAATTTGTTGCAACTTAATCGAGCATGGTGGCAGAAAGCTCCGGATAGTAGGTAGTGGGTATGCCCACTGGGAAAGGCATGGAATTGGTGGAGGACAACATTGGGAGGCAGGAAAGGGCACTCCCCCTTTATAAGCCTAGTGGACAACCCTGCATTCCCTAAGAGGACAAGGTTCATCAGTTTTTGACACCTGGGAAGCCAATGGTTGCAAATATGTAGGGCAGTTGGCTTTAAGGGGAGGGGAGGGGGGTTCCACTCCTTCAATCAAGTCAAAGGGAAATGGGGTCTACCGAATACACACATGATGGCATACCTACAGAATCAACACTGTGCACCGCAAGACAAAACTAGGGGACCGTGACAGAGCTTTACTGTCCTGGATAAATGATTTCTTAACACTCCCCAGAAGCTGAATAAACTGTCTTACTAGTACAGGGTGGGTAGGGAGCAGTACCCGGTGGGATGTTAAGCTACACCTGCGAACACCAGGACAACAGAGCAGGGTTGCTGGTGGAGGGGCCGACACTACAACAGCTCTTCTGCCACTCTTTCACAACAACCACCAATGCCCCCCTACAAGATACCCTGTACAAGATTTTCCACGGGGCTTATATCACATGGGTGAGGGGGTGGGGCAAAGATGAAACTGTGGGAGAGCCCAGAGTGAAAGCGGTATCACAAGCACCTGGGGACATTTGTATACACTTTCTTGGAGTGCGAGAGCCTGTTGTGTTCTGGCGGGGAGGCAGTGCAGGATCACCTGAGGACAGTGTTAGGCATAATGACGTCCCATGTTTTATCCAAGTTCTCTGACCTTCTTCTCTGTAAAACCAAACAGTTTGTTGTTCTGGTCTGTTGTTATATTGTGAACCGCGCTGATGCTGAATAGAGCGGTATATAAGAGCCTGTAATAAATACCAGTGGAATGGATGTATAACCACACTTTTGCTAGGTGATGCCCGCTCTTTGCGACAGGGTGGAGTAGGGAAGATGGCACAGAAATTTGCTCAGGTGGCACTACTACTCGCTAGGAAGGTCATCCTGTCTCACAGGACAGAGCCTAGACCACCAGAGAGTACTGCAATGGGTGCAGAGGATGATTGACATGGCAAATTGGGTCCGAATGGAGAGAGGGCTGAGCAGGTCAAAGGATGCACTTAACTGTAAAGGGCTATGGAACAGCTTCATAGAGGGCATAAGAACAACTCTGACTAGGGAAGGCTTTACCCAGGGTAGTTCATGTTGAGGTGGGAGAATCAGAGGGTTGGTAAGGGCCTGGGGGGAAATAAAAGGAAGCCATGGCCAAACCAGTGCCTAATCCAGTGTTGGTGGGCCTACAAGACAGCAAATGTTATTCAGAGCATTACTGTTGATATTCTCTGTTCATATTTGTTGGCTATATAAATAAGAGACTTCGCTGACCATCTTTGGTGGGATCACGCTGTACATATTTATGTTTGTGACATCCTTAATAAAGATATATATTTTAAAAAAAGAGAAATGGGAATGGGATTGGGAAAGGGAAGGAAGGGAACTGATGTTTAAGAGTGATTTAAAAAATGACACAAAATTATCCCTCAGAGTGGAGGAGTAGCCTAATGGTTGATTACACTGGCTTGGGAACCCAGAGACCAGGGTTTGATTCCCACTAGCACTCCTTGTGGCCTTGGGCAAGTCACTTAACCCTCCATTGCCTCAGAAAAATTAAAGTTATCAATGCCCCTGTTTAATGTACATTACCAAGTTTAAGTTTCAATGTAAATCGCTTTGATTGAAATGATAAAGCGGTATATAAAACCTGCTAAATAAAAATAAAATAAAATAAATGATGTTCAGTAGTGTCTGTTAAGTCTTAATACTGAAGTGTTTGCTCATTTTAACTTCAAATGACTATTTCTGGATTGCTCCGAATACCCCTTTTGGTATCCTAAACATAAGGTCACCGATACAGTTGTGGTCAACATTACTAGCACCCTTGAATTTTAGATATGTTGTATACAATTGCTTGAGAAATAATTGGAAATATTCCAACTGTATGCTGTCATAATATTTTAATAGTATGGTCAAAGGTATATAAGAAAAAAAAAGATATCTGTGCAACTTAGATGTAGTGATTTCTGGGGGGAAAAAATACGACCTGGACAGGATTAATGGCACCCTTCACTAATATTTGGTTTCACAACCCTTGGCAGTGATGAAAGCCTCCCAATGTTTCTTGCAGCCATCTGTAAATTTTGGACATCGGTCTTCTGGTAGTTTTTCCCACTCTTCAACTGCAATTTGTTCCAGCTCATGAATGTTTCCAGGATTCCTTTTACCAACGGCAGATTTCAGCTCTTTCCAAAGGTTCTCGATTGGATTGAGATCAGGACTCATTGCTGGCCAGTTTAAAACAGTCCATTTGTTCCTTTTTAACCATTCTTTTGTACTTTTGCATGTATGTCTTGGGTCATTGTCCTGCTGAAGAACCCATAACCTTCGACCCAGACCTAGCTTTCTGACACTAGGAAGCACATTTCTCTCCAAAATACCTGACTTCATGATTCCTTTAATACTTCCTATACCTCCAGTTCCTGAGGCAGCAAAACAGCCCAACAACATTATGGACCTTCCACCATATTTAACTGTAGGAAGGGTGTTTTTTCCCTTGTAAGCTTCATTTCTTCACCTGCAAATGTATTGCTGGTCTGCATTGCCAAAGAGCTCATTTGGTTTCATCTGTTCACAGAACATTTTCCCAGAAGGATTGTGGTTTTTCAAGATAGCTTTGGGAAAAGATCAGGCATGGTTTTTTATCTTTATCTTTATTTGCAAGGCTTGATTATACCACCCGTGCCTGAGCGTAGGTTGCCAGAAGAGAACGAGAGAGAAAGGAACACCATTAACTTATAGGAAAGAGAGGATGAAGAGCAAAAGAAAGAAAAAGGATAGCAAAGAGAAGAAGACACCAAACAACTTGCAAAATGAAGAAGGGGGGAAATATATGCAGAGGGTGTGGTCTCCTATCTTATGGAAGGACCCCCGACTGGGAGGGGGGAGTCTGGGTAATCTTAGGAGAGGGGGGGAGGTCAAAGGCTTGGCAGAAGAGATGAGTCTTAAGGAGGGCTTTGAACCGGGGGAAGAATGATTCTGTGCGGAGGGAGTGCGGAAGTGAGTTCCAGAGGGCAGGACTTAGGAAAAAGAAGGCTGATCGGCGAGCGAGTTCAAGGTGAGCCTGAGAAGGAAGAAAGGAAGAGGTGGTTACCATGTGCAGAACAGAGGAGACGGGGGACAGGTTGGAGGTGAATGAGATCAAGGTATTGGGGTATACCGGTGTAGAGGGCTCTGTGGACGATAATGAGTAACTTATAAATGAACCTGACTTTGACAGGGAGCCAGTGAAGGTTGAGGAGTACAGGGGTGAAATGATGAATGGGGAGGAGTGGGTGATGAGACAGACGGCGGTGTTCTGGACAAGCTGGAGGTGTCGTAACTGATATTCTGGGAGACCTGCAAAGGCTGAATTACAATAGTCTAAACGGGAGATTACGAGGGAGAGAACTAAAGTGGTGAGGGAGGAAGAAGGGAGAGATGAATGAATGGCACGGATTTTACGGAGATGAAAGAAGGAGCTAAGGATGAGCGCAGAGATATGGTGGTGGAAGGAAAGCGAGAGATCCAGGGTAACACCGAGGTAGTGAAGAATGGAGACGAGAGGGATGGGAAAAGTGGAAAGAGTGGGAGATAGGGAGGGAGAGGGCGCAGCAAAGGAAAACCAGATAGCGGCGGACTTGAAGGGGTTCACATGAAGAAAGTTGTTGGTAAACCAGCTAGTGATATGAGCAAACAAGTATCAAAAACAGTGAGGTCAGGGGCCAAGGGACTAGTGTGGTATAGGAGCAGGATGTCATAGCATAATAATAGGTGGAGATTCCGGCATGTTAGATGAGCAGGGCAAGCGATGCAAGAAACACATTGAAGAGGAGAGGGGCGAGGACGTAACCTTGGGGAACACCACAGTGAAGAGGAAGTGGTGCCTGACAGAACTGTAAAGGTGCGGGATGACAGTAAGGACCGGAACCACTGAAAAACGGTGCAGTGGATCCCAAGATCAGATAGACGAGCAAGAAGAGTGCAGTGGTCAACATCAAAAGTGGAAGAGAGATCAAGAAAGACAGCGATGGAAAGGTCACCACGATCATGGGATTGATAGATCTCACTGAGGCATGCCAGAAGGGTGGTTTCGGTGCTGTGACCGGATCTAAAGCCAGATTGACAGGGGTGAAGTGAAAGGGTAGAGTCGAGGTGAGTAGAAAATTGCATGAAGACGAGTTTCTCAAGAACTTTTGAAAGGAACGGGAGGTTGGACGCTGGGCACCAGTTTGCCAAGATAGCGGGATCAAAATCGGGCTTTTTCAGAAAGGGACAGGGCATGCTTCCAAACGAAGGGAAAACATCCAGAGTTAACCATGAGAAGGATGTAGGGGAGGAGTGTGAGCGAGGGGTCAAGAAGCCAGGAGGAGGGAAGGGGATCAACTGGACATGTGGTCTTGTGGTAGGTGGTGATGGCCTTGGTAAGTTTGGTGGATTTAACAGACCGGAATGTGTGTCAGGTGTGAGGGAAAGTGTGAGATGAGGGGAGGAGAGCATGAATGGGGAGGTAGAGGAAGGAGAAAAGGAGGAGAGAGGGGTATGACAAGAGCTAAAGGAGGAGCGGAGAGACTGAATCTTATTGATGAAAGAGGCAAGATGAGCTGGGCTGGGGGCCTCAACAGGGGGTCCAATGATGAAGGGGAAGTAGAAGGCGAAGAGAGGAAGTACAAAACCGAATGGAGATGCCAAGAGGAGTTAGAGGAGGAGGAGATGAGGTTTGAATAATAGGACTGTTTAGCGACAGTAATCATTGAGCAATAAAGATGATGACAGTGGCGAAAAGCAGCAAGGGAATCAGGGGAGGGGTGCTTGCACCAGACACGTTCTGCACGACGAAGGTGGGTGCGCTGTAAATACAGGCCAGGGCGATACCGGGGATGATGAGAGGAAGGTCGTAAGGGTATGGGGTGGAGGGGAGCTAAAGTATTGAGGGTGGAAGAAAGGGTAAAGGTCCAGGTGTCAACCTACCTATCTACGGGGAGGGTAGAGAGTGTCTGAGGGAAAGAGAGAATCAGCTGGGGGGAATCGTTGGAGGGTAAGAGGAGTGATATGGCGCTTGAGTCGCTGGGAAAGAGGGCCTGTGGTAGTTTTCTTGGTGACTCGCGCAGAAGGGAGAAAAAAAGGAAGACAGAGGTGATCGGACCAGGGAAAGGGGAATGACGAGACACAGGACAGCAGGTAAGGGGAACGGATAGGGGTGCGGATAAGATCTAGGGTGCGCCCAGAGGCGTGGGTCGGATAGGGAATGTGCTGGGTGAGGCACAAATCTTCAAGAAGTGACAAGAGGACCCTGTCCCACAACCTGGTTGGGGAATTGAGGTGGACAGTGAAGTCTCCCAGGACAGAAAGGTAGGGAGAAAGAGCTATTTCGGAACGTGAGAGGAGAAGGGAATCCCAGAGATCAGAGAGTAGTGATGGGGGAACGTAAAGGAGGAGAAATACATGGGAGATGTGGACCCAAAACGCAGAAGAAGGGATTCGGTGTACCAGGGGGAGGGGGAGATGACCGTAAAAGGGAGGGAAGTTCAGTAGATGACCGCCACGCCTCTGCCGGTTCGATTGAGGCGTGGGGTGTGATAAGCAGAATAGCCAGGGGGAAGACAGCGGTACAGGAGACCGTCCTCCCCCTCGTGGAGCCAGGATTCTGTGAGGAAGAGCACATCTAACGAATGTTGGGTCACTAAATCATGTACCAGATGCATCTTCACACAGAGGGAAAGACAATTTAGAAGGGCAAAGGAGAGGACCAACATTGAGGTGGTCGCTGAGGGTGGAGGGGGAAGTGATGGGAGAGGTAGGGCGGATAGGCATGGGAGAAGATTGCTTACGATGCGGGCAATGACACCTGGTGGTGGATGACAAGCAGGAGGTGGACGATGACCCCAGAGTACTGGGATAGCAGCAATGGTGGCTGACGGCAGGCAGAAGTCAAGGATCGAAGATGCAGACAGAGGCCAAGGCAGGCAGAAAGAGTAGTTACTGCTCCTGGAGAAATGGAAATTACACTAACCTGGTAATTGTAGTTCCTGTAGGATCCAGTTTAGTCCTCCACAATCGGGTAGTGCACCTTCTACTGCAGCCTGGAGACTGGACCAATCAAATCTTCTGTAGTACATATCCAGCTGGAGCTCCCAGAAGCCCCCCAGTGTACTAGTAACAAAGCAAACTTAACGAAGCAACACGTCATAGTATTAAACAATATACTTCCCCCCCTGGAATAACCAACCCCCTCCCCAAACGAGGAAGTCAGTCCCCCCCAGAAGCTATGGAGCTAACTGAACGCCCATATAAAGGGGAGAGCCATAGCGATAAGCACCGCTGTCGACAGAGTCCGAACGGGACGAAAACCCGTCTCATAGTCACCCGCTCGGGACAGCGCGCCGCCAGAGCATACAGATAGTCGGGAGGGAAGGAGGACTAAACTGGATCCTACAGGAACTACAATTACCAGGTTAGTGTAATTTCCATTTCCTGTGCGGATATCCAGTTTAGTCCTCCACAATCGGGATGTAACAGAGCAGTTAAGACCGGGCGGGACCTTGCCAGCCGGCGCGCAAAACCGCCGAACCAAAACAGGAATCCCGAGCCGCTGACACATCCAAGCGATAGTGCCTGCTGAAAGCATGCAGAGACGACCAAGTGGCCGCCTTACAGATCTCTGCCGGCGGCACCAGGCTATGCTCCGCCCAAGAGGTCGCCTGAGCCCGAGGAGAATGAGCTCGGAGCCCCTCCGGAACCGGCCGCCGCTGCAACAGATACGCGGACGCGATCGCTTCCTTGAGCCATCGAGCAATGGAGGCCTTAGCCGCCGCCTCACCTTTCCTTGTACCCCCAAAGAGCACAAAGAGCCGATCAGTCTTCCGAAAGGGCTCGGTAGACTGTAAATACCGACGCAGCGTGCGGCCCACATCAAGCCGGTGAAGACCCTTGTCCACCGACTCGACCGAACTCGCCGAAAGCACTGGCAGAAACACCGCCCGATTCAGGTGAAAAGGAGACACTACCTTTGGCAGAAAGGAGGGAACCGGACGGAGCACAATCCGCTCCGCGGAAAAAGACAAGAAAGGCTCTCGGCAGGACAAAGCATGAAGATCCGAAATGCGCCTTGCCGAGCAAATGGCTACCAGAAAAACCGTCTTCAAGGTGAGATCCTTCAAAGACGCCCTCCGCAAGGGCTCAAATGGTTCCCGCACCAGAGCTCGCAGAACTAGATTCAAATCCCATGGAGGAATCAACGCTCTGCGGGAAGGCCATAAATGAAAAACGGCGGTCAAGAAACGCCGCACATCCGCATGAGCGCCGAGAAGGCGGCCCAAGACCTTGCCTCTATAACAAGAGATCGCTGCCAACTGAACCTTCAGGGAACTGGCCGCGAGACCTTTCTCGAACCCATCCTGAAGAAAACTTAACACGACGGGCACAGAAGCCGTCGCCGCCCGGACTCCCCGCCGGGAGCACCAGTTCTCAAAAATCCTCCAAATTCGAACATAAGTAAGAGAAGTGGATGACTTTCTTGCCCGCAGTAAGGTGGAAATCACCGCGGGCGAATAGCCCTGCTTTTTCAGCCGAGCCCTCTCAATGGCCAAACCGTAAGCGAGAATCGAGCCACCTGGGGCATCCGCAAGGGCCCCTGAAGGAGAAGGTCCGGCAGCGCAGGAAGGCGCCACGGAACGCCGTCTCGAAGCCGGACGAGGTCGGCATACCAGGGTCTCCGGGGCCAATCCGGAGCCACCAACAGCACCCGACCCCGATGGCACTCGATGCGCTGAACGACCCGGCCGATGAGTGCCCACGGAGGGAAGACATACAGGAGCCCGGACGTCGGCCACGGCTGAATGAGAGCGTCGAGTCCCTCGGACATTCGCTCCCGCCGTCTGCTGAAGAAGCGACTCGTCTTGGCCGTTTGGAAGGTCGCCATGAGATCCATGATGGGCGGACCCCACCGCCGAACTATTTGCGCATATACTTGTGGATTTAACTCCCACTCTCCGGGGTCCACCCGCACTCTGCTGAGAAAGTCTGCCTGGACATTTTCTGCACCTGCTATGTGTGCCGCCGAGATTGCCGGCAGACGAGTCTGCACCCAACTGAACAAGGCCGTCGCCTCTGTTTCCAGTGCCACGCTCCCTGTGCCCCCTTGGCGATTGATGTACGCCACCGTGGTCGCATTGTCCGACCAGACTCGGACCGCCCGACCCAGGACCAGAGGCTCCAGGGCCAATAAGGCAAGCCTGACCGCCCGAAGCTCGAGACGGTTGATCGACCAAGAGGCTTCCCGGGAGGACCACACCCCCTGTGTGAAGCGGGTCTCGCAGTGCGCTCCCCAGCCGGCTAAGCTCGCATCCGTAGTGAGAGGAACCCACCGAGGAGGCTCCAAGGGAATCCCCCGCGTCAAATTCTCGGAGGAGAGCCACCATCGGAGCGACCGTCGCACTGTCTTCGGGCAGGGTAATCCCCTGTTCAAGGAGTCGCACTGGTTGGACCAACGGCGAAGGAGTGCCCTCTGTAGCGGGCGCATGTGGAACCGCTCCCACGGCACCACCTCCAAGGTCGCCGCCATCGTTCCGAGGAGCCGCAAGTACCACCACGCCGACGGAGCGGGCATCCCCCGAAAAAGTCGGACAAGAGCCCGCAACGCCAGGACGCGGCGCTCGGGGAGGCATACCAGTCCCCGGGCGGTGTCGAAACGCACCCCCAGATACTCGAGGTCCTGCGAGGGACGCAGACAACTCTTTCGTTCGTTCACCACCCAGCCGAGAGAACGCAGCAGAGCCACTACCTTGCTTGTGACTCGCATGCACTCCCGACTGGATTTTGCTCGTATTAACCAGTCGTCGAGATATGGATGGACCAAAATGCCCTCCTTGCGCAAGGCCGCCGCGACGACCACCATCACCTTGGTGAAGGTGCGCGGAGCCGTAGCTAAGCCGAACGGCATGGCCCGGAACTGGAAGTGGCCCCACGGAAACGCAAAGCGGAGAAACCGCTGATGAGATGGACGTATCGGAAAGTGCAGATAGGCCTCGGTAAGATCGAGGGACGTTAAAAACTCCCCCTGTCGCACTGCTACAATGACTGACCGCAGGGTTTCCATACGGAAATGCGGCACCCTGAGGGCGCGATTCACGCCTTTGAGGTCCAAGATCGGACGCAGGGAGTCGCCCTTTTTGGGGACCACAAAATAGATGGAGTAGCGACCGGCGCCTCTTTCCAAGGGAGGAACCGGGATCACAGCTCCCAGAGCTAACAACCGATCCAGGGTCACGCGGAGGTCCCGCGTCTTTTGCTCGCCCCTGCTGGGAGACATAACAAAGGAATCTGGAAGCGGGAACGCAAACTCCAGAGCATAACCTTCTTCTATAATCTGTAGCACCCAGCGATCTGACGTAATTTGGGCCCAAGAAGGAAGAAAGTCGCGCAAGCGACCCCCGATAATCGGGCCCCCCTCCAGAGCCTGCCTCGCGTCATTGTGGCTTGCGCCCAAAGGAAGAGACCGAGGAAGAGGCGGCTCCGGAAAAACCTCTGCCGGACCCTCGGAAACCACGAAAGCCTTGATTACGGGCTCCAAACCGGCTCCGCTGCGATGCCCACAGGCGGGAGGAACGAAACCGGCGCTGATCCCGAAAGGACCCCCGCGCCGAAGAGGAGGGCCTGTTGGACCTTGGCTTATCCTCCGGAAACCGGCCCCCCTTGGACTCACCGAGATCCTTTACCAATTTCTCGAGAGCCTCCCCAAATAACAATCTGCCCTTAAAGGGCAGTTTACTGAGGCGGGACTTGGAAGAACCGTCCGCCGCCCAGTTGCGCAACCAGAGGGACCGGCGCGCCGCAGCCGCGGATGCCATACTATTAGCCAACGCGCGGATTAAATCATAAAACAGATCCGCCAAATAGGCCGAGCCGGACTCCAACCGGGTAACCTCCAACAGGCCCTGCTGGTCTAGCCCGGGGCTCGAGCACAATCGCTGCGACCACCGCAGACACGACCGAGCCACCCAAGCCCCACAAATAGAGGCTTGCAATGACACGGCATCAGTATCGAAGGTTTGCTTGAGCAAATTATCCACCTTCTTATCCTGACCGTCCTTGAGGGCCGCTGCTCCCTCAACCGGGATGGTGGTTTTCTTGGTCACTGCGGAAACCGCAGCATCCACCCGTGGGGACTTGAACCAGTCCCTGTCCTTGTCGGCAAGGGGATAAAGCCGATTCATGGTCCGAATCCCCTTCAAACCGGATTCCGGGTGCTCCCACTCCACTTGGATCATCTGTTCGACCACGCGGTGGACGGGAAAAACCACCTGGGCATCTCTGACTGCCTGAATCAGGGGATCCTCAAGACCCTCCTCCTCCAGGGACCGCACCGCCGAAAGGTTAAGCGCCTGAAGGGACTCCGTTACCAGAGGAACCAGCTCGTCCCTACGGAACACCCGAATGACCCGAGCCTGATCCTCCAGCTCAGGGATCTCCCCATCCTCCAACTCCTCCGCTTCAGCCTCAGGATCGCCCTCCGCCTCGGAATCCAGAAGACCCAGGGCATCCTGCTCCTGTTCCCCCAACCGAAGCCGCTTGACCCCGGGTTGTGAGGAGCACTGAGCCGCCCCCGAGGACCCCGAGGGAAGAGAGGGGGGGCAAACTTCCGGCAACTGACCGGACCTGCTCAAGCGGAACGCCTGATGCATGAGGAGCACGAAATCAGGGGAGAATTCCATAGGTGGGACCACTGTAGCCGCCTGCTGCAGCGCAGCCACCAACCCAGACTGAGGGATGCTCGGAGAAAGAATACTGTCCCCTGAAGTAGAAGCATCCCCAAGGGTAGCCTGCTCCTGAACATTCACAGATTGCTCTATCCCTGCGGGCACTGCAGCACAGCCCCTGCAGATGCCAGAGTCAGTCCCTGCCGCTCTGCGGGACCCACAAATCACACATTGGGGTATGGAAGCCATCCCAAGGCCACCTCCTCCCAACGGGATAGAATGGAACAGTCACAGGAAAACCCACAGCCCAGGGGCAATCCTATGCAAATCAGCCCCGGATTAAAATTAAAACTTTTTTTTTTTTTTTTTTTACAAGAAATAAAATACTCCCCAGAATCCCTGGGGTGCCCTGAGCAAAAACGCCAGCAAATGGAACCCCAAAATACGCTAGGGGAACCTGCACAAGTGAGCAAAAGTGCCTTAAAAGCACACTTTAAAAATCCAAAATGGCCGCCGCACTGTTTCACCCGCGGTAAAAAACGGCGCGAAAATACAACGGCAACCAAATAATATGGAAAATAAATAAAAACGACCCTGTAATGCAGGGCAAACGACCAATTTGAGAAAAATTGCCAAATGGGCTCAGGAGAGCCTACAGAAACGCTGGCAGCTCTGACAGAGCACTGCTCACAAATAAAGAAGTGAAAACTCCTACCAGCTCAGGAACAGCAAGGACACAGTCAACATCTCCCAGTGCCAGTCACTGCTGTATCAGGTATGGCAATTCCCCGTACTGTCCAGGGGAAGCTCACCCAGGGCTGTTAAAATTTGCCAGGCAGGAAGGCAGGAGCCTGCAGGTCTGACTTCCCCCTAGTCTCCTGTGACAATGCTCCAGGGAGTCAGGCTTCTTTTCCTTTTCCTTTTAAAGATACAGCTAGCTATTAAATAAATAGTAAGTAAATGTCCCAAAAACAAACCCTAAAAGACTAACTAACAAGTGTTGCTCCTGCAAGAGTCACTCAGTGTGCCCAGGAGGACACACTTTTACGTCTTCAAGCTGCAAGAGACTGGACACACTGGGGGGCTTCTGGGAGCTCCAGCTGGATATGTACTACAGAAGATTTGATTGGTCCAGTCTCCAGGCTGCAGTAGAAGGTGCACTACCCGATTGTGGAGGACTAAACTGGATATCCGCACAGGAACACCTGTTACAGGTGAGTAACTACTCTTTCTCCAGGACCAAGCAGGAAGTCAGTCCTCACATATGGGTGACTCCCTAGCTCTGGGCTACCAGGAACCCAGGCTGAAAAAGAAACTCCCTCTGTGAAGACGAGGCATGAAGGAAAGAATTTTACTGAGACCAGAATCCCTCGGTAGCCCAACAAGAGGGCAGGAGGGTAGGAGTTGCCTAAACCTCAAAGAGATTCCGGAGTACTGCCTGCCCAAAAGCACTGTCCCTACGGGACTCCCTCTCCAGGCAATAATGGGCTGCAAAGATCTGGCTTGAGGACCAAGTAGCAGCCCTACAGATGTCTGCCAACGGTACAGAGCAGAGATGAGCTACTGATGCAGCCATGGCACGGACACAGTGGGCTTTAACTCGACCCCGCAAGGGAAGGTCTGCTGCCCTGTAAGCCCAGGTGATACAGTCCGCCACCCATATGGACAAGGTACACTTGGAGACAGGAACCCCCAAGTTGTTCGGGTCAAAGGAGATGAAGAGCTGAGTAGCCCTTCTATGACCCTTAGTACGCTCAAGGTAGAAAGACAAGGCCCTTCTACAGTCCAGGGTGTGGAGGACTTCTTCAGCCCTGCTTGCATGGGGCCTAGGGAAGAATGTGGGAAGAACCACCTCCTGGTTGAGGTGGAAGGAGGAGACCACCTTCGGTAGGAACTTAGGATGAGTCATAAGGACCACCCTATTCTTACAGAAACGAGTGTATGGCCTGTCGCAGACCAGGGCCTGAAGTTCACTCACTCGCCTGGCCAAAGTCAGTGCCACTAGGAAGAGAGTCTTCCAAGAAAGAAAGCGAAAAGGGCACGTAGCCATAGGCTCAAAGGGTGGGCGAGTAAGCTGTTACAAAACCACATTCAACTCCCACTCAGGGGCAGGTGGATGAAGAGGAGGCTTTAGCAGGAGCAAGCCCCTGAGGAACCTGGCCACCAGGGGGTGAACCGACAGAGTGCCCCTCTACCACTGAGTGGTGGGCTGCCAGAGCAGAGAGGTGTACCCTAACCGAATTGGACTTAAGACCCTGATTAGACAAGTGCAGCAGGTACTGAAGCACTACTGGCACAGAACAGGAGAAGGGGTTTTCCTGGCGCTGATTACACCACAGGGAGAACCGCATCCATTTCAGGGCATAGGTCATTCGGGTGGATTGCTTCCTTGAAGCAAAGACAACCTCTTCCACTTCCTGAGGCAAGCCCCAAGGAGCCAATACTACCCTTGCAGCTTCCAGGCCATCAAATTGAGAGCTTTGAGATTGGGGTGCAGAAGGGACCCCTGATCCTGAGAAAGAAGATCGGGTTGAAACCACAGAGGAAGAGGGGTGTCCACTGCCAGCTGTAACAGGAGGGGGAACCAGGGTTGCCTTGGCCATCTGGGGGCCACCGAGGCCCTGTCCCTTAGAATCTTGAACAAGGCCCGAGCCACCAGGGGCGTGGGAGGCAACGCATACAGTAGGCCCTGGGACCATGAGATCAGGAAGGCATCCGCCGCCAATCTTTTGTGATGTGGCTGCCTGGAGCAGAACTGGGGCAGCTGCCTGTTCAGAGGATTGGCAAAAAGGTCGATAGACGGAAGTCCCCACCTCAGAAAAATGGCCTGGACCACTAAGGGGTGCAGTTGCCACTCATGAGGCTGTAGAACCCTGCTCAATCTGTCTGTCAGAAAGTTTTCCTGAAAATACCAACAAATACCAGAACCCAGTGCAAAATGTATCCAAAAATCAAAACCAGGTCGAAAACACCATCCAAACAAAGAAAACTTTTTTTGTCGGAATAGCCAGCCCAGTAGAGAGGAGAAATCCCTCCCACCGCTGTGGCCTTTCCTTTTTAATCATTAAATTAATAAAAACAGCATTCACTTAGCTGAAATTGTAGAGCAAAGGCCGCTTTCATCCAAACAGCAATGCCAGGAACACTGTTTTTATTAATTTAATGATTAAAAAGGAAAGGCCACAGCGGTGGGAGGGATTTCTCCTCTCTACTGGGCTGGCTATTCCAACAAAAAAAGTTTTCTTTGTTTAGAAAGTTTTCCTGGCCAGTAAGATAGACAGCCCACAGCAGCATGTTGTGTTGAAGGGCAAAGGAGCAGAGGGCCTGAGTCTCCCGACACAGGAGCCTTGACCCTGTGCCCCCCTGCTTGTTGACATAAAACATTGCCACTTGGTTGTCGGTCTGCACCAAGACAGCCTGGTGGGCCAGTGTATGGGCGAAGGCCTTGAGGGCTAAACGTATCGCCCTGAGTTCTAGCAGGTTGATCTGCTGAGTGGCCTCCCATGGGGACCACAGGCCCTGTGTGCACTTGTCCAGGCAATGTGCACCCCAGCCCTGCAAGGAGGCATCGGTTGTGAGTACCACTGTGGGAACAGGTACCTGAAAAGGAATCCCCTGTAGCAGGTTGGGGGAGTGTAGCCACCACTGCAGGGAGTTCAGGAAGGGTCTGGACACCCTTACTTTGTCTCTGAGGTTTCCTGTGGCCTGCCTCCACTGAGTCCTGAGACACCACTGTGCAGGCCGCATATGCAGGCGAGCATCGGGAGTCACATGCACTGTCGATGCCATGTGGCCTAGGAGTCGTAGGCAAAGCCTGGCGGAAACCAATGGGTTGCTTATGAACCGGTTGGCCAAGCTTATCAGCCTTTCCGCCCTGTCCTCTGGCAAGTAAGCCTTCGCTTGCAGGGAGTCCAACCTTGCCCCTATGAACTCTAGGTTCTGGGAGGGGAGCAAAGTGGACTTTGCGAAGTTTATGACAAAACCTAGTTGCTGAAGGAGAGAGACAGTACGGAGGGTGGCTTGCCTGGCCTCCTGGTGAGTCTGACCCCTGATGAGCCAGTCGTCCAGGTAGGGGAAGACAAATATACCCTGATTTCTCAAGTAGGCCGCTACCACGGCTAGGCACTTTGTGAAAACTCGTGGGGCGGAGGTTAGGCCAAAGGGCAGTACCCTGTACTGAAAATGGCTTCCTGCCACCACGAACCTGAGGTACTTTCTGTGGTCTGGATGAATGAGGATGTGAGTGTACGCATCCTTTAGATCTAAGGAGCATAGCCAATCTCCCTGCTGGAGGTAGGGCAGCAGTGTTCCAAGAGTGAGCATCTTGAACTTCTCTTTTGCCAAGAACTTGTTGAGATTTCTCAGGTCCAGAATGGGCCTGAGACCCCCAGTCCGCTTTGGCACAAGAAAGTACCAGGAGTAGAAGCCCTGTCCCCACAGATTTGGAGGTACAGGCTCTACCGCCTTGTCTTGAAGCAGACCTAGCAGTTCCTGGAGGAGGAGTTCCTGATGCAGAGGAGGCCGTGGAGGCTCCCCTGGGAAGTAGGTAGGGAGTACCTGAATGAAATGGAGCAGACAGCCCTGTTGGACTATGCTCAGTACCCAAGCATCCCTTGTGATGGGTGCCCACTGGTGGGCAAACAGGACCATGCGACCCCCCATGCTGAGGTGGGCTAGCAGGGGTGGAGAGGCTATGCAGAGGGAGACAAAAAACCCCTCCCTGCTGAGTAGGAGCAGGAGCAGGAGCAGGAGCCGGAGGCTTGGGGGCTTTCTGCCTACGGGGCCCATGTCCCTGCCCCTTGGCCTGCTGACCCTACTGGGGAGGCCTGATAATGAGGGAAATGTTTGTAGGCAGGCGCCTTCCTCAGGTAAAAGGTCTTTTTCCCCGAGCCCTTCTTCTTATGAGAAGGGGCAGACGTTTTCCTAGACAATCTTGTCCTTGTTAGAGTCTCAGTCTCAAGCTAAGCGGCCTTTTCGGCCATGGGCTTGCCAAAGAGGTTTTCACCCCGGCATGGGACATCGACCAACTTGTCCTACACCCATGGCTCGAGGTCCGATGACTGTAGCCATGCCTGGCATCGAGCTACACAGGCCGAAGCCTCGAAGCCATCGTAGGCCGCCCGGGAGATGAATTTGGAACATTCCCGGACCCCCGAGGACAAGGATTGGAACCTCTGCAAAGGTTCCCCAGAGAGACCAGCCGAGAACCCGGCTACCTCTTTAGCCAGGTCCCGCAAGTACATGCCCATGTACAGTTGGTAGGCTTGGACATGGCAAGCAAGCATCGAGCTCTGGAAGCACTTTCTGCCGATGGCATCCAGGGTTCGGGCCTCCCTGCCAGGGGGCACCGCAGAGTGCATCTTCTGGCTCTTCAGACGATGCATGGCCGATTCCACAACCATAGAATGGTGCGGCAGCTGCGCCTTCTAAAAACCAGGGTTCTTCCGGACTCGATACATGGAATCGATCCGCTTGCTCAAAACCGGCGCCGAGGCTGATGCCTCCCACATTCGGAAGAGAAGCCATTCCAGCATCGGAGGAACTGGCACAGTAAAGGCCTCCCTCGGGGGAGAGTCATACTGGAGGGCATCGAGCTCTTCGGCTCAAGGCTCCTCCTCGGGGTCGGCAGGAACATTCAAGGCCTTGGCCATGTCCTTAATGAACTCCGAGAACCGGGTATCCTCCAGAGGGGACCTACTCCGGGGTTCGGACTGCGGCGAGTCCGAAGGGACACACCGAGTCCGAAAAGTATCGGGGGACTCCTCGTCCTCTGTCTCCCATGCAGACTCATCCGAAGAAGAGTCGAGGGGCTCTGACCGTGCGGGTTCAGGCAACACCCGCCCCGATGCCGGGGCTATCGGCATCGACAGGCTACCAAACCTCTAAGCCAAAAATGCCTCCGCGAGGTCGTGAGCAGAAGCCGATGTCCGAAGGAAGCCCGAGTCCTCGGGCCTTTGGGGCAAGCTCTCGGTAGCTGCAGAAAAAGGGTCAAAGGGCAGGAGTTGCTTATACCCCAAACAGACTACGGAGTACAGCTTGGCCAAAGATACTGTCCCAGCGGGACTCCCTCTCCATGTAGTAGTGTGCAGCGAAGGTATACGCAGAAGACCAGTCGCAGCCCAGCAGATGTCCATCAGAGGCACCGAACGCAGCAAAGCCACCGACGCCAACTTGGCGCGGATGCCGTGCGCGGTGACCCGACGATCCAGCGGGGCACCCAACTTTGCCTGAGCGAAGGCGATGCAGTCCGTCACACAGATGGAGAGGGTGTACTTGGTGACTGTCAGCCCCAGGCAGTAGAGATCGTAGGCGATGAACAGCTGGTCAGTTAGAAGGCGACAGCCCTCTTGCAGTCGAGTGTATGCAGGACCTCCGATGCCCGGTCAGTGTGAGGTCTTGGGAAGAAAGTCGGCAAGACCACCTCCTGACTGAGGTGGAAATCTGAGACAATCTTCAGTAGGAACTTGGGGTGGTTGCGAAGGACCACCCTGTTCCTGTAAAACCTGATGTAGGGGGCCTCGGCCATGAGGGCCTGAGGTTTGCTGACTTGCCGCACCGAGGTCAGTACCACCAGGAGGACCACCTTCCAGGAGAGGTACCGGAGTGAGCACGTCGCCATCGGCTCGAAGGGCGGCCACGTCAGCTGCATGAGCATGATGTTGAGATTCCATTCCACTGGTGGAGGCCAGATGGGGGGTTTGGAAAGCAAAAGGCCCCGCTTGAAATGGGAGACCAGGGGCTGGCCCGAGAGGGGTTTACCTTTGATGAACAAGTGGTTGACCAAGATGGCGCTCAGGTGAACCCTGAATGAGTTGGACTTCAGCCCCATCTGCGAGAGGTGGAAAAGGTATTGGAGAACCCAATGGGTGGAGCAGGAGAACGGGTCGATCTGGAGCTCGGAACACCAGACCGAGAACTGCCGCCACTTCAGGGCGTAGGTCTGCCTCGTTGAGTCTTTCCTCGATCTCCACTGAGAGATGCAGCGGGGCTAAAGAGACCCGTTCAGCCTCCAGGCTGTCAGGGATAGCGAGACAGAGTTCGGATGAAGCACCTGTCCCTCCTCCTGCATTAGCAGACCTGGGGCACTGCCCAGGGGGACCGGAGGCTCTGACGAGAGCTGGAGTAGAAGCAGGAACCAGAGCTGTCGAGGCCATGAAGGAGCCATGAGAATCACCGAGGCTCGGTCGCGCTGGATTTTGTGTAGGGTACTCGCAAGGAGGGGAATGGGAGGGAATACATACAGAAACCTGGAGGTCCAGTTCAGGAGGAACACATCGGGGCTACCCTGCTTGAATGTGGTATCAGCCTGCAGAAGTGGGGAAGCTGCGTGTTCACCGGGCTGGCGAACAGGTTGATGGACAGAGTCCCCCAGCAGCAGAACAGATGGAGAACCACCTATGGACTCAGGCACTACTCATGTGGGTGAAGGAGCCTGCTGAGTCTGTACGCGAGGAGATTGTCCTGGCCCGGGAGGTAGACCGCCCTCGGCATCATGCCTCAGCGTACGGCGAAGGAACAAAGGAGGATTGTCTCCTGACTGAGGAGGCGGGAGCCAGTGCCCCACTTCTTGTTTATGTAGAACATCACGACCCTGTTGTCGGTCTGCATGAGCATAGACTTGCCCCTCATGTGGTACTCAAAGACCTTCAGGGCCAGTCGGACCGCTCAAAACTTGAGCAGGTTGATCTGCTGCAGAGATTCCTCGAGTGACCACCACCCCTGGGTGCAGAGATGGACGCGCTGTTGAGTCTGGAAGGGCATGCCCCAAAGGAGGCTCTGGGGGTTCTGCCACCAGACTAGGGACTCAAATAGGCTGCGAGACACCAAGACGGGGTCTTAGAGGTGGCCCGAGGCTTGGGTCCATTGCGCTTCGAGGCACCATTGGGCCGCTTGCATGTGCATGCAAGCATGGGGAACGCCGTGGATGGTCGAGGCCATGTGCCCCAGGAGGCGCAGCATGGCCCGCGCAGAGACCTTGGCCCGGCCTTTGACCTTGGCAGCCAGACCCCGGAGCCGATCCATGCGTGCTCAAGGGAAAAAGGCAGTCGCATATTGTGTGTCAAGAAGAGCACCAATGAACTCCAGGGTCTGCACCGGTTTGAGGTGGGACTTGGAGTAGTTGATCAGGAAACCAAGGCGCTCGAGAAGGACCGTGCGCAATGCCGAGAGGTGAGCCTCCTCCGCCGATGTGCCTGAGACGAGCCAGTCATCTAGGTAAGGGTAGACAGGTAATGCCCTGCAGACGGAGGTGGGCCACAGATGCTGACAGGCACTTGGTGAAGACTCGCAGGGCAGATGTGAGCCCAAAGGGGAGCACTCTGTACTAGAAGTGCTCTCCCTGCATCCTGAAACACAAGTACTTCCTGTGCTTGGGGTGGACAGGAATGTGGGCGTGTCTCTGAGATCCAAGGAGCATAGCCAATTGCCCTGCTGGAGGAAGGGCAGCAGGACGCCAAGCGATAGCATTTTGAACTTCTCCCGCACCAGAAACCTCTTCAGATTCCTGAGATCAAGGATGGGGCGCAGGCCCCCTGTCCTCTTCGGAATGAGGAAGTACTGGGAGTAAAACCCCCGACCTCGGAGGTGCGGTGGAACTCTCTCGACCTCCCGTTGACCGAGGAGATTGTTCAGCTTTTGCTGCAAGCAAGCCTGGTGCAAGGGAAGCCGAGTAGGCTCTGCTGGGGAGAAGGGAGGCGGGAGTCTGTCTAGACGAAGACTATACCCGTCCAGGATCACCTGCAAGACTCAGGTGTCCAATGTAATGGGCGCCCACTCGGGGGCAAAAAGAGACAGATGTCCTCTCCATGGGCGGAAGGGCCCCCGGGGGGGGGGGGGGTGAGAGGCTATCCTTTCAGTGTCAAAACCCCGGGTCTGGCTTGGATGGCACCGGTGGTTGGGTCTTGGGCCCCTTGAGTTTCCGGTGACCCTGAGCTCTCCTTTTGCCCTGAGCACTAGTCACTGGAGCAGGGGTAGGCAAGTATGGTGGGTATCCCCAGTAGGGGAGCCCTTTCCTCTGGAAGAAAGGCTTTTTGATGTGCTGCTTCTTCCGCGTTAGAGAGGAGGTTTTCCGTGAGAGACAGGTGCGAGTGACGAACTCCGCCTCAATCTCAGCTGCCTTGTCCTCCATGGGCTTACCGAACAGCTGCTCACCGAGGCAGGGGACATCCAGGAGCTTCTCCTGGACCCACTGTTCCAGATCCAAAGACTGGAGCCACGCCTGGTGTCAGGCTCCGATGTCAGCTGCTGCCACATGGGCGGAAGACTCGAATCCGTCATATGCGGCGCAGGAAAGGTTTTTTGAGCAGTCTGCGACCGACCTCAGGAGGTTCTGTAACCTCAGAAGGTGCTCCCCACCAAGGCCCACGGAAAAACCGCCGAGCTCTTTGGTGAGGTCGTGAAAAAACATACCCATGTACAGTTGGTACGCTTGGATGCAGCATGCCAGCATGGATCCCTGGTAAGCCTTGTGCCCATGGGCGTCGAGGGCACAGGATTCCCTACCAGGCGGGATCGAAGAGTGTGACGTTGGGCTCTTCTGTTTCCACATCACGGATTTGACTGGCATGGAGGTAAGAGGAAGCTGGGTCTTCTGAAACCCCGGGCCACGCTGGACCCTATACATGGCATTGAGTCTTTTACTGACAATAGGGACCGAGGCAGGTGCTTCCCACATGTGGAGGAGCAGCCGGGATAGGATGGACAGTACCGGAACCGTAAGAGACTCTCTGGGTAGAGACTCGTACTGCAAGATGTCAAGTTCTTCTGCCCTCGGGTCCCCTTGGTCTGCGTAGGCAAATTGAGGGTCAGAGCAATATCCTGCACAAACACCAGGAAGGAGGTATCCTCAGGAAGCGACCGCCTTTGCGAGGTGGGTGTGGATGGGTCAGAGGAGAGATCCCTATGGGTATAGGTCTCCGGGGAAGTGTCCCTGTCCGATTCCCAGCCAGAGAAGTCCGAGAAGGACTCAGTCAGGCTGATCCCCACGTCCAGTGGACAAGGACCGCTTGGAGCTGGTGACACTGGCTCTGTAAGACCTCGCCCCCAAGGAACAGGACGGCGAGCGAGACTGATGCTGAGGACCCTTACAAGGCCCACAGCTCTCAGGGGGTTCCAAGGCAGTTTTCAGGACCCCAGTTGGGTGACCCTCGGTCTCGGGGCGCAAGCCAGCAGTGCTGGGCAAGAGCGCCTGCTGGGCAGCTAGGAAGGCAGAAACGCTACGCTCCAGTGCTAGCATATGGGACTCCCACTCGGGAGGTGGGCCCCTGCAACGCCGATGCTGGTGTTACCAGGTCTGGCGTGGGAGGAAGAGAGGGGGTCCTCACCAGGACAACCCTCAGGAGACCGGGCGCCATCGCAGGAGGCCTCCTTGTCTGTACGAGGTACCCTTTGAGGCCGCTCCTTGTCCGACCCTCGGGAACGGCGGGGAAGGCTAAGGGAATGAGCATGAGACTGCTCGCGCTTGTCTGGAGCCCCTGACAGCAACTTTGAGGTCTTCTTTTTTTCGCCTCTCCACCTTGGGCGAACCCTAATCAGAGTGACACCTGGGGAGCGGAGTCACTGCGGGGGACCCCGCAAGCGGTGGATCAGCGGGGTGAGGTGCCTGCGAGGTCAAAATCCCTGAAGGCCAGCAGTTGGAGAAAAAAGGGTGCGAAAAGGGCCCGAAAGGAAAAACAATAAAATGAGAAAAAAAAAGGTATCCTCTGGCCCACAGCCGGAGCAGGGACGAAGGGGAGGACGGAAGAGGACTGGTGCTACCGGAAAAAAGGCCAAAAGGCTGAAGACACAAACTTAGAAAAGGTTTGTGTCTTCGTGTCTGAAAGGCTCCGTGGAAAAAGGGAGACTGAGCAAAATGGCACCCTTGGGCAGGAAGAGGACCACCCATGCGTGGTAGCAATCCCAAAGTCTTTCTTTGAAAGCTGGGGAATTGCTCCATGCGGGCTCTGTCAGTGCCGACGTCACCCATAAGTGAGGACTGACTTCCTGCTTGTTCCTGGAGAAATGACAGTTCCATGAGTAGAAGACTTTTTAACTTTGCAAATTGTAGACACAGGAATCCCAAGGCCTTTGAGATGGCCTTGTACCCCTTAGAAGTTTTATGTTTGGTGATAATGGCTTTTCTGACAGTCTCAGACAGCTCTCATCTTCACCATTGTGAAAATGAAACAGTGTGAATGTGAGCAGTTTAAACATTATAGCCATCATTCAATGGTTGATTAGAGTCTTGTGAATACTGACAATTGATCATAGGTGTGTCTGATGTTACTATAATGGGAATGTGGTAGTTCTGTTCAAACTGATTTGAGTTGCTTATAAGGGTGCCAATAATCATGTCCTATTAGGCACAAAAGACTAGAATGGCTTACTACAAAATACTACCTACAAAAAAATAAGACCAAAAATCTTATAAAGTCATGCTCTGAGTTGAATTAAATGATTTAGGGCATGACTTTATAAGATTTTTTGGTCTTATTTATTTTGTAGGTAATAATCATGTCCTGGCAATATCCTACTATTTCCTATTATTTCCTTTTTTAATTGGTCTTGTTTTATTTGATTCTTTTGTGTGTCAAATATGTGTGTATATATAGTCCAAAGCCATTTCACTGGCTACATTTTTTTTAAAGAGATATTGGACATTGTTGAACTACAAAGGTACAGTAATGTTGACCTCTGCAAAGTTGTGGGCACCCTAGGTACACCTTCAGCCTTACGCCCTCCCACCACAGATTTTGATAATTAAACGCAATCATAATCCTGTAAGAACTCATAACTACTTTTAAATATTAAACTTTTATACGTTTGCATGTGCCCATTTTCCCAGCAGGTAAAAAGAATATGCTGATGACACTGAGTTTGTCTGGCTGTTAGGATCTATTTTCTGCTGTGTCTGCTGATCACTGACAGAGCCCCACAAAGAATGCTCCTCAGCTTCCAAAGGAAGTTTTTGGGAGGTATACTGCACATGCATGCCTGCCTTCCCCACCCGCCGTGGCACCATATTCTCCAGTATGATCACATAGCAAGAGCCAAAAGGCAACTCCCCGGGGAAGTGGGAGGGTTCTGAGGACTTATCCCTGCTATTCATGGAGAACACCTGCTACAGGTGAGTAACTATGCTCTCTCTGTGAACAAACAGGAAGTCCTCACATGGGACTCCCAAGAAGAAAGAATAGCCCAACCGGGTATCAAGAACTGAAGAAACCAGAGAGGCAGCCCCGTCAAACTCATCTGATGCAGTATCTACCATCTACATCTTCCAAGGGAATTTTGAGCAGGTAACCTGGATGGACAAAAGGAGAAGTGGGGGCAGGAGCTGAACCTCAAGACAGCGTAGTTACTCACCTGCAACAGGTATTATCCAGTGACAACAGGAAGTAAGTCCTCACTTATGGGTGACGTTGGCACCAACGGAACCCATGCGGAAGCATTTCCCCAGCTTTCAAAGAAAGCCTTTGGGACATGCTACCGTGCATGAGTAGTCTCCTTCCTGCCCAAGGGTGCCATCTTGCTCAGTCAGGTGCCATAGCCACAGCCTCACCAAGAAGATGGCAAAAAATGGACAGCAACTCCAAGGGGAGGAGGGAGGGTTGTGAGGACTGATTCCTGCTGTCCCCGGAGAACACCTGTTATAGGTGAGTAACTATGCTTTCTCCAGGAACACACAGGATGTCAGTCCTTACATTTGGGACTCCCTAGCTCCAGGCTGCAGCGGACCGAACCACAACAGCACCAACGGCAGCCAAGCTGGGTAGCTGTGAGTTGCAGAAGTTGAGTCCCCACTGAGAGACTCTGCAAGACCCTAGCGTCCAGCAGCACTATCATTCTGGTTGCCTGAACAAAGAAGAGTCGGAGGGCAGGAGTTGCTTACACCCCAAACAGATTGCGGCGTACCGCCTGGCCGAAGGCACTGTCCCGACAGGACTCACTCTCCAAGCAGTAGTGAGTTGCGAACATGTGAATTGAAGATCATGTGACAGCCTTGCAGATCTCCATCACCGGCACGGAGCTCAGGTTCCCCACTGATCTGGCCATCGCTCTCACACAATGCGACATGATTTGGTGTTCCAGATAGAGTCCAGCTTGCTCATAGGCGAAGGCAATTCAGTCCACCACCCAAGTGGACAGAGTGCACTTAGTGACTGGGAGTCCCAGTCTGCTGGGATCATAAGAAACGACAAGCTGAGGAACTCTATGATGGCCCTGAGTCCACTGTAGGTAGGACAGGGCCTGTTTGCAATCCAGTGTATGGAGTACAATTTCCTCCTAACCAGCGTGAGGCCATGGGAAGAAGATGGGAAGAACCATCTACTGGTTGAGGTGGAAAGTAAATACCACCTTTGGGAGGAATTTGGGGTGGGTGCGGAGCACCACCCTGTTCTTATTGAATCTTGTATATGGTGGCTCTGCCACCATGGCCTGAAGTTCGCTTACTCTCAGAGCAGATGTGAGTGCTATCAGGAAGGCCACCTTCCATGACAGATACCGCAGATGTCAAGTAGCTAGAGGCTCAAAGGGCTGTCTGGTGGGCTGTGAGCACAATGTTGAGGACCCACTCCACCACCGGAGGGCTGACAGAGGGCTTAGACAATAGGAGGCCCCAGAGAAACCAAGAGACCAGGGGCTGACCCAAAAGGGGTTTTCCCCTCGATAGGGTGGTGGTGTGCAGCTATTGAACTCAGGTGCACCTTCACTGAGTTGGACTTCAGTCCAGTCTGCGACAGACGCAGTAGGTACCAAAGAACTAACTGCACCTGGCAGGCGAATGGGTTCTCCTGTCTCTCCGCACAACATACGGAGAATCTTCACCATTTGAAGGCATAGGCTCACCTGGGTTGAGGGCATCCATGGTCAGGATCTCTGGGGCGTGGGTACCTGGAAGGGCATCCCTGCTAGGAGGTGGCAGAGAGATTGCCACCAGTTGAGGGAGTCTGCCAGTTGGCGGATTACCTTGACCCTGTCCCACAGACTGCCCATGGCCTGTGTCCACTGCGAGCGGAGGCACCACTGGGCCGTCCATATGTTTAAGCGGGCTAGAAGGGTCACATAGTGGAGGTGTTGAACTTCTGCCGCCAGCTGTCTGAGGCATTCTGCCCTCTCCCTGGGGAGGACGGCCTTGGCCTGTTGTGTGTTGAGCTGGGAACCTATGAACTCCAAACTCTGGGCTGGGGAGAGTTGGGATTTGGAGTAGTTGAGCATGAATCCCAGGTGCTGCTGCAGCAGCAAGGTCGCGCATCCTGCAGCCTGACTGGCCTCTGTGGCTGTGCTACCTCTGATAAGCCAGCTGTCCAGGTAGGGATAGACAAAGGCCCCTTGTAGACGCAGATGGCCAGCTATCACTGCTAGGTATTTTGTGAAGACCCTTGACAAGGATGTGAGGACGAAGGGTAGTACCCTGTACTGATAGTTCTTTCCTCCTACCACAAACCTTAGGAACTGCCTGTGGGAGGAGTGGATTAGGATGTGCATGTACACATCCTTTAGGTTCAAGGAGCACAGTCAATCTCCCTGGTGGAGGTAGGGCAGCAGTGTTCCAAGGGAGAGCGCATCTTCAACTTCTCCCTCACCAGAAACTTGTTTACGTTTTAAAGGAATAGGATGGGCCTGAAGCCCCCAGTCCTCTTTGGGACAAGGAATTAACTGCAGTAGAAGCCTTTGCCCCAAAAATGTTTGGGCACAGGCTCTACTGTGTTGACCCTGAGAAGACCTGTGAGCTCTGTGAGCAGCAGGGTCTAGTGAAGGGGGGGGGGGAGGAGTCACACCAGCTCACCGGGAATGAACAGGGGTGAAATATACTGTAGCTGGAGGAGGTATCCCTCCCTGACCACTTGCAATACCCACTGGTCCGAGGTGATTGTAGCCCACTTTTGGGAAAGAGCGTCAGGCAGCCCCTGTGGTCTGGTGAAGGTCTCCTGGGGGAGGGGAGGACCTGCCCTGGGAGTCGAAAGCTCCCCCCAGGCTGGGTGGGAGCCGGGGTCTGGGGCTTAGGCGTTTTTGTCATCTGAGCCCCGTGCCCTTGCCTTCTATGGTGAGAAGGCTGCTGCTGCTGGCCTGAGTAGAGCAGGTATTGGTGACCCTGCCCCAAGGACCTCTTTTTCCTCATGAAAAGGCACCTCTTCCTCTATGGTTTCTTGCGGGGATGGGATGAAGTCCTCTTAGAAAGCCTCTGGCAGGTCACCACATCGACCTCATTCTCAGTTGCCTTGTCAGCCATCCAGTGCAGGGGATGTCTAGCAGCTTGTCTTGGACCCACTGCTCGAAGTCAGAGGATTGCAGCCAGGCCTGGCATCAGGCTCCGATGCTAGCTGCAGTTACCCGAACAGCTGACTCAAAGCCATCATAGGCTGCCCGAGAGAGGAATTTAGAACAATGCTTGATCCCCGAGGTCAGGGCTTGAAACCGTTGGGAGGGATTCCCAGACGAGGCCTGCCACAAACCCCAACAGCTCTGGGACCAGAGCCTTCAGGTACATGTCTATGTAAAGTTCATGGGTCTGGATCTGGCACCCAAGCATGAAACCTTGGTAGCACTTGGGCCCAAGGGCATCGAGGGCTCTGGCCTCCCTCCCGGGGAGAACCGAGGAGTAGGTCTTCTGGCTTTTGAGTTTCTGCTTGGTTGACTTGACAGCCATGAAGTTATGCGGGAGCTGGGGTTTGTGGAAACCTGTGCCCTTCCGGACACAGTACATGGCGTCGAGGCACAGGCTCACCACCAGCATTTCTCACATCCAAAGGAGCAGCCTCTTGAGGATCGGCCGCATGGGCACAGAGAGGGTTTCCTTGGGTGGAGACTCATATTGAAGAATCTCTATCTCCTCAGTGCGCAGGTCTTCCTCCGCCTTGGTTTGCACTGAGGGGGCTCTGGCCATATCCCTGATGAAGTACACAACGAGCAGAAGCAATTGATGACCCAGTGGCTCAAAAATAGCTTAAAAATACTTTATTGGGGACCTTCAATAAAGTATTTTTAAGCTATTTTTGAGCCACTGGGTCATCAATTGCTTCTGCTCGTTGTGTACTCTATCGCTATCTGCAGGAGCTTTGCTCTCCTGTGTCCTGCCCATATCCCTGATGAAGTCATGCAAGACCACATCAGGAGGAGAGTGGCGCCGGTGGCAATGGGTCCTAGGGAATGTCTGTGCCACTTGGTGTCCAGAGAGGCCTCGTCGTCCATCTCCCACTCTGAGTCAAGCGGTGACTGAGTCCAAGGCCCTGTGGTTCCTAACCTCAAGGCCTGCATCAACGGGTCTGCAATCTGTAAAGGACCTGGGGTCCGAGTCGCGAACAATGGCCGGCAAGAACCGGATGCCCAAACATGACCGGAATCTCAACCGGCACCGAAGACTTACCCAAGGCCGGTGCACTCAAAGCTCGGCTCAATGACTGGGGACTCCCTCGCAGTCGAGGGTCCGGTTGTCAGGGTGGATAAGGTGGATGAACCGGCCATCATCACCTGCTGCAGGGCCAGGATGACAGTGATGTTCTGCTCCAAGGCCACCATTATGGTTTCTAGGCCGAAAGACTCCACAGCCTTTGGCGTGGGCACAGAGGATCTCGAGCCCGGCACCGGCACTCTTGTGAGTGTGTCCTCGACAAGGACTACGGCCTTGAGGAACCTTGCATAATCTCCGCCAACAGAGGAATCCTTCTTGAGGACCTTGATAGGGCACTTCTGAGTCACCCGAGTCCCTCCGAGCAGTTTTACCGGGTTTCTCTGGTGCAACCTCTGTGGACTTTGAAGCCTTATTCTTTTTCCCTGGGTCCAAGGTCTTCTCAGAGGAGTTGCTGCCATGGGACTCGGAGGACGCTCGGGCCTCATGGGATGTGCTCGGCTTAGAGCTCAATGCCGGGGAGGCCGGGCCAGAGTCTGACCTGGGGAACAATTTTTTCTGCAATTCTTACCTTTTTTTCTGTTGGTTTTAAGTGTCGTGGTCTGGCAGAGGTCACAGGAGGTGCTGTCATAGTCCGGGCCCAGACAGCGTAAGCAGCAGTCATGGGTATCGATTAATGAAATGGTTTGACTGCAGCGGTCACATTTTTTGAACCCACTGGGAGAACTGGTGGGTGGCAGCACAGATGGGGGTCAATGATCCCCGTGTGAAAAAAGGTGGGAACCTCGATGAAAAAAGAGCCAAGAATGGCATTGGAGACGGCGCCGGCTTGAGGCGGGAAGAGGAACTGGTTGCTAACCGTAAAAACTCAACCTTTAAGGGAGACAACTGGAATTTTTCTGGGGGGAACAGGACTCACGTAAATTGGGTTCCGTGGAATAAAGAAGACTGAGCAAGATGGCACCCTTGGGAGGGAAGGGTTCCACACATGTGTGGTAGCATATCCCAAAGGCTTTCTTTGAAAGCTGGGGAAATGCTTCTGTGCAGGCTCCGTCAGCGCCAACATCACCCATATGTGAGGACTGACTTCCTGCTTGTTCCTGGAGAAACAGTGATGTCGGAGCACGGCCTGGCCAAAATTTCTGTCGCATCAGGAATCCCCATCCAGAGAGTAGCGGGCTGCGAAGGTATGGACCGAATACCATGTCACAGATGTAGATCTCCTCTACGGAAACAAAATGGAGGTTGGCTACCAATGTAGCCATCACACCGACATTGTGAGTCATGACATGACCCTCAAGGCTCAGACCAGCTAAGGAATACGCATGGGGCGATACAATCCGTGAGCCAGAGGGATAGCATATGCTTCGAAACTGTGACTCCCAGCCTATTGGAGTCCAAGGAGACAGAGGATTGATGGTGCACCTTCGTGTGCTCCAAGTAGAAGGCCAAAATACACTTGCAATCCAGTGCATGCAACATTGCCTCACTGCGAATGGCATGAGGCCGGAGAAAGAACGTTAGGAGGACAATGGACCTGTTGAGATGAAAAGCTGAGACCACCTTCGGCAGAAAACGGAGATGTGTGCGGAGCACCACCCGGTTCTGGTGGAACCTGGTATATGGAGGGTGTAAGACCAGAGCCTGGAGCTCATTCACTCACCAGGCTGACATGACAGCCACCAGGAAGAGGACTTTCGAGCTCTTCAGCAGGCACACTTCCAGCGACTCAAACGGAGTCCACATGAGATGGCCAAGAACCACATTCAGATCCCAAACAACCATAGGGGGCTTATCTGGAGGCTTAAGAACATAAGAACATAAGATATGCCATACTGGGTCAGACCAAGGTCCATCAAGCCCAGTATTCTGTTTCCAACAGTGGCCAATCTAGGTCATATGTACCTAGCAGTTTCCCCAAGAGACACAAGTTCCACAATGCTTGTACTGGGTCAAGCACTGATATCTTCGGTCACTTCTTAATAATGGTCTATGGACCTTTCCTCCAGGAACTTGTCTTTGAAAGAAGCAAGCCTCGCATGAATCGGCGTACCAGAGGTTGAGCCAACACAGGCTTTCCCTCGCAGCCATGATGAAACACTCCTATCACACTGAGGTGAACCCATACAGAGTTGGACTTCAACAAAGAATCAGGGAGGTGCAAGAGGTACTCCAACAGCTGGTCCACGGGACAAAGGGGACCAGTGCACCAGACAGCAAACGGACACCACTTGAATGCGTAAGCCTTATGGGTCAACTCCTTGCGAGCCACTAGCAGGATCTAAATCACACTCTCAGAGAGGACAAGCCCATCAAGGGCTACCCATTCAGCATCCACACTGTAAGCACCAGGGAGCAGATGTTGGGATGCAGCAAGAAGCTGCTCTCCTGCGAGATGAGGTCTGGGTCATAGCTCGGGCGAAGAGGTTCCCTTTGTGAGAACTGCAGCAGTAACAGGAAGCACAGTTGTCGAGGCCAGTAGGGAGTGATGAGCATCATGGATCCCTCTCGGCCTGGAGTTTCAGGAGAGTCTTCGCAATAAACGGAATCGGGGATAGGCATAGAGCAGACCTTTCCCCCAGTGGACAAGGAAGGTGTCTGGAGCCAGGCGATTGCTAACCAGCCTCCGAGAGCAGAACAGAGCCCCCGAGCAATCTGTGCCATAGCCAAGAGATCCACATCGAAAGTGTCCCACCTCCCAGAAGATCCGGTCGACCACCTCCCCTCTTGAGGGACCACCTAGGTACTTAAAAAACCCCAGCTGAGGTGGTCCACTAGGAGTTGCTCTTGCCGGGCAAATACATCGCCCTGAGATCCATGCCATGGAGCAAGGCAAACCTCCAGAGGCAAACAGCCTCCCAACACAGAAGGTACAAAGCCCATGCTTCTCTGCTTGTTAATGTAGAACATGGCCATCTAGTTCCCTGTCTGGATCAGGACTACCTGATTCTCCAGCTGCGCCCGAAAGGCATGGAGAGCATTTGCAATGGCCCAGAGCTCAAGGAAGTTGATTTGATTGAGGCTCTCGCTCTTACTCCAGCCGAGCTTGCAGGCATCTGTTGTGAGCAGCCTGCAGGGCGCTGCTGGTTGAAACACAAGGCCCTGATGCAAATTTCTGGGCACAAGCCACCACTTCAGGGACTGTGCATGTGTGACCACCACACTGCATCCCAACATCTGTCTTGTAGGCAGCCTAAAGCTTGCTGCCATTGTGTCAGCAGGGTCCAGTGAGCCTGCTGCATGCAAAGGCAGGCCTAAGGGGTGACACACACCGTGGCTGCTATATGTCTGAGGGCTCTCAGCAGTCTACCAGCTGTAGTGCGGCGCTGCCATTGTAATGCGCCCACCACCTCAAAATGTCAAGTGGGCCACATCCTGAGATCAGGCTAGCCGCATGTTGAATGCCCCTGACAAAGAAAATCAACGGATAGATGCTGCTATCTTTATTTTCAGCTTCCAACCTTCATACATAAAAATGTTCATCACATACGTGGTATCACCTTATACACTCTGACCCAAAAGACAGGGACAAACCAACTCAAAGTTCTAACTGAAGGGGCAATTTTCAGACTGCACAATTTTTGCAAAGTCAACAAGTTCTTGTCAAGTGCATATGGTGCAACAGTGTTCAAAGGGAAAGTACGTACATAATTTTCTTTGAAAACTGCCTAAGGAAAAAATAACCAGACACTTGCGCACCTGCTTTTCCTGTGGGTACTTTTCCCTGCCTGAACTACCTGTTTTGATGTAATCCCCGCCTCCAGAACATCTCTGCTCACTGTGGGTAGAAACGTGCATTGTTCAGCACAAGTACTTTTATCTGCGGGAAAGGTAAGTGGGCAATTTCAAAGATGAAATTAGACTTACCTGCTAATTGTTGTTCCTTGAGAAACTCCAGTCCAGTCCCGCACCTCTGGGTGCTGAACCTCTTCCAGCAGCTTGGAGACTGAGCATGTCATCTTTTGATGACACCAGTACTAATACCGTAGGGGTCCACCCACCATCTCCAGTAACCTACTGACAAAGCAGACTCACAGGAGCAACAAATAAGTAGTTAAATTTTAACAAAGTATCTAAGTAATACTATATTAAGAGAAACGAAAGCTGCTCCCCCCCCACCCCGTCTCAAAGAGAATCCTCCTCTCCCCCTCCAAAACCGAGGAGACTTACGTGAGGCCCCACTGGACAACGATATCCAGCCGTATGCGTGAGACAGACAATCCCTTCAGTCCTGCCTCAACACCGCACCGCACCCCCCCCCCCCCCAAAAAAAAACTTGCAGGCTCCCTAGGCTCTTTCTTCAGCCGACGAAAAACATGCTTCAGGCTTCTGACACCGAGAGCCAGTATTCGGGGTGGGATCTGGGACTGGACTGGAGTTCCTCAAGGAACAACAATTAGCAGGTAAGTCTAATTTAGTCTTTCTTATCTTTTCTCCAGGCCAGTCCTGCACTTCTGGGATGTATCAGAGCAGTGAAAGCTAATGGGAGGAACCTGTCAGTCTGGCCTGAAGCACCACCAATCCAAAACAAGCATCCCTCCACTGCCTAGACGTCCAGGCGATAATGCTTCGCAAAGGTATGAAGTGAAGACCAGGTTGCTACCTTGCAAATCTCTACCAGTGGCACCAAACTGTACTCCACCCACGAGGCCGCCTGAGCCCTCGTGAAATAAGCCGGCAAGCCGCCAGCACTTGCCTACCTCGTAAGAGGTATGCTGATGCGATTGCCTCTCTGATCCTTCTGGAAATAGAAGCCTTAGCTGCTGCTTCCCCTCTGCACAGTCCTCCAAACAATAAAAACAGGCGATCTGATCTGCAGAAGGAAACAGTCTTCTTCAAATAAAGTCTCAGGACCTGATGAATGTTCAAGCATCGAAACTGCGAGCTGACAGAGGAGCTACCCGAGCTCCTTAGGACCGGTAGGGGACACCAACTAGTTCAAATGGAAGGCCAAGACCACCTAGGGTAAAAAGGAAGGCACCGATCACAAGACCACCTTCTCCCTCATAAAGGAGAGAAACGGTTCCCTGCCAGACAAGGTTTGGAGCTCTGAAATCCTGTGTGCTGAGAATAAACCCCCAGAAAAACAGTCTTGAGGGTCAAATCTTTTAATGAGGCACAGCTCAACGGCTCAAAGGGTTCGCCACAAAGTGCTTCCAACACCATACTGAGATTCCATGTCAGCATCACCTCCCGCCGCGGGGTCACAGGTGGACTGCTGCCTTCAGGCACCTAACAACGTCCAGGTGCATCCCCAATGCAACCCCCTGGACCTTTCTGTGATAGCAGGAAATCGCCGCCAGCTGTACTCTCAAGGAACTTGCTGCCAGGCCCTTGTCAAAAGAGGCCTGCAAGAAAGCCAAGATGTCCAGCAAGGAGGCCGAGCCCGGCCAAATCTGCCAGTCTGCACACCAAGACTCAAAGATGCGCCAGACTCAAATGTAGGCCAGAGAGGTAGAGGTCCTTCTTGCTTTCAGCAAAGTGGAAATCAAGAAAGTTGAACAGCCTTTCTTCTTCAATTGCACCCTCTCAAGAGCCAGGCCGTAAGCGAGAATCAATCTACTTGAGACATGAGCACTGGCCCCTATGCCAAGAGATTGTCCAGTATCGGGAGACGCCAAGAACAATCCACTAGAATCCGCACGAGGTCTGCATAGCACGGGCATCTTGGCCAGTCCAGGGTGATCAGAACGACCAGCCCCTGATGGACCTTGATCCTCTGCACAACCCAGATTATCAGAGCCAATGGTGGGAACACAGTAGATCCTCCACAGATCACTGCTGCACCAGGGCATCCAGACCCTCTGACATCCATTCCTGTCATCTGCTGAAGAAGCGGCTCACTTTGGCAGACTCAAATGTTGCCATCACATCCATAAATGGTGTACCCCACCAGCGCACCACCTGAGCAAACATCTTCTGGTTGAGTACCCACTCCCCAGGGTCCACGTTCACTCGACTCAAATAGTCCACTGTCACATTGTCGACGCCTGCCACATGCACCGCTGATAATGCCTGGTGGTGGCTTTCCGCCCAGCTCAACAGCGCTTCTGCCTTCACCTCCAAGGCTGCGCTGCCTTGCTTCCTTGCCGATTGATGTAGGCTACCGTGGTCAGTGGTCACGTTATCCAACAGGATCTGCACCGCCTTTCCCTGCAACCAGGTCTGGAAACTCCAGAGAGCCAGGGCCACCACCCACATCTCCAGCCTGTTGATCGATCAACAAAACTCCAGAGTGCTCCAATGCCCCTGTACAATGTGTCCTTCACAATGGGCTCCCCAACCGGACAGACTGGCATCCATCATCAGAGGTATCGACGGCATCTTGAGGGGCATTCCTCTTTCCAGATGTCTCGGACAAAGCCACCAGAGTGCTCTCTTGGCCATCTAACGGCAGGGGAGCTTGTGGGATAAAGGATGAGTCTGATGCGACCAGCGCCAGAACAAAACCCTCTGAAGGGGGCGCATGTGTGCCCTTGCCCACGGGACAAGCTCGAATGTGGCTGCCATGGTCCCCAGGACCTGTAGATAGTGCCAAGCCATTGGTTCCAACATTTGCAGGGACTGTTGCACTAAACTCTGAAGTCCTTGAGCGCACTGTTCCAGTAGAAACACTCTCCCCACACGGGTATCAAAGCGCACTCCTAAGTACTCGAACTCCTGAGACAGGTCCGAGTGGCTCTTGGCCCTGTTGACCACCCATCCGAGACTTTGCAGGAACTGTACCACTCGAGCTGTTACCCGATGGCTTTCCTCCCTGGACTTTGAGCCAGTCATCCAGGTACAGATGCACCAACATGCCCTCCTTGTGTAGCACTACCGCTACCACCATCATCACCTTTGTGAATGTGCATAGAGCCGTTGCCAGACCAAACGGCAGTGCCCGAAATTGGAAATGTCCCATTGGCACCGCAAAACGGAGGAACCGCTGATGTTCGGCTCTTATGGGAATATGGAGGTATGCCTCCAACAAATCGAGACACGTTAAAAACTCTCCGCTTCTGACTGCCACTATGACAGATCACAATATTTCCATGTGAAAATGCGGTTCCTGCAAGCAGCGGTTTATGTGCTTGAGGTCAAGGATTGGACTATAGGTCCCTTCCTTTTTTGGAACCACAAACTAGATGGAGTATTGACCACAGCCATACTGGTCTCGGGGAACAGGCACAAAGGCCTTGAACTGTAACAGCCGCGTCAAGGTTTTTCTTACCCCCGTGGCCTTTGATTGCGCCTTGAAGGGAGACTGTACGAAGGCATCAAAGGCCACGCCCAGGGCATAGCCTTCGCAAATGACCTCTAACACCCACTGGTCAGATGTGATCTGGACCCAGGCAGGGTAGAAGTCCCGCAGTCAAGCTCCTACGGGCTGCACCGCCACCTGGGCCCCCCATGCTTCATTGGAACATCTTGAGCCCCGAGGCAGACACGGCAGCAAACCCCCATCCCACCCCTTAAAACCCCTGTCCTCTAGGGAGAACCATCCCCACAGAAAAGGGGTAAGACATGAGGTACGAAACCTCCTGAAATCCCACAGCCGACTTCTGGACGCAGGAGGAGGATGGTCCTGTTTTTGCCTATCCTCAGGCAGCTGCCCTCCCTTGGAATTTCCCAAGTCGTTGACCAGTTTGACCAGGTCCTCACCAAAGAGCAACCTGCCTCTAAAGGGCAGTTTACTGAGACGCGTCAAGGAGGAACTATACGCTGCCCAGTTCCACAGCCGCAGGTAGCGGCGGGCCACCCAGTTCCGCAGCTGCAGGTAGTGGTGGGCCACCACTACCGAGGCCATACTCAGAGAGGCCTCTGATGAGGTCGTAGTGGATATCTGCCAAATAAGCCACCCCCAACTCTAATCTGGCTGTCTCCCCTGACTGGTCTGGATCATTGTGTTGCTGTGCCTGCTGAGCCCAGCCAAGGCAGGCCCTAGCCACCCAGGCCCAGGCCTGAAGCGAAATGGCATTAACCTCAAAGGCCTGCTTTAATAAGGTGTCCAACTTTCTACCTGGATGTCTAAGCGCTGCACTACCTTCCACTGGGATAGTAATCTTCCCATTTCCATCTTTCTTTTTATCCTGTCACAAAGGAGTTACAATTTATTAGAATATATAATAGCTCTCCAATTTTCTACCTATTGAAACTTTCCATGTCACACCCATAAACACATTGTAATTCCAAGAAACAAATAATTGTAGCCAGTTCAAATCAATCTTATGAAGACAAAGTAAAGCCATCTCAAAGAAGGGAATTTATCAGAATCGATACCAGCGGATAATAAATATGCCAACTGGGAAACTAGTTAAAAGCCAAAATGTTCAGGAAGCTCTCTCTATATTGTAATGCTACGTTATAGTTTAAATTTTATTTGATATACCGCAACAGTGCAAGCAGTTTATGTGGTTTACAGTAACTAAAATCAATAGAGTGAAAAGAACTCCATATACAAGACAGGAAAGTGACAGTATTAAGATAAAAACAAAAGCATCAGAAAACATGCAAAAAGCATATCCCACAAAAACTCATGGGTAACAAGATCGACAACTGCTTAAATCTGCACAGAGCACCAAGTGCTTACAAAGCTGTATTAAGGTAAAAAACTGACGTGAAGCAATATATTTTGAGCATCTTCTTAAAAGCCTTATAATTCAATTCAGTGCACAGCGACACAGGCAATGAATTCCATAAAGGTGGGGTAGCAGCTGAAAAGGCCATTTTCCACGTTGACTCATATTTTATTTCTGCTGGGGAGGGAAGTGAAGTCGATAACCATGTAAGGAATGAAGTGATCTAGCATGCGCATGGAGCGTAATTAGATGAATCATGGATTGTTTTATGTGTAAGAGTAAGGGCCTTGAATTGAATCAATTGGGCAGCCAATGATACTGTATAAATAACAGAGTAACATGGTCAAATTTATTGGCTCGGGTGAATATGCGAATAACTATCTTTTGGACTGCTTGAATATACTTGAGTTGAAGCTGAGGAAATCAAATTATATTACAATAGTCCAATCTAGAGAATACAGTATGGAGGACAGTGATCTGAGCAGGTTTATAAAGATAAAGTTGTAAGCTACGAAAACAACGGAGTGCCATAAATGTGGATTTTGAAATGTGGGCTAATTGAGAGGAAAAGGTCAGGGCAGAATCAAGAAAAATACCTAAGTAATGAATAGATAGTGTAATGGTAATGAAATGCCTTATAGAATTGGGGACTCTGAGGGGAAATGATCGGTACCTGTGAATCAAATTGCCATTGACTTAGATGGATTTAATTTTTATGAGTTGCCCTGGAACCAGGATGAAATCAGAATTAAACATTGATTGAGGGGGGAAATATCAATGAAACATTCATTTGTTGAAAACAATAGCAAAATGTCGCCTGCATATGTGTGCAAAATAAAATGATACGTCCAACACAAACCAAATATGGAAAAATTGGGTTTCGAACAAAAGTGCCAATGATCAATGAGATCTACACAGAGATCTTTACAACTGGTGGAAGCTCCCCATAGCACGACAGCTAAGTAGCACAGAATTTCCATTGTGTTTGAATATACTGTGATACAACGTTTTCACAGAATAAGACAGAGTTGAATATATCTTGGAGTTCTGGTAATAGCTGTTTTTGAATCACCATTCATTTTTTGGAATAAGAGGTCAAGCCAGTCTTTGGTAATTTTTATTGGAAGTGCACCAAATAAATAACATAGTGGCGAAAGTTTGGAAATACAAAAGGTCCTTGATGTTCTGAGACACCATAAGAGAAGACGATAGTCTGAGTGGTGGCTAAAGTTCTGAGACCTGTTTTTCGCCAGCTGTGTGCTTGATCATTGGCACTTTTGTTCGAAACCCAATTTTTCCATATTTGGTTTGTGTTGGACGTATCATTTTATTTTGCATCAGTAAACATTCAGAAAGTGACTGAATTCAGGTCTGCATATGTGTAGCAAGATATGCCAAGATCTTGTATTAGAGTAAACAGTGGACTAAGACAGATATTGAATAATAAAGGGGAGCGTATAGAGCCCTAAGTAACACCACAGGAGATCCCGGGATGTTGCGGTAGCTGATTGACTACAAACTTGAAATGATCGATTCTGAAGATATCATGTGAACCAGGAGAGCACTACCCCACAAACACTGGTATCATAAATGGGACAGAAGCAGACTGTGACCCACCAGGTTGAATGCCGCTGATAGATACAGGGAGATTGCAGGCTTATACTTATCCCTATCCAGAGCTCTATAGATTTCGTTAAGAACTTCTGTAAGTACTGTTTCTGCGCTATGCTGTGCACAGAAACCAGATTGTCGTGGGTGTAGGGAATGTGTATGTTCACTAAATCTGACAAATGCTGAAAAAGTGTCTCCTCAACCACCTTAGATACAAAAGAAAGATGTGAGATAGGACGGTAGTTTTGCACATGCTGAGAATCGTCTTTTGGATTTTTTTTAGGAAGGCTCTAAGTAGGGCTTTTTTCCAATTAGTTGAAACAAAGCCACTTGATAGGCTCTGACTAAGCATAAGGTGTAAAATAGGAAGCAAACCTAATTGAGGTTCGCTCAACCATATAGAGGGAATAGGGTCCAATGCAGAAGTAGTTTTATGGATCGATTACAGTAACCGAGACATATAGCCAAGTGATATTGGAGTGAAAGTTGACCATGTATAGGTATTAATGAGCTAGGGTATGTAGAATCAATAGGATTCTACAGACCCTAGCTTTTGTTCAGCTTTTCCCAGCTGAATAACTTGCCTTTTCCAATAACTGGAACTTTCCTTTCATTTCCTTCTTCCTTTTACTATCTGGCCTGTCTGTGTTGGCCAGGTTAACATTTATTCAATATCTATCCTTGCTCTGTCTCCATCGTTGCAGAGTTTAAAACTTTTTTCCTGTCTCTACTCTTAGTCTACCTGAGTGACTAACCCCTTCCCCCTGCTGAGATATTGTTCAGTCCCTTTTTCCTGTCTTCCAGGTGTGCTTAGCTCTGTTTGCCTCTCTGTCCTTTGAGAAGAGCAGTGCTCCTCCTAAACCCTGTGCTGGAAAGGTGAATTTCACCCCTCCTGAGTAAATTTGCTGGCTTTCTGTGAGTTCTGTCTGTCTGTCTGTCTCTCTCCATGTATCTATTTATTTGTCATTGTTAGTGTGCTCCCTTACCTCACTGCCTCCTTTATTTTGCACTTTTGTTCAGCTTTTCCCAGCTGAATAACTTATACCCCACCCCCCTCCCCTCTACCCACCCACCCCGTGGCTCACCGTCTCTTATAGCTGTCATCTGCTTATTACCTCACCTACGCACAGGTACACCTAATCCCTTTGGGATTTCTCCTACCATCTATATCCTCTGGCCTTTGTTCTCCTCTCTATTCTTCTTTTATGACTCATCACATTGTCTTCCTTTTCTTCATACTCCCAAACTGTCTCCCCTCCTTCCAGCACCCTCACTCCTCCCCTCCATATCTCCCCTTTACTATCCTAACGTCCCCTTCCATTCTGTCTTCTACCTTATCAGCTCTTGAGCTTCACCACCTTCTCCCTCTAATCCAACCATCTCCCCTCTCTCTAAGGCACCCTCACCCTTGTTTCCGCTGCACTGTCTCCTCTCTGCCCCGTACTCTGCTACTCCTCCTCCTTCTCTCATCTGGAGATATCAATCCCAATCCTGGCCCCCCTAGACTTCTGTCACACTCCAAGAAGAGATCCTCACACAACACCTCTAATCTTATTCATATCCCTCTTCTTTCCCCTTCCACTCTCCCTTTCTCATGTGCCTCGTGGAACGCACACTCCATCTCTAATAAACTTGCTTTTACTCATGATCTCTTTATCTCTAATGCTCTCCATCTTCTTGCTCTAACTGAGACCTGGCTCCTCCCAGAAGATACTGCATCTGTCACTGCTCTCTGTCATGGGGGCTATCAGTTCTCCCACACGCCTCATCCCACCGGCTGTGGTGGTGGTGTTTGGCTTCTACTTTCTCCCTCTTACCAATTCCAACCCCTCCTGCTGCCTCAGTCTCACTCCTTTCCCTCTTTTGAAGTCCACTCCATCCGTCTTTTCACTCCACTACTTCTCCGGGTAGCTGTTACTTATCGTCCTCCTGACAAGTCTACTTCTACCTTTCTCACCGACTGACTGGTGGCTTTCCTTCTTTTTCGATTCCTCTTCCCCACTCTTATTCTTGGGAATTAACATTCATGTTGATAGCCCCTCTGATCCTTATGCTTTAAAGCTCCTCTCCCTTACCACCTCATTTGACCTCCAGCTTTGCTCTACTGCCCCCACTCACCAGCATGGCCACTGCCTTGAGCTGGTATTTTTCTCTAGTTGCTTACCCTCTAACTTCTGTTGCTCAGCTCTCCCCTTATTTGACCATCACCTTTTAAGCTTCACTCTTCATCACCCGCCACCTCAACCTCGTCCTGTCTCCTCCAACCTATTTAGAAATGCTCATGCTATTGATTCTTTGGTTCTCTCTTCCACTTTTTCTTCATCTCTTTCCTCTACTATGTCATCTAGGTCTGTTGATGAGTCAGTAGCTTCCTATAACACTGCACTCGCCTCTGCTCTGGATGCTGTCGCTCCACCCATGCCACGTCCTGTGAGGTGTACTGCACCCCAGTTGTGGCTCTCATCCACTACCATCTATCTATGTTCCTGTGCCCGTTCAGCTGAGCATGCTTGGCTTAAATCCCACGCCCTTGCTGACTTTCTACACTTCAAATTCATGCTTGTCTCTTTCCAATCATCACTAGCTCTTGCCAAGCAAGACTATTATGTCCATCAGACTATTTATTTTATTTATTTATTTTATTTAGACAGTTTTGTATACTGCCTTATCCTTCAATCAAAGTGGTCACAACACAATTGGGGGATACATTTAACACGCGGGGATATGAGACACATACACTAATACTTACAGGGAACATGGGCAATGGAGGGTTAAGTGGCTTGCCCAAGACCACAAGGAGCATCTGTGGGACTAGAAACCCCAGTCCTTCCGGCCCAAGGTTGCTGTCCTCTAGTGGGATTTGAACCCCCGACCTTCCGGCCTGAAGTACCTTGCCCCAACCACTAGGCTACTCCTCCTCATCTAACTAACTCTCTTGCCTCTGACCCTTGCCATCTCAGCTCTCTCCTCAAGGTGCCTCCGCCTCCAACCCCCCCCCCCCCTCCTCTTCTGCCCAAACCCTGGCTGACTATTTCTATGACAAAATCCACAAGATCACCCTCCAATTCCCTACAAAGTCAGCTACTTCCCCTCTTCCCTCTCGTCACTCCCAACTTTCCCCCTCTACCTCTCTTCCTTTCCTGTTATCTCTGAAAAGGAAACTGCACACCTTCTTTCTTCCTCCAAACTCACCACCTGCTCCTCTGATCCTATCCCTACCCATCTCCTAAGCCCCATCGCCTCCACTGTTGCCCCTTCCAACTCTCATATTCTCAACCTATCGCTCTCCACTGCAACTGTTCCTGCAGCCTTCAAGCATGCTGTAGTTACACCTCTCCTCAAGTAACCCTCACTTGATCCCACCTGTCCTTCTAATTATAGACCCTCCTCCCCTTTGTTTCTAAACTATTTGAATGCACGGTTCATTGCCACTGCCTTGAATTCCTCTCCACTCATGCCCTCCTGGATCCTTTACAATCTGGTTTTCATCCGCTATATTCTACTGAAACGGCTCTTGCCAAAGTCCCCAGTGACTTGTTCCTGGCTAAATCCAAGGGCCTTTATTCAGTCCTCATCCTTCTAGACCTCTCTGCTGCTTTCAATACTGTTGACCACAACCTTCTCCTCGATACCCTGTCCTCGCTTGGTTTTAAGGACTCTGTACTATCCTGGTTCTCTTCCTATCTCTCCCATTGCTCTTTCAGTGTTAGTTCTGGTGGATCCTCCTCTGCTGCTATCCCCCTCTCAGTTGGTGTACCCAAAGGATCTGTCTTGGGTCCACTTCTTTTCTCTCTCTATACCCAGTCCCTTGGTGCACTCATCTCTAACCATGGCTTTCAATACCATCCTTATGCTGATGACTCCCAGATCTACCTCTCTATGCCTGAACTCTCCCCGGCAATCCAGACCCGGATCTTTACCCACCTTTCTGACATTGCTGCTCGGATGTCTCACTGTAGCTTGAAAATGAACTTGGCCAAGACTGCGCTTGGCCAAGAACCACACTATGGTTACACGATGCAAGGTTCCACATTGGGAACCACTACCCAGGAAAAAGATTTAGGAGTCATCGTGGATAACATGTTAAAGCCCTCCGCCCAGTGGGCAGCAGCGGCCAAGAAAGCAAATAGAATGCTAGGTATCATAAGGAAAGGAATGGAAAATAAAACAAAGGATATTATAATGCCTCTGTATCGTTCCATGGTACGACCGCACCTTGAATATTGTGTGCAATTCTGGTCGCCGTATCTTAAAAAGTATATAGCGTTATTAGAAAAGGTACAGAGAAGAGCCACCAAAATGGTAAAGGGGATGAAAGGCTACTCCTATGAAGAGAGGCTACAAAGGTTAGGGCTCTTCAACCTGGAAAAGAGATGGCTGAGGGGAGATATGATAGAGGTCTATAAATTAATGAATGGAGTGGAACGGATAAATGTAGATTGATTGTTTACGCTATCAGAATATAGAAAGACTAGGGGACATGTAATGAAGCTACAGGGTAAACTATTTAAGACAAATAAGAGAAAATATTTTTTCACTCAACGTGTAACCGAACTCTGGAATTTGTTGCCGGAGGATGTAGTAAGAGCCGTTAGTGTAGCTGGGTTTAAAAAAAGGTTTGGACAAGTTCCTGGAGGAAAGGTCCATAAACCATTATTAAAAAGGGACCCAGGATATCAATGCTTGACCCAATACAAGCATTGTGGAACCTGTTTCTTTTGGGGATACTGCTAGGTACGTATGACCTAGATTGGCCACTGTTGGAAACAGGATACTGGGCTTGATGGACCTTGGTCTGACCCAGTATGGCATATCTTATGTTCTTGTTGTTAAGTGCCGTCGAGTTGGAGTCGACTCATGGCGACCCTCTGGCTAGCTATCCTAAATTGTGTTCGGTCTTGAGTCAGGCAGCTCATTGTTGACAGACTGGAACCCGTAGCTGCTGGAGAAAGGTGAATAGTGGTGTACCCCAGGGATCTGTGCTGGGTCCGCTGCTTTTTGACATATTCATAAATGACCTGGAAAGTGGAACAATAAGTGAGGTTATCAAATTTGCAGATGACACAAAACTATTTAAAGTTGTTAAAACCCAGGAGGATTGTGGAAAATTGCAAGAGGATCTTGATAAATTGGAAGACTGGGCATCAAAATGGCTGATGAAATTTAATGTGGACAAGTGCAAGGTTATGCACCTAGGGAAGAACAACCCAAACTATGGTTACACAATGCAAGGTTCCACATTAGGAACCACCACCCAGGGAAAAGATTTAGGCGTCATTGTGGATACCTTGTTAAAACCCTCGGCCCAGTGTGCAGCGGCGGCCAAGAGAGCAAATAGAATGCTAGGTATGATAAGGAAAGGAATGGAAAATAAAACAAAAGATATTATAATGCCTCTATATCGTTCCATGGTGAGACCGCACCTTGAATATTGTGTGCAATTCTGGTCGCCGTATCTTAAAAAGGATATAGCGATTTTAGAAAAGGTTCAGAGAAGAGCCACCAAAATGGTAAAGGGGATGGAAGGCTACTCCTATGAAGAAAGGCTAAAAAGGTTGGGGCTCTTTAGCCTGGAGAAGAGACGGCTGAGGGGAGATATGATAGAAGTCTATAAATTAATGAACGGAGTGGAACGGGTAAACGTAGTTCGATTGTTTACCTTATCAGAATATGGAAAGACTAGGGGACATGCAATGAAGCTACAGGGTAAACTATTTAAGACTAATAAAAGAAAATATTTTTTCACTCAACGTGTAATCAAACTCTGGAATTTGTTACCGGAGGATTTAGTAAAGGCTGTTAGTGTAGCTGGGTTTAAAAAAGGTTTGGACAAGTTCCTGGAGGAAAGGTCCATAAACCATTATTAAGAAGGGACCCAGGATATCAATGCTTGAACCAGTACAAGCATTGTGGAACCTGTGTCCCTTGGGGAAACTGCTAGGTACGTATGACCTAGATTGGCCACTGTTGGAAACAGAATGCTGGGCTTGATGGACCTTGGTCTGACCCAGTATGGCATATCTTATGTCTTATGTTATGTTATTGTATCGATCCATCTCATTGCTGGCCTTCCTCTTTTGCGCTGACCTTCTATCTTGCCAAGCATGATGTCTTTCTCTAATGATCTCTCTCTTCGCATGATGTGTCCAAAGTATGAAAGTCGAAGTCTTGTCATCTGAGCTTCTAAAGAAAGCTTAGGTTTGATCTCCTCTAGTACCGACTGGTTTGTTCTTCGGGCAGTCCATGGTATACACAGTATTCGCCGCCAGCACCATAATTCAAAGGCATCAATTTTCTTCCTGTCTGTCTTTTTCACTGTCCAGCTTTCACATCCATATGATGTTATTGAAAATACCATGGTTTGAACAAGTCGAATCTTTGTATGGAGAGACACATCTCTGCTCTTGAGAATCTTATCTAGGTCTTTCATAGCCATTCTGCCAAGAGCAATGCGTCTGATTTCTTGACTGCTTGTTGCTTCTTTGTTGCTTCTTTATGTTCTTATGAGCTTCTTATCTTTCCCCCTAAAACCTCCTCTCCTCTTCCTTCCTTCTCAGTCTCTGTGGATAATGCTCTACTCCTTCCTGTTTCCTCGGCTCGCAACCTTGGGGTTGTCTTTCACTCCTCTCTCTCCTTCTACACACACATCCATCTGATAGCTAAGACCTACCGTTTTTTTCTCTATAACATGAACATACTACTAAGACACTTATCCACTCCTTAATCACCTCTCGTCTTGATTACTGCAACCTACTCCTTGCTGGTCTCCCTTTGAATCACTCTCTCCCCTTCAATCTGTTCAGCACTCTGCTGCACGGCTAATCTTCCGCCAGCCTCGTCATGCCAATATTACCCCTCTTCTCAAGTCACTTCATTGGCTCCCTATCCGCTTCCGCATCTAGTTCAAACCTCTCACTGACCTATAAATGCATTCACTCTGCAGCTCATCACTACCTTTCTTTTCTTATCTCTCCTCACACCCCTCGGGAACTCCGCTCTTCTGACAAATTGCTTCTATCTGTGCCTTTCTCTTCTATTGCTAATTCCAGACTTCACTCCTTTCACCTTGCTGCACCTTACGCCTGGAACAAACTACCTGTGTCTGTACTCCAGGCACCTTTCTCTGACACTTTTCAAACCCAGGCTGAAAACTCACCTCTTCTTTGCTGCTTTTGGTTCTTGACTTACCTGATCTCTGTTTCTTTACCACTCCCCCTTGTTTTATCCCTATCTGCACCTTCTGTGTTGTCTGTCTTGGCTAGATTGTAAGCTCTGATGAGCAGGGACTGTCTCGTACATGTCTGTGCAGCGCTGCGTATGACTTGTAGCACTATAGAAATGCTCAGTAGTAGTAGTAGTAGTAGCAGTAGAGGAAGAGTGTCTTTTAGAAGCTGGACCTTTGTCAGAAAATGTTCTGCCAGTTGTTCAACAAATGGGCCTCCCCGTGGCAGGTCACAGAGTTTTTGCTGAGTAGTGAGTTGTGAGACCACTGAGAAAATGGCTTTTGGTGAAGATGGGGAACTCTTAACAACATTCGAGAATAACTTTATTAGCTTCAATAATCCTTCGACGATAGTATGTATGACCATCAGTCATTAAAACATTTAAGTAAATCTGCAGATTTACTTTTCTTCCATGCCCGTTCAGCTGCCTTAGTATGGCGCTGAAGAAGCCAGAGACTGGCATGGAACCATTTATGAGATGACCTGGCGGGCTTAGTTTTTATTTTCAATGGAGCGATGCCCTCAAGGGCTCTCGATAATATATCATACCATATAGTGGCCAGGACATCAACCAAAAAGGTTAAAAAATGTGCTGGAAAGTGCGTATCTGCAGGTGGAAAAGCTGCAAGTGTCTCAGGGGAGATATGCCGGTATTTCTCTGAAGTAGTATAAGAGCTATTTTTGTTAGCAGAGGACTCTGTAAGAGACAAGGGTAAACAAAAAATAATAAGTGAATGATTTGTCGATGGGTGGGGATCTACTCTAATTTTATCTGGAATGAACGTGGCAGATTGGAGCTTCAGGACAAGATCCAAAGTATGCCCCACTGAACGTGTCGATCGGTGAATATGCTCAATATCATGATCAGAGAGAAACGTGCAAATGATTTGTCCCATGGGCGCTCTGGTGCATCATAGTGAATATTAAAATCACAGAGCACCAAAAGATCTGGGTAACAAAGGAAAGGGTCCAAGATCAACTGTTGAGTACTGTCCTATGCTGGTTAAGTTTGCGAAAGGGGGCAATAAAATAACAAAAGATGAAGATAAAGACCAGACGAAGGACCAAATCTACTCAGGAGAGGCTCATCTGACAAAGATATTGTGAGGGGCTATTCAGTTACCGATAATGTGGCTTTGGGGGACAAAAGAGCATGCAATGTGAATGTGTGGACAGAAGTCTACATTACATCCTTGCACATTTCTTCCATGGAGGCTGACCTCAGGTGGGCCATCAATGTTATTATGGCCTCAGTGTTATGAGCTTTGATATGTCTTTCCAGGGTCAAGCCTACTAACGAATTAGACAGCAGGTGCTTGACTACAGCAATCCCATGTACAATAAGTTAAACGGAAACAAAAACAAGAGAAATCTCTTCAAGGCCCCTAGGTTTAAGACCAATGCCTCAACATCAGAACCTCTATTCCAGCACAGTAGAATCCTTTGCTTGCATTACACAAGGCTTCTCCTGTTGGCCTCTGATGATGTCTGGCCTCAAAAGGGACCAATATCTCCTCAATACTCCTGCCTCCCCAGCATCCAATGTAGCACCAGAGCTCTTGGAGATTGATGCACATGATGTCAATGTCTTTAGGTAGCTCTTCGTCAAATCTAAGAGTTTGTCCACCTGCTCTCAGCCACTCTAGACATCTTCTAATAGGTGGCGCAGTTATATGCATCATGTTTGAGTCTGAGAGACACAATCATGGGTGCTGGTCATCAACACGGTCCTGCTGCAATGCCCATACTTCTTTGAAGCCATGGGAGTCTTGTGTTTGAAATATTAATTGAAAAATAGCCACAGTGAAATCAAATGATGGCATATTAAAAGCGTATGATGCCAGTCAATGTATTAATGGAGGTGCAGTTTGCAACAAAAAAGAGAAAAAAAGAAAATCAAGAAAACTTAACTCACCTATAACCCTAATGAGGAACTTCCAAGGGGGTAAAAACAGAAAAAAAGGATGGTAACCTGATGAACATACAAAAAAACGAGAGGGGCATACATAGCTCTTGCCAAAGACACAAGCTAAGACTGGAAAAAGTTCCTGAGGTGGTCCTGCTCGACAATGCAGATAGAGGAAGCCTTGTGTAAGTATGACATGCTATTCTAGAAAGCTCTGGCAACTCAGTTTTCTTTACTTTTTCTGCAACCTCCGTCGGATGATAAAACCTCTTAATGTTTTGCAAAGAATGGTATATGAAATACATTATATTACAATAATATGTACAACTATATATCCAGAGAAGATCAGGATATGAAAAGGAAAATTCAGAACAATCTAGGAACATAAGATATTTATAACCACATTTTAAAAGATGCCCATCTGAGAAGTCCAAAAAGGCACTTATTTTAAGCCTATTTTAGAAAGGAGACCAAAGTGCATATGTGCCTGTGTCTCTATACTGCTGCATACATTTACTCCTACTCAATCCCCACCAGTTTTCTCATTACCACCACCACTGACATTTAATTTATAATTAGCTGTATGCTCAGGCAACATCTTTTACTCCAATCAGCTTGTTTTGTTTTGGCTTAAGGGAGTATTAGCTGCTGAAAGCTAGTCAATAAATGTTTTCAATTAGTCCAATATGAAGGATGACAGAGTTTTGAATTGATTGCTCATCCTTCCAAAGCCAAGCTCAAGGCAAGGTAAATTAATGTATGGTAGGTATTTTTCTGCCCTAAAGGGCTTAAAATCTAAGGGCTTAATTTACTAAGCTGCAGGAAAACAGCACTTTCCCTGCTAGTTTATAACCAAAAAGCTACCTTGGAATTTACAAAATTGTTGTACCACAGTACTGCAGTTTATTAAATTCCGGAAAGCACAGTTACTTACCTGTAACAGGTGATCTCTGGGAACAGCAGGAATAAGTCTTCACATATGGGTATCGTCGGTACCGACGGAGCCTGCGTGGGAACGCTCCCCAGCGCCCAAAAGGAAAGCTTTTGGGAGCATCCCACAGCGCTTGCGCGCTGCCTTCCCGCCTTTCCTAACCGCCTCTCTCCAGTTCGAGTTTTAAAGCTCAAAGAGAGAGTGAGGAATGGAAAGAAAGATAGAGAGATACAACTCCTAGGGGAGCTGAGTGGGTTGTGAAGACTTATTCCTGCTGTTCCCAGAGATCACCTGTTACAGGTAAGTAACTGTGCTATCTCCAGGAACAAGAAGGAATGAGTCTTCACATATGGGGACTCCCCAGCTAGAGATGCCAGGGAGATCACCCAGGTTGTGAGTCCCTGGGAAGGGCTCTACCTCACCCCATGAATCTCAGCCATCCAGCCAGGGATGGAGGGTAGGAGTTGGTTAGGTATGGAACAGGTGTTTGAGAACAGCCTGACCAAACAAGGCATCCCGGTGGAAGTCCTTGTCCAAGCAGTAATGGGCTGTGAAGGTATGAACCGAGGCCCAGGTGGCCGCTCGACAGATCTGGTCGATGGACACAGAATTTAGATGAGCCATAGAGGCTGCCATGGCCCTCACATTGTGAGCTGTGACATGGCCCTCCAGAGAAAGGTTCTTACTCTGGTAGGCAAAAGAAATACACTGAGCAATCCAACTGGACAGAGTTCTCTTAGAGACTGGAAGTCCTAAGTGAGAGAGATCAAAAGCAATAAAGAGTTGAGAGGACTTTCTATATTGCTGTGTCCTTTGTAAGTAAAAGGCAAGAACTCTTTTACAATCCAGGGTATGAAGATTCCTCTCTGCACTTGAAGCATGAGGTCCTGGAAAAAAGACAGGTAAATAAACCTCCTGGTTCAGATGAAAAGGTGAGACCACTTAAGGCATAAACTGTGGATTAGTCCTGAGGACTACCCTGTCATGATGGAACCTTGTATAAGGAGGATTAGCCACCAAGGCTTGCAGCTCACTGATGCGACGAGCTGAAGTGACTGCAATGAGAAAAATAACCTTCCAGGAAAGGAATTTCAAGGAGGTAGTGGCTAAGGGTTCAAAGGGTGGCTGCATAAGCTGGCCAAGAACCAGATTCAAGTCCCATGCCACTGGAGGTGGTCTGATGGGAGGTTTAGTCAAAAGAAGGCCTCTCATGAATCTTGCTATAAGAGGATGAGAGGAAATAGGCTGTCAATTGAGAGGTTTAAGGGATGCTGCAATAGCACTCAAATGGACTCTTACTGAATTCGTTTTAAGGCCTGCATGGGATAATGCAGCAAATACTCTAGTAAAGAATTCAGAGGTATTGCAAGAGGGTTAAGACCCTTCTCTGCACACCAAATGGTAAACCTTCTCCATTTAAAAGCATAGGAACGTCTAGTGGAAGGCTTTCTGGAAGCATAAAGGATATCCTTCACTTGCTGAGAAAGATGCAAATCTTGAAGGTCTAGGCCTTCAGCAACCAGGCTCTGAGGTGAAGAGACTGGGGATTTGGGTGCCACAACGTTCCCTCCTCCTGGGACAGGAGGTCTGGAGCAGATCCCAAGTCCAGGGAGGGAGCTTGAGAGAGATGCAGAGGTAGAGGGTACCACACTTGGCGTGGCCAATGTGGTGCTATGAGGATCATAGACCCCTTGTCTCTCTGAAGTTTGAACAGTGTCTTGGGAATTAGGGGAATGGGTGGAAAGGCATAGAGGAAGTCTTGCCCCCAATGGAGGAGGAAGGCATCCCTGGCCTGAACTCCCTGACATGGAATTCTGGAACAGAACCGGGGAAGTTTGGCATTCCACGGACTTGCAAACAAGTCTAATGTCTGGGGTTCCCCAAATTCGAAAGATCCTCGCTATCTGGTCCCCATGGAGGGACCATTCGTGTGGAAGCAGAACTCGACTGAGTCTGTCTGCCCAAGAGTTTTGAACCCTTGGAAGATACACTGCCATGAGATGAATTTGATGCTCTCTGGCGAAGGCCCACAATCTCAGAGCTTCATTGCAAAGCGAAAGAGAGCCAAGTCCTACCCTGCTTGTTCACGTAGAACATGGCTACTTGGTTGTCCATGTGGATGAGGACTGTCTTGTAGCTGAGCAGGGTGTGGAAGACTCAGAGCTAGAAAAATTGCTCTGAGCTCTAAGAGGTTGATATGTAGAGATGTCTCCTGTAAAGACCAGATGCCTTGAGTGGAGAGATCTTGAAGATGAGCTCCCCAACCTCTTGGAGGGGCATCTGTTGTAAGGGTTGCTTGGGGTAACACCTGTTGAAAGGGGGACCCCAGCAACAGATTCTGAGTGGACTTCCACCACTGGAGGGACCAAAAGAGACGACTGGAGGTTGCTATTTTGTCTGACAGGTAACCTGATGCCTGGGTCCATTGGGTGGACAGAGTCCACTGAGCTGCCCTCATGTGAAGGCGAGCGTAAGGAACCACATGCACAGTGGATGCCATGTGGCCTAACAATTGTAACATCTCTAGAGCAATTAAATGGGATTTTAACTGAATTTGTGAGGCTAACTGCACCAAGCGTAGGCAACGGCCCTGGGGAAGATAGGCCTTTGCAGTTGTGGTATCCAGCAAGGCCCCTATGAACTCTAGAGACTGAGTAGGGGTGAGTTGGGATTTTGGAATGTTTCTGACAAGTCCCAGATACTGAAGGATACGCCTTGTGCAGATTAGAGAACTCTGGGCCTCTGACTGGGATGGAGCTCGGATGAGCCAGTCGTCCAGATATGGGAATACGAATATCCCTAGAGTGCGTAGAAATGCAGCTACTACTGCCATGCATTTTGTGAACACCCTTGGTGCAGAGGCCAGACCGAAAGGAAGCACTCTGTATTGGTAGTGCTTCCCTTGATAAAGGAACCGAAGGAACCTTCTGTGTGTTGGATGGATGAGGACATGGGTGTATGCATCCTTGAGTTCTAGAGAGCAAAGCCAATCCTGACTCTGAAGGTATGGAAGGAGAGTACCGAGAGAAATCATCTTGAATTTCTCCTTGCACAGAAACTTGTTCAATTCTCTGAGATCTAATATAGGTCTGTAGCCCCCTGTTTTCTTTGGGATAAGAAAGTAGGGAGGAGTAGAACCCTGAGCCCTGTTGAAGAAGGGGTACTTCTATTGCCCCTTGGGCAAGAAGGGTAGCAATCTCCTGACCCAAAAGGTCGAGGAGAGATGTCTGAGAATTGAACTGTCTCACCATGGTGTGAGGAGGAAGGTTTAAGAAATGAAGCTAGTACCCCCTTCCCTTATGATGGAGAGGGTCCATTGTTCTGCTGTGATTTGTTCCCACCTGGGAGCAAAGTAAACCAACCTTCCTGGAATGGTGAGAGGCTCTGGATGTTCTAGAGCCAGAAAGGCTAAGCTCTCTAGCTGGAAGTCAAAGGCCCTGAGGAGGCTGAGGCTGTTGGGCCGTAGCAGTTCTAGCAGCCTTAGGCTTGGCCTGTTTCGGTTGTTGCTGTCTCTTTGTAGCAAAACGACCTGCAGAAGATGACTGCTGACCATAAGCAGAATAATATTTCCCTTTTTTGGGAAAAAAAACCTTTTTGAACCACCTTTTCTTAAAAGGAGCAAAAGTAGACTTTGAAAGTCTATCTAAAGCAGAATTTTCAGCATCCATCTGGGTGGCCTTTGCTTGCCAATCTTTGCCAAAAAGGTTTTCACCTATACAAGGAAGGTTTCCTAGTCCATCTTGAACCCAGGGCTCCAAATCAGAAGCTTGTAACCAAGCAACTCCGCGTGCACCTATGGCAATGGCCGAGGCTCTGCTGGCACCTTCAAAAGAGTCAAAGGCTGCATGGTTAGAAAACTTGGAAATATCCTGGGCATGTCTGAGCCAGGTGAGGAACTCTTCCCTTATATCTTCTGAAATAAAAGGAGATAAAGTTTGCAAGTGATCTGTAACTTCCTTTAGAAACATCCCCATATAGAGACTATAGGAGTTGATTCTGGCAACAAGCATACTGGCCTGGAAAATTCTCCTGCCAAAGGCATCTAAGGTTCTGCATTCTCTTCATGGAGGAGCAGAAGAGTGCCTTTTTGTACTCTTTATCTTCTTCATAGCTGACTCCACTACAATGGAGTGGTGAGCAAGCTGAGTCTTATGGAAGCCAGGACAAGGAGGAACACAATACATGGTGTCCAACCTGCGAGAATGAGGGGAAGTGGTGAGAGGAGTCTCCCATATGCCCAACTTGTGATCATAAAGAATCTCATGTATTGGTAAAGTGGCTGCCTCTTTAGGAGCCTTAGGATATTGTAAAATATCTAATTTTTTGGCTCTAGGCTCTGTCTCAGTGGCCACTGAGATGGAAAGACCCCTGGCCACTTCCCTAATGAAGTCTTGAAAAGACAAGTCTTCTGGAGGAGACATTCTCCTTTTTGGAGAAGAGGGCTCCTGAGGATGGATCACCGATGCTTTGACAGAGACCTCTGATTCATCAGAGTCCTCAGAGGAATCGAAGTATCGCCTGTCTGGATGCTCCTGCAGAGCCCGATACGCGTACCGGGTGGTGTCGACATCGGGAATGATCGGTACCGATTCGGTACCGATGGGCAGCACAGAACAGTGTACCACTGCAGTCGACACCGAAGCGTATGTCGATGCAATCGGTACCGGCACCGGAGTCGGTACCGGCAATGGAGTTTGTTGCGGTACCAAAGGCATCGCAGCTTGTATGAATGCCGTGATGGCACGCTGCATGGTCAGGATATTCTGATCTATCGACGCAACCAATGTCTGGATGTCGGTACCAGTGGGAACCACCGGTACCCCAGAACATGGCAACAGGTGATCGGTCGAGGCCGAGCCATCGATGTCAACCTGTGACCCCATAGAAAAAGCTTTGGAAGCCGGAGCCTCCCGCCGGGGTAATTTTGCTGGTGCGGATTCCTCGAGGGCAAGCCCGGAGGCATCTCGATACTTAGAGGGAGATTTACCCTTCGAGGACCGGCTGGATTTAAGTTTGGTTCCCTGAGATCCATGTGAGGAAGAAGCAGCCCTGGAAGACGTCGATGCAACCGAAGCTGCATCCGAGGGAAACAGGGTACTGAGCTTAGCTGCTCGATTCTGTAGACCTCTTTTAGACATCATGGAGCAGGACTCACAATCTGCAATGGAGTGGTCAGGACCTAAACATTTTAGACACCATTCATGGGTGTTGAAGGACTAGAAAGAGTCTTGAAGGACTAGAAAGGGGGGCTGTTAATTCTGGAGAGAAATCTGAAATTGTGAGTATATACTTCTGGGAATTTTTCTGAAAGGAATTTTTTTTCTTTTAAAGCTAATTAATCTGTGAACCCACTATTTTTTGTTAAATCAGTCAGGGCCTAGTAGCAACAGTTTAAGATTCAATTTAAAACACAGAAGAGAACTTTCTGGTTACCTTTCATACCCAGTAGAGAGCTGTAGTTTAAATTTCATAGTCACTCAGGGCCTAGCATCAGCAAAGTACTTTTAGTTTCAAATTAAAACACAGAAGAGAGCTTTCTGGTTAAATTTAGAATCCAGCAGAGAGCTTGTAGTTTAAATTTCATAATAGGTTAGAGCCTAGCAGCAGCAAAGAACTATAATTTAAATCAAATCAGAATATAGCTTACCTCAGCAGCACAGGACAGGGTACTGTGTAGCAGCCCTTTTTTAATATCCCAATTCTAAAACATTCTCTACCCACTCATCAACCAACATCTTTAGACTAGATACATAATTGAAAGAGCAGTAGATGGGGGATACCTAAGTTGGTCATAGTTAAGTTAGAGGGTGATAGAGGTGCAGAGCCCCAGACTCAGGACACTTAGGTGCGAGTTTATGAATCAGGACCCGAGTCCTGGGATCAGGGAGTTATAGATCTTCAGGGACCCACAACATGGAAACCTCATGTCTTGTATGTCCTATATTTTTTTTCTAACTTCCAACTGACATGAATTGAAGTTAAAACTTCAAAGTTTGAAAACGTTTCAATGATAAACTTGAAGAAAAAGAAGGCACTACATAATAGTGCATTTTCCTGCATTGGAAGTAATTCTTTATGCAGGTCATTAGCATGTGAACTGTGTTAAAAATGATTCACTCCTTTACTTTCTGCTTAGCACAAATTTTGTGCACAAGCCTTTGCTACACTGAAAGTACACAGAAAAAAAATCAGTACTAAACCAGAATTAATAAGCTGTGATACGTTTAGAGAGCTTTTAATAAAATATCATCAGAATTGAGTATGTCCAGACCTCAATATCTTAGTTCTGATCTCCTTGCCCTTTCTAAAATATACCTTCGCATCTCTCAGATTGCAAGAATGTTTCTTTGCAAAATGTTCTGACAATCAGTACTTCCAATTCAAGGTTGATTAAGAAGAGAAAATTAGTCTTTGTTTTCATTTTTTCAGTGAAGACATTCCTTTTTGAGATAGCCATGGGGTAAGAGGTGGGGGTGATGGTGATTAGGTGGATTGACACTCTTCAGGGGAGCAGAAGATTATGCTATCAGGTGGGTTGATGCTTTTTGGGGAGGGGGCAGTCATACTATTACTAGTAGAACTCTGGGAGGAATCGGGGTGGGGGTATGGGTTGGACAGGCGAATCGGGGGTAGGGGGCAGAATGCTGATTGTAGGGGGGATTTTTGGGAATGGGCTGTGCTAACTGCCTGCCAGTAGCTGGCTCACAACTCATACAATGAAGACGACAGCATGCTTTAATAAACATGCCCTAAAAGCATCAAACTAATCAGATGCAGAATAACCACCAAAAAGTAAACTCAGGTAAGGTAGCTTTTTCAAGAAATTGCCAAGGCCATCTTTAGTCCTCAAAGGCATACAACAAGAGCACAAATGCATGAGGATAAAATAACCTAGAAATATGACCACAAGGGAAAGAAAGAGAAGCTATGCAATATCATAACTAACTTCGTTTAGAAAACGTTTGAACTATTCAGACTGGTTCAGAAGTGTTTAGAGAGCATTAGGTTCAGTTTAGAAAAAAGGGATGAGAAAGAAGGGCAATGGCCCAGGGCACCAGCACCACAAGGGGCCCCCATGGCACAGCAGAGTGATGTCAGAGAAAGAACTTCAGCGTGCATGGCCCTGGTTGGGTCTACTTAAAAGTTCTGTCCTTTGGCTCTAGTATGTCTAATACTGTCCTTTTACAGAGTTTTTATATATTTACATACCTTTTGGTGTATACATTCCTTGCTGCATGGAACCTCCCGGTTCAAAAACAGGAGCTTTAAAATCTGCAACAGCAGACAGCATGGATTCAAAACTGTAGCTGCCAGGAATAATGCCACTTTTGGGGTTAGGATTTTCTGGAATATGGATTCGTAGATTAAGAAAAAACACAAACTGAAAAGGACCACCACAGGTATCTTAATGCACAGCAGATCAGATTCATACAAAGTAGCAAAAGATTGACTCCTGTTAACAGTAGCACCAGTTGTCAAGGTTTCAATCTTATCCTTGGCTAGCACATACTCACAGATTCCAGGCTTATGCTAATTTTTGTTAGTTAACGTGTCAGACATGTATTTTCTACAGAACTGGCCTGAACTGTACACTCTAATTACTGGGGTTCATCATACTTCAAAAATTCTAGTTTGTTTAATATTTGACATGCAGCACTTTATCTTCTATGGACTGAATATGGAATTTCTTCTGCTTATTATTATAAGGAATATAAAGTAAATAGGGCTATACTAATTGCTGGACATTTTTTAAGGCATTTATATACTGCCCATCTGCGAAACAACACAATCTAGCCGGTTTACAATCAGGTACTGTATATATTACCAGAGCACACTGTTGGCCATTATTGAGGAAAACATATATGCCCTTTGACAAACCAAGCAACTGGTTAGCAACAGAATATTTCTAACAGACTATTGGTTCGTTTTTCAGTTAACTGCTTTTACACCCTCTCTCTACAAACAGATAACAAAAAAAATCTAAAGCAAACTGATAAGCTGCAATTAGTGCACTCTCTCAATAAAGGCTAGTGCACAGACACGTCAACAAGAACAAGTAGGAGAGTTATTGTATAAATTCAAAAGCTATCTATGGGATATGTTTACTAATAGAAAGGAGCAGGCATTAGAGAGCGTTAACGGCAGCGATAAGGGGTTTTATAGGCAAAGAGGGCTCTGGGCAGGTAGGAGGCGTTCCGGCGTTAAGGGCACTGGGGGGTATTTAACGTGCGTTAATGGGACATCTGACGTTAAGGTATCAAGCATGTACCTTAATGTCCAAAAACACTGTAACCCTAATGCTGGATAAAGGAGTAGGAAGGAAAGTCAATCTGAAGGTGATGTATGCGAGGACAAGTGGAAGCTGATGGACCTGCCATATCCGTGGGCACCCTACATGGTCGCCAGTAAAGTGGACGAGCATGTGGGAGGCAGCTGTACCAGTGCACAAGAGAGTGCCAATGTAAAATGGCACAATGTCAGTGTGTGGCATAGGATGAGGAAGACATGTCCCCCAACGGAGTCAGACATGGCAGGATGTGTGCAGCGACAGGAGGACAGAGTAGGAGTGGTGACATGCAAATCAGGCACAGGAGAGGTGTGCGTGGAGAGCCGAAATGTGGAAGAGAATATCAGTGTAGGCCATGGTGTAGCAGCTTGCACAAGACAACGTAACTGCACACAGCCGATAGAGGTGGATGGATGGGCTGAAGGGCTGAAAGGCGGACGGCAGCTGAGGAGAGGGTGGTATGAGCTGCCAGCACTAGTGCCACAGGTGCCATCCCCAACATATATGTACTGTGAATGAAAATGTGTGCCAGTGCCACTTGGGAAGCATGATACCAGACATATGGGACTCACACCTGTCCTAGCCACACAGCCACCATACAACACCTCAGACAAATGTGCAGATAACTGCACATGTATCATCCAAACTGGGTAAATGGGGCATGTACTGACATGAGGTGGTACCTGCAGGTGGCTATCCATGGGGTAGGATGTGTCCGCATGTACTGTACAGATGTAATGAAGCCAAAGCTGTATAGTCAGTCATGTCGTCATACATGACTCATGTTGGCCACCTAGGTTACAGCTGTATTCAAGTAACTGCCTGTTAGTATACCACTGTAGTAGTACAGTCACATCAGGGTACATCTTACCGTCAACTGGTAATATCTGATAACCAGGGACCGTACGGACCTGCAGTCAGCTGAGCTATTGGAGGTTAAGTGATCTGCTCAAGGTCACAGGGAGGTGTTGTCAGTCCATGAAGGTTGTGGCAAACATAAAATGCAACAGTAACACATTCCAAAATGCCACATAAGGAGTGGTAGCAAACATCGGCATCAAACCGTGATATCTTGGCCCCCTAGCCATTACCATGACCATCACACCATGCCTCCAAGCAGGGGCCTGACATCTGCAGGGAGAACATGTCTGACCCTCTGTAATAGGCTTCAGCAGAACCAATAAAGCCATGCTCTCAAAAGGCCATGATGGGGAATAGCATGTTTGCCAACCCAAAGTGTGGCCAGAACGCATAAAAGTAGAAAGATGAGTGTCTGCAAATCACAGCAGAGCCAGGACTGTTACAGGCATAGAAATGACCTAAGTAGCACACAGGTGCAAAATGAACAAGTGTGAATCAAATCCTTGACCCCTGCTTATGGAGACACTGAATTAACCAGTAGATAGATTACAACTTCACACCTCTTTGCATAGCAATGTTTGGATTCAAAGAGACTGCAGGTCTCTGCCTAAAAACTGTCTGCTGTGGGTGCCGGTATAGGTTAACCTCTCCAGTACCCATAAGGCATGTACTATGTACTAATACTTCTGATTTTGAACACCAAGCAGCTAAGATGCATCAAAAATTCTCCGAACGTGGATGTTCGGAAAAATGTATTAAAAAGGCATACTTAAGAGCTTGTGTGACAGATAGATCAACTTTATTAAAAAAGAAAAAACGTATGGAGAATAAAGACAGAGCTGTCTGTGCTCTGACATTTACTAGTCTGTCTAAGGAGATTGTTTCCATCCTTAGGCAGGAATGGTATCTGCTTAGTTCAATTCCGTCCCTAAAATCTAAACAACTTATGGTGGCTTATAAAAGGAACCCCAATTTATCTAACATATTGGTCCCCTCCGCTTTGACTAGATATAATCAGCCCCCGAAGATAAAGGGCCATTTCAGTTGTGGAAACTGTTCGGTTTGTCTCCATACGATTACTGTGAATAATTTCTTCACTCATCCCACGTCTAATCATAAGATATATTTGCAAAACTATACCAACTGTACGACATCGAATGTGATATATTTAATTATGTGTCCATGCAAGAAGATATACATTGGCAAAACTATTAGAGAGATACGTATACGTATTATTGAGCATAGGAGCAATATCACAAGAAATGTCCCGGACAAACCTTTGGTAGCCCACTGGATTACTGCTGAACATAAAGTTAGTGATCTTAAATTTCTAGTTTTGAAAAAAGTGACCCCACATTGGAGAGGTGATGACATTAATAAGGCTCTTTTAAAACTTGAACAGAGATATATTTATGAATGTAATAGTTTAGAGCCTTCAGGTTTGAATCAGGAGATTGATTTATCTGTTTTTTTGTAGACACTATCAATACATATATTTGTTTCGGTCTGTTTTTATACTCTATAATTGTTCACTGATATGGTGACACATATACACTCCAGTATAAGGTTGTTGTTACCTTTGTTATTCTTTGCAATCTTGTATGTCATTATTTATGACGTGGTTTTATTGTTCTTAAGTTTACCAGTTTTAATTATTTATTTATTCTATTGTTCATTGGACACACTTCTTTTATGTATTGCATGTTATTTAATTGTTTATTAGAGTTTTTATGTATTACCTTTTATCAATATGTATTATGCAGACTATTTTTATTATGTAAGCTCTTAGAACACGAGTCTATGGTCTTCATTATTATCCGTTCTTTTTTACCGTGATCAACGCAAGTATATCACCACGGCTTGAGCTCCGCCCCTCCAGTCTCGATTTAATTTTTGGCGCGAACTTCGATAGCATTTTTTAGTTGCTTTTGAGCACTCCTGCTTTTTCAATGTCATTGAAGGCTGTGCTGGCTTGTTTTTTGACACGTTGAATGTTCCCGTAATTGTTTAAATGATATTGTAGCTTCAAGGTATGTCTTCATCATTTTACATTGCTTTGGTTTTTAAATATTCCTTTTTTCCTATTAAATTATTGGCTCACTCACTATATATCTTATTTATAAAATTATCGTGTTAGTATGCACATAAGTTATGTACCCTGCAACTTTTTCTTTTACGTGGTTTCACTTTTAGGTCATACTGACTTTACACAAGCTTGTTTTGGTTCTGCACGTTGCTCTTTGCACATAGTTTTGGTCTTGAGCACGAGTTATTAATCTCCCTAAGCGTAAATTAATTTTTTTATGTGGGAGTCTCCCTATCGTTCACAATCCACCATATTAAGCTATGTTTCCTCTTTTTTGGTTTTCGAGTACTTGCCATGCTCCTTTGCCCACAGTTTATATATTTAATATCAACTCTTTCTTGTGGCCAGGAGATCACAATAAATGTTAATTCAATCATATCATGCGTGGACCCGATATAAAAGGTGAGCAAATGCAAACAAGGTGGACAGTAAAGAAGATGAACATGTGCTCTCAATATCCCGGGTCATTAATCTCCCTAATTGCAAATTAATTTCTTTGTGGTGGGAGTCCCCCTATCGTTCATAATCCACCATATTAAGCTATGTCTCCCTTTTTTGCTTTTCGAGTACTTGCCGGGCTCCTTTGTCCACAGTTTTTATATTAAATATCAAGGTTTAGTTTCACTTGTTTTCTTTTTCTTTTCTTTTTCCATTTGAGTGTTTTTTTAGGGTGGATTCTTTAGCCATTTATAATTCCATTGTGGTTTGGTCAAGTTTCATTTCCACATATTTATACCACCCGGGATATTGAGAGCACATGTTCATCTTCTTTACTGTCCACCTTGTTTGCATTTGCTCACCTTTTATATCGGGTCCATGCATGATATGATTGAATTAACATTTATTGTGATCTCCTGGCCACAAGAAGGAGTTGTCTATCTTTTTACCACAAGTTTCACTATTAAATATTTTATTTTCTAATTGAGATTTTATCCATAATTATTCTTTCTTGTCCTCCTCTCCCATTTAGTTATACTATTGAAGTCTGCATTACTGCTCCAGTAGTTTCACTAGTATCTGTTTTATTACTCTGTTTTGCTCTGCATATACAGTTTTTACTGTAAGTATACCATCAACTTATATGTTTTTGTATTTATATATAGATGATTATAATTTTTCCATTTTGTGCATGTTTGTAACATGTTTTAGTTCCATAGTGCATTACTCGTATTTTGTCAGATGTCCTTTGTGTTTCCTATTATTTTTATTTTTATTGTAGATTTCATGTCCATATTTTTAATTTACTGGTTTGATGACATGTCTCTGCTCCTGCGCCTGTATACATTTATTATTGTTTAGCATGTTATGTTATTTTGTTTATGTGTTTTATTGTTATCTGTTATTTGAGTTTTATCCCATATGGGGCTTTTTGTATTATTAAAGAACTATTGTATTTATTTTTAATGTTTTTAGCTGTATACCCCCTGAGGAAGGCGGCTTCGCCGAAACGCGTCGGGGTTTGTCCAATAAATATTACCAATATCTATCATCCTGACGAATCGTCTCTTGCTTTTTGTGTACCCGCTGGTTCTGCAAGAGCGCTGCTCTTTGCTGTGTTTGCTCTGTCATAAACAGCTACAAACCATGCTACTGAGCAGTTTTAGCTGTCACCTTGAGTGTGAGGATGGGCGCCCAGCACCTGGTCCCCAGGACCTGCACTGCTAGAGATGGTCTCTGCCAGCTGTGCTGCAGGTCCACGTCACTGCCAGTGTGTGGCAGGTATTACCTGCAGTGTGTTATGCTAGCTACCTTGTTTCCTACACAATTGCAGCATGCTGTAGGTGCCAGTCACAGCCGGACCCTGTGTTCTGCCCCTGTTGGACAGGGACCCTCCTAGAACAGTGCATGTCCATGCCCAGTGTTAAAAAACTGATGCCATGGACGCCAAATACAATGGTGGCTTCTAGGCTTGTGTGGGGCTGCTGCTACTGTCCTGCCATGACTACATTGCATAGGCCAGGAAAAAGTGCTGTCCCACCAATCGAGGACTAACAATCCACCACAGCAAGCCAGTCAGATTGCACCTGATGCCTACCATTGGGCTGTTTCAGCCATGCGCATAACAACTGCGGCTGGTCCGCTGGGCGGGAAGAGCAGGTATCCCGGTAGGGGAGCCCCTGTCTTTGGAAGAATGGCTTCTTGGTTGACTACCTCTTCCGAGGGAGAGAAGAGGTCTTATGCGAGAGGTAGGTCCGAGTCACGAACTCTGTTTCTATCTCAGCGGCCATATCCTCCATGGGCTTACCAAACAGATGTTCTCCGAGGCAGGGGACGTTCAGGAGCCTCTCCTGGACCCACTGCTCCAGGTCTGAGGACTGAAGCCATGCCTGGCGTCGGGCCCCAATGCTAGCTGCCGCAACTTGGGCAGAGGACTCAAATCCATCACACGCAGCACGGGAGAGGTACTTCGAGCACTCCGTGACAGACCTCAGGAGGGTTTGGAACCGGAGAAGGGGTTCATCCCTGAGACCTGCGGAGAACCTGCCGAGCTCCTTGGCGAGGTTGCGCAGAACATGCCCATATACAATTGGTATGTCTGGATGTGGTATGTGAGCATGGACCCCTGATAGGCTTTGCGCTCAAGGGTGTCAAGGGCTCTAGACTCTCTGCCTGGGGGAACCGAAGAGTGTGACTTTGGGCTCTTTTGCTTCTGCATCGCCAATTCCACTACCATGGAGGTGTGTGGAAGCTGGGTCTTCCGGAAACCCGGGCCGCGTTGGACCATATACATGGTGTCGAGGCGTTTGCTCATGATGGAGACTGAAGCAGGTGTCTCCCATATGCAGGGGGAGCAGCCTGGACAAAATTGGAGGAACTGGGACAGTAAGAGACTCCCAAGGCAAGGACTCATACTGTAAGATATCAAGCTTCTCAGCTTGCGGCTCCTCTTCAGCCTGCAAAGCCAGGTTGAGAGCCCATGCCATGTCCTACACAAACACTAGAAAGGATGTGTCCTCGGGCGGCAAACACCTCTGAGAGGCGGGCAGGGATGAGTCCGAAGGGAGGTCCCTGTGGGCACGGGTCTCCGGGTAGATACCCCCGTCCAACTCCCAACCCAAGAGGTCCGGAGAAGGAGTCCGACTCGGGTTGGTCACCCAGTCCAGAGATCAAAGTCCGCTTGGAGCCAGAGGCCTTGGAGGATCTCGCTCCCAAGGAATGGGAAGGTGAGCAAGACAGACGCTGTGGACCCTCTCGAGGCCGACGGCTCTCGGGGGTTTCCAGGGTGGGTTTGGGTATCCCTCTCGAGGGAACCTCGGTCTCGAGGAGTGGGCCAGCCGTGCTGGGCATTAGTGCCTGCTGGGCAGCTAAATAGGCAGAAACGCTGCACTCTAGTGCCAGCATTTGGGATTCCCACGCGGATGTGGGTCCCTGCGATGCCGATACTGGGGTTACTGGGTCAGGCGTGGAGGAGGAGAGGGGGTCCTCACCGGTACAACCCTCAGGAGACCGGGTGCCATTGCCAGGGGCCTCCATGTCTGTATGAATGTCATCGGACTTCTGCTTATGACTTAGCAGGGCTTTGGAGGACATTTCCTTGCAAAGAGAGCAGAGCTCCGCGTCATGGTCAGCCCCAAGACACCGAAGACAGCAGTCATGGGTGTCCGTGAGCGACATGTTTTTGGAGCATCTGTCGCATTTTTTAAAACTGGTGGCCATTGCAGCAAAAAAGGCCTCCCCTAGGTCAAAGACCTTTGCGGCCAGTGGTTGAGGGAAAAAAGGGCATGAAGCCCACAAAAGGAAAATTTACACGAAGGACATCCCCTCGCTCAAGGGAAAAAGAAGAGCAGGGGACCGGTGCTACCGGAAAAACCACAGGCTGGAGGCCGAAAAACAAAAAACACTTTTTCTGAGGGACGAGGACGTGTGTCCAAAGGGCTCCGTGGAAAAAGGGAGACTGAGCAAGATGGTCCTTTGGGTAGGAAGAGGACCACACATGCGTGGCAGCAATCCCAATGGCTTTCTTTGAAAGCTGGGGAATTGCTCCGCGTGGGCTCAGTCGGTGCTGACATCACCCATGTGAGGACTGACTTCCTGTATATTCCTAGAGAAACAGCATGGACACCCAGCATTTGGCTCAGTAATTAGGCTCTCCAGAGAGAAATTGCACCCACATCACTGAAGCCAGACATTATATAGCACTATGTGGATACATAGCCATGCGCCATGGTCATTGCTCGGTCACAGTAAGAGTGCCCTCTCAGCATGACATGCTGTGGCCACTCAGGCCATGCACGTGGCAGACAGCCTTGATGACATCTTAGCCAATGACCCTACACTGAGGGAGATACATCCTGGCCAATCTGTTCTGTTTCAGACCATACCCACAATCCTCTGCTCCTCATAATGCACACATTTGCAGACCAATGCTGGGAACAGCTTAGTCAATGCGAGACTCAGTGAAGTGCAGAAAGCCATAGAACAATGGAGAGACAGACACACACACACTCACATTGCTGTGCAAAAGTGGGGATGCTTGGCATTCATGCCTGCCACTTTGGTCTCCCTATCAGCTCAGATATTGCTAAATGAGTGCTCATTATGCAGGCGCTAGTAGCACACTCTGACATTAACGCCTGTTAGCACCCGCTTAGTGTGCAGGTGCTATCAGCCTGACTCTCCATCCAACTGTGGATAGTGCAGCCTGTCCTTGTGGCTGATGGGCATCTGTACCCTTGCTGGCTGATTCATTAGGGGGTTGCACATGCTGGTGCTGTACCTGCACTGTAGGGTAAAGTTTAGCCATAGGGACATGCAATACATGATCCACAGCCAGGACTTGAACCTGTGACCCTCCGCTCATATGCACACTGATTGTATGTGTTGAGTCACAGTGCTAAGAGACACAGAGAAGAGCACTGACTCGCAGAGAGTCCAAATCAAACAAAAAGGGCGAGCAGAATGAGGGTCACTTGCGCTTTATTAAAAACCAAAACCCCGACGCGTTTCGGCGGATGCCTTCATCAGGGGGCTAGAGGAAAATTGTGTTAATTCAATGCATTAGATAGAGCGCATGGGAACATGTAACCAGTAATGTAGTTAATAATGCTTCAGCACTGACACGTACCTTCAGCAACGACAGTAAGGTTGTTTTTCTCTTACTGTCGTTGCTGAAAGTACGTGTCAGTGCTGAAGCATTATTAACTACATTACTGGTTACATGTTCCCATGTGCTCTATCTAATGCATTGAATTAACACAATTTTCCTCTAGCCCCCTGATGAAGGCATCCGCCGAAACGCGTCGGGGTTTTGGTTTTTAATAAAGCGCAAGTGACCCTCATTCTGCTCGCCCTTTTTGTTTGATTTGAGTCACAGTGCTGCCATAAGGATGGAAAGAGTCCCTGGGGCTGACATGCTCCCCATCAAACTTTGGCACATGTTGCAATTTGCATGGCACACAGGACCAGGACATTACTGTGGTCTGCTGCAGACTGGTGCCGCTGCCCCGTCAACACCCTCAATACCATACTGACATGCCTGCGTGATGTCAGTAGTGGTGGTGCATAGTCCCAGCCCGTCCAACATGTGGGTTTGGCGAGCACCTAGGGTGCAAGGGGGGGCAGAGGCACACATGGATGGGGGGGGGAGCAGAGGCACACATGGATGGCCATGCAGCCCTCCCAACCATCTGCCTCTGCAGGGACCCCATCACCGCCTACCACAGATACGTCACAGGGGGAGAGAGGGAGGATGACAGCTACTGCTGTGGTAGTTCCCTGGGTGCCTGCATTTTGCAGCTCCCTGGAGGGCTACACTGCTGGCGCTAGCGGCCTCTTCCTCCACAGTTGAGTTCAGCAGCAGTGGGGGAGGGGGACAAGCCAAGATTTCTACCTAGGGTGCCAGGACCCTTGGACCACCCTGTATGGCACATCACCTTTACACAGCAGCAGCATATCTGTGTGCTGTCACTGTCACTGTGGGATCATGACGGGCATCACAGATGGTAATGAGGAGAGGCTAAACAGGTTAGGGCTCTTCAACCTGCAGAAGAGACGACTGAGGGGAGATATGATAGACCTCTATATATTAATGAATGGAGTGGAACCGGTAAACAGATAGATTGTTTATGCCATCAAACATAGAAAGACAAGGGGACATGCAATGAAGCTACATTGTAGCCCATTTAAGAGTAATAAGAGAAAACATTTTTTCAGTCAGCACATAATCAAACTCTGGAATGCATTATCGGGGGATGTAATAAAAACTGTTTGTGTAGATGGGTTTAAAAAAAGGTTTGGACAGGTTCCAGGAGGAACGGTTCATAAACCATTATACAAGGGGACCCAGGAAAACCACTGCTTGCCCCAATACAGGCATTGTGGAATCTGTGTCTCTTTTAGGGATACTGCTAGGTACCTGTGACCTAGATTGGCCACTGTTGGATACAGGATATTGAGCTTGATGGACCTTGGTCTGACCCAGTATGGCATATCTTATGATCTTATGGGGTTAGGGTTCCCAGAGTTGAAGGGCTTTTAAAGACATTGCGCAACAGGTGTTAAGGGAGCACATGCTGTTAACGCCCTTTCTCCGCCCCATTAACACCCACTCTCCACCTACAGCGCCCATAATGCTGCAGGAGCCCTTACTGCCCGTTAAAGCAGCTTTTTACCAGCATTAAGGGCACAAGGGTGCCGATAACAGGCGTTAAAGGCATACTTGCTCCCTTAATGCCCTTTAATAAACATACCCCTATGTCTCAGATTCATCACCTCATTTCTAATGCTGCAAGAACAAAGAGCAAAGATTAAAACTGCATTATGTTACTGCTAGGGCTTCAAGAGCACAGGTGCACCTCTCAGAATGGTTGGCCCTTATTTGTTTTCATCTACCATATCATGCGACAATTGATCACATCCCATCAACGTTGAAACACAAAATGGCTTTAACTACAGTGGTACTACCAACAAGCATATGTACAACAGATGGCTAATAGGGCACATACCTCCCCCTTCTTACGACTACTGAGCTCTTCAAGTAGTGATGCCATTGAATTCTGAAGGTGAATGATGTGGTTAGAGTGACTACTTTCTACTAGAGCCACTTCCTCAGCAAATGCAAGTTAAACAATACGTTTGGCAAAGCTTTATAACAGTCATCTTTATTATTTTTCAATTAGACTATATTGGTGGGGAAAAAATTTGGTCTGAACCAGAACCATTCCTGGACATAGTGGCCAGTGTAATATGCAAGGGAAAGTGCTATTCTTCCAATGATGTGACCAGTTCAGCAGCTCAGGCACACTCAGAACTTGTATAACTAAAGGAAAAAAAAAAGTCTATTCTCCAACATTCTTCCTCCCCCAGCCTGTCATCCCCCCAACCCCATCCCAGTCAATCTCATCCCCCACCCCCACTTGCACTTCCCACAAGTCAGCCTCTACCATCCTGGTTCCAGCTCAATGTGCTCCAAGCCAGCTCCCCCCCCCCCCCCTCCAACTTTCTTAATCCTCTCTCATCTTCTTTGAAGACCTGCTATCAGTACAACTGGAACAGCTGTTTTTCCCACACCACACTGGTTCTCAAATTCCCATACTACTCTCATTTCTTGTAAGAACAGCATAGAAATAAGACGCTACGAGGCTCAAACTCACTGACAGCTGTATGGTGCTCAAAAAAATAAAACTATTCCAGAGATGGTAACAGAAGAAAGCTTCTAAAGAAGGTAGAGAGAGGAGAGAGCACTGAGCAAAGACAGTCAGAGCCACACAAAGTAGATGGGAACCACTACTGGCTCACAACTCATACAATGAAGAACATAGCTATAGAGTCAAAGACAGGTTTAGTGGGTTGTGTTGACAATACTTCAAGGGAAATGCATCAAGCACAAGAGAGGTACATCTAAGGCAAAAATTACAAGTCAAGTATGCTGAAAATGAACCCGCTGCTAAGGGACAAAATATTTTATTTATTGGAGTCTGTTAGTAGCCTCTACAAAAATGCCCCAAACAACTTACTGCCATAAAAAACAACTCAAACAACCAATTGACCATTGTCAATACTTCAAAATCACGGGGGGGGGGGGGGTTCAAAGGCAATTACATGGTTTGCAGACCTGCAAACTATGTAAATGCTGGTTAGCAGGATATTCAGTAGTACTAGCAGTCAGTGCTGCCGGATATCCACAAGTGCTGCTGCTATAGGCCCCAATGCTATGTGGGGTGTTCAGGTGCAAAGCAGAGGCAGCACCCATTGCTAATTGAGCAGCATAGATATTGAGCTGCTGCCCAGTTAGCAATCCGCAGGTAAAGTAAGGTGTGGCAAAGGCTGGCCTAACTATATCCAACAACTCAAACCACCACTGCCCAGTTAGCTTCCGGTTTCTGCAGTGACCCAGATATTTCATGTCAGTAGCCGGATATGGCCCCAACATTGAGGGGGTTAGTTTTTAGCAGCAACGGCTAGCCACCACTACTGAATATCCTCCTCCCGTGATTTCAAAGTTATTCTCCACTGTATCTAGGACCAGCACAGTTAAGAGGGAAGAGAAACATTTAATGGTTTCCTAAGTTACTGCTTGCACCTATCCCTGACTGACTGGGAAGAGGTCAACCAGTCAACTAAGTGAACATAAATGAACAATCAGAAGTGGATGTGTTACAAAAGCAAGAGAAAAAGTTGCTTGACTGGTAATCTCTGACACCTAAATGCTCACATATCTCCCCACCAACTGACTAGGTGTCACTCTAGGTCACACTCTATCCTTCAGTTTTAGCCCCTCTCAGAAGCTAACCAGGGGATCCCCTTATAACATGTTCCTCAATACTCCACTGTTACCCTCCACCTTGGAAACTTTACTGATGTTCATGTGCATTGAAGTTACTTCTAAATATGATAAATGATCAACATTACATGCAAATACTGTTTGGCCTTGTTTGACTTAAATGTTATATGTTAGCACCTAGACCCACAACGTTCTATGTAATGTTAAACTTGTTAAACATTATCTATATACTGCTGTGACTGGTAGATACTGCAGTATAAAAAAGTAGCTAAAAATAAATAGATCTCTTCCACCCTCAATACTTAACTCTTAAATGGTCTTGTTCTGATTCCTTCACTATGGGGGACAAGTTTAAAAGCCATTTACAGGCATAAAACAAGTTTATGCACAGAAACAGCTTCCTTTAAAATTTCCTGAGCTTAGTGCCATAAAACTATGTGCATAAGGTGACATTTTACTTACCAGATAATGTCCTTTCCTTGAGTCCTGCTAGACCAGTACAGATAAAAGGAAGTTGTATTCCCTACCAGCAGATGAGTGGAGACAGAGAGCTAATGAAATGCCCAGGTTTCAATGACCTCACTCCCATGCCTCTATCATCCTGAACCACTGGAGGCAACTCAGAATTCGTATCAAAGCATATGGTAAGGTGTGGCAAACCTCACACAACCTCAACGAGGTTACAGGACCATACCTAGCATGCAGAGAGTGGTGCAGCTGCACAGGGCGCAAAAATCTGGGGGTGAATTCAGAAAGGGACCGGAAATTAAGCCCTTACTTCCGGTGAGGGTTTCAACATTATACCCCTGTGCCTTCCTCCCTCAGTTACTCATTATCCTCCTGCCTCCCGCTGGACTGGACTTCTTTGCGGAATTCAGTCACCACACAGCCGCAGGACCTTTCTCCTTCGGTCCCACGGCTGTACTAAACTGCAGCCGCTGGCACGATCGCATTGCCCGCACTGTTAAAAGTGAAAAGGGGAACTTCCTGTCTCTTGCGAAGAAAGCAAAAGAGATTGGGGCAACTGTGACTGAAAAATAAAATGTCCAAACAAAAGGAATAAGGGAATTATTTTATTTTGAATTTATTAACCGGAATATGCCAGCTCTGGGAAATGACCGAGCTGCAGTATTCTGTTTGTATAGTTTCTGTGTAGGAGTCCTACTTTCTCTCTTTTCCTAGTAGGAGATGTACTGGTTTTCTATTTGCAGTGCTGCCTTTTTATATGTAGAGTTTGGTGTTGTGTGAAGCCTGGTAAGTGCTGTTATGATATGGCAGGTTTGCTATGGGTTCTAAATGAGCAGGGTTTTGTTGCACTTCCTAATGTACCTGGCACTGCAGGATCGTAATGTAGAAATACAGTAGTCTTTCTTTATCGTCACTGACCATGCAAATGGTATTAAGACATTCATTAAGAGGCATGCCTACTAAAGGTTAATGCGTACTCACAAATGTTAACACACACTAAGTGCAACAGCACACATTTATTTCTATGGGTGTAGTGACATTTAAAGCACATTGATGTTTACTAAACATGCCCCTAATTCATTGCTGGGACAAAAAAAGAGCTCCATTGAAAGCCTTCTAAAATTTTAGATGGGCTGTATATAAATTTAAAAATTAAATATATGCAAATGAGGCTCAGTGGGTATGGGGGGACACCAGACAGCATACTCACTCATCTGTAACAGGTGTTCTCCGGTGACAGCAGGAATCGATCCTCACATATGGGTGACGTCAGCACCGATGGAGCCCTCACAGAAGCATACCCCCAGTTTTCAAAGAAAGCCTTTGGGAGATGCTACTACACATGCGCCCAAGAGTGTCATCTTACTCAGATGACATAACTAAAGACGGCAAAATAAAAGATGTTAAGAAGCAACTCCAAAGGGGAGGAGGGAGGGTTGTGAGGACTGATTTCAGCTGTCCCCGGAGAACACCTGTTACAGGTGAGTAACTACGCTTTCTCTGGGAACAAGCAGGAAGTCAGTCCTCACATATGGGACTCCCCAGCTACAGGCTACTGAAAAGCCCATAGCAAAAAACACCGACTCCCTCACGGGGAACCGCGAACAGCAGCAATTAAGTCCAGGTCCATTGACCACAGTAGGACCCCTGTGTCTGATGAAAACCAGCACTCTGGTAGCCTGAACACAGAAGGGTCGGAGGGTAGGAGCTGCCTAAACCCTGAAAAGATTACGGCACAGCCTGGCTGAAGGCATTGTCCCGTAAGGACTCTTTCCAGGCAGTAATGGGCTGCAAAGGTATGGACTGAAGACCAGGTGGCGGCACAGCAGATGTCCACCATTGGGATGCAGTGCCACCGAGTCCGCCGTGGCTATGACACGGTGCGCCGTGACACAGCCTTCCAGCGGGAGCCCCGCCTGCTGATAGGTGGACAGCGTATGCTTGGTTACCGCCTCCCCCAACCTACTAAGGTCATGGGAGACGAAAAGCTGAGCAGCTTTGCAGTGGCCCTGAGTGCACTGGATACAGAAGGACAAAGCCCTCTTACAGTCCAAGGTGTGAAGGACCGTCTCTGCCCGAATGGAGTGAGGTCTCGGAAAAAGGGTAAGAAGTACCATTTCCTGGTTGAGATGGAAGGACGATACCACCTTCGGAAGAAATTTAGGATGCCACCCTATTTTTGTAAAACCTGGTATAAGGCACCTCCGCCACCAAGGCGTGAAGCATGCTAACTCTGCAAGTGGAAGTGAGTGCAACCAGTAATGCCACCTTCCATGAGAGATATCGTAGGTGGCAAGTAGCCAGAGGTGTAAAGGGTGGGTGACTGAGCTGCCCCCAATACCACATTAAGGTCCCATTTGGCCTCTGGAGGGTGAACAGGTGGCCTTGATAAGAGCAGACCCCTAAGAAAGTGGGTCACTAGCAGCTGAACTGAGAGGGGCTTGCCATCCACCGGGTGGTGGTATGCCACTAGGGCACCGAGTTGCACCCAGACGGAGTTAGATTTAAGCCCGGATTGCGAGAGGTGGAGAAGGTACTCTATCACCAGTCCCACTGGGTAGGAGAACGGGTCAGTCCATGCTGCGTATACCAGGCTGCAAACCTGCACCATTTGAGAGCATAAGCTTTCCTAGTAAAGGCTTTGAGAGAGGCCAGCAGGATCTCCTCTGCCTCACCCGAGAAGCTGAAAAGGGCTATGGTCACCTTTTCAGCAGCCACACTGTCAGAGACAGGGACCCCAGGTTGGGGTGCAGAAGAGCGCCCCCTTCCTGAGACAGGAGTCCTGGAGACGTCCCCAATAGGATGGGAGTCTCCACCATTAGTTGGAGGAGCAGCGGGAACCACGGTTGCCTGGGCCACCGAGGGACTAACAGGATAAGTGAGGTCTTATTGTGTAGGATCCTGAACAAGTTTTTAGCAAATCAGTGGCATGGGAGGAAAGGCATACATGAGGCACTCCGATCACAAGACAAGGAATGCATCTGCTTCCACCCTGGAGGGGTGGGCCTGCCAGGAACAGAAGCAGGGCAACTGGAAGTTGCCTGGATTGGCGAACAGGTCCATCATTGATTTCCCCCTGATCCAGAAGAGTCGGTCAGCCACACTGGAATCCAGCTGTCACTCGTGCAGCTGGAGGACTGCTCAACCTGTCGGCCAGCAGGTTGTTCTGGCCTGGTACGTATAGTGCCCGTAGAATACCTTGTTAGATTGCGTACGAGCAGAGAAGCATCGCCTCCTGGCAGAGGGCACGAAACCTCGTGCCCCCTGTTTGTTCACAAAGAACATTGCCACCTAGTTGTCCGTCTGGACCAGCACCGGCTGGTGACGCAGGTGGTGGCAAAAGGCTCGAAGGGTTAAGTATATCACCCGTAGTTCCAGGAGGTTGATCTGCTGGGTGCACTCGCCTGATGACCAGCTGCCCTGGGTGCGGAGTATCTCACAGTGGGCTCCCCAGCTGAGCAGGGAGGTGTCAGTGGAAAGGACCTTTAAGGGGTTCAGGGTATGAAAGGGCATGCCTGCCTCGAGATATTGGGGAGTCTGTCACCAGATCAGAGAGTCTCCCAGTTGGTGGGTTACGGAGACACTGTCTCAGAGGCGCCCTGTTGCCGGAGTCCACTGGTCTCGGAGACACACTGTTCATGTGGAAGCGAGCGTCTGTGGTGACGTGGACCGTGGAGGCAATGCATCTGAGAAGGTGCAAGAGGAGCCGAGCGGGCACGGAGGGACAGTGCTGTATATCCCGTGCCAGGGTCCTGAGGCAGTCGGCCTCCATCTCCCACTCGGAGTAGTCCATCGAGGACTCATAGGAGGGATGGTCCATGGGCCTCAAGGCTAACCCCAGCCTGTGGCCTCCCTAAGCTCCGCAACTGATGCCGAGCACACTTGCCAGGGACGATTGCAATCCTGTCGAGCGGAAATCGGATCGAGACTTCGGCCAAGGATCAACTTGAGGCCTAAGGACCTCGAGGATTGACTCGGCCTCTGGTGACACCTTCGACATTGAGGGCCCGGTGGTCAGGGCAGATGAACCAGTCATACCGGACAACAGTTCCCGCTGCTGGTCCATGAAGGCAGTTTTCAGCACGGGCACCGAGGGACTCGAGCCCAACATCTGCTCCCCAGAAGAGGAATCCTTGATGAGAATGGTGTCGGGGGACTGAGGCCAGTCCGAGGTCAAGTCCTTCTGGGGGACCTTTGCAGGCCGCTCCTTTTCCAGTCCCTCAGACAAGCATCTCGGACTGCGGGACCTGGCTCAGGGAGCACCCGGCCAGTTGGATCCGTCCAAGGATGCCACTTTCGAGGCTCTTCTAATTCTGTGTTCCCTTGAGGGAGACCCCCTTTCTGAAGGCCCACACAGTGGAGCTCGGGTTCGGAGGGGTCCACCCAAGGTGTCGAGGCTTCAAACGAGGCCCTGACCTTCGGAGGCACTGGGGACTCGGGGGAAAACTTATTGTGCTGCTGCTGGCAGCTCTTGAGGGCCTTGCTGAACATCCTTTTGCAGAGACCGCATGCTGCCGGGTCGTGGTCTGGCCTGAGGCAGCAGAAACAGCAGTCCTGTATGTCAGTTAAAGGTGGCAAAATGCTCCCTCAGAAGACTGGAAAGGAAATGGAGATGGAACAAATCGACAGACACCCTGCAACAGTACAGAACTGAGCAGCAAAATTACAACAATCTGATCAATGAACACAAACAGCAATACCATACCAACCTCATTATGAGAGCAGCCAACAAGCCAAGAGAACTCTTTAGCATTGTAAAAAAGCTTACCAAAGAAAACACTGGGCTCGGCACCCACAATATCGATCCTCAACAATACACAGACTACCTAATTAGCAAACATACCGAGCAAGCCCCAGATAGCAATAAGGCGACGCACAGTCAAAATTGGCCCAAAAATCATCAAGCCTGGAAAAATTTCTCCTTACCAACAGTACAGTGTATAGAAGACATCATGAATGCCCTAAACACAACTACATCCCCATCAGACCTATGCCCAGTGAGCATGGAGCTGAATCAATTTTCCCTCCAATGGCTACCAAAAAGACCGCAGTCTAGTGGACCCTCCCACGTCGTGCTGAAGTGTGAGAGTCAACCGCAAATTCAAGCTCTTTCCTTTCTATCAAATGCTCATTTGTTCAGATTTTATCAGAGTTGAAAAAAATCCAACCACCATCTGCTGGAGACAGAAAAATTCTGAGTTTCTCCCTAGTGGCTCAGGCTGATAGACATAGGAGTGATGTCATTGAAACCTGGGCATTTCATTGGCTCTGTCTCCACTCATTTGCTGGTAGGGGAACATAACCTCACTTGTCTGGACTGGTCTAGCAGGATGATATGGAATGTCATTTTGCATATACTGTTACCTGCAACACCCCTAAAAGCACCTCTGGTTGAAGTTAGGGCAGTGTTTTGACTTAATGTGCAATCATGGCTGGTACAGGGGTATTGGGCACTCTAGGTTCACCTTCAAGCCTTACACCGCCGTCGCCATCATCACCATCACCTACCACCCCCTCCCCTCACCAAGATTTTGATAATTAAACTCAAACGGGGGGATATTCAAAAGCATGTAAGCAATTTGCAGACCTGCAAACCCCATAAATGCCGCTTACCAGGATATTCATAGACACATGTCGGCAGAAAAAGAGCACATGGCCTATCTGGTCTGCCCTTCCATATCAACTACTAAAACAGTCCAGTTTTTCCTTTAAAGATCCTCTGTGTTTGTCCCATGTTTCGTTGAATTCAGATACTGTCCTCATCTCTACCAGCTACACTGGGAGACTATTCTACGCATCTAACACTCTTTACATAAAGAAATATTTCCGCATGTTACTCCTGAGTCTATCCCCTTTCACCCTTATCCTACGCGTCCCCTCATAGCAGAGCTTTCTTTCAATCGGAAGAGGCTCTCCTCCTGTGCATTTGCGCCACTGAGGTATTTAACACTAGAAGCCCCAAAAGGAATTTTACCTAGAAACCCCAAAGTGCGTCAATTGACGCATTATCATGACGACTGCATTTAGCATGAAATGCAGATCTGAATTAATGTGAAGTTACTTATTTGTTAAATACGTGCAGTATGTGACGTCATTACATGACGTCATCATGTGTTTATTGTTTGTAATGTCGGAGTAAAACTGTAAACAGTGATTGAGATGCGCCACCTAGCGGGAACATGAATTTATACCTAGAAGCCCCAAAGTACGTCAATTGATGCATCCAAGACAATTGAGTGCGTCAATTGACGTACTTTGGGGATTCTAGGTATAAATTCATTTTCCCGCTAGGTGGTGCATCTGTCAATTTTCGATGCACATATTTGAACATCTTGACCTTGCTAACAAAGTCATGGAACATGACTGACATGGTTCTAGCAGTGGCGCTGGTATACAACTTCAAAGATGCATTTGCGTCAATTTACGCACTTGGGGCTTCTAGTGTTAAACATCAAAATCATATCACCTCTATCCCGCCTTTCTAAAAGGAATTTTAAATCTATTTCAAATCTTGAGCGTATAACCAAGTCTTGACTCCTTTTTTAAACTTCACATATGAATTTTCTAATCTGATCTCTGCTGGAAGGGAATTCCAGAACTGGGGTCCCAGATAGCTAAAAGCTGCCTTTTCGGAGATCAGTCTAATCCAGTTTTCAAAGGGATTGTTAAAAGGTTTGATTGTGAAGATCTAAGGGAATGGGAAAGACAGTATGGTAAAAGGAGGGAATTCAGACCGAGAGGAAGTTCTTGAAAATATGCATGGTGGGTGAGCCATAAGTATTCTAAACTGAATGTAAGCTCTGCCCACCTCCACCCGGGGTAAGATAGTAGAGGCTTCCCCCTCTATAGGAGTGCTCATGGTTGCCAGGTTGATGGTATCCCTATCCAACCCACTTTGGGTGTAATGGGGGGTACAAGTATACTGAGTCTTATCTGGAACACTTACTAGAAGTACACAGAAAAGAATTAAAATAAAACTAATGGATAGGTGCACATAGAAATCCACGTTGGTAAGTATACATATTAAGATCCTTAAGTCTGTCCTCATATGCTTTATGACAAAGACCACTAACCATTTTAGTAGCCACCCTCTGTACCGACTCCAACTTGTTTATATCCTTTTGAAGGTGTGGTCTCCAGAATTGCACATAATACTCCAAATGAGGTCGCACCAAAGACTTATACAGAGGCATTATCACCTCCTTTCTCCTGCTGGCCATTCCTCTCCCTATGTACCCAAGCATCCTTCTAGCTTTCGCCATTGCCTTTTCTACTCGTTTAGCTACTTTAAGATCATCAAACACAATCACGTCTAGGTCCCCTCTTCTTTTGTGGACAGAAGTACTTCACTCCCTATACTATAACGCTCCCTTGGATTGCTGCAGTCCAAATGCATGACCTTGCATTTTTTAACATTAAATCTCAGCTGCCAAATTCTAGACCATTCTTCAAGCTTAGCTAGATCCCTCCTCATGTTATTTACACCTTCCTGGGAGTCTACTCTATTGCAGATTCTGGTATCATCCGCAAAGAGGCAAACCTTACCCAACAGCCCTTCCGCAATATCACTAACAAAGATGTTAAAAAGTGCCGCTGAATATCCCTGGTTTGGGCTGCTAAGCGCTTAGTGTTGGGGTGTTACAGGGACAGGGCAGGGAGGGCACCGCAGGTTAACCAGGCTGTGGTGATATTCAGCCTGACTACTCTAACCAGCTAAAGGTAGGACAGCTGAATGGCTGTCCTAACTTTAGTCAGATTTGCAATCCGGCCTGCGGCTGAATATCAATGCTAACCAGAATGCAAGATTGCAGTTTGGGCTACCAGAATATTCAATGTTGGGGCCCGGATATGGCCCCCGCATTGAATATCCACAGCAAAGTTAAAGTGGCGACTACCAGCCTCAATGATTATGATCATTCCAACACCACCGCTTCCCACAACAGGTAATGGACACTAGAACAGTATCCAAAATCAAAAAGGTTTGGGACAAATACAGAGGATCTCAGAGGGAGAGGAAGGGATTGTAGAACTTAATAGTTTAACGACAGGCAGACTGGATAGGCCATAAAGTCATCTGCTCTTGCTTTCTATGGTTCTATCCTGTAAAAATGCATAATCAGACATACTTTTAAATATTAAAATTTTCTTTGTATGTAAACGTGTGCCCACTTTTGCTGTAGGTAAAAGAATGTGTAGATAAAATAACTCTTTTAGTGGTGTGGCTGTCAGGATATTTTGTTTTGATTGCTGCTGCCTTTGCTACCCCTCAGAAGCTGCCCTATACAGCCACCTAGTCTTGCATATATGGCTAGTCTGTTTCAACCGTCATGCCATTTTTAAAGTAGGCATGAAAATTAGAGAAAATTTTGTATATACACCAAATATCATATTTGTGTGCGTGTACTTTTCATGGGAACATTTTCTGAAGTATATACATACTTTTCCTTAGAAAATTGGTTTAAGTTATGAAAGCAGGGAGCATATAAATTAGGTGCCTTGTTATAGATTATCCTTCATGTGCATGTCTATTTTATATGTGATTATGGCGAGAATTAAACCATACCAGTCTTAAAAGGATATGAGGTCTAGCAAGGAGCTGTGCGTCCTGTCATTCATGCAGAGCTGGGCTACCATCTCTGCCCGTAGGATCTCATCATCAGTCATTCCTAGAATTTAAACAAAAAAGTTGATTTGCAAAACCCTGATGAAAAGTGAATATGAAATTAACTTGATGCAAGGTGAAATTTGTCCTTACCTACTAATTTCCTTTCCACAAGTCCTGATAGACCAGTCCAGACTGATTGGTTATGCCAACCTACCAGTAGATGGAGATAGAGACTTGAGCTTATAAGGATTGGTGCAGCCTAGAACTTGTCAGTACATCCATGACAAAGCAGGTATAAAAAACATCAGAAACAAGAGCCATAACAATAACCTCCAAAGGGAAACCTCTGCAAGAAAAAGTGAGAATCATGCCAAAGTAACTGGAACAAAGGCAAGCAGAGACAAGAATCTCCAAATGCTGCAGCCTATAGCTGGAAAGGAAAGAAAATTAGCAAGTAAAGAACAAATTTCACCTTCATTATTATCCTGCTAGATCAGTTCAGTCTTTATGGAATATTCCCCAGCTTCAATCCTCCAGGAGTGCAAAAGACTCCTCAACAATGCCTTACCAAAGGCATCATCCTCTCTAGCCCAGACATCAATCCTGTAGTACTTAAAAGAATGCAACAAAAAACATGTTGCCACCCTGCAGATGTTCTCTGGGTCCATAGTCCAAGCCTCCACCCAGGAAACCACTAGAGACCTCAATGTGCCCAAAGATTCTCTGGAACTCCCTCTAATTCAGAACATACACCAACACAATCACCTCCTTGATCCACTGCACTAAGAAGCACCGATGCTGAATTCCCCAGAACAAATACCCAATCAGACTTCCAAAAGAACTTTGCAACCTCCAGATGGCAAATAAAGACACTGTAGCTGTCCGCCTTGTGCTGCACCCTAGCAATTCTATCCTTTTTGTTGCTGGAAAAGGGCAGCAAGGAGATGGACTGGTTGATATGAAAGATTGAGGTTGCTTTACACAAAAAAGATGGAACCATGCAGTGATATAGAGTCCACCATAAATAACTGACATTGGTGTCCCTATATGCCTCCAAATTAAGATCTTTCACAGATGTCCATTTCAAGAGCTCAAAAGGAGGTTCCACTGGGGAACTCAGGACACAGTTAAGATCCCATTGCAGTTCCATTGGGTGAAAAAGGAGGCCGGAGATACCCAGAAACTCAATTGCAAAGAAACAACCATCTGCGCAAAATGATCACCAAGGCAACCAACCTAGCACTAATCTGACCTAGGTCATGTAGAGAGCATTCGCCAAGGTGGCCACCCCTAAATCTAGCCACACCACCTCAGGAGATTCTGGCAACTGCTGAACCCAGTACAGTAAGTCCTGAGCAACAAACATAGCCACCACACACAGCTGCTAGTGCTCACAATGCCAAAAAGAGGTAACCTGTTTGAGAAGGACTTCAACCTTATCTCTAAAGTCCTTTAGGAACATGCCCCCCCTTGAGTGAAACAGTGGTCTTCCAGATGACTGCAATCACTGGAATATTCACCCATAGGAAGTGTAAAAACTGATCAAGGTCTTCCCATGGGAAGGGGTTCAGCCATCCCATGCCTCCAACCCCCTCCAAAATCAGCTTTGGGTGCTGCACTCTTCCAAGAGCATCTAGGAAAGAGCCTTATACAAAGGAAAGGCTTTAGATGGCGTGCACCTCCCCTCCAAGATGGAATCTCCTTCAGCCAAGCAAATGACTGAAAAGTTTTTCCAAGCTCTGGAGAAAGACTACCTTAAAAAGAGCTAGCCCCCATGTTCTCATTTTAGCTTTCCCACTCCTCTTCCTGAGAAGAGGCCAGGATTAGAACCAGACTTCTCTCGAACTGCCCACTGGCCACTCTAGGCTGCTAAGGGGCTTGATAGCTCTTCAAAAGAGGGTCCTCATCCCAGTGCACATCCCTCCCCCCGCCCCGAGACTCCTACACACCCCAACCCAGCTCTTGGCTGTGCCGGTACTCACAGGCCCTCTAGAGCCCTTTGTAAGCAAGAAGTTAAGAACCTAGAGAAATTGGGGTTCCAAGACCAGGGAAGGTCTCTCCAATAAGGTCACATGGGAGTCCCTTGCTCCAGGAGCATGATGGGAGCTTCCCTGCAGCCTGCCACATGCTGTGGTGCCAAAGGTTTCTGCCAGGTGAGGGCCAAGCAGCCCAAGTTCAAGGTGGCTACTGTTCCCACTCGCAGCTTCTCAGAAGCAAAAGTCACTGACAAACACTTCCCCTCCCAACCAGCTCCTTCAACACTGCAGAAGCTAGCAAGGCCTGCTTGCACACTTCCTAGCAGCTGATGGCTCGCCATCACAATAAGGGCAGAAGGAGCCAGCTATGCTGCTGAAATACCAGCTCCTGCAGGCCCTGTTCTGCCAGTCCCCATCAGGCATTGCATGCCAACAACTGAATGCAATTCTTACCTAGGATCCCTAACCAAACTTGCTGGGGATTCCCCTCCCTGCTGCCTCCTCTCCAATGGGCTTACCCCCTCCCACACACACCCCTTTTTTTTTTTTTTTTTTTTTTTGAGATACAGAACTTTACTTAGCCCCCAAGCAGATTAGTAAGCCTGCTGAGGGGATTTTTAAAAAAAAACATGGGGGAGGGGAACAATTGTGGGGACACCCACTAGAAGGTACTCACCCTGGCTGGCTGTGGCCCTGAAAGACCATGCCAGGCACAGACTCGAACCAAAATCTGCAGTGGTCCCATGAGGCAACCACCACCTGGCTCAAATCAGGGAAAGATCCACAGACTAATTGCTGAGACCTCCCCCTGGCAAAGCAATCTGCACCATCTGCTGGATGCAGGGAAATACTAGCAAGCTGCAGGCTGTACCAGCTGTTATTTGGTGATGTCACTTTAAAGCTCAAGTCTCTGCTTTTATCTTCTGGCAGAACCAGTAGAACCTTTATCTGCTGGCAGAACCAGTAGAACCAGTCAGTCAGTCTAAATTGGTCCAATGGGATAAAGAAATGTGATTAATTTGATTACTATTTTTAATTTAACAGTAGAGATGAAGATTGGAAAATGTAATACTGTGACAATGCGCACAAACGAGTATGCTCTATTCATATTTACTTGCAAACTTTATCTGCTAAAAGACTACAAAGAAAAAAAAAAGTCCATACAGAGGGTAAGTTTATAAAACTTTTTCTACATGTAAGGCAGAAGGAAATGGCTTTTATAAGACTGTTTGCAGCTATACATACATAAAAAGAAGGCAGACAGAAGAATACCTTTACTTTTAGCTGGACTGTGTGCAGACATTCCAGGTGGTGTAGTTTGGGCAGAGCTGTAATGTACACAATGGATTTTATAAAATATGCAAATACATACAGAGTATACACACACATTTATACCTCCTTTGGAGAAGGTATAATGTTGTGCAAGTAGATTTGTATGCTACTGGGGCCGCTTCTAGGAGCTGATTTTGTAAAAGGTGCATAGGCACCTAGGCTGCCTTTATAGAATAGCTGCTTTTTTTGACATTCCCGTTATAAAATCAAGCTCATGGTCAGCACAATTCTCATTCTTCATAAACACACAAACTTCCCTGGCTTCATATTTTTAAATTTCTTAGTGGACTCCTTACAATCCCCTTATTCTTCTGAGATTTATCTTGCAAACAAGTGTTACAAATCACATCCAAGAAGCTGGGTCTGATTGGCCTGCAGCATCTGTACTGCATCAACTGGAATAACATGCACACTGCATGAAAAAATTAAAATGCAATAATTATAGGCTGTAGCTTAAAAGATTTCAGAAGTAATGGAATATTAAATTTCTGCATTACAAACTGCATTATAAAGTCTTTGCTCGTTATTGGCTGTAAAGAGTCAGGGAAGATTTTACCAATCCACTATGTTCCTGGACATGCCCACTGCAAATAAAACCAGTATTCAGAAGTACTTTGTCAATGCTATGTGGAGTAGGCCAGTGCCAAACTAGGAATTTTAAGTTATTTTAAGAAGAGATAAGTATTGGTTAGTTATTTTTGCAATTCTGAGTGCTATATATACCATGTTCTGTGAATTCTCTGCATCCAACCCTACTTCTCTTCTGTTCTGTGATTGGAGCAAATCTTTAGTGTCTATTGGTTGTCAGTCTTATACTGAGGAACAGTAGTTCTTAACTGATGTGAGAATGAACCATGGAAGTGGGCATCAGCATGAGGAAGTGGACGGACATGGCACGACAGTGAGGCCAGAACAAGCGTGATGGATAACTGAAAAGAGTAGGACAAGGGAGGATGTAGGCATAAGGATAAGGGGAGCTAAGGTACAAAGCAGAGCAGGGCAGGTGTGTGACCAACTGCAGAAGGAGAAGACAAAAGAAAAGGCAGGTAGAAGTGACAGAAGACAGGAAGATGGGTAATATCCATTATAGGCCTGGTTCTCAGCTCTTTCCTGGTGTATGCCCTAGCCAGTCAAGTTTTCAGGATATCCACTGCATGCAAATATCTAATATGCATATTCACTGTAAAATATCCTGAAAGCCTGACTGGCTAGGGAGTATACCAGGACAGGGTTGAGAATCAATGAATTACAGAGTTGACAATATCAAACATAGTACAGGCAATATTTATGCCTGAAGCTATATCAGGGGTGGCAGTACACACCAATACAGCTAGAGATATCCTTATGTACAAGAACCACAGCATTCCCCCTTCCTTTACTAACACACACACAGTTACTTTACATATGTATGTTTATACACACGTACACAAACACACATGCATACGTATGTGTGTCAGAGAGAGAGAGAAAGAGCACTATATAGATGTACAGATATAGCGTTATGTGAATACTGATTGCTTATAGTATCTTCTTTCTTTCTTCCTCTACCACAATGGAACAGGTGGTGCAGCTGATATCACCACAGGATGTCACTCAAGAAACAGCAGTTCTCACTGCACAGTCATCTCAGAACAGTTCATCTAGCCAGGGGGGCACTCTCTTAAAAGGAACAAGTGGTATCAGAACTTCTGCCCTCGCTTCAAACTATCCCCTTTTAAAACAGCAGCAAGAAAAAAAATGCATTGGAAGAATTGAAAGAAATACTGATTCACAAGGAAGATGTATTATAACTATTAGAAAAACTCAAAAGTAGCAAATCACCTGGAGCAGATGGTATACATCCAAAGGTGTTGAAAGAACTGAAAGATGAGACTGCAGACCTGCTATTAGTAATCTGTGAACTATGATTAAAATCATCTGCATTCCTGAAGATTGGAGGATAGCCAATGTAACGCCAATTTTTAAAATGGGTTCCAGGGATGATCCGGGAAACTACAGACCAGTGGGCCTGACCTAAGTACTGGGAAAAATGATAGAAACCATCATAAAGAACAAAATTACTAAACATGTAGATAGTCATGGCTTAATGGGAGACAGTCAACATGGCTTTAGACAAGGAAGATCTTTTCTTACTAATCTGTTATGTTTTTTTTGAAGGTGTGAATAAATAGGTAGACAAAGGTGAGTCGGTTGATATAGTGTATCTGGACTTTCAGAAAGCCTTTGACAAGGTCCCTCATCAGAGACATTTGGAAAAATTAAAAAGTCATGGGATAGGAGGCAGAGTACTATCGTGGATCAGGAATTGATTAAAAGGTAGGAAAGCAGAGGGTAGGGCTAAATGGCCAATTTTCCCAAAGAAGAAAGGTGAATAGTGGAGTACCCCAGGGATCTGTGCTGGGTCTGCTGTTTTTTGACATATTCATAAATGACCTGGAAAAGGGAATAATGAGTGAGGTTATCAAATTTGCAGATGACACAAAACTATTTAAAGTTGTTAAAACCCATGAGAATTGTGAACAATTGCAAGAGGATCTTGATAAATTGGAAGACTGGACATCCAAATGGCAGATGAAATTTAATGTGGACAAGTGCAAAGTTATGCACCTAGGAAAGAACAACCCAAACTATGGTTACACGATGCAAGGATCCACATTAGGAACCAACACCCAGGAAAGAGATTTAGGCGTCATCGTGAAGAACATGTTAAAACCCTCCGCCCAGTGTGCAGCAGAGACCAAGAAAGCAAATAGAATGCTAGGTATCATAAGGAAAGGAATGGAAAATAAAACAAAGGATATTTATAATGCCTCTGTATCGTTCCATGGCGCGACCGCACCTTGAATATTGTGTGCAATTCTGATTGCCGCATCTTAAAAAGGATATAGCCTTACTAGAAAAGGTACAAAGAAGAGCCACCAAAATGGTAAAGGGGATGGAAGGATACCCCTATGAAGAGAGGCTAAAAAGGTTAGGGCTCTTCAACCTGGAAAAGAGACGGCTGAGGGGAGATGTGATAGAGGTCTATAAATGAATGAATGGAGTGTAACGGGTAAACGTAGATGGATTGTTTACATCATCAGAATGTAGAAAGACTAGGGGACATGCAATGAAGCTACAGGGTAAATTAGCTATTTAAGGCTAATAAGAGAAAATATTTTTTCACTCAACGTGTAATCAAACTCTGGAATTTGTTACTGGAGGATGTAGTAAAAGCAGTTAGTGTAGCTGGGTTTAAAAAAGGTTTGGACAAGTTCCTGGAGGAAAGGTCCATAAACCATTATTAAAAGGGACCCAGGATATCACTACTTGACCCAATACAAGCATTGTGGAATCTGTCTCTTTTGGGGAAACTGCTAGGTAATTATGACCTAGATTGGCCACTGTTGGAAACAGGATACTGGGCTTGATGGACCTTGGTTTGACCCAGTATGGCATATCTTATGTTCTTATAAGAACATAAGAACATAAGATATGCCATACTAGGTCAGACCAAGGTCCATCAAGCCCAGTATTCTGTTTCCAACAGTGGCCAATCTAGGTCATACGTACCTAGCAGTTTCCCCAAGGGACACAGGTTCCACAATGCTTGTATTGGTTCAAGCATTGATATCCTGGGTCCCTTCTTAATAATGGTTTATGGACCTTTCCTCCAGGAACTTGTCCAAACCTTTTTTAAACCCAGCTACACTAACAGCCTTTACTACATCCTCCGGTAACAAATTCCAGAGTTTGATTACACGTTGAGTGAAAAAATATTTTCTTTTATTAGTCTTAAATAGTTTACCCTGTAGCTTCATTGCATGTCCCCTAGTCTTTCTATATTCTGATAAGGTAAACAATCGATCTACGTTTACCCGTTCCACTCCGTTCATTAATTTATAGACTTCTATCATATCTCCCCTCAGCCGTCTCTTTTCCAGGTTAAAGAGCCCCAACCTTTTTAGCCTTTCTTCATAGGAGTAGCCTTCCATCCCCTTTACCATTTTGGTGGCTCTTCTCTGAACCTTTTCTAAAATTGCTATATCCTTTTTAAGATACGGCGACCAGAATTGCACACAATAGATACGGCGACCAGAATTGCACACAATTATGTTATATTCTTATGATTGGTTCAAGTTTGGATCAGAGCTACCTCTTCAAGAGAGCAGCATAAACACCAGAGAGCCCTAAGAAGGTGCTGCAAGTATACCCACAAAGCCCAGCACACCCCAGTCCATTCACTTGGAAGAGCTAATTCCAGAGGTGCTCTAACAGCAGCAGAGATAGAGGGCGACACAGGGGTGGCAGTCTGCAAAGAAAGATGTCTCTTATATGCAAAGAGATGAAAGAAAACAGCCAGGTCACCCAGAAGCAGAGGAGAGGTATGCAGCATGGGAGCCAAACTAGTCACAGGTGGTAACAGTGCCCTAGGAGTAATTTTATTTGGACTAAGTTCTCCAACACAGCATTCTCCCTCATGTACCCACAGGAATTGATCACAACATCTTCCTCAACACTGACATACTGAAGATAACAGCATTTGGAGGCCTCCTCTGAGAATAGGAAGGGGATGAAGTTGTCAAGACAAAAAGGTACAGAATTCCCTCCTGTTTTTTTTAAGTAAATATAGCTGCCTGCAGAAAACTCCTGGTCAGAAGACTCCCGCCCTTGGCCACTCCTGTGGGACATGATGCTAAAAAAGCACTAGTGAAGATAAAGAGAAAAGATTAATCTCCAGGAACAAGCAGGAATGAGTCTTCACATATGGGTATCGTCGGTACCGACGGAGCCTGCACGGGAACGCTCCCCAGCGTCCAAAAGGAAAGCTTTTGGGAGCATCCCACAGCGCCTGCGCGCTGCCTTCCCGCCTTTCCTAACCGCCTCTCTCCAGTTCTTCTTTTCCGCGGAGCCAGCAGGTCGTGTTCCTGTCACCGCTGAAGAAGTTCTTTATTTTATTTTATTTCTTTGGTCGCGCGTCTGCTTTCTTCGACGTCGGCCCGGTACCGCCGGTCTTTCTTTCTTTCTTTCTTAAAAAAAAAGACTACTATTTCCACTTCTGTGCATTTTTCTTTTGGCCTTAGGCCTACGAGAAATTCTCCTCATGGAGAAGCCCGCTTCCGGGTTTAAAAAGTGCACGAAGTGCAGCGGCACTATTTCTGTCACTGACACCCATGACTGGTGTCTAAAATGTTTGGGTCCTGACCACTCCATCACGGATTGTGAGTCCTGTTCCATGATGTCTAAAAGAGATCTACAGAATCGAGCAGCCAAGCTCAGTACTCTGTTTCCCTCTGATGCAGCTTCGGTAACATCGATGTCTTCCAGGGCTTCTTCTTCCTCCCATGGATCTCAGGTAACCAAACTCAAGTCTAGCCAGTCCTCGAAGGGTAGATCTCCCTCTAAGTATCGAGATGCCTCTGGGCTTGCTCTCGAGGAATCCGCACTGGCAAAATTACCCCGGCAGGAGGCTCCGGCTTCCAAAGCTTTATCTATGGGGTCACAGGTTGACATCGATGGCTCGGCCTCGACCGATCACCTGTTGCCATGTTCTGGGGTACCGGTGGTTCCCACTGGTACCGACATCCAGACATTGGTGGCGTCGATGAATCAGAATATTCTGACCATGCATCGTGCCATTACGGCATTCATACAAGCTGCGACGCCTCCGATACCGCAACAAACTCCGTTGTCGGTACCGGTTCCGGCACCAGCACCGGTATCGGTTCCGGTGCTGGTACCGATTGCTTCGACATCGGCTTCGGTGTCGACTGCAGCGGTACCCTGTTCTGTGATGCCCATCGGTACCGATCACTCCCGATGTCGATACCACTTGGTACGTGTATCGGGCTCTGCAAGAGCATCCAGATAGGCGATACTTTGATTCCTCTGAAGACTCTGATGAATCAGAGGTTTCTGTCGAAGCATCGGTACTCCTTCCTCAGGAGCCCTCTTCTCCAAAAAGAAGAATGTCTCCTCCAGAAGGCTTGTCTTTTCAAGACTTCATTAGGGAAGTGGCCAGGGGCCTCTCCATTTCACTGGCCCCTGAGGCAGAGCCTAGAGCCAAAAAACTGGATATCTTACAATATCCAAAGGCTCCTAAAGAGGCAGCTACTTTACCAATTCATGAGATCCTTTATGATCACATGTTGGGCATATGGGAGACACCTCTCACCACCTCCCCTCATTCTTGTAGGTTGGACACCATGTACCGTGTTCCTCCTTGTCCTGGCTTTCATAAGACTCAGCTTCCTCACCACTCTATTGTGGTGGAGTCTGCTATGAAAAGGATAAAGAGTGCAAAAAGGCACTCATCTAATCCTCCAGGAAGAGAATGCAAAACCTTAGATGCTTTTGGCAGGAGAATTTTCCAGGCCAATATGCTTGTTGCTAGAATCAACTCCTATAGTCTCTATATGGGGATGTTTCTAAAAGAAGTTACAGATCACCTACAAACGTTATCTCCTTTTGTTTCAAAAGATAAAAGAGAGGAGTTTCTCACCTGGCTTAAACATGCCCAGGATGTTTCCAAGTTTTCTAACCGTGCAGCCTTTGACTCTTGAGTGTGCTAGCAGAGCCTCGGCTATTGCCATAGGTGCACGCAGAGTTGCTTGGCTACAAGCTTCTGATTTGGAACCCTGGGTTCAGGATGGACTAGGAAATCTTCCTTGTATAGGTGAAAACCTTTTTGGCAAAGTTTGGCAAGCAAAGGCCACTCAGATGGATGCTGAAAATTCTGCTTTAGATAGACTTTCAAAGTCTACTTCTGCTCCTGTTAAGAAAAGCTTGTTCAAAAAGGGATTTTTTCCCAAAAAGGGGAGATATTATCCTGTTTATGGTCAACAGGAGTCTTCTGCAGGTCGTTTTACTGCAAAGCAACAGCAACAACCTAAACAGGCCAAGCCTAAGGCTGCAAGGGCTGCTACGGCCCAACAGCCTCAGCCTCCTCAGGGCCTTTGACTTTCAACTAGAGAATTTAGCCTTTCTGGCTCTAAAAGAACCAGAGCCCCTCACCATTCCAGGAAGGTTAGCTCACTTTGCTCCCAGGTGGGAACAAATCACAGCAGAGCAATGGACCCTCTCCATCATAAGGGAGGGGTACAAGCTTCATTTCTTAAACCTTCCTCCTCACACCATGGTGAGATAGTTCAATTCTCCAACATCTCTCCTCGACCTTCTGGGTCAGGAGATTGTTACCCTTCTTGCCCAAGGGGCAATAGAAGAAGTACCCCTTCTTCAACAGGGCTCAGGGTTCTACTCCCCCTACTTTCTTATCCCAAAGAAAACAGGGGGCTACAGACCACTGTTCCTTCTAAGCCGTGCGCGTGTGCGCGCGCACACACCTTGCCAAGCGAGCGCACATACTTTACAACAGAGCGCACAAAAATTACGGTTCTGATTCAGATAGAAAACAACACAGACGTTTTAAAATGTAAAAGTTGTTGTGTATTTACGGTTTTCACAAGTTCTACAATATTTTCTAGTGCAATCAATGTGGTGTACATACTGTATTCTGACATGTAGTCAAATTTTAAAGTATATTACTCAGAGTGTCATTATGTGGTGCACAAAAATGTAACCTTCCTTCAAAAGCTGCACAGCTGATATTTTATGCACACACAGCCTACAGAAAATTAGAGGGAACATTGCTACAGACCCATACTAGATCTCAGAGAATTGAACAAGTTTCTATGCAAGGAGAAATTCAAGATGATTTCTCTCGGTGCTCTCCTTCCATACATTCAGAGTCAGGATTGGCTTTGTTCTCTAGACCTCAAGGATGCGTACACCCATGTCCTCATCCATCCAACACACAGAAGGTTCCTTCGGTTTCTTTATCGAGGAAAGCACTACCAATACAAAGTGCTTCCTTTCGGTCTGGCCTCTGCACCAAGAGTGTTCACAAAATGCATGGCAGTAGTAGCTGCATTTCTACACACTCTAGGGATATTCGTATTCCCATATCTGGACGACTGGCTCATCCGAGCTCCATCCCAGTCAGAGGCCCAGACTTCCCTAGCCTGCACAAGGCATGTTCTTCAGTATCTGGGACTTGTAATAAATATCCCAAAATCCCATCTCACCCCTACTCAGTCTCTTGAGTTCATAGGGGCCTTGCTGGATACCACAACTGCAAGGGCCTATCTTCCCCAGGCCCGTTGCCTACGCTTGGTGCAGTTAGCCTCACAAATTCAGTTAAAATCCCATTTAACTGCTCGAGAGATGTTACAACTGTTAGGCCACATGGCATCCACTGTGCATGTGGTTCCTTATGCTCGCCTTCACGTGAGGGCAGCTCAATGGACTCTGTCCACTCAATGGACCCAGGCATCAGGGTGCCTGTCAGACAAAATAGCAACCTCCAGTCGCCTCTTTTGCTCTCTCCAGTGGTGGAAGTCCACTCAAAATCTGTTGCTGGGGTCCCCCTTTCAACAGGTGTTACCCAAAGCAACCCTTACAACAGATGCCTCTCCAAGAGGTTGGGGAGCTCATCTATAAGATCTCTCCACTCAAGGCATCTCTACATATCAACCTCTTAGAGCTCAGAGCAATTTTTCTAGCTCTCAGAGTCTTCCACACCCTGCTCAGCTACAAGACAGTCCTCATCCACACGGACAACCAAGTAGCCATGTTCTACGTGAACAAGCAGGGCGGGACTGGCTCTCTGTCGCTTTGCAACGAAGCTTTGAGATTGTGGGTCTTCGCCAGAGAGCATCAAATTCATCTCATGGCAGTGTATCTTCCAGGGGTTCAAAACTCTTGGGCAGACAGACTCAGTCGAGTTCTGCTTCCACACGAATGGTCCCCTCCATGGGGACCAGATAGCCAGGATCTTCCGAATTTGGGGAACCCCGGACATAGACCTGTTTGCAAGTCCATGGAATGCCAAACTTCCCCGGTTCTGTTCCAGGATTCCGTGTCAGGTAGTTCAGGCCAGGGATGCCTTCCTCCTTCATTGGGGGCAAGACTTCCTCTATGCCTTTCCACCCATTCCCCTAATTCCCAAGACACTGTTCAAACTTCAGAGAGACAAGGGGTCTATGATCGTCATAGCACCACATTGACCACGCCAAGTGTGGTACCCTCTACTTCTGCATCTCTCTCAAGCTCCCTCCCTGGACTTGGGATCTGCTCCAGACCTCCTGTCCCAGGAGGGGCGAACGTTGTGGCACCCAAATCCCCAGTCTCTTCACCTCAGAGCCTGGTTGCTGAAGGCCTAGACCTTCAAGATTTGCATCTTTCTCAGCAAGTGAAGGATATCCTTCATGCTTCCAGAAAGCCTTCCACTAGACGTTCCTATGCTTTTAAATGGAAAAGGTTTACCATTTGGTGTGCAGAGAAGGGTCTTAACCCTCTTGCAATACCTCTGAATTCTTTACTAGAGTATTTGCTGCATTTATCCCATGCAGGCCTTAAAACGAATTCAATCAGAGTCCATTTGAGTGCTATTGCAGCATCCCTTAAACCTCTCAATGGACAGCATATTTCCTCTCATCCTCTTATAGCAAGATTCATGAGAGGCCTTCTTTTAACTAAACCTCCCATTACACCACCTCCAGTGGCATGGGACTTGAATCTGGTTCTTGGCCAGCTTATGCAGCCACCCTTTGAACCCTTAGCCACTACCTCCTTGAAATTCCTTTCCTGGAAGGTTATTTTTCTCATTGCAGTCACTTCAGCTTGCTGCATCAGTGAGCTGCAAGCCTTGGTGGCTAATCCTCCTTATACAAGGTTCCATCATGACAAGGTAGTCCTCAGGACCAATCCACACTTTATGCCTAAAGTGGTCTCACCTTTTCATTTGAACCAGGAGGTATATTTACCTGTCTTCTTTCCAGGACCTCATGCATCAAGTACAGAGAGGAATCTCCATACCCTGGATTGTAAGAGAGTGCTTGCTTTTTACTTACAAAGGACACAGCAACATAGAAAGTCCTCTCAACTCTTTGTTGCTTTCGATCCCTCTCATTTAGGACTTCCAGTCTCTAAGAGAACTCTGTCCAATTGGATTGCTCAGTGTATTTCTTTCGCCTACCAGAGTAAGAACCTTTCTCTGGAGGGCCATGTCACAGCTCATAATGTGAGGGCCATGGCAGCACCTATGGCTCATCTAAATTCTGTGTCCATCGACCAAATCTGTCGAGCGGCCACCTGGGCCTCGGTTCATACTTTTACAACCCATTATTGCTTGGACAAGGACTCCCGCCGGGATGCCTTGTTTGGTCAGGCTGTTCTCAAACACCTGTTCCATACCTAACCAACTCCTACCCCCCAATCCCTGGTTGGATGCCCGAGATCCATAGGGGGAGGTAGAGCCCTTCTCAGGGACTCACAACCTTGGGGATCTCCCTGGCATCTCTAGCTGGGGAGTCCCCATATGTGAAGACTCATTCCTGCTTGTTCCTGGAGATAGCACAGTTACTTACCTGTAACAGGTGATCTCTGGGAACAGCAGGAATAAGTCTTCACAACCCACCCACCTCCCCTAGGAGTTGTATCTCTCTATCTATCTTTCCTTTCCTTTCTCTCTCTCTCTCTCTCTCTCTCTCTTTGTCTCAGCTTAAAACTCGAACTGGAGAGAGGCGGTTAGGAAAGGCAAGAAGGCAGCGCACAGGCGCTGTGGGATGCTCCCAAAAGCTTTCCTTTTGGACGCCGGGGAGCGTTCCCACGCAGGCTCCGTCGGTACCGACGATACCCATATGTGAAGACTTATTCCTGCTGTTCCCAGAGATCACCTGTTACAGGTAAGTAACTGTGCTTTATTGTTGCTCCTGGGAAGCCACCTACAGCATTGAAAACTTCAAGGAAGAGATGTGCTTCTGAAGCTTGGCTCATTTGCAAATTGATTGGAAATGCTGTTGTCTATGGTGGGTAATGCTGATTTGTCTTCAGTGCTATGTGGCTGTAAAGAGATGTCTAAGCACATTTTCTTAAACAGAATGGCTGAAAGTAGAGGTAATGTGGTGTACAGTGTCCTTCAGAGAAGAAATTGGCATTGTTCCATGAGACCCCTTCAGTAGTTGCTGGGTAGATACTTCTCTATTGGTGTCTTGCCGTTCTTTACAAGTCATATCACAGTGCTTTCCACTAATTCATCCCTAAGATGTCCCGCACTCTATAATATTCATTTGTACATTTTGCTACTGCTGGAGGCTTTTCTGTGTCCCCCACTACTGTTGGCGTTGTGTTTTCATATCCTGGTAGAACCTTTTTTTGGGTTGCTCCTGCAGTTAAGCAATTTTCGGCCTGTTCAGTGCTAAACAGATTTTCCACCTCCTATCGGCCCCACTTTCAAGAACTTGGACTACAGTTAGTTGTTTTAAAATTATAATGTTTTCTTACAACACTGCTGTAACTGGGCTTTTTCTCTTACTTATCCTTTGACAGCCATTGGTAGAGAGGCTGTTCTACTCTGGATGCTTTCACCCTGTCCTCATACTGGTACAACCAATCACAGTGATGTCAAAGTCTAAACTCCATTGACTGCTACTTGAACTGAAATTATCTAATTCAAAAATGGACTGTTAACATTGAAATACTTTTCCATTTCTATATTATCATTGATCAATATGCTTGTTATGCCATGTGACAATTTTTTTTTACACAATTAAATTTTAATTTATTTATTTAATTTGAGACTGTACTACAAATAGCATGTAAATTCAGCATTTATTCTGCATTTGTTGAGATGGCACGTACATGCACAGTAGATGGCAGTGCTAACACTTAACTATATTCTGAGCCCACAACAAAAATGTGCCAATTCAGAAAAGGTGAAATTAGGCCTTACGTGCTAATTGCCTTTCCTTGAGTCTCTCCAATCAAATCCAGACGCATGGGTTGTGCCCCCCAACCAGCAGATGGAGACTGAGCCTGAAACACTTTGCCGTCATCACATAAGGGTTCTGTTCATCAATTAGCTGGCCAGTATTCTGGTAAAGCAGATCTTAAGAACAATATTAGAGTAAACCAAAGGAATATTATAGATACCTGTTTTTGTTTTTTCTTTTTTGTTGTATTGTTATGAAAAAGGCAAACAGGATAAGAGCTCGATTCCTGAACCTGGGCAGACCGTGAACAAACAAACATTTACAGAAGGAAGAGAAGGCCCGAGACCCGACTGAAAACACTACACCAACAGACTGCAAGACCCCAGACTCGCTTCCCAGTGACAGATAACGCCAGTGTCTAAGAACACATAGGGTGGGGACTGGACTGGAGGAGCTCAAGGAAAGGCAATTAGCAGGTAAGGCCTAATTTCACCTTCCATATCATCCCTTCAGTCTAGTACAGACACATGGAATGTACCATAGCAGTGACTCCGAATGGGTGGGACCCGCAAGACCAACTTGCAACACCCTAGGCCCCAAACTGCACCTCTTCTCTAGCACAGATATCGAGCTGATAGTGCCTCACAAAAGGTATGCAACAATGACCAAATGGCTGCCTTACAAATTTCAATGGGCAGCACCAGACTTGCCTCTGCCCAGGAAGCTGCTTGCGCCCTGGTGGAATGGGTGTGCAGCCTCACAGGCATCGGCCTTCGCTTCAGCATGTATGCCAAGGAACTAGCCTCCTTCAACCACTATGCTATGGACACTTTTGAAGCCGTGACTGCCTGGTGTGACCCTCCGAACAGAATGAAGCCTAGCCAAGTGACGGAATGCCTTCGTATGCTTCTAGTAACACCCTCCTAGTATCAAATAAGTGCAACTTTGTCCTCCCCTATTGCACCATCCCCTCCAGGGTCCGGTAATGTGAAAAGGGGTCAACACCTTTGGCAAGAAGGATACTGTTTTCAACACCACTTTCTCCGCGTGGAAAACCAAAACCAGCTCTCAGCAAGATAACACCTGCAATTCCAAAATACGCTGGGCTGAATAAATGGCCCTAGGAACACCATCTTCAGCGTGAGGTCCTTCAGAGACGCATTAGCCAGTGGCTCAAAGGGTGGTTCCATTAACGCCGACAGCACTAAATTCAAATCCCATGGTGGAATAACTGTATGCTGTGGCGGACGCACCTGCTTAACAGCTCAGAGAAACCGCACCACGTCCGGGTGTGCTGTAGGGAAACTCTGCATATCTTACCACTGGCTAAGGCAGTTACCTGGACCCGTAGCAAGTTGACGGCCAGGCTTTTCTCTAGATCCACCTGCTGAAAAGTTAAAATCTATGAAATCAAAGTTGAGAGAGCGCTATGAGATTGGGAGAGCTATGAGTTGGACAACAATCCTCAAACACTCTCCAGATTCTGACATACAGTAAGAACATAAGAACAAAAGATATGCTTTTCTGTGTCAGACCAAGGTCCATCAAGCCCAGTGTGCTGTTTCCAACAGTGGCCAAGCCAGGTCACAAGTAACTGGCAGGTTCCCAAAGAGGCACACAGGTTCCACAATGCTTGTCCTAGGACCAGCTGTGGATTTCCTGGGTTCTCTTTAATAATGGTCTATGGACCTTTCCACCAGGAACTTGTCAAAACCTTTTTTAAAATCAGCTACACTAACAGCTTTAATTACATCCTCCAGTAATTAATTCCAGAGTTTGATTATGTGTTGAGTAAAAAAATATTTTCTCTTATTAGTCTTAAATGGGTTGCAGTGTAGCTTTACTGGGTGTCCTCTAGTCTTTCTACATTTTGATGGCATAAATAACCAATCTACGTTTACCTGTTCCACTCCATTCATTAATTTATACACCTCTATCACATCCCCCCTCCTCAGCTGTCTCTCTTCTAGGTCAGCCCACACCATTAACCTCCAAGATACAGTCACTGCTAGATGAACCAAATCCATGTAACATGGCCTCCAAGGCCAATCCAGAGAAATGAGGATAACCTGACCTTGATGTCCCTCAATTTTGCAGAGCACTCGATCAGAGGCCATGGGGGGAACACATACAGGAGTCCCGCTTTAGGCCGTGGCTGGACCAACGCACTGAGACCTTTCGACATGTGTTCACACCTCCTGCAATAAAAATGGCTTACCTTGGCACTGGCCACCAACACCATGATATCCATCACCAGAAGCGCCCAGCAGAAAACTATGCTCTGAAGCACAGAGTTCTCTAAGAACCACTCCGCCGGATCCAACTGATACCTGTTCAGGAAGTCCACCTGAACATTTTCCTTACCTACCACATGAGCCACTGACAAGGGTAGGAGGTGATCCTCCACCCACTGCAGCAGTGGAGCCGCCTCCTCCGCCAAGCTCACCTGGCCATTCCTCCCTGACGATTGATATAGGTCACCATGGTTGCATTGTCCGAAAAGACTCTCACTGCTTAATTTTGCAGGAGGAGCATGAAGTGCTGCAATGCTCGATCACAGCTTTTAACTCTACGCGGTTTATTGATCGTGTCATCTCCTCCGCCAACCATTGACCTTGGGTGATCAGTTTCATGCAATGGGCACCCCATTCAGAGAGACTAGCATTGGTGGTGACCATTATCCACACTGGAGTCTCCAACGACATTCTGGATGTCTAGAATTGGAAATTGTGTCACCATTTCAGACTGTTTTTGACCTCCACTGGGCTATGCCAACTTCCTTGAGAGGGGATGCTGCTGTGGAGACCAATGCGACAACAGATCGCACTGGAAGGTCTCATGTGGGCCCAAGGCCAGGGGACTAAATCTATGGTTGCAGCCATGAAGCCCAAGAGCTGGAAGTAATGCCATGCCGACTCTCTAACCATCCACTGAAAACGACATACCTGCTCCTGCACCCTCTCCGGAAGCAGCAACACCAGCCCTAAGTGTCAAACAGTGCTCCCTTGCGAGGTGCAGAAGTTGCTTTTGTCATAGTTCACTACCCAACCTAGACTTTGTAGCAGGTTGATCACTCTGAGCGGTGCTTTGACTCTCCTTGAACAACTCTGCCCTGATTAACCAGCTGTCCAGGTATGGATGGACCAACATGTCTTCTTGCCGCAACACAGCCACCACTACCATCATGATCTTTGTGCATGTTCTGAGAGTAGTTGTGAGACCGAACGGCAATACCCGAAACAGAAAATGTCCCATTGGAACCACAAAGTGCAAGAACCGCTGGTGATCTGGACGGATCTGTCAGCTCCAAAGAAGTTAGAAATTCACCCTCTCTCATAGCCATCATCACTGAATGGAGTGTTACCATGTGAAACTGGGGCACCCATAATATCCCACTGACGTATCTGAGATCCAGGACTGGACAAAAGGAGCCCTCTTTTTTGGGGGCAACGAAATAAATGGAGTAACAACCTGACCTGCATTGGCTTGCATGAACTGGCTGCACTGCCTGTATATGCATCAATTTGTCCAACATAGACTTCACCACCTGCAGTTTTGTGGATGCTTTGCAAGGTGACAGCAGAAAGGCGTTGGGAATAGGTCTCACCAACTCCAGCACAAACCCTTCCCAAATTATTTCTAACACGCACTGGTCCTGAATTATGTGGACCCGTGTGCAGAGTACTGTAGAAGAGTCAGAGATGCCCTCTGATCTGCATCTCCTCTTGAGAACCTCTCACTTCACTGACTTTTAGAGATGCTCGTGGCTGGGGAGTAATATCCCCTGCCCACCCATCTTCCTCGAAATGTGGGGTTTCCTCTGGCCAGGTATTGCGATCTCTGAAAAGGCGTGAAGCGAACCACACGGAATCTGTGAAAATCTTTATTAAACTGATCTCTCATAGGAGGGGCCGACTTCCTCCCTTCTAGGCTTGTCCTCAGGGAGTCTAGCTCCCTTAGTGTCTCCTAAGTCATTGACCAACTTCTCTAACACCTCTCTTGAAGGGTAGTTTGGTGAGACAAACCTTGGACGATACGTCTGTGGACCAGTTTCACAGCCAGAGAAGCCACTACCAACACCATACTCTTGGACGATGCCCTTAACAAATCGTAAAAGGCATCCGCCAAATACACTGAGCCAAACTCTAATTTTGCTGTCTGAGCCTAGCCCTGAAGCAGACTCTGGCTCTGGTATATTTTGTGCCCAATGCAGACATGTTCTTGTCATGTAAGCACCACAAATGGAGGTCTGCAAAGTCAAAGCATTTACTTCAAATGCCTGCTTCAGCATAGTCTCCAATCTCCTATACTGAGCATCCTTAAGCGCTGCCCCTCCTTCAGCTGGAATGGTGGTCTTTTTAGGGGATATAAACAGGACATTGCTCTGCCTCCACATACACTTTCTTCTGGCAGCTCTCATTCTGCATCAATCATCTGCTTAACGGCTTTATGCACTTAGAAAAAATCCTGGGGAGACACAATTCACTGAAGCAGGGGATCTTCCAAGGACAACTCTTCCAGAGGTGGTCCGACCAAGATGTTAAGAGCCCCTAGGGATTGAGCAATAAAGGATGCCAGTTCCTCCCTGCGAAAGACTAACTATGTTTGAGTCTTCTCCCCAGAGACTTTCTCCTTCCTCTACCTCTGTTCCGTAGGGCTCCTCCCAAGTTCCCCAAGGTACCTTCCAAAGGATCCTCCAAGGAAATGGACCCCAGTGAATCAGGTCCTTCAGTTTGATCCACTGCCTCTCGGAGTCTCTTTGCTGGAGGACCCTGCCCCGTGCCAGGAAGAGACATCAAATCCAAACCTAAATCTGGCCCTTATGCCATAGAAATAGGTACTGACGCTGCTGCCAGGTCGTGTTTCATCCAGTAAGCCTGGTGGAGAAGTAGCACAAATTTAGGTGAAAGAAAGCCCCAAGGTTGATTCCTGACTTTCCTGTTGCTTTCTCCACTTTTTAGCCTTAGAAAGCACCCTCGAAGCCGGCATCAGTTCTCAATACTTATCTCCCCCATCCACATGGCTCAAAACGGTCAGCTTTCCCGCTAAAATGGAGCCGTGCAGCTGTGAGGAGAGCTCCGATGAGGAAGCCTCTGCTGAGGCTTCCCCCTGCAGTCACGATGTTGCCTGAAACACTTTAATGACTTGTCTTGCCAGACAGTTCTCTTTGGAGCACAACCGACAGAGCCCCACTGAGGATACCATGCCTCTGCGAGCCCTGCAGGCTGCCTGAAGGCATGGCAAACATGCGGTAGCACTGCAGACAGGCCCCGACAAAGGAACAGAAAGATCTACGCTGAAGCACTTGCTCATAAGGCCACTCTCTCGAACAATACGGTGCAATAAACTTCCAAAAACAATTTACAAGAACAAAGAAAAGGCAGAACAATACTCACAGAAGCAGAAGCCTTCTAGCACAAGGCTCCAGTTGCAGCGGCAGTCTTGGTAACACTGAGGGACCCGAGGCTCCCAGGTTTGCTTCATTCTAATAGTGAGACTGTCACTGACTGAACAGTTCGTGATTTCTCACTAGCACAGGCAGAGAATCTGAGAATTTGAGTGCCTTTTCTTAAGGCTGAAATCACTGCCTCTTCAGTTCTTGGTTTACTATTTTTTTTTTAAAGTAGTATCACTTGGGAACCAATTTATTTAATTCCAGTATCCTTTCAGTTCAGACCAGATGCACAGAGCTCCTAACCATCTGCTGGAGACTGAGCAATACTGGCCAGCTAACTGATGCACAGAGCCATGTGATGACATCAGCAAAGCTTGTCAGGCTCAGTCTCCATCTGCTGGTTGAGTGGGCACAACCCATGCGTGGACTGGACTGGAGAGACAATATGGAATACAACTCGGTTAGGTGCAGCGGCCCCTTTTTGTTGCTGACAGATGTTGGATCCTTTGCAGTTGCCTCCTAGGAAAGGCGGCGACCTACTGCAGCCTCAGTGCTGCGGTCTCTCGAGAGCACAGAGGAATGGGGATGGTGGGGGGGGGGGCGCACAAGTCGGAAACCCCGATCAGCCACATGCTAAGGAGCTACATAGAACCATACAGAAGACTCTCAGACCATTTATACTTTTTTTTTGGTTTAAAGAAAGAAAAGTAAAGAAAGAAAGAAAGGGGCTAAAATACAGTTAAGGGCCCCTCAGAGTCAGGAGCTATCCTCAAAATAACAGATCAGCCAGAAAAGGGTATCTCATATACCCCTTGAGACCTAAAGCGGCCGAGCTACACCGTACCCAGATGCAGACTGGGTAGGAGTTATAGGCCTCTGTAGGTCTCTCTGGAAGAATTCATCATCTGCTGAGACAGAGAAAATACTGGTGTCTCCCTCTAGCTATGCTAGGTTTTATGCCAGTTTTCTCACCACTGGCATAGTTTTACTTTCTTTTCTCTGTCTCCCATCTGCTGGCAGGGGGAAATAACCCACTAGTCTGGACTGGTCTAGCAGGAAGATCTGGAACATGAAATACAACTTTTTGGCAGGATCACATATTGCAAATTGTAACATTTATAGGGATGAACAGCAACAGTTTGCAGACCATCTGCAAGCAGCCCTAGCCAACTCCTGTTCCCTTTGGAAACAATGTATATGTAAAGCCATTCTGCTGGGTTCCATTTCTTTTAACTATATAAAAACAATTGCAGGAACATTTCCACTGTACATTTTACCCATAAACCTCCCTTAAATTGGAGGCTGATCAATACACACTGTACTGCCCCAAAACTCTTCTAGATCAAGAGGTATGATGGATGAGACAACTGATGCAGAAAAATGTTTCTGCTTTTTTTTTATCTATATTTTGTTCAAAATTTCCAAACATGTAATTGCTGTGATTAGTAGAGGAGTGCAGCCCAGAAATTGTTATTTGGGGTTTCCCCCCCCCCCACCCCCATTTCGTACCCTTTTCCCTCAATAAGCATGCGCACTCTCACAAAAGAGCAGTAGGTCGCCGCCTTTCCCAGGAGGCAACTGGCGATCAGTGGTGGCGGAGGAAAAGCATACAGAAGCCCCTCTGACCACAAGAACAGGAAGGCATCGGCGGCCACCCTGGCAGGGTGAGGCTGCTTTGAGGAGAAGCGGGGTAACTGGTGATTGTTCTGGCTTGCAAACAGGTCCATCACTGGTTTCCCGCAGGTTTGGAAAAGTCTGCTGGTGACCCCTGAGTCCAGCTGCCACTCGCGTGGCTGGAGAACCCTGCTGAGTCTGTCGGCCAGCAAGTTGTCTTGGCCTGGCAGGTATACCACTCTGAGGAGGATGCCCTGTTGAGAATGCATAAGAGCACAGATTCATGGCTTCTTGGCAGAGGGCACGGGACCCCGTGCCTCCCTGCTTGTTCACATAAAACATGGCCACCTGGTTGTCAGTCTGAACTAGGACTTACCGGTGGCCCAGGCGATGATGGAAGGCCTTCAGTGTGAGATGAATGGCCCGCAGCTCCAGGAGGTTGATCTGCTGAGTGCCAAGCGCTCTGGGTGCGGTATCCCCTTGCAATGGGCTCCCCAGCCCAACAAGGAGGTGTTGATGGTGAGAACCCTTGAGTGGTGGGAGGCCTGGAAAGGCATCCCCACCTCCAAGTGCTGGGGCAATAGCCACCAGATCAGGGACTTTACCAGCTATTGGGTCACTCGGACTCTGTCCTGGAGATGTCCTGTGGCCTGGGACCATAGGTCCCTACCACTGTGCTGTTCGCATATGGAGGCGGGCATCTGGATTGACATGCATCATGGAGGCCGTGTGCCCGAGAAGGCGCAGCAGATGCCTGGCTGGCACCGAGGGACAGTGCTGTATATCCCTGGCTAGTGCCATGAGCCTGGCTGCCCTGTCTGCAGTTAGGAAGGCCTTTGATTGAAGGGTATCGATCCTTGCCCCAATGAATTCCACTCTTGCGACAGGCAAAGGTTCGACCTGGGGTAGTTTATAACAAAACCCAAGTGTTGCAGGACCTGGGTGGTGCGTGTCCTGGCCTGCTGCACCTCGGGGGCTGTAGTGCCCTTGATGAGCCAGTCGTCGAGATAGGAGAAGACAAATATCCCCTAGAGCCTGAGAAAGGCGGCGACCACTGCCAGGCACTTTGCAAATATCCTGGGGTCTGAGGCTAGGCTGAAGGGAAGCACCCTGTATTGGGAATGATTGCCCCCACCACAAAGCATAGGTACTGCCTGTGGTTTGGGTGGATTAGGATGCGAGTATAGGCATCCTTTAGGTCTAAGGAGCATAGCCAGTCTCCCTGGCAGAGGTAAGGCAGCAATGTCCCAAGAGAGAGCATCTTGAACTTCTCCCTCACCAGGAATTTGTTGAAGTCACACAGGTTGATGATGGGCCTTAGGCCTTCTGTCCTCTTTGGCATGAGGAAGTACCTGGAGTAGAACCCCTTGCCCTTGAGGTGGTGGGGCACTGGTTCAACTGCCTGGTCCTCTAGAAGACCTGCCAACTCCTTCTGAAGAAGGTCCCGGTGAAGTGGAGACCTGAGGGGCTCTCCCGGGAAGTAGTGTGGAGGTATTTGGCTCAGGTGGAGGTGGTAACTCTCCCTGATCACCTTTAATGCCCAGGAATCAGTGGTGATAGCTCCCCACCTGTGGGCATAAAAGGAGAGGCGACCTCCTGTAGGGCTGCTGAGCTCCAAGTGGGAGAGGAACCATGCTGCAGGAGTCAAAAGCCTCCTCCAGGCTGGGCCGTAGCCTGGGGCTTGGGAGCCTTCTGCTTATGTGGGCCATGCCCCTGTCCCTTGGCCTGCTGCCCTTGCTGTGGAGCCAGGGAGGCCTGGCAAGAGGGGGGGGGGGGTAGTTTCGGTAAGCAGTGGACTTCCTCGTGTAAAAGGGCTTCTTACCTGAGCACTTCCTTTGGGAAGGGGCAGTGGTCTTCTTGGAGAGCCTAGTCCTCATCATGAACTCGGTCTCCAGCTCTGCAGCCTTGTCGGTCATGGGTTTGCCAAAGAGGTTTTCCCCTTGACACAAGACATCGACCAACTTGTCCTGTACCCACTGTTTGAGGTCAGACAACTGGAGCCAAGTTTGGCGGTGTGCACCGATGCCCGCCGCGGCGACCCGAGCAACTGACTTGAAACAGTCATTCCCGAGACAAATTTGGAGCATTCACGGACGGCTTTGGACAGGCTTTTGAAGCACTGCAAAGGCTCATCAGAGAGACCAGGCCGAGAACCCGGCGAGCTCCTTCGCCAGGTCTCTCAGGTACATGCTGGATCCGGCAATTCAGCATCGAGCTCTGGTAACACTTTCTGCCAAGGGCATCCAAGGTGTGGGCCTCCCTGCCGGGGGGCACCGAGGAGTGCATCTTCTGACTCTTCAGCCGATGCATGGCCAACTCCACAACCATGGAGTTGTGCGGCAGTTGTGACTTTTGAAACCCAGAGCTCCGGCGGACTCGATACATTGAGTCGAGCCGCTTGCTGACCACCGGCATCGATGCCGGCATCTCCCACATGCAGAGCATAAGCCGTTCCAGGATGGAATGGGTACCGTGAGGGTTTCCTGGGGAGGGGGGGGGGGAGTCTCGAATTAGAGGATCTCAAGCTCATCGGCTCGAGGATCCTCCTTGGACTCCACTGGGAAAGCCAAGGCCTTGGACATGTCCCGGACGAAGTCCAAGAAGCCCATATCCTCCAGTGGGGACCTTCTCCAAGATTCAGAAACCAGGGAATCAGAAGGAACATCATGGTAACAACGAGTGTCCGTGGACTCCTCGTCCACTGTCTCACAGTCGGAAGCCTCCGAGGAAGACTTGCGGTATTCCTCATGCTTCAAGGGCCCTGGCGCCGCACGCCCCAAACCGTCAGACTCGGTGACAACCTCAGCCCCGATGAGCAGGAGGCCAAGCACGACCTCGGCCGAGGATCCACCCGGGCCCGCATGGCCTTGAGGATCAGCTCAGCCTCTGGGGACGTCTTCGATGTGGAACGCCCAGTGGTCAGGGCGGAGGAACCGGATGTGCCGGACATCAGCGCCCGCTGCTGGTCCAAGAAGGCAGTGATACTGCGCTCCAAGGCTGCCATCCTGGACTCCAGGTCTGGTGGTGGCACCGATGCACTCTGGCCCGACGCCGGCTCCCCCAGAGGGGAATCCTTGACGAGGATAGTGTGTACTTGGCCTAGGCCGATCCACAACCGGGTCCTTCTGAGAAATCTTAGCTAGACGCTCCCTCTCTGACATCTCAAGCAGATGCTCGGGGCTCTGTGACTGGCCCCAGGAGGGTCCCAGCCAATCGGAGCCATCCAGAGATGCCGTCTTCGAGGGTTTCTTCTTCCTCTTCGGTTCCCTCAAGGGAGACCCCCTCTCCGAGGACCCACGAAAACGCTCGGGTTCAGAGTGCTCCTCCCAAGGCGTTGAGGCCTCAGACAAGGTCCTGGCTCTCGGAGGCATGGGGGAAAGTCAGGAAAAATATTGTCATGCTGCTGCTGGCAGCTCCTCAAGGCCTTCGAAGACATTTTCTTACACAGGCCACAGACTGCCAGGTCATGGTCCGGGCCAAAGCACTGGAGGCAGCAGTCATGCGTATCGGTTAGGGATATAATCTTCCCACACCAATCACACTTTTTGAACCTGCTGGTAGCTATGGGGGGAAAAAGAACCCCAGCAAGGTCGAAGACCCTTCGGGCTGCCAGTGACGAAAAAAGGGTGCGAAGACGCCCAAAGAAAAATGAAAACTTAAGTAAAAAAGGAATTGACACGATACAGAGGCACCAAGGTCGGGGTGGGAAAGGTACTGGCACAAGACTGGAGACAAGCAAAGTGCTCGAAAAAAATCAACTTTTTCCTGGATGAAAACAGACATCTTTTGGGCTGTGCGGAAAAAAGGAGACTGAGTAAGATGAAACCCTTGGGTGGGAAGGGGTGACCACGCATGCATGGTAGCAATCCCAAATGCTTTTTTTGAAAGCTGGGGATTTGCTCCATGCGGGCTCCGTCGGCATCGACGTCACCCATATGTGAGGACTGACTTCCTGCTTGTACCCGGAGAAACATGAATTAATAAGCTACTGTGTTATGAACATTTTACTGGTGGGACATGGAAGAATCACACAAAACTCCTTTGGACAAGGAGGCTGCAAACATCTAGACAATGAAAGGGTTAAAATCAAAATAATGCTTACCTAAATGTAAGCGAAGACTTAAAAGAATGACAAGAAATGTCAACGCTCCTTCCAACATAGACCTCTCATGCTCCAAATCAAGAACTGTGTTTTGATGTTGGGATGCCATTGTTAACAAATCTACCACTTTGAATCTATAAGAGAAAAACAGAACAACAAGACAGACACCAGTCTTTACAGATATATTTGAAATCATTTTTAGTAATTAAAAGTTAATCAAAAATAAAGAATTTAATAAAGTTTTTTTAAAGTAACAGCTCACACCGAGTGAACACATTTTCAAATACCATGGAAATGTACTTGAAGTCAAACCAAATCAAATGTTGAGAAGTGTAAACTAAGCATTGTATAAGTTTTTCAGCTGCCCCCATTTCTTTCCCTCTCCTGAGCCAGTCTCAGAGCACACAGAGAATACTGTAGGCTGCCTACTAGTCTGAGCTAGCAAAGGAGGGCTAAAGACAGCACGCATCTTTTACAGATTAGATTTATACCTTTACAAAGTTTCCTTCTTAAATTATATTTACTGCATAGTGCTGCCAGTTGCAATAAGCACCTTACACTTTAAGGATACTATAGACTAACAGTTTAATGACTGCAAAAAATGAAGAATGAATGGTGCCTATATAACATGAAGGTGCAAATAAGGCATAGTGTGAATGGTAAACAGAAAAGAACAATAAATATTCCATTTTACTGGCCTCTTATGGCAGAGGATTTCAATTCCTGCTGTAGATAAAGATTCACTTATTCACCTTTGCCCTGCCCTCACCTTTCAAACACAGAGGAAATAAAGTAGTCTGGGTCAAGTCGAGAAGCACAGACCTGAGAGGAAAAAAAGCACAGTATGATTCAGCCTACAAGCCAAGGGATGTCTCTGAAAACACAAGGCCTATAAGAAATAGATTTAACTTGCCTGCAGCAGATAAATGTCCGGATCAATCATGGAATTACAGAAATGTGACTGTACATATGTCATGGCTTGTCCTTTAATCTGAAGCCCATTCCTCACCCACATATTGCTATGTATTTCAGACAAGCTTGCCTATGATTAAAGAGACCAAAAGTTAAACAGATATTCTCTTAACACTAGGTATAAATTTTACTATAATTTAATGTCTTGTATGAGTCCACTGAGTCTTTCATATTTACTGCAGATTAAAAGAACTATTAGCTTCTAGCATATTGATTGTAAAAAGGTAAGGTAAATTTTTGAGTGACTAGGACCCCAACAATAGTAGAATAGATGCACTGGGTTTCTAGGGAGACAGCAGGGTAAACAGTGAGAATGGGGAGGCGGATACTCTGGAAACTGTCTTTAACATTGATAACTGCATGGATTATTAAGAAACTTGGTAATAACACATAGGCACTGGATTTTAATGTTAGCTTTTTAAGAATTTTAATTATTTATTTGTATTTGACTTATGCTTTTCTAGTTGTAGTTGTAGTTCAAGCACATTTAGATATAGTAGGCATTTCCCTGTCCCTGGAGGGCTTCCAATCTAAATTTGTACCTGAAGCAAATGGAGGGTTACATGACTTGCCCAAGGCCACAAGCAGCATCAGTGGGACCTGAACTCTATTCTCTCTGGCTCTCACGCTGCAGCTCTAACCAGTAGGCTACTCCTGCACTCACAAACCTGCTCTAGCCCTCAATGACAAAAATGCACTGAAATGGTTTGGATTTGAGGATGTTTTAATGCTATAATTTCCAACTTATATAGCTCCCCATTGTGTAGAATTTCTTTTGTAACATGGTAACTCTGCAAGGGCATCCACTTCCTCTGCTACTTTTTAATTTGGCACTTGAACTATTGCCAGTAACTATAAGACAAATAGTTAGGTGTTAGATTTCATTGGAATTTCAAGAAAATCCAAAAGCTTAATTTGAAAGTAACTCTTCAGAAGTCAGAGGATCAGTTATCTAAATAGGATCCTTTGTATTTAACATTGTGGGATCAAACAAAGACTGTTTAGATAATTATTACCCCAAAATTAATTGTGCGTTTGGCATGTTGCCTCTAGTCTTTATGCCTCTAGTCTTTAGTAAATCTATGTACAAGGCAATAGATGCATGGGTGAGGAAATTATAGAAATGCAAAATGCTCAAGCGTGCATTGTAGACTTCAAGAAATCCTTGGGAGCATAGAGAGGTTACAATGTCAAACTTTAGTTTACTTTGACAGCGTGATTTGCTAGGCAAGAGAAAATGGCTCGTCCTCTGGCACGATGAATTTTTGAGCAGTCACTTTAACTCCCTTTGCCCTACCAGACCTAATTTTCACTAATGTTTGCACTAGATGATATGATAATCCTGTGCTAAAACCAGTTTAATGGCTGTGCATAATTTGGATTCTATGTGTGAGATAGTGGGCTAAGTCCAGCCGGGCATTTCTCTGGTACAATTCCAGATTCCTGGTAAACAAAGATGTTTTTCTTGCTTCAGTGGTATAAAGTTAGGGTCAGATGTTTGGGACACATTTTGGAAATTAATAAAGGTAGCCAACTTCTCAACTTTATAACAGAAGTAAAGTCTGAAATATGGCTTCAGAGTGAGTGTGTAATTGCCTTCTCTTTCTTTGCAGCAGCAAGAGGAGTCTCAGCTAGGTGGAAAATGCTCTGCAACACTAGAGTCGGGGTGGCCCATTTCCTGGTTCTAGAAGCATTCACAGAGAGCTTTGGTGGTTAAAATAACAGCACTGTATGGGAGGATGCCGCTGTCCTAGGGGGTGTGGACTGCTCTAGTTTTGGCTTAAGATGCAGAGGCCATCATTATCAGCTAGCTTTTAGCAGTCTGTTCTTTGTACAGCACCAGGTTCACTGTATGCCAGTCAAGCTGCATCTAGTCGATGTTGGAATTGTGAGGAAGATATTGGCTCCCCCTCACATTTCTTTGAGTTTCATGCAAGTTTTTGGGGAAAAAGTTTGGACAAAACTGTACAGCATCTTCCAGTTTGACATAACTGTATTATATGAGAAAGTAATTTTTAGTCCTATGGTCATGAAAGAAGGTATTTCAGGTAAAGAAGATAGATATACAATGCATTAATCACTATCATGATACCAGAGGTTTTCTCAACCTAGAAAGACAAAGTAAGATTAGCATTTTTGGTGATATGCAGTATTGCATTCTACAAATATGAAGCCATTCTTATAGAAAAGCAGCTGCAACTACAAGGGGTTTTGGACATGTAGAAATCAATGGATGCACATTTATTTAAAGAGCACAAATGATAGCAAGTTGGTGGTGAGCAATGCCTGATGGATCACAGTATAAAGGTGCATGGGCCCTTGCGGTTTGGTTTTTAGTATTCTCTTCCCCCCCCCCCCCCTCTCCCAACCACTTTGAGTAGATATATGGTTATGTTGATTTGTATATCTGGTGTACAGGGCTTGTAGAGTTGGGTGTGTCTTTCTATTTTTGTTTTGGGGGATTATGTTTTCTTGAATTATGAAACTGCATTTCTGTTGAAAAGTTAATAAAAATTAGTGAACACAAAAAGAAAAGAAAAAAAACCCCACACTCACAAACCACAACTACACTTCCAAAGACTAACATGCCTGCTACTCTTAGCCACCAATCCTTCTGAGCTGCACCCAACAATAAAGACAGATGTAAACGATTGACAAATTTAAAAAAAAAAAAAGATGGCGACCGGAAATTGTCGAAATAAAGACGTTATATAGCTAAAAAAAGGTAAATAAGTAAGCTATTTAAGCTTTTAATTTACAAGATGTTCTCACTTTTTTTGGGCCAGGATGGATGGATGGATAGATGTATATGTATATATATATGGATAGATAGATACATATACATACACATACATATACATACACATACATATACATACATATATACATAGATATACATACTGTGGTGGCGAGGTCACGGGAGAGCAGGAGAAAAGGGGGAAAAACAGGCATTTTCCTCTGGGAAAGGAATTAGCTCCAGGAGTTTAGGGGTTAAAACTCCAGAGTTAGAGAAAAACTCCCTGCAGAAAGTTGGTGATAGAAAGACACGCCCTAGCTCCATGGCAACCAGCACTGCTCACGAGGAACAGCTGGGAGTGGAAATAGAAAATGAAAGGGAAATACACAGATATAAGGTGGAGGAAGTTAGAGGAAGGGAGGAGCATAAGCAGCACAAGGAGCACGGAGCAAGGCCTGTACACAGAGCAAGGCATGAGCCCAAGGAGTCCTGCAGGAGGTATGGAAGAAATCCTTTGAGAGGGAAAGCTTATCAGGGAGACGAACCAAGCTATGAAAATGGCAGAGAGTTGTCCCCAGCAGAGCAGATGGAAACAGAGCCTTCGGCAGTAAAGTCTGAGGAGAGCTTATTTCCACAAAGTAAGGTGAGCACCTTAAAAGCCTCTCATAGCTTCCTGAGAGATAAGAAACCTCCTAATTCCTCCAAGAGCCCTCAGCAGAGAGAGGAAGCCATATTACAGAACGTTTTAAAGGTTTTAGAAAAGTTAAAGCCTGTTACTGCTGAGACAAAGTTAAACCATTTACCAACAGATTCTGAAGAGGAAAGCATGGACCTAGAAGAATCTATGCTAGAGGATTTGCCCTCAGATATGGAAATGGATTGCTCTTTAGTTTATGCCCAAAACTGACAAGCTATAAGGTTTAGAAAGTAAGAAACCTAGAAGCTTAGCTTTCAGTGGGGCAGTGCTGAGAAGTATATGCAAATGAGGTGCTGAGCTCCGAGGCTTGACTCAGTGTTTCAAAACACTGTTTTGCAAGTGAAGGCCAGAGTTTGCAATTCAGCCTCTAAGGTGAGAAAAATAGTTGCAGTAAAAATGCCTTTGGTCTGCATAACTTGAAGAGTGTAAAGTTTGTAACCAAGCTGGAAGCTGTTGTTTGGCATGAAGAGTACTGGCTATTTCCACCTGAAGATATACTGTTGCCTGGCATTGTAAATAAGCTAACTTCAGAAGCAATTTATTCTGTTGATTTTGTTTCACTGGAGAAAGTATCCACCATTTTTATGTTTTGGTATTTTTGGACTGCAAAGTTCATTTGGCTGAAGAATAAATAAAAATCCTGTGTGCCTTGGAAAAACCTCTCGGCTGAATTCATTCAACCTCACAACTACATGCATAGGTGATTAAACAAGGGACATTAAAAAACAAGTTCCGTCCCCCACCACTAGGCTACCGCCTGGCCAGTGGGGGGCGCGACAATACATATACATACACACATATATATATATACACACATACACACACCCCTCCTCATTTAGGTATACAAATGATGCAAAACTTATTGAGCATAAGGAGGAAGGGAGGAGAACAACCTAGAATAAAGACAAACCTTGGGGAAGGGATGTATGTTACAGTAGTTGGGGACAGACCAGGAAACAATGAAAAGTAGTTTTGGCAGTCTCGGGAAGGCCTGGCTGAGCACTTTTACAAGTAAGGTGTCCTCAGCAATTTTTAACATAGTCCTACCTCACTAGAAAAGCTTAACTACACTTGGAAACAAAGTTGAAAAAATGCATGCTTAAGGGGTGACATGAATGAAATATTTACCCTTCTTATTAAGAACATAAGAACATAAGAACATAAGAAATGCCATACTGGGTCAGACCGAGGTCCATCAAGCCCAGTATCCTGTTTCCAACAGTGGCCAATCTAGGTCATACGTACCTAGCAGTTTCCCCAAAAGACACAGGTTCTGCAGTGCTTGTACTAGGCCAAGCATTGATATCCTGGGTCCCTTTTTAATAGTGGTTTATGGACCTTTCCTCCAGGAACTTGTCCAAACCTTTTTTAAACCCAGCTATACTAACAGCCCTTACTACATCCTCCGGTAACAGATTCCAGAGTTTGATTACACTTAGGTAACTACACACTCCCCGCCCCAACCCCCAAATCATCCACTCTCTTGCTTTCCTCCTCTCCTTATCCTTGCACTCCCTCTTATTTATTTATTTTTAATTCAGCTCCTCTTTCACTGTAGCTGCAGCGGCTATTGAACCATTCTCTATTACTGTCATGGCCTGTACACCGTTTCTTGTGCCATGTAGCTCGGCATCCTCACTGCACACTTGGCATTGCTTCACCTCTACTATGACCTGCACCATTCTTCTTGTGTTGCAGTGCTTCAGATCCCTAAAGCATATTCCACTCTTCTCCCTGCACCTTCTACTGTTCATAGCATACGTTTGTTAATGCATGCACAAGCAAACATATGCATACAAACTTGCAGATGCTCTCGCTCAGCGAAACACACCTTAAAAAATAACCACAAACAGAAGATATAACCCAGCTATATTTTCCATCTGCTGTAAAGACAATGATTCTTCTAAAAGAGTTTCATCGGTACTATTACTTTTTCTTTCAACATTCAGTCTTTTTTCCAGGTTTCTTCTCATTGTTTTCCATAAACAAAGCAAAAGGGTAAGGAAGGCATGATCCTCAATCACCTTAACAGACCAATCAAGCAAGGATCTGGTGTCAAGCATCTATTTCAGACTTTAACGCAAGCTGCTGTAAGGATACTCACCCTATCCAGCGATAGATGCTTTATAATTTAATATACATTCATTTCTACATCACAAATCTCCCCTCCCCCAACAAACCTGATATAACAAACTTGGCTAAACCACTGGTATGTCGGGTATAGGAGAAGAACTATGCTTCCATAAGCCCGCATGCTTTCTTCATACAAGTGTGGTTTACAGTGCACCTTGGAAAGTACTATGTTCATAGCTTCATTTTTTCACTTATTTGATATACCACTCTGTTTACTGTATGTGCTAAAGCATTTTACAATAAAATAGATTTACATAAAAGAATAGACTGGGGATAATTGACAAGGGATCCCAGTTTTTCTTGCAATGCTATATGAAGTTCAGGAAGTGGTCAGGAAAGAAAGGGAGAGGAGAGATTATAAGAATATAAGAATATAAGATATGCCATACTGAGTCAGATCAAGGATCAATCAAGACCAGTATTCTGTTTCCAACAGTTGTCATTCCAGGACTCAAGTACCTGCCAGGTTCCCAAAGATATACACATTCCATGCTGCTTGTCCCATGGGTAAGAAGTGGATTTCCCCAATCCTCTTTAATAATGGTTTATGAGAGTCACAAGATCTGCTGAGAGGGAGCAGATGTGCTTGTGCTCTCTCTCCGGGTTCTCTCCGGGTTCTCTCCGGGTTCTCCCCTCTCCAGCACAACCAACACGGATTTCGTCCTAACCACGGTGTCGAAACGCTACTGATCTACCTCTTCGACAGCATCCTAAGAATAATTGACAACACCAGGAATGGAATAATAATGATATTCATCGACATCTCCTCAGCCTTCGACACAGTGGACCACAACACGCTCCTAGAAAGACTACAGAACACTGGTATACACGGTATCACACTGAAATGGTTCCACTCGTACCTAACCGAAAGACAGCTACAGGTCAAGGTGGGACACATCACCTCCCGACCCATCAAAGTCCGTCAAGGTGTACCTCAAGGTTCTGCGCTCTCAGCACTCCTATTTAACATCTACATCCAACCAATCTGCAACATCATGAAAGAGAACAACATTCAATACACGATCTATGCGGACGACATCATGATATACACCCCGATATCAATCGACAACCCGGACTTCTCTAAGATAACAGACTGCCTTACACAAATGACCAGTTGGTGTCAAAACAACAACCTCGCCATAAACTACAACAAGACTGAAGCTTTAATCATCACTCGGAACCAAAGCTTCATACAACCACCAAATATAAAGATACAAAACATTACTATACCAATAAGGTCAGAAGTAAGATACCTCGGGGTTACGCTGGACAATAAACTCAATCTCAAGCCACACATAGACAAAACAATACAAAAAGCCTACTACAAGATGCGAATCATCAGGAGACTGAAACCACTCCTCGCCCCAGAACACTTCCGTACCGTCTGTCAAGCACTGATAACCCCTCTACTAGACTTCTGCAATCCGATATACCTTGGACTACCGAAACAAGCCATCAAACCACTCCAACTGGCACAAAACACACAGCAGCACGAATCATATCCGGAACTGCAAGACAGGAGCACATCACACCCACCTTAAAGGACTTACACTGGCTACCAATCGATGCACGCATCAGATACAAAACTATTATAAACCTATTTAAGATAAAACAGCAAACATCAGCCAACAGCCTGCACACCCTCATACAACCAGACACCAGCACACGTCCTAGAAGAAAACAAACACACAACCGAGTCAGCACCCCAAGTGAATACAAACACACACGCAAGGACACAACAGACAGAGCACTCTCCATGGCTGCTCCAACAATATGGAACAAACTACCGGACGATTTGAGGGCAACTACAGAGCTCAAGGACTTCAGAAAACAGCTGAAAACCATACTGTTCATAGAACACTTTGGACACATCACATAAACTAAGGAACTGTATAGCAGCACACGTTACCGCCTAACACTAGATGTATATAAAATGATTTTAGCACCACTGTAAATAGCCCACATTGTACATAGCTCACACCAATCTAGCAAACAAGACAACACACACCCAACGAAATTTCCACCCTCACTGCATGTATCAACACTCACACTACCAGATTGTTTGCTGTGATACCACCTTGATTATTATGATAAGGCGGTTTAGAAATACTGTTAAATAAAATAAATAAATAAAATAAATAACCCCCTGAACCGGTGTAAATTGCCATAGAGAAAAGCAGCAAATGGTGCAGGGACAACGATGGAGAGACCGATAGATCCCAATGAGACACCATTTGAGCCGGGAGCTGATGGCGATGAAATCCACTCGCCAGGAAAAAGAAAAAGCCAATCAGCATTCCTCTAATTGGCAGACCCTCTCATCTCATCAGAATCAACGGGCCAGACTGCCCTGGTGGAAGAAGTAATCCAAGCGGTCGTAGGAGTGTCATCACACAAATTCGAAGTTCTTACTGGCAAAATGGACACCATGACTAAAGCCGTGGAGGTCTTTTCAGGCTTCTTGACTGCTTGCAGGAGGCAGAACAATGCATATCCCAGATGGAAGAAGATGCAACGCGTGTGGGACAGGAGCAACACCATCTCCAGGAACTGGTGGCAGCACACGAGGCAAAATTAGATGACCTGGAAAACCGCAGTCGACGAAACAACTTGTGCTTTGTAAGGGTGCCAGAATCTGTGAAAAACGACGAGCTTAGAGGATACCTGGAGGCGTTGCTTCCTACGTCCTTGGGGGTGGGTGCTGACACTTCCTTTGCAGTTAAAACACGTGCACCGGATAGGCCCCATCTGTTCACATATTGTCTTGGCGTATTTCTTAAATTACGCTTAAAAAGACGCAGTGCTGAGAGCTGCCTGGCAACGGGGTCCACCAGCAGAAGATGAACCTAAGCTCCGCACCTACCAAGATTATTCAGTTCTTAGCGAAAAAGGGCCTTTGCTGCGGTCTGCCAGGGCCTGGTCACTGAACGGATTAAATTCATTGTGCAATACCCAGCATGCCTCAGAATCTATTATAATGAAACACAAAAAGTATTCGATATAACTGAGGCGGTGTGGTAATATGTGGATACTATCATACGAAACAGTCCAGTGGCAGGAGAATAGTCATGAGGGACTCTGTGGATTTGAGCCATATGTTTTCAATTAGGCAGTAACATGCTACTGCCAGGAACAATTTGCAGGGGAGAACTTCAGCTGGTGCTTCTACTCGGTAGTCGATGCATACTCGGCAGAGGGTTCCAATGTACTATGCATGATGGTGCCAAGATCCTTTGCCTGAGTGGTGGATTTCTAATGTGGAACCTTGCATCGTGTAACCGTACTTTGGGCTGTTCTTCCCTAGGTTTTCACTTGTTCACATTAAATTTCATCTGCCATTTGGAGGCACAGTCTAATTATTTTTCAAGATCATTCCTTTGAGATGAATGCCTCCCCAAAAGGTTGAGTGAAGATAAAGCATAGTTACTCACCTGTAACAGATGATCTCCGGGAACAGCAGGAATTTAGTCTTCACATATAGGTATCGTCGGTACCGACGGAGCCTGCGCGGGAACACTCCCAAGCGTCCAATCAGAAAGCTTTTGGGAGTATCCCACAGCGCCTGCGTGCTGCCTTCCCACCTTTCCAACTGTCTCTCCTCAGTTAAGTTTTATAGCTGAGACAGAGGGAGAGAGAGGGAAAGGAAGAGAGATAGAGAGAGAGAGACAACTCCTAGGGGAGGTGGGTGGGTTGTGAAGACTTACTCCTGCTGTTCCCAGAGATCACCTGTTACAGGTAAGTAACTGTGCTATCTCCAGGAACAAGCAGGAATGAGTCTTCACATATGGGGACTCCCTAGCTTTTGATGCCAGGGAGAGAGCCCAGAAGTTGTGTGTCCCTGGAAAAAGGCTGAACTTCCCCACCTGGATCTCTGGCATCCCATGAGGGATGGTGGGTAGGAGTTGATTAAGCATGGAACAGGTGTTTGAGAACAGCCTGACCAAACAAGGCATCCCGGCGGGAGTCCTTGTCTAAGCAGTAATGGGCTGTGAAGGTATGAAGTGAGGGCCAAGTGACTGCTCGACAGATGTCATCGATAGACACAGAGTTCAGATGAGCCATTGAGGTTGCCATGGCTCTCACATTGTGAGCTGTGACATGGCCCTCCAGAGAAATGTTCTTGCTCTGACAGGTGAAAGAAATACATTGGGCAATCCAGTTGGAAAGAGTTCTCTTGGAGACTGGTTGTTCCAAATGAGAAGGATCAAAAGCAACAAAGATTTGGGAAGACTTTCTATGTTGCTGTGTCCTCTGTAAGTAAAAAGCCAAAGCTCTTTTACAGTCCAGGGTATGAAGATTCCTCTCTGCACTTGATGCATGAGGCCCTGGAAAAAAGACAGGTAGATAGACCTCTTGGTTGAGGTGAAAAGGCGAGACCACCTTAGGCATAAAATGTGGATTAGTCCTAAGGACCACCTTGTCATGATGGAACCTTGTATAAGGTGGATTAGCTACTAGTGCTTGCAATTCACTGATGCGGCGTGCTGATGTGATTGCAATGAGAAAGATAACCTTCCAAGAAAGGTATTCCAAGGAAGTAGTAGCTAAAGGTTCAAAAGGCGGCTTCATAAGCTGTCCAAGAACCAAATTTAAGTCCCATGCCACCGGTGGTGGTCTAATGGGAGGCTTTGTTAAAAGGAGGCCTCTCATGAACCTTGCTACAAAGGGATGAGAGGAAACAGGTTGTCCATTTAGAGGCTTGAGTGAAGCTGCAATAGCACTCAGATGGACTCTTACTGAATTTGTCTTATGGCCTGTATTAGACAGATGCAGGAGATACTCCAGTAACAATTCTAAAGGTATTGACCGGGGGTTAAGACCCCTTCCAGAACACCAGATGGTAAACCTTTTCCACTTGAAGGCGTAAGAATGTCTAGTGGAAGATTTTCTAGAAGCATGAAGAACATCTTTCACTTGTTGAGAAAGAGGAAGATCCTGGAGATCTAGGCCTTCAGCAACCAAGACTTGAGATGCAGAGACTGGGGATTGGGATGCCACAATTTACCGTCCTGCTGAGAGAGGAGGTCTGGAGCAGACCCTAACTCTAGGGAGGGAGCTTGAGAGAGATGTAGAAGCAGAGGGTACCACACTTGCCGTGGCCAATGTGGAGCTATGAGAATCATGTGGCCTCTGTCTCTCTGAAGCTCGAATAGGGTTTTGGGAATTAGGGGAATGGGTGGAAAGCATGCAGGAAGTCTTGACCCCAGTGAAGGAGGAAAGCATCCCTTACCTGAGCCCCCTGAGCCGGAGTTCTGGAACAGAACCGGGGAAGTTTGGCATTCCACGGACTTGCAAAGAGGTCTATGTCTGGGGTTCCCCAAATTTGAAAAATATTTGACACCTGGTCCATATGTAGGGACCACTCGTGTGGAAGCAGAACTCGACTGAGTCTGTCTGCCCAAGAGTTTTGAACCCCTGGAAGATAGATTGCCAGAAGATGAATGTGATGCTCTCTGGCGAGGGCCCATAGTCGCAGAGCTTCGTTGCAAAGCGACAGAGAGCCAGTTCCCCCCTGCTTGTTTAGGTAGAACATGGCTACCTGATGGTCCGTGTGGACAAGGACTGTCTTGTGGCTGAGCAGGGTGTGGAAAACTCGTAGAGCAAGGAAGATTGCTCTGAGTTCCAAAAGATTGATGTGGAGACAAGTCTCCTGTGGGGACCAGATGCCCTGGGTGGAGAGGTCCTGAAGATGAGCTCCCCAGCCCATTGGAGAAGCATCTGTTGTAAGAGTTGCCTGGGGTAGAGGCTGTTGAAAAGGACACCCCAGCAAGAGGTTTTGAGGGGACTTCCACCATTGGAGGGACAAAATGAGGCGACTTGTGCTTGTTATTTTGTCTGACAGGCAGCCTAATGCCTGGGTCCATTGGGTGGATAAAGTCCACTGAGCTGCTGTCATGTGAAGGCGAGCATATGGTACCACATGAACGGTGGAAGCCATATGGCCTAGCAACTAAAATTTCTCGAGCAGTTAGTAGGGGTTTCAACTCTGCTTGAGAAGCTAACTGCAGCAAGCGAAGGCAGCGGGCCTGGGGAAAAAAGGCCATTGCCTTTGTGGTATCCAGCAATGCCCCTATAAACTCCAGGGATTGAGTAGGGATCAAACTGGATTTTGGGATGTTTATTACCAGCCCTAAGTATTGAAGGATACGCAATGTGCAGGTTAGAGCAGTCTTGGCCTCTGATTGAGTGGGAGCTCAAATGAGCCAGTCGTCCAGATAGGGGAAGACAAATATTCCCAGGGTGCGCAGAAAAGCAGCAACCACTGCCATGCATTTCGTGAACACCCTTGGTGCAGAGGCCAGGCCAAAGGGGAGCACTCTGTATTGATAGTGCTTCTCCTGGAAAAGGAACCGAAGGAACCTTCTGTGAGTTGGATGGATGAGAACATGAGTGTACGCATCCTTGAGATCTAGGGAACAAAGCTAATCCTGACTGAAGGTATGGCAGCAGAATTCCTAGAGAAACCATCTTGAATTTTTCCTTGACCAGGAATCTGTTCAACTCTCTGAGATCTAAAATGGGTCTGAAGCCCTCTGTTTTCTTTGGGATAAGAAAATAAGGGGAGTAGAAAACTGTGCCTTGTTGTTGAGAAGGCACTGCCTCTATTGCCCCTTGGGCTAGAAGAGTGGCAACCTCCTGCTCTAATAGGCTGAGGAGGGAGGTTGGAGAATTGAACTGTTGCACTCTTGTGAGAGGGGGCAAGCTGGAAAAATAAAGTTTGTACCCCTCTCTTATGATGGAGAGTGTCCAATGCTCTGCTGTGATTTGCCCCCATCTGGGAGCAAAGTGACATAACCTTCCTGGAATGGTGTAGGGCTCTGGTCCTTCTAGAGCCAGGAAGGCTTAAGTTCTCTAGCAGAAAGTCAAAGGCCCTGAGGGGGCTGAGACTGCTGGGCTGGAGCAGGCCTCGCAGCCTTGGCCTTGCTCTGTTTGGAGGATTGCTGACGTTTAGAAGGGAACTGAACTGCAGAAGATGCTCTCTGATTATAGGCAGGATAGGATCTTCCCTTTTTAGAAAAAGGTGTTTTCTTGAACAACCTTTTCTTAGCAGGATCAGCTGTAGATTTGGATAGTCTATCCAAAGCAGAATTTTCAGCATCCATTTGATTGGCTTTTGCTTGCCAATCCTTACCAAACAGATTTTCCCCTGTACAAGGAATATTTCCCAATTCATCTTGGACCCAGGTCTCCAAATCAGATGCTTGAAGCCAAGCAAACATATATGCACCTATAGCTATAGCTGAGGCTCTGCTTACGCATTCAAAGGAGTCGAAAGCTGCACGGTTGGAGAATTTGGAGATATCCTGGGCATGTTTGAGCCCAGAGAGAAATTCTTGCCTTTTATTGTCAGACATAAAAGGACTCAAAGTCTGCAAATGGTCAGTGACTTCTTTTAAGAACATTCCCATGTAGAGACTATAAGAATTAATTCTCGCAGCAAGCATGGAAGCTTGGAAGACTCTTCTACCAAAAGCATCCAGGGTTCTACATTCACGTCTTGGAGGATTAGAGGCATGTCTCTTGGCACTTCTAATCTTTCTCATTGCAGACTCAACCACAATAGAGTGGTGAGGAAGCTGAGTTTTATGGAAACCAGGACAAGGAGGGACACGATACATGGTGTCCAACATGCGAGAGTGAGGAGAGGTGGTTAGAGGTGCTTCCCACATCCTTAACATGAGATCATACAGAATCTCATGAATAGGCAAGGTAGCTGCCTCTTTAGGATATTGTAGAATATCTAACTCCTTAGCTCTAGGCTCTGACTCTGGGGCTACTGTGATAGATAGACCACGAGCCACCTCTCTGATAAAGTCTTGAAAAGACAAGTCCTCTGGAGGAGACATCCTTCGTTTAGGAGAGGACTCCTCCTGTGGAAGAAGCATCGCTGCATCGACAGACTCTTCAGAATCCTCAGAGTCATCAGAGGAATCGAAGTATCGTCTATCGGAATGCTCTTGCAAAGCCCGATACCCGTACCGACTGGGGTCGGTATCGGGAATCATCGGTAACGGGGTATCGGTACCGGAGGGCTGCAGAGGGCAGGGTACCGGTATGGCTGACACCGATGCCGATGTTGATGCCACCGGTACCAGAATCAGTACCGATGGCGATACCGGAGCCGGTACCTGCTGTGTAGTCTGCTGCGGTACCACGAGTGTCGATGCTACAAGGAAAGCCGCCAGACTGCGTTCCATGGACAGAATCCTCTGATCCATCGACGCTGCCAATGCCTGGAAGTCGGTACCGGTGGAGGCCACAGGTACCCCAGAGCATGGCACCAGGAGATCTGTTGAGGCCACGCCATCTAGATCGTCCTGGAACCCCGATGATGATGCTTTAGAAGCCGAAGCCTCCCGCCGGGGTAATTTTGCCGGTGCAGAATCCTTGAGGGCAAGGCCAGAGGCATCTCGATGCTTAGAAGGAGATTTGCCCTTCAAGGACCGGCTGGATTTATGTTTAGTTACCTGAGATCCATGTGAGGAAGCAGCAGCCCTGGAAGACGTCGATGCCACCGAAGCCGCATCAGAGGGAAACAGGGTACTGAGCTTGGCAGCTCGGTTCTGTCGATCTCTCAGACATCATGGAACAGGACACACAATCTTTAATGGAATGGTCAGGGCCTAAACATTTGAGACACCAGTCATGGGTGTCGGTGACGGATATAGTACCACCACATTTTGTGCACTTCTTAAAACCTGAGGCAGGTTTTTCCATATTTAAGGAAGAAGGTTTTGGGGCCTAAGGCCCAAAAGTGAAGTACACCTGAAGAAAAAATAGGTGGTCTTTTTTTTTTTTTTTAAGAAAAGAATAAGAACCGGCGGTACCGGTACAGCTTCTAGGAAGGCAGACGCGTACAGAAAAGAAATAAAGAAAAAATAAGGAAATTCTTCTGCGGTGACAGGAACTCGACCTGCTGGCTCCGTGGAAAAAGAACAACTGAGGAGAGACAGTTGGAAAGGCGGGAAGGCAGCACGCAGGTGCTGTGGGATGCTCCCAAAAGCTTTCTGATTGGAGGCTGGGGAGCGTTCCCACGCAGGCTCCGTCGGTACCTAAGTACCCATATGTGAAGACTCATTCCTGCTTGTTCCTGGAGATAACCTTTTCCATTTGAAAGTATAAGAGCATCTTCTGGAAGGCTTTCTAGAAGCACAAAGGATATCCTTTACTTGTTGAGATAGGTTAAGACCAGGAAGGTCTAGGCCAGCGATGGCGAACCTATGGCACGCGTGCCAGCTGTGGCACGCGAAGGCCTTGCAGCTGGCACGCGGGAAGGTCCGCAAAAAAGAAAAAGCTGGCTCTGACTGCTGCCGCGGACTCGGCAAGGGCAGAATGCAGTGTCCCGCGGGGCCCCCTCCACCCGCTAAGCCCCTCTGCAAGGGCTTTCAGATTCGCGAGGGAGAGCGTCTCCCTCGCGTCTCTGTTAAGCCCGCAGGGGCTAATGGGAAATTTCCCATCAGCCCCTTTAGACGCGAGGGACTGATGGGAAATTTCCCATTAGCCCCTGCGGGCTTAACAGAGACGCGAGGGAGACGCTCTCCCTCGCGAATATGAAAGCTCTTGCACAGGGGCTTAGCGGGCGGAGGGGGCCCCGCGGGACATTGCATTCTGCCGCGGAAGCGGCAGCAGCCAGAGCCAGCTTTTTTTTTTTTTAAATTTGCCAGGGGGGAGGGGTTAGGACTTCTAATGGGCTAGGGGGGGGGGTTAGGACTTCTAATGGGCTAGGGGGGGTTAGGACTTCTAATGGGCTGGGGGGGGTGTTAGGACTGCTAATGGGCTGGGGGGGTGTTAGGACTGCTAATGGGCTAGGGGGGGGTTAGGACTGCTAATGGGCTAGGGGGGGTTAGGACTGCTAATGGGCTAGGGGGGGGTTAGGACTGCTAATGGGCTAGGGGGGTTTATGACTGCTAAAGGGCTAGGGGGGTTAGGACTGCTAATGGGCTATGGGGCGGTTAGGACTGCTAAAGGGCTAGGGGGGGTTAGGACTGCTAATGGGCTAGGGGGGGTTAGGACTGGTAATGGGCTGTGGGCTGATGGGGGCTGTCTGGAAATGGGGTGATGAGGGGTTAGGACTGGTAATGGGCTATGGGGGGGTTAGGACTGGTAATGGGCTATGGGGGGTTAGGACTGGTAATGGGCTTTGGGCTGATGGGGGCTGTCTGGAAATGGGGTGATGGGGGTTAGGACTGGTAATGGGTTATAGGGGGGGCTTAAACTGAAAATGGGGTGATGGGGGTTTAGGACTGGAAGTGGGTTGATGGGGGGGGCTAGGACTGGTATTGGGTTGGGGGGTTGCTAGGACTGGAAATGGGCTGATGGGGGGCTAGGACTGGAAATGGGCTGATGCAGGGACTAGAAGGGAATGGATGCTGGGTGAGGTTGGAACTAGAAGGGAGCTGATGTTGGGGGAGGATTAGAATGGGATGGGGCTGGGAGAGTAAAATGGAGAGGGGAAAAATATTTTGTGTGGGAGGGATAAAAAATCTACAATTGGCCGGGTATTGGGAGAGTAAGTGGGGATTGAGGATGGAGGGGTAAAATTTGAGTGGATGAAATAGGAATGAGGAAAGAGCAAAAGGAGAAAGATTAGTGTGTTAAAGCGGATGTAGAGAGAGAATGGAAAAAAAAACTAGAAGAGAGAAGAAAGGACAAATGGACAGCAGATGATGGAGAGTTAGCAGAAAACATGAAGAAACCAGAAGAAAGTGGCTGGAGCAATTGCAACTGTGTAACTGAGCTGAGGTATTCTGTCTATGTAATTCCTTTTTGACATTGCCACTTGTTCTCTTTCCCCAGTAGGTCATGTATTGTTATTCTCTGAAATGTATTGGTTTAATATTTGCAGTGTTGCCTTTTGATAGGTATGGTATGGTGCTTTGTGAGTCCTGGTAGTGCTGTTAGGATATGGCGGGTTTGCTATTGGTTCTAAATGGGCAGTGTTTGTAGTAGTTCCTAATGTGCCTGGCGGTTGGCACTGGATTATAGTAATGTAGAAATCTTTTAGTCTGTCTTTATCCATACACTCATTAAGAGACATGTTTACTAAAAGTTAGTGTATGTTAGCATTATGCAAATATTTATGCAAATTGACGTGCTGGCACTTTGAGGAAATTCTTTGGTTTTGTGCGGCAGTTTGGGCACTCGGGCTCAAAAAGGTTAGCCATCACTGGTCTAGGCCCTCAGCAACCAGGCCCTGAGATGCAGGGAGTGGGGATCGGGATGCCACAACATCCCGTCCTCCTGAGAAAGGAGATCTGGAGCAGATCCTAACTCCAGAGATGGAGCTTGAGAGAGATGTAGGAGCAGAGGGTACCACACCTGCCATGGCCAATGTGGAGCTATGAGAATCATATGGCCTGTGTCTCTCTTTAGCTTGAATAGGGTTTTGGGAATTAGGGGAATAGGTTGAAAGGCATATAGGAAGTCCTGACCCCAATGGAGGAGGAAAGCATCCCTGGCCTGAGAACCCTGAGCCGGAATTCTGGAACAGAATCTGGGAAGTTTGGCATTTAACAGACTTTTAAAGAGGTCTATGTCCGGAGTTCCCCAAATTTGAAAACTTTTTGCTACCTGGTCTGCACGAAGAGACCACTCATGTGGAAGCAGAACTCGACTGAGTCTATCTGCCCAAGAGTTTTGAATGCCTGGCAGATACACCGCAAGTAGATGAATTTGATGCTCTCTGGCGAGGGCCCATAGTCACAAAGCTTCGTTGCAAAGCGACAGAGCCTGTTCCTCCCTGCTTGTTCAGATAGAACATATCTACTTGATTGTCCGTCTGAAGTAGGACTGTCTTGTAGCTCAGCTGGGTGTGGAACGCTCGAAGATTAAGGAAGATTGTTCTGAGTTCCAAGAGATTGATGTGTAGATGGGTCGCCTGTGGAGTCCAGGTGCCTTGGGTAGAGAGATCTTGCAGGTGAGCTCCCCAACCCACCTGTGAGGCGTCTGTTAGAGTGACCTGGGGTGCGGGCTGTTGGAAAGGGGACCCCACCAACAGGTTTTGGGTCGACAGCCACCATTGTAGGGACAAAATAAGGCAACTTGAGTTTTCTATTTTGTCTGATAGGCAGCCTGATGCTTGAGTCCACTGAGTGGATAGAGTCCATTGGGCTGCTCTCATATGGAGGCGAGCATAGGGAACCACATGCACGGTAGATGCTATGTGGCCTAGCAATTGTAATATTTCCCGAGCAGTGAGATGAGTTTTTAACACTGCTTGGGAAGCCAACTGCACAATGCGAAAGCAGAAGGGCTGTGGGAGATAGGCCCTTGCTTTCCTGGTATCCAGCATGGCTCCTATAAACTCTAGAGATTGAGTGGAAGTTAGGTTGGATTTTGGGATGTTTATAACCAGGCCTAAATACTGAAGGATACGCATTGTGCAAGATAGGGAAATTATGGCTGACTCTGATGGGGCTCCAATGAGCCAGTCGTCTAAGTAGGGGAAGACTAATATTCCTAGAGTGTGAAGAAATGCTGCCACTACAGCCATGCATTTCATAAACACCCTTGGTGCTGAGGCCAGGCCATAAGGAAGAACCCTGTACTGGTAGTGCTTCCCCTGACATAGAAACCGAAGGAATCTTCGCTGAGTTGGATGGATGAGAACATGGGTATACGCATCCTTGAGATCTAGAGAACAAAGCCAATCCTGACTCTGAAGGTATGGCAGAAGAGTTCCTAGAGAAATCATCTTGAATTTCTCCTTGAACAGGAATTTGTTCAATTCTCTGAGGTCTAAAATGGGTCTGTGTCCTCCTGTTTTCTTTGGAATAAGGAAATAGGGGGAGTAAAACCCCGTACCCTGTTGGGAAATGGGTACGTCTTCTATTGCCCCCTGCGCAAGAAGTAAATTGACCTCTTGACCCAAATGATTTTTGAATGAAGTCTGAGAATTGAACCCTCTTACAACTGTAGGAGGGGGTATGTTGAGGAAATGAAGCTTGTACCCCTCCTTTACAATGGAGAGAGTCCATTCTTCTTCTGTTATCTGCTCCCATCTGGGGGCAAAATGACACAACCTTCCTGGAATGGTGGAGGGCTCTGGCCCGTTGAGGGCCAGGAAGGCCATGTTCTCTAGAAGGGAGTCAAAGCCCCTGTGGAGGCTGAGTCTGCTGGGCCGGTTGAGGCTTAGCAGACTTAGCTTTCCTTTGTTTTGGTGGCTGCTATCCCTTTCGGGCAGACTGACTTGCAGAATGTCCCTGCTGGGTATAGGAGGGGTAAAACCTCTTTTTAGAGAAGAATGGTTTCTTGTAGGATTTTATCCTTGCAGGATCAGCTGTAGCCTTGGATAGTCTATCCAAAGTGGTATCAGCAGCATCCAGCTCATTCGCTTTCTCTTGCCTATTTTTGCCAAAGAGATTTTCGCCTGTACAAGGGATATTCCCCAGTATATCCTGTACCCAGAGTTCTAAGTCATAAGAACATAAGATATGCCATACTGGGTCAGACCAAGGTCCATCAAGCCCAATATCCTGTTCCAAACAGTGGCCAATCTAGGTCATATGTACCTAGCAGTTTCCCCAAAAGACACAGGTTCCGCAATGCTTGTACTGAGTCAAGCATTGATATCCTGGGTCCCTTCTTAATAATGGTTTATGGACCTTTCCTCCAGAAACTTGTCCAAACCTTTTTATAAACCCAGCTACACTAACAGCCTTTACTACATCCTCCGGTAAATTCCAGAGTTTGAATGAAATGAATGAAAAAATATTTTCTTTTATTAGTCTTAGTTTACCCTGTAGCTTCATTGCATGTCCCCTAGTCTTTCTATATTCTGATAACGTAAACAATCGATCTATGTTTACCCGTTCCACTCCGTTCATTAATTTATAGACTTCTATCATATCTCCCCTCAGCCGTCTCTTTTCCAGGTTAAAGAGCCCTAACCTTTTTAGCCTTTATTCATAGGAGTATCCTTCCATCCCTTTTACCATTTTGGTGGCTCTTCTCTGAACCTTTTCTAATAACGTTATATCCTTTTTAAGATACGGCGACCAGAATTGCACACAATATTCAAGGTGCGGTCTCACCATGGAACGGTATAGAGGCATTATAATATCTTGTGTTTTATTTTCCATTCCTTTCCTTATGATACCTAGCATTCTGTTTGCTCTCTTGGCTGCCGCTGCACACTGGGCCGAGGGTTTTAACATGTTATCCACAATGACGCCTAAATCTTTTTCTTTGAGCCAGGCAATCCTATGAGCACCTATGGCAATGGCAGAGGTTCTGCTTATGCACTCAAAGCAGTCAAAAGCTGCACGATTAACAAACTTGGAAACATCTTGGGCATGTTTGACAAGTGTAAGATAATCTTGCCTCTTATCATCTGGAAGGAGAGGGCTCATAAGCTCTAGATCTCCTATAACCTCCCTTAAGGAATATTCCCATATATAGAATGTAGGAACTAATCCTGGCAGAAAGCATAGAGGCCTGGAAGGTTCGACGCCCAAAGGCATCAAGAGTCCTACATTCACGTCCTGGCGGATTAGATGCATGTCTTTTTGCACTCTTGATCCTTCTCATAGCTGATTCCACTACCATGGAGTGGTGTGGTAGCTGTCTTTTTTTTAAACCCAGGACAAGGAGGTACTCGATACATGGTATCAAGCCTACGAGAATGAGGAGAGGTGGTAAGAGATGTTTCCCACATTCTTAGCATGAGATCATGCAAGATCTCATGAATAGGCAAAGTGGCTGCCTCTTTGGGAGCTTTAGGATATTGTAAAATCTCAAATTCCTTTGCTCTGGGCTCTTCTTCAGGAGCTACTGTGATGGAAAGACCTCTAGGCACCTCCCGGATGAAATCCTGAAAGGATATATCCTCTGGAGGAGACATCCGATTGAAGTCGGTACTGGAAGGGTCCGGTACCAGCCTGTCGATACCTGAGGAAACAGCATGACTCGGTGTCGGTGACACAGTCGCCGATGTCGATGCTGTCGGTACCGGTACTGGAGCCGGTGTCAATACCGGTTGAACCATCTGAAATTATCCCAAAGGCACTGAAGCCGCAAGGAGAGCTGCCAAACTGCGTTCAATAGCTAAGAACCTCTGGTCTATTGACGCTGCCGATGCCTGGTTATCGGTACCAGACGAAGCGGCCGGTACCCCAGAGCATGGCACCAGTAGTTCTGCCGAGGTTGAGGCCTCGAGAACATCCTGGAGCCCCGATAGTGCTTTGGAAGCCAAAGCCTCCCGCCGGGGCAATTTTGCCGGTACAAGTCCCTCAAGGGCAACGCCAGAGGCATCTCGATGCTTGGAAGGAGATCTACCCTTTGAGGACCGGCCAGATTTATGTTTGGTTACCTGAGATCCATGGGAGGAAGATGAAGCCCTGGAAGACGTTGATGCCACGGATGCTGCATCGGAGGGAAAAAGGATTCTAAGCTTAGCAGCTTGGTTTTGCCGACCCCTCTTTGACATCATCCCACAGGGAACACACTCAGAGATGGAGTGGTCAGGACCTAAACATTTAAGGCACCACTCATGAGTGTCGGTGACAGAGATGGTACCGCCACACTTGTAACACTTTTTAAAACCCGAGGCGGGTTTTTCCATTCTGAAGGAAAAGTTGGGCCTAGTGCCCAAAATGGCGCGTGGCACCAGACAGAAAAAAAGACTGGAAAGTCCAGAGAAAAGATTACAAAAAAAATAATTTTATTTTATTTTTTAAAAGAAAGAAAGAACCGGCGGTACCGGTATAGCGTCGAGGAAGGCAGACGCTACCACAAAAAAGAATGAAAGAAATGGGATAATTTCTGCAGTGACAGGAATAACGACCTGCTGGCTCCGCAGAAGACGAAGAACTGGAGAGGCAGTTGGGAAAGGCAGGAAGGCAGCACGCAGGCGCTGTGGAATGCTCCCAAAAGCTTTCTAATTGGACGCTGGGGAGCGTTCCCACGCAGGCTCCGTCAGTACCGACAATACCCATATGTGAAGACTACATTCCTGCTTGTTCCTGGAGATCTTCTTATGCCAATGGTTAAGAACTATGAGGTTGGCTAGAGCTGTCCACCTACCACTTACTGCAGGTTAACCTCTCTATGTTTTTGTTTAGCGTTTAGGTAAGAAGTAATATTTTAAAGGCTGCTCTGAGACAAACTGGGAGCCAGTGTTCTGCGACTAAAGGTGGAATCGCATAATAGTGTAGTTACTCACCTGTAACAGGTGTTCTCCAGGGATACCAGGAATCAGTCCTCACATATGAGTGACAGCACAGACAGAGCCTGAGTGAAAGCATCTCCCCAGCTTTCAGAGAAAGCCTTTGGGAGATTCATTATGCATGCATAGTCCACTTCCTGCCCAAGGATGCCATCTTGCCTCAGTCATAGCTAAGACAGCAAAAATAAAAGATGGTAAAGAAGCAACTCCAAGAGGAGGAGGGAGGGTTGTGAGGACTGATTGCTGCTGTTATAGGTGAACTATGCTTTCTCTGGTAACAAGCAGAAAGTCAGTCCTTACATATTGGACTGCCAAGCTACAGACTACCAAAACCTGCAGAAAATGACATGGCGACCTGCAAAGGTTAACCGTGATCAGTAGCAGTTGAATCACAAGAGAGATTCTTGCAAGACCCAGGTGTCCGGCAGAGAACCAGCACTCTGGTAGTCTGAACACAGAAGAGTCGGAGGGCAGGAGTTGCCTACACCCCAAAAAAGATTACGGAGTATGGCATGGCCGAAGGCACTGTCCCATTGGGGCTCCCTCTCCAGGCAGTAATGAGCTGCGAAGGTATGGACTGAAGACCAGGTAGCAGCTTGACAAATTTCCATTATGGGGATGGAACGTAGATTGGCCACATAAGTAGCCGTAACTCTGGGTTCGAGTGAGATCCCCACTTGCTTGCAGGCAAAGGCAATGAAGTCTGCCACCCAAGTTGACAGAGTTTGCTTAGTCACTGGGAGCCCCAGATGGCTGGGAACATAGGATACAAACAGCTGTTGAGCTTTGCGGTAGCCCTGAGTCCCTTGCAGGCAGAAGGACAAGGCTCTCTTGCAATCCAGAGTATGGAGAACAGTCTCCTCCCTACAAGCGTGAGGTATGGGAAAGAAGGTTGGGCCTGCCATCTCCTGACTGATGTGGAATGGGAACACCACCTTTGGCAGAAACTTGGGGTGTGTGCGGAACACCACCCTGTTCTTGTAGAATCTTGTGTAAGGAGGCTCTGCCATCAGAGCCTTTAACTTGCTGACTCAGAGAGCTGATGTGAGAGGTACCAGGAAGACCTTCCAGGAGAGGTACAGCAGGTGGCAAATGGCCAGAGGCTCAAACGGAGGCTTGGTGAGCTGTGAGAGCACCATATTCAGGTCCCACTCCACCGCTAGAGAGCAGACGAGGGGGGGTTTGGACAACATGAGGCCCCATAGGAACAGAGATACAAGGGGTTGAACTGAGAGGGATTTTCCCTCAACGGAGTGGTGATGCGCTGTGATGGCGCTCAGATGTACTCTGAGTTGGACTTCAGTCCCGCCTGCAATAGGTTGAGTAGGTATTGGAGTACCACATGCACTGAGCAGAAGAACAGGTTTGTCCGCTTTTCTGTGCACCACAATGAGAAACAGCGCCACTTGAATGCATACGCCCTTCTCGTGGAGACCTTACGGGAGGGCCAGGAGAATCTCTTCCACATCTCGTGGGAGATTGAACGGAGCTAACACTATATCCTTTCAGCGGCCAAGTCATGAGCAAGAGGGACCCCAAGTTGGGGTGTAGGAGAGAGCCCTACTCCTGTGAGAGTAGTCCTTGGCTCCAGCACAGGGGAATCGGTGGTACTATCAATAGGGAAAGAAGCAGTGGGAACCAGGGCCGTTTGGGCTACCGAGGGGCTATCAGCACTAGCGACACTGTCGCACTAAGCCTTGAACAGGGTCTTGGCTATCAGCAGTGTTGGAGGGAAGGTGTACAGGAGGCCTTCCGTCCACGGGATGAGGAATGCATCTGCTGCTACCTGAGATGGGTGTGGTCGGCGGAATCAGAAACAGGGCAACTGCGCATTATATGGGCTGGCAAACAGCTCCATCACTGGGACGCCCCAGAGCCAAACAGCCACGAGGCTACCACTGGGTCCAGGTGCCACTCGTGTGGCTGAAGTAGTTTGCTCAGTTTCTCTGCTAAGACATTGTCCTGGCCCGGGAGGTCAACTGCTCTTAGGAGCATCCCACTATGTGTAGCATAGGAGCAGAGGGCTACCGCCTCCTAGCAGAGTGGGTACGACCCTGCCCCCCCCCCCCCCCCGTTTGTTCATCTATAACATCGCAACCTGATTGTCGGCCTGGATCAGCACTGCGTGGTGCTTCAGTTGATGGAAGGCTCAGAGCCAGGAATATCACCATGATTTCCAGCAGATTCATCTGCATTTTAGATTCCCTCTGGGCCCAGCAGCCTTGTGTCCGAAGGCTCTCGCAATGCTCTCCCCAATCCATTAGAGAGGTGTCTGTGGTGAGGACTTTCTGGGGAATGGGTGCCTGGAAAGGCATCCCGGCCTGAAGGTGACATGTGTTCTGCCATCTGAGGGAGCCTGCTAACTGGTGGGTCACCTGCACTCTGTCCTTGAGCCTGCTTGTGGCTTGGGCCCACTGAGAGTGGAGGCAGCACTGGGCTGCTCTCAGGGCTTTTGGTGTCACGTGGACCATGGAGGCTATGTGTCCCAGCAGATGGAGGAGAAGCTGGGCAGGTAGTGTCCTGCACCACTGCACCTCTGTGGCTAATTCCCTGAGGCGCTCTGACCTCTCTTGAGGGAGGAAGGCTTTTGTCTGAAGGGTGTCCAGCTGCACCCCTATGAGCTCTATGTGATAAGCCAGAGTAAGGTGGGACGGGGTAGTTTATGACAAACCCTAGGTGCTGCAGGGCATTTATGGTGCGTCCGGTGGCGCATTGTGCCTCTGTAGTTGTGTCGCCCTTTATGAGCCAGTCGTCCAAATAAGGGAAGACAAAGGCCCCTTGAAGCCTGTGGTGGACTACGGCCACTGCGAGGCACTTTGTGAAGACCAAGGCCAGACCAAAGGGCAGCACCCTGTATTGGTAGTGCTGTCCCCCCACCATGAACCAAAGGTATTTTCTGTGGCTGGGGTGAATTAGGATGCAAGTGTAGGCATCCTTTAGGTCTAAGGAGCAAAGCCAATCTCCCTGCTGGAGCAATGGCAGCAGTGTTCCAAGGGAGAGCATCTTGAACTTCTCCCTGACCAGAAACTTGTTGAGCTCTCACAGGTCCAGGATGGGCCTGTGGCCCACAGTCCTCTTGGGGATGAGGAAATACCTGGAGTAGAAGGCGGTGCCCAAGAGGTTTTGGCACTGGCTCCACTTCTTTGTCCTGGACTAGTCCTGTTAGCTCGGTGAGGAGCAGGGTTTGGTGGAGGAGAGGCCTGGCAGGTGCTCCCGGGAAGTACAAGGGTGGTGGCCGATATAGGTGGAGGAGGTAGCCCTCCTTGACCACTTGTAGCACCCAGGTATTGGTGGTGATGGCTGTCCACCTGTGGGCAATTAGGGCTAGGCGCCCCCCTGTGGGGGAGTGGAAGTTACACCCAGGCAGTCAAACACTTCCCCTGGGCTGGGCCTGAGCCGGTGCCTGGAGCTTCGGGGTTTTTTTTTCTGGGACTATGTCCCTGGCCCTTTTGTTGTTGGCCCCGCTCATGGGCAGAGAAGGCCTGGAAGTATGGAGTACTACTGAAACCCCCTTTCTTCCTTGGGAAGAGGAGCTTTTTCCCTGGGGTTTTCTTCCGGGTTGCACAGAGGTCAGAGCCTAGTTCTCGTCGTCACATACACAGTCTCTATCTCCACTGCTTTATCCGCCATGGACTTCCCGAATAGGTTTTCACCTATGCAAGGGACCATTATTCCAGGTCAGATGACTGCAGCCATGTTTGGCATCGTGCCCCAATACTGACGGAGGCCACTCTGGCAGATGACTATAAGCCATCGTAAGCTGCTCGGGGACAGAAACTTCGAGCATTCTTTTACTGCCAAGGTTAGGGTCTGGAACCTCTGCAGGAGTTCTCTATCGAGGCCTGTCAAGAACCTCCTGAGCTCCTTCAACAGTTCCTTCAGGTACATGCCCATGTAGACATGGTAGGACTGAATTTGACACATTAGCATAGAGCTCTGAAAGGCTTTCCAGCCGAGGGCATCGAAGGTTTGGGCCTCCCTGCCAGGTGGTACAGAAAAATGTTTTTTTGACTCTTAAGCTTGTGCATGGCTGACTACACGACCATGGGGTTGTGGGGAAGCAGGGTCTTTTGGAACAGAGGGCTTCAGCGTACCTGGTACATGGCGTCAAGGCACCTGCTAATAACTGGTACCAATGCCGGTGTTTCTCACATGCGGAAGCGGTGGCGGTCGAAGATCGGGGGCACTGGGACCATAATGGTTTTCTTCGGGGGTGCCTTGTATTGGAGGATCTCCAATTTCTCGGTTCGCGGGTCCTCCTTGGCCTCTGTCTTGATAGCAAGAGCCTTGGCCATATCACTCACAAAATTGAGGAATGGTACATCCTCGGGTGGGGAATAGCATTGGTTCAACAGGAATATGGGTCTGAAGGCACATCATGGTGTCACCTTGGGTCCGAGGACGACTCAAAGTCTGAGTACGAGTCCAACGCTGCACAATCACCTCTGTCGAAGACTGCTCTTTGTGGTGGCATGACCTCCGGAGGATAGTCAGTCTGAGCCATAGGTGCTCGCCAGGGAGGACTGGAGTCAGAGGCTCTCTCGAGGATGGTGGCACTTGAGGACCAGTTCAATATCCAAGGAAGCACCCAATGCCAATGGTCCCATCAACAAGGCAAATGAACCAGACATAAATGCCTACTACATGGCCACTAAGGCAGATAAACTGCTCTCTAGGGCTGCCATTTTAGTCTCCATGTCAGTTGGCTCTACAGCCTTTGAAGTGGACACCGAGGACTTCGGGCACGGCATCTGTACTGTCGAGGGAGAGTCCTCAATAAGGATGGCCTCGGAGGTCAGAGGCTTGACTGCAGGAGCAGACGACTCCTTGTGGGGCATCTTGGTGGGCCGCTCCTGCCCTGACTCCTCAGACTCATGGGACCTGGGGTGGAATTTCACCTTCTTCCCAGATCCATCCACCAAGGCGGTCTTCGAAGATTTTTTTCTCCTTATGCTCCACCTCCGGGGCCTTCCGCTCGGAGGAACCATGGCCGTAGGACTCCAAAAAGGCTCTGGCTTCACGGGGTACAGAGGTATTAGAGGGGCCCTGCAGCGTGATGTCACCGGAGACTCTGGGGCAGAGTCGGACTTCTGAAAGAATTTTTCCTGCTGCTGATGGCAGCTCTTTAAGGCCTTTGGGGTCATGGTTCTACAGAGCTTGCAGTCGGAGTCGTCGTGCTCTGGAACAAGGCATCGAAGGCAGCAGTCGTGTGGGTCGGTGACCGACATCATTTTGCCACACCAGTCACACTTTTTGAAGCCACTGGAGGCCATCGGAAAAAGAGGTCCCCGCCTCCCTGTGCGGGTCCAAGCCCTTCGGCTGAAAAAGGGCACGAATGCCGGTTGAGAAAGACCTCAATGAAAAACTAAGAAAAAATGAATAGATGAACCAGAGGAGCTTCGCTGATGCGAGCTGGCTCGGGGGCAGGAAGGAACCGGTACGCAAAATAGACAAAACTTTAAAATAAAATCTGACCTTTATTTGGGAAAAACTGGACGGCGTCCAAAGGGCTCCACTGAAAAAAAGGAGACTGAGGCAAGATGGCACTCTTGGGTGGGAAGTGGACCACGCACGCGTGGTGCATCTCCCAAAGGCTTGGTGACTGCTTGCCCCTGTCTATTGGGATTGTAGGACACAAATTTGTGATGAGTCTGGGTGCACTGCAAATAGAAGGCGAGAGCCCATCTGCAATCGAGGGTGTGAAGCGCCGCCAACGCCTGATCAACGTGGGGCCGCGGGAAGAACGTCAGCAGCACTATCTCTTGGTTGAGATGGAAGTTTGAAACGACCTTGGGTAGGAATTTAGAGTGGGTACGGAGGACCATCCTGTTCCAGTAAAGCCTGGTGTAAGGGGCGCCAGCCATGAACGCCTGCAGCTCACCGACTTGGCAGGCCGAGGTCAGCGCCACCAGGAAGGCCACCTTCCAGGATAAGTGCTGGGGCGAACACGTCGCCATCGGTTCAAAGGGTGGGCGAGTGAGCTGCGTGAGTACCACATTTAGGTCCCATTCCACCGGAGGGAAATGGATGGGCGGATTGGATAACAGAAGACCCCGCATGAAGCGGAAGACCAGCGGCTGCCCCAAGAGAGGTTTGTCCTCGATAGGGAGATGATTAGCCGAGATGGCACTCAAAAGCAACCTGACAGAGTTGGACCAGCCCTTCCCATGAGAGGTGGAGGAGGTACTGGAGAATCAACCGAACCGGACATGAGAAGGGGTCGATCTTACAGAGCACCATATGGAGAAGCGTTTCCACTTAAAGGCGTAAACCGCATAGTGGAATACTTCCTGGAGGCGAGGAGGATTTCCTCGACCTCCTCCAGAAAGGCCAGAGAGGCTAGAGACCCGTTCAGCCGTCAGGCCGTGAGGGATAGGGAGGTTAGGTTCGGGTGTAGCACTCGATCTCCTCCTGCGTTAGCAGACTCTGGCAGAGCTCAGGCGAACTGGTGGCTCCGTCGACAGCTGGAGCAAGAGCGGGAACCAAGGCTGCCAAGGCCATGAGAATCAGTGATGCCCCGTCTTGTTTGCCTTGAATAGAGTCCTTGCAATGAAGGGCAAAGGAGAGAATGCATAGAGGAGACTGGAGGACCAGTCCAAGAGAAATGGAAAGGAGCCCTCCCTGCTCGGCTGCAGCACCAGGCCGCAAAAACAGAGGAGCTGCGCATTCTGGGGACTGGCAAAGAGGTCTATCACCAGAGTCCCCAGACAAACAGCCAGCCCACTACTCCGGGATCCAGCCACCACTCGTGGGGATGAAGGATCTAACTGAGCTTGTCCATCAGGCCGTTCTCCTGGCCCGGGAGATACATAGCCCTGAGGGATATCCTTTGTTGGATAGCAAAAGAACAGATAAGGACCACTTCCCGACAGAGGGAGCGCAATCCCGTGCCTCCCTCCTTGTTGATGTAGAACAAAGCTACACGGTTGTACCAAACCAGACTTCCAGATGAGGTGATCCTCAAAGGCCCTCAGGGCCCATCGGATAGCTCGAAGTTCGAGAAGGTTTATCTGTTGCCGAGACTCCTTGGGTGACCACTGCCTCTGTGTGCAGAGGCCCGCAATGGGCTCCCCACCCCGACAGGGAAGCATCTGTGGTCAGCACCGCGTCGTGCCGTGAAGCCTGGAAGGGGGAACTCCGCAGAAGGTTGCGGTGGTTCTGCCACCAGTTTAGGGACAACCGGAGGTCGGGAAGGACCCTGATAGGGTCCCTGAGGACTGGCTCCACTGGGAACTGAGGCACCATTGAGCTGTCCGCATGTGAAGGCGGGAGTGAGGGAGTAGCTCAGGAGACGTAGCATTGCGCAAGCGGTGACCTGGTGGGCACTTTGGACGCGGGCCTCCAGAGCTTGGAGGTGGGTGGAGTGATCCACCAGCAAGAAGGCAGTGGCCTGCTGAGTATCGAGGCGTGCCCCGATGAACTCGAGGGCCTGCACCGGCTCGAGGTGAGACTGAATAGTTGACCAAGAACCCCAAGTTCTCCAAAAGGAGGAAAGTGCGCGACACTGCTTGTCAGGCCTCCTTGGCAGAGGGGCCCGTAATGAGCCAGTCGTCGAGGTAGGGAAAGACCGGCACGTCACGGCGCCGAAGGTGAGTGGCGGCAATGACGAGGCACTTCATGAAAATCCATGGGGCGGACGAAAGGCCAAAGGGGAGCACTCTATACTGGAAGTGCTCTCCCTGCACCCTGAAACGCAGGTACTGCCTGTGTTGTGGGTGGATCGCATAAGCATCCTTCAGATCCAAGGAGTATAGCCAGTTGCCCCACCAGAGGAAGAGCAGCAGCACGACAAGAGATAACATCTTGAACTTCTCCCGCACCAGGAACTTGTTTAACCTGCAGAGGTCGAGGATGGGCCGCAGAACCCCCGTCTTTTTCGGGATGAGGAAGTACCAGGAGTAGAAACCCTGACCTCAAAGGTGGGGAGGGACCTTCTCGACTGTCCGTTGGGCAAGGAGGGAGTGCAATTCCCACTGCAGCAGAAGCTGATGTGCAGGGAGTCGAGGAGGCTCTGCTGGGGAGAAAGGGGGTGGAAGCCTGTCAAAGTTGAGGTGATAGCCCTCCCAGACGACCTGGAGAACCCAAGTGTCTGAGGTGATGAGCGCCCACGATGGGGCGAAACAGGACAGGCGTCCCCCCACTGGCTGCTGCGTCGCCGGAGGGTGAGGGGCCATAACACTGGCGTCAAAACCCCTGAGTAGGTTTTCGGGGGGGGGGCCGGCATCTGGACCTTTGGGCCCTTTGGTTTACGGTGCCCCTGGCCAGGCTTTCCCTGTGCCGGATTAGTTGGCATAGGGGTAGCCAGGTATGGCGGGTAGCCGCGATACTGGAGACCCTTCCTGGGGAAGAAGGGCTTCTTGGTCGACGGCTTCTTCCGAGGTAGAGGGGTCGTCTTGCGGGAGAGACAAGTCCTAGTAACGTACTCCGTCTCAATCTCGGCAGCCTTTTCCTCCATCGGTTTACCAAAAGGTTGTTCACCGAGGCAGGGCACATCCGGGAGTTTCTCCTGCACCCATTGCTCCAAACGAGAGGATTGAAGCCATGCCTGGTGGTGGGCACCAATGCCCGTGGCTGCCACCTGAGCAGATGTCTCAAAAGCCATCACAGGAGGCTCGAGAGATGTACTTGGAGCAGTCGGCCACGGACTTCAGCAGGGTGCGGAATCAGTCGAGGGGCTCCCCTTCGAGGCCCATAGAGAAACCCCCAAGTTCCTTCGCCAACTCACACAGGAACATACCAATGTACAATTGGTATGCCTGAATGCGACAAGAGCATGGAACCTTGATAAGCCTTGGGTCCCAAGGTATCTAGGGCCCACAACTCTCAGCCCGGTGGGACCGATGAGTGTGATTTCGGGCTTTTCTGTTTCTGCAAGGCTGACTCCACCACCATCGAGGTGTGTGGGAGCTGGGTTTTCCAGAAGCCTAGCCTGTGCTGCACCTTGTACACAGTATCAAGGCGCTTACTCACAATGGGGACCGAGGCTGGGGCCTCCCACATGCGGAGTAGTAGCTGAGACAGAATTGGCGGTACAGGCACCGTGAGGGATTCCCTGGGTGGGGACTTGTACTGAACAACATCAAGTTCTTCAGCACGAGGGTCCTCCTCGGCCTGGGTTACCAGGTTGAGGGCCCGAAACATTTCCCGAATAAACACCAAGAAGGTGTCATCTTCGGGTGGTGGACACCACTGGCATGCAGGCGGCGAGGGGTCCGATGGAAGATCGCAGTGGGTACGGGATTCCGGGGAGGTGTCCCCATCGGACTCCCAGTCTGAAAAATTGGTCGAGGGATCCAAGCCAGGCGATTCGCCCTGTCCGATGGCTGGCAGCTTGGAGCCTGAGGCCCTAGACGATCTCGCCTCCGAGGAATGGGAGGGCGAGCGAGACCGATATCCTCACGAGACCCGCGACTCTCAGGGGTTTCCTGGACGGATTTGGGTGTCCCATGTGAGGGACCTGCAGTCTCTGGGCGCGAGTCAGCAAAGCTGGCCATGAGCGCCCGCTGGGAAGCAATGAACGCAGAAACGCTGCATTCCAGCACCAGCATACGGGATTCCCCACACGGGTGTCGGGCCCTGGGACACCGATACCAGGGTCACCGGATGAGGCGTTGGGGAGGAGAGGGGATCCTCACCGGGACGACCCTCAGGAGACTGGGCGCCTTTGCCGGAGGCCTCCGTTTCCCTGCGAGGTACCTTGAGGGGCCACTCCTTGTCCGACTCTCGGGAACACCGAAGGGGGCTAAGCGACCGGGTGCAAGAGTGCTTGCGCTTGTCAGGAGCCCCAGACAGCAACTTCGAGGCCGCCTTCTTTTTGTGCCGTTCCACCTCAGGGGACCCCTGGTCGGAGTGCCGCCTGGAACAAGGGGCTACAGGGAAAGAACCCACCGGAGGGGAGACGACCAAGGGCGCCACCAGGGACTCCGAGGCGGCCTTTCGAAAAATGTCTTCAGACTTCTGCTTACAGCTGAGCAAGGCCTTAGAGGACATTTTCTTATAGAGCAAGCAGAGTTCTGGGCCATTGTCGACTCCCAGGCATCGCAGACAACAGTCATGAGTGTCCGTAAGCGACATGTTCCTAGAGCATCTATCACATTTTTTAAATCTGGTGGCCATGGGGGCAAAAATGGCCTCTACGAGATCAAAGACCCATGCGGCCAGCAATTAGGAAGAAAAAAGGGCGCGAAGTCCAAAAAGAAAAAATAGAGGAAAATGTGCATTCCCGAGAGCTCTAAAATAGAGCAGGGGAAAATACGGGTAGAGGACCGGTGCAACCGGAAAAAAAGAGAGCCTGTTAAGGCGAGAAAAAAAACTTTTTCCGAAGGACGAGGACGTGCATCTGAAGGGCTCCGCGGAAAAAGGGAGACTGAGCAAGAGGGCACCCTTGGGTGGGAAGAGGACCACGCATGCGTGGTAGTAATCCCAAAGGCTTTCTTTGAAAGCTGGGGAATTGCTCTGCACGGGCTCCATCGGTGCCAACGTACCCATAAGTGAGGATGGACTTCCTGCTTGTTCCTGGAGAAAAAGCAGCTAGCATCTATATCTTTTTTTTTGTTAAAGAAAGAGAAAGAATATATATTTGAATGTTCAAAACTTGAGATTGTGACTAGGGGTTAATTTGAACTGTCCTACAACCATATGGTATATCAAGGGATACTGCCTAACACCAAACACAAATACTTCTCTTGTTACCAATTTCAGTTGTTACACCATAGCTAAACAAATGCAACAAGGGTAGTAGATATTCATCACTATTTTAAATATGCAAATATCTGAGCCTAGAATAGAAAAAGCAGAACAAATGGGTAAGATGGCTAAGACAAACTGACAAAATTCAAGAAAGCATGAGATAGATACTGATGGTTAAGAAGAATTGAGGGGCTAAGCAAAGATCAAAGGGACTCCCATGGAACAGCAGCAGGAATGGAGCTGGGCAGCCTAGTTAAGCTTAATGGTCATTAAGTGCTCTCATATTTTGTGTTTTTAATACCGTTATGCACAGTAGAAGTAGTGAGTAAAAAGCGTGGTTACTCACCTTTAACAGGTGTTCTCCAGGAGCATCAGGATTCAGTCACTTATGGGTGACGACACCAACTGAGCCCTTGCATGGGAATCCTCCCCTGCTTTCAGAGAAAGTTTTTGGGAGATCCACCACGCATACGTGGTCGCCTTCCAGCCCGAACTGAGCCATCTTACCTCATTATGACGACATAGCTTAAGTGATCCAAAAGAAAAAAAAACCAACTCCATTGGGAGGGTAGTGAGGACTGATTCCTGCTGCTCCCAGAGAACACCTGTTACAGGTGAGTAACATGCTTACTCTGGGACAAAGCAGTCCTCACTTATTGGACTTCATAGCTATAGGCCACTGAAAAAAAAACCCTGTAAATCACCCAACGAGGCAGCCAGAAAAACCAAACCATGAACAGCGGAAAAATGCTATAATGTTCCAAGAGTCAACATCCAGCGCCAACATCAAGCAAGAGAACAACTCTCTGGTAGCCTGAGCAGACAGAAGGGCTAGAGGGAAGGAATTGCATTAATTCCCAAAAAGGTGCAGGAGTACGGCTTGGCCAAAGGTGCAGTCATGCAGAGAATCTGCATCCAGGCAGTAATGGGCTGTGAAGGAATGGACAGAAGACCACATTGCAGCTCTACAGATCTCCAGCAAGGAGAATGAGCACAGGTTAGCCACAGAGACTCCCATGGTGTTGACACTGCGTACCGTGACATGGTGCTCTAAGGAAAATCCAGCCTGGGCATAGGCAAAGGAGGTTCAATCAGCCATCCAAACAAAGGGTGTGTTTAGAAACTGCCACATCCAGTCCGTTCAGATCATAAGAAACAAAGAGCTGAGAGGAACGGCTATGGTCTTTCTTTCATTTCAGATGGAAAGCCAACACCCTCTTAAAATCCAGGGTATGGAGAGAGGCCTCAGCTCTGTTCACATGAGGCCTGGGAAAGAAGGTGAAAAGTACCACAGACTGGTTGAGATGAAAAGGCAAAACCACCTTAGGAAGAAATTTAGGATGAGTACGGAGGACCACCCTGTTTTTGTAGAAGCTGGTATAGGACGTGTGCGCCACCAGTGCCTGCAGTTCACAGACACTGCACGCTGAAGTAAGCAACACCAAGAAAGTGACCTTCCCAAGACAGAACTTGAGCGGGCAGGTGGCAAGCAGCTCAAAAGGCGAAGAGAGCAGTTGTCAGAGGATCACGTTAAGGTCCCATACCACCAGCAGTGGTCGATTCGGCAGGCTCAAAGCAGGAGACCCCTCAAGAAGCATCCAATGAGGAGGTGAGCAGAAAGGGACCAACCATCTATGGTGTGATGGTCGGCCACTAGAGCACTAAGATGTATTTGGATTGAGTTGGACTTCAAGCCAGCAAGAGAAAAGGCGTAGAAGCTATGCTGGAACCTGCTCCACCAAACAGGATAAAAGCTTAAGGGCTCTATCCGCACACCAGAAAGAGAATCTTCACCATTTGAAGGCATAGGCATGTCTGGTGGAATCCTTGCAGGATGTGAGGAGAATATTCTCCACGTCCCTAGGCAGGTGAAAGACCTACCCTCTCAGCATCCAAGCCGTAAGGGCTAGGGACTTGAGAGTTGGGTGAGGGAGGATACCCTCCTCCTGCAAGAGTAGATCCGGGGCACGGCAGAGGTGAAGAGGAGGTGCCCAGGAGAGGTGAAACATCAGGGGGTATCACGGTTGCCTAGGCCAGTGTGGAGCAATGAGCATCATCGTGGCCATGTCTGACTGGACCCTCAAAAGAGTCTTGGCCACCAAGGAAGTTGGTGGGTAAGCAAAGCAAGCCCTTGCCCCAGTTCAGGAGGAACGCATCGGAAGCCATCCAATTGTGACAGGGAACTCTGGAGCAGAACAGCGGCAGCTGGGCATTCTGAGGAGCAGCAAAAAAGGTCCATGGATGGAGTGTCACTTCCAGATGTTATGGGCTACAAGTGCATTGAGAGTCCACATACGGCTGCAGCACCCTGCTGAGTCTGTCTGCCAATGTGCTGTCCTGTCCCGGGAGGCAGACTGCCCAGAGAAGCATGCCATGCTTGCTGGCAAATCTCCAAATTTGAACGGCCTCCCAGCAGAGGAGGTAGGAGCCTGTGCCACTCTGCATGTTGATGTAGAACACTGTCACCTAGCTGTCCATCTGGATGAGGACTACCTGGTAGGACAGCTGTTGCTGGAAGAGTCTAAGGGCATTTGCTACCACCCTGAGTTCTAGCATATTTAGCATATTTATCTGATCAAGACTCTGCCCTGTCTAGAGACCCCGAGTACGCAAGCCCTCAATTTTGGCTCCCCAGCCTAGCTTGGAGGCATCAATGGTCAGCACCCACTGGTGCAGTGAGGCCTGGAAGGGAAGTCCAGCTAGGAGATGAGTTAGCTGCTGTCACCAGGAAAGGGAGTCCTTCAGTGGTCAAGTAACCCTGACCCAGTCCGTGAGATGGCTCATTGCCTGACACCACTATGTACATAGCATCCATTGCGCCTGTCACAAATGAAGCTTGGCAGATGTGGTAACATGGACTGTGGAGGCCATGTGGCCTAGGGGGCAAAGCATTGGCTAGATGAGACTATTGAGCAACGGACTTCCTGGGCCAGAAAGAGGCACGGGGCCCGGTTCAAGGAAAGGCAGACACTGGCCACCGTGGTATAGAGGACAGCCCCAATGAACGCTGAGTGGGCTGCAGGTGGGACTTTGGATAGCTAATGACAAAACCCAGCTGCTCTACCACCTGGATGATGCGTTGTGCAGACAGACTGACCTCATTTGGTGTCCCACCTCTAGCCAACTAGTCATCCAGATGGGGAAGATGAAGATGGCCTGCAGGCGAAGAAAAGCGGCTACGACTGACAGACATTTTGTAAAAAACCTTGGAGCAGATGCCAATTCGAAAGGTAGAACCCTTTATTGATAGTGACGGCTGCTGATGATGAAGTGGAGCTACTACGGTGCAGGGGGTGAATGAGAAAGCATAGTTACTCACCTATAACAGATGTTTCTTCAGAGACAGCAGGAATCAGTCCTCACGTATGGGTGACATTGACGCCGAAGGAGCCCTCGCAGAAGCATCTCCCCAGCTTCCAAAGAAAGCCTTTGGGAGATGCCACCATGCATGCATGGTCCCCTTCCCTCCCAAGGGTGCCATCTTGGTCAGTCAGATGACATAGCTAGAGCTGATAAAGAAAAGATGGCCAAAATGAAGAGCAACTCCAAGGGGAGGAGGGAGGGTTGTGAGGACTGATTCCTGCTGTCCCTGGAGAACACCTTTTACAGTGAACAAGCAGGAAGTCAGTCCTCACATATGGGACTCCCTAGCTCTAGGCTACTGAGGACCGGCAGAAAAAGCATGGCCCAGCCATGAGCAGCCGCAAGTGCATCTGAGGACAGACTCTGAGGACCCCAGTATCCAGGGAGAACCATGTCTCCGGTAGCCTGAACAAGAAGGGTTGGAGGACAGGAGTTGTCTAAACCCCTAACAGGTTATGGAGTACAGCCTGGCCGAAGGCACTGTCCCGTTGGGACTCCTTCTCCAGGCAGTAGTGGGCTGCAAAAGTGTGGACCAGGTGGCGGCCCGGCAGATGTCTGCCATGGGAACTGAGCGGAGGCTGGCAACCAAGGTTGCCATAGCTTTGACATTATGCATCAAAACCTGGTGCTCCAGTGGCAGCCTAGCCTGGTTGTTGGCAAAAGTGATGCAGTCCGCTACCCAGATGGACAGGGTCCGCTTGGTGACAGCCTCCCCCAGACGACTGGGGTCGTATGAGACAAAAAGCTGTGAGGCTTTGCAATGGCTCTGAGTGTGCTATAGATAAATGGACAAGACCCTTTTGCAGTCCAAAGTATAGAGAACGGCAGACGCTTTGTCGGTGTGCGGTCGTGGAAAGAAGGTAGGGAGTACCACCTCCTGACTGAGGTGGAAATCCGATACCACCTTCGGAAGAAGCTTTGGGTGAGTACGGAGCACGACCCTGTTCTTGTAGAACCTGGTGTAGGGCGGCTTGGCTACCAGGGCCTGGAGCTCACTGCCTCAGCATGCCGAGATGAGTACCACCAGGAAGGCCACCTTCCAGGATAGGTATCAGAGGTGGCAGGTAGCCAATGGCTTGAAGGGCGGCTTAATAAGCTGCGCCAGGACCACATTGAGATCCCATTCCGCCAGAGGGTTTCAAGAACAGCAAGCCACACATGAATTAAGTGATGAGGGGATGCACAGAAAGAAGCTTGCCCTCTATGGACTGGTGGTTCACAGAGAGTGCTCTCAGGTGCACTCACGGAGTTGAATTTGAGCCCAGACTGAGAAAGGTGGAGCAGGTACTGAGTGCACCATAAGGAGAACCGGCGCCACTTGAAGGCGTAGGCCCACCTCGTGGAGTCCTTGCAGGAGGCAAGGAGGATCTCCTCCACCTCCTTGGGAAGGACACTAGAGCAACCTGTTCAACAGCCATGCTGTGAGGGACAAGGAACCCAAGTTGGGGTGGAGGACTGAGCCCTCCTCCTGAGTGAGAAGCCCCAGTGAGCTCCCAAGAGGGACCAGGGATTCCGTCACGAGACGAAGCAGGAGAAGGAAACCAAGGCTGCCTGGGTCATCTCAGGGACACCAGAATCAGGGAAGCCTCGTCTCGCTGGGCCTTGAAGAGGGTCCGTGCTATCAGACACATGGGAGGGAAGGCATACAAAAGGTCCTCCAACCACAAGATGAAGAAGGCATCTGGTGCCACCCAGGATGGATGCGGCTGTGGGCTGCAGAAATGCAGGAGCTGAGAATTGGTCGGGATGACAAAGAGGTCGAGGCTCAGGGTGCCCCATAACCTGAAGAGCTGCTATGCTGCCCAGGGTCCAGGTGCCATGTGAGGTTGGAGGACCCTACTTAGACTGTCCGCAAGGGCATTGTCTTGGCCCGGGAGGTACACCGCCCAGAGCAGCATCCCCTGTCTGGTCGCATACGAACAGAGGGCTACTGCCTCCTGGCAAAGGCAGTAGGAGCCTGTGCCCCCCTGCTTGTTCAGGTAGAACATCGTGACCTGGTTGTCCATTTGAACAAACACTGACTGATACTGCAGGTGGTGCTGGAAAGCCTTGAGTGCAAGGAAAATGCCTTAAGTGCAAGGAAAATGCCCTGAGCTCCAGCAAGTTGATTTGCTGTTGGCTCTCCTCGAAGGACCAGACACCCTGAGTGCGCAATTCCTCGCAATGGGCACCCCACTCCAGTAGGGAAGCATCTGTCATGAGGACCCTTCTGGGGGCTCGAGAGTTGGAAGGGCATGCCCCTCCGCAGGTTTTGCAGAACCTGCCACCAACTGACGAGACACAGAGACCCTGTCCCAGATACTGCCCGTGGCCTGGGCCCACTGTGAGCAGAGAAACCACTGAGCTACCCGCATGTGGAGAAAGGCATCGGGGATGACATGGACCGTGAAGGTCATGTGGCCAAGAAGGCAAAGCATCGACTGCGCTGATATGGTATGACGGCGCTGCACCTCAGTCGCCAGGCCCATGAGGCAATCCGCCCTGTCTTGGGGGAGAAAAGCCGCAGCCTGGAGGGTGTCCAGCTGGACCCCTATGAACTTTGAGTGTTGAGGTGGGGTGAGATGGAATTTTGGGTAATTTATCACAAAACCCAAGTGTTGCAGGACCCCGATGGTGCAACCTGTGACTTGCAGTGTCCCTACAGCTGTGTCCCCTTTCACTAGGCAGTTGTCCAAGTAAGGGAAGACGAAGGCCCATGGGGGAGACAGAGATAGGCTGCCACCACAGCCAGGCATTTGGTGAAGACCTGTGGAGCGGAAGCCAGGCCAAAGGGTGTACTGGTAGTGGTTGCCTCAGACCATGAATCTTAGGTACTGCCTGTGCCTGGGATGGATAAGGATGTGGGTATAAGCATCCTTTAGGTCCAAGGAGCAAAGCCAATCTCCGTGCCGGAGGTAAGGCAGAAATATTCTCCTGCACCAGCAATTTGCTTAGGTTTCTCAGGTCCAGGATGGGCCTCTTAGTCCACCTGTTCTTTTTGGGACTAGAAAGTACTTAGAGTAAAACTCCTTTCCTTTCAGGTGGTGTGGTATGGGCTCCACAGCACTGTCCCTGAGAAGGCCTGCAAGTTCTTGCATGAGCAGAGCCTGGTGCATGGGAGACCGAGAAGGCTCCCCTGGAAAGCAGGTTGGAGGCTGCTGATCCAGGTGGAGGAGGTAACACTCCTTGACCACCTGAAGTGTCCACGAGTAGGTGGTGATGAAAGGCCACTGGTGGGAAAAGTGGACCAGATGCCCCCTGTGGGTAGCTGATCCTCCAGAGGGAGAGAAGCCATGCTGAGGGCATCGAAACTCTGAGCCAGGCTGGGCTGGAGTCTGGGGTTTGGGGCCCTTGAGCTTGCATGAGCCCTGATCCACCCCTTGCCCTGGTGGCCCTGCTGAGTGGTCTGGGCGGCCAGGTATGGAGGATAGCCTCGATAGAGCTGGCCCTTTCTATGGAAAGGGGGCTTCTTTCCTGGAGGCTTCTTCCTGGGAATGGTGGAAGTCTTCCTTGAGAGTCAAGTCTGACTCACATACTCTGTCTCAATCTCAGCGGCCTTGTCCTCCTTGGGCTTGCCAAAAAGCTGCTCCCCAAGACATGGGATGTCAAGGAGCTTCTCCTGCACTAATTGCTTGAGATCAGATGTCTGGAGCCAAGCCTGGCATCGGGCCACAATGCCCACAGCCACTACCCACACGCTGGACGCGAAGCTGTTGTAGGCGGCACAGAAGAGGTACTTAGAACACTCCCCGACGGACTTCGTAAGTGTCTGGAAATGCCAGAGGTGATCTCCATCGAGGCCAGCCGCGAAGCCTCCGAGTTCCTTCGATAGGTCTTGGAGGGACATACCGATGTAAAGTTGGTATGTCTGGATGTCGCAGGCAAGCATTGAGCCCTGGTAGCATTTTCACGCAAGAGCATGGAACTCCCTGCCCGAGGGCACCGAAGAGTGCTTCTTTGGGCTCATCTGTCGACCCATGACCAACTCCACAACCATGGAGATGTGGGGAAATTGAGTCTTCTGGAAATCTGGACCACGTTGGACCCAGTACATGGTATCCAGGCGGCAGCTGACAAAAGGCAATGAGGCCAGAGCCTCCCACATCTGAAGGAGTCTTAAGAGTGGAGGAGACCAGGACTGTCAGGGTCTCTTTAGGTAGCACCTCGTACTGGAGGATGTCTAGTTCCTCCATACGACGGTCTTCTTTCAACTTCGTAGTGATGGAGAGGGCTTGCGCCATGTCCCGGACAAACTCAAGGTGTCCTCGGGTGGGGATCGGCACCTAACCGCCGGAGGGGACAGATCCGAAGGGAGGTCCCAGTGGGCCTGGGACTCCGAGAATGTTTCGGCATCAGACTCCCAAGGCAAGTAGTTTGAGGAAGACTCAAGTCCTAGTGGCTCCAAGGGTGTCATTGGCTCCGGTCTTCGATGCTTCGAGGCCAAGGCATGGCTGGAGCCAGAGGCATCTGGTTCTCGGGTATCACTTTGGCGGCCCGGGGAGTCCTCGGTATGGAGGTTCCTGAGGTCTTGGGCTGAGCACCAGCAAGGCAGAGTCTCGATGCCTGTTGGGACGTAAGGAATGCAGAAACACTGCATTCAAGCACCAACATATGAGTTTTCCACTCAGGGATGGCTGTCAGAGACACAGACGACAGGGCTTACCAGGTCTGGCGTCAAGGAGGAGAGAGGGTCCTTGGCAGGATGGCCCTCGGGACACCAAAGTCCATCACCAGATGTCTTAACTTCTGTCCTGGGCACCTTCTGGGGCCGCCCCCTCTCTAACTCCGCAGAGGCCCATCAAGGGTTGAGAAATCGTGCACGGGATTTCCCCTGCTTGTCCATCTCCCAGGATGAGGTCCTCAAGGACTTTTTTCTTCTTAGGCTCTCACTTCAGGGACCCTTGCTCAGAATGTCTGCGAGCCTGCTCAGGAACCACAGGGGCCTTATGCGACTCCGAGAATCCGGTGTGGGGCCTTTGAGCATGAGGCTACCGGTGAATCCAGAGTCGTCCACCCTGTGGAAGATGTCCTCTTGCTTTTGCCAGCGGCTCTGGATGGCCTTGGTGGACATTTTTTTGCACAGGGGGCATTCCTCCAGGTCATGATCAGTGCCCAGACACTGGAGGCAACAATCATGAGTGTTGGTGAGAGACATGTTTTTGGAGCACCAATCACATTTCTTGAAACCCGTGGCTATTGGGGCAAAAAGGACCCCCACGAGGTCAAAGACCTTCAGTGCGGCCAGTGGTTGAAAAAGGCGCAAAAGCACTGGAGGAACCCAACAAAAAATAAAACGAAGTTGAAAGACCCGACGCCGGGGCAGAGAGCTTTGAAGGCGGGAAAGGGACCAGCAAAGGACGGGCAGGTGTAATGAAATATGAACACATCGAAACACTCTACCTTCCATGCAACAGCAGCAACCATCACAACCGACATAAAGAAACTATGTAGCTAATATTGTTAGTACCCCTGTTATTTCCAAGTTTTAATTCCTTGTTTCTATGTAAAGTTCAATGTAAACCGCTTTGAATGTAAGAAAAGCATTATAAAAAATTGTTAAATAAAATGTGTACAAAAAAATCAACTTTTCTCCGGGAGGACAAGACGTATGTCTGTAGGGCTTCACGGAAATGGGAGACTGACCAAGATGGCACCCTTGGACGGGAAAGGGACCACGCATGCATGGTAGCATCTCCCAAAGGCTTTCTTTGGAAGCTGGGGAGATGCTTCCGCGAGGGCTCCGTCAGCACAGACGTCACCCATATATGAGGACCAATCTTCCTAAAGGTGGTAGAGCAACAAGGTTCCAAGGGATACCATCTTTAATTTTTTGCGCACTAGAAAGCAATTGAGATTGCAGAGATCCAGAATGGGACAGAATCCACCTGCTTTCTTGGAACCAGGAAGTAGCGGGAATAGAACCCCTTTTCCATTTGGGATGGTGGAACAACCTCCACTGCTCTTTCTTGTAAAAGAGCCTTGAGCGCTTGCTTAAGTTTGCGATGGAAAGGTTCCAAAGGATACTCACTTAGGAAGGACAGGGGGTGGGGGGGTGTCTGATCAAAGTATAGGAGTAGCCCTCCTTTACAACATTTCCTGTCCAACCCATCCATGGTGCATGCCTCCCTATCAGGGGGCACTGAGGAGTGCGTCTTGTTACTTTTAATACAGCACATGGCCAATTCCACAACTATAGAGTTGTGAGACAGCTGTGTTTTTTCAACGCTTGGGCTCTTGTGGACCCGATACATAGAATTGAGACGTTTGCTCACAATTGGAACCGTAACAGAGGTCTCCCACATCTTCAATAGCAACCATTCCAAGATAGGCAGCATGGATAGCTTCCTTCAGGGGAGTTGCATAATGGAGGATCTCCAGTTTCTGTGCCCGAAGTTCCTCCTCAGCCTCAATAGTGAACTCCCAGCAGGATAGGTCCTGCTATGCTCATATGGGGGCAAGGAATTCAAAAGGGACATTTGAGTGCTGCACTGTCACTGGGGATTCTTCCTCAGTCTCTCACTCAGAGTCAGAGTTCAGTGGCAGAATTGAGGTCGACCTCAGTGCCCTGTGGTGCGAGCCCAAAGCAATCAGAGGGGAGATCCACTGCACCGAGTGGGACCGAGAATGGTCCCAGGAACAAGAGGGGACAGCATGTTTCTCTAGAACTGGCTGGACATGCACCAGCGAGACATCCACAATGGACGGTGCTGTCACTGGCCCCAAGGAACCAGGGATTCCTGATTCCTGAGGCTTCTGTTGAGCCATAAAGACAGTCAAGCTGCACTCAAGAGTAAACAACACTTCTGTTAAGAGGGAATGCTCCACAGCTGCCAGTACCAGGGGCGCACTTTTCGGTGCTGATCTCGGTTACTTTGGCGGGGACTCCTTGATGGTAGCAGGCTCGGGAATCCGATGCTGGCCTTCTGAGACCATGGGAGGCACCTCCTCCCACCAGAGAAGCTTCGAAGGCCACTCCTGGCCTTTGCCCTCTGAATCACATCGAGGGCTTTGATGGTTATGTCCATGGGTCTTCACTCTTCGACAATTGCTGGGATGGAGTCTGTTCCTTCAAAGGACACTCCCCTCTGAGGGAATCTCCCTGATCCAGAGTGCCTCGACCATGCAGTTCCAAAAGGGCTCAGTCTCCACATGAGATAGAGTCTTCAGCGACGTCCTTCAAGGGTGTCGATTCAGATGTCGATGCCAAAGCCTTGGAGCCAAACAGCAATTCCCACTGCTTTTCACAGTTTTTCAGCCCTTTGTGCATCATCTGCAAGCAGAGAGTGCATGTAGAGGGCTTGTGGTCGGGCCTGAGGCACTGAAGGCACCAGAGTTATGGCAGTCCATTATGGAAGTGGTCCGGCTACATCTGGTGCACATCTTAAAGCCACTGGTTGGGGTGGACATGTCGCGGAAAGAGTAGTTACTCACCAGTAACAGGTGTTCTCCAGGAGCAGCAGGAATCAGTCTTCACATATGGGTGACGTTGGCGCCGATGGAGCCCCCGTGCGGAGCATTTCCCCAGCTTTCAAAGAAAACCTTTGGGAATGCAGCGCGCATGCGCGGTCCCCTTCCTGCCCAAGGGTGCCATCTTGCTCAGTCTGATGACATAGCTAAAAGACAGCAAAAAACAAAATAAATCATTTGACCGCAACTCCAAGGGGATGAGGGACGGTTGTGAGGACTGATTCCTGCTGCTCCTGGAGAACACCTGTTATAGGTGAGTAACTACTCTTTCTCCAGGATCAAGCAGGAAGTCAGTCCTCACATATCGGACTCCCCAGCTTAAGGCTACCGGAGACCCAAAGCTGAAAAATGAGCTCCCTCTAGAGCCACAGCATGCAAGAAAAGAATCTTCTCTGATAACGCCCCCGAACGGTAGCCCAACACCAGGGTCGGAGGGTAGGAGTTACCTAAACCCCAAAGAGATTATGGAGAACCGCCTGCCCGAAAGCACTGTCCCTGCGGGACTCCCTCTCAAGGCAGTAGTGGGCCACAAAAGTCTGGCTTGAAGACCAAGTAGCAGCCCGGCAGATGTCTGCCAACGGAACAGAGCGAAAATGAGCCACTGACGCAGCCTTCGCCCTGACACGGTAAGCCGTAACTCGACCCTGAAAGGAGAGGCCGGCTGCCCTGTAAGCCCAGGCGATACAGTCGGCTACCCATATGGACAAAGTACGCTTGGAGACAGCTAACCCCAACTTATTGGGGTCAAAAGAGACAAAGAGCTGAACAGCCCTCCGGTGCTCCCGCGTATGGTCAAGGTAGAAGGACAACGCCCTCCTACAGTCCAGGGTATGAAAGACCTTCTCAGCCCGGCTGTCATGAGGCCTGGGAAAGAAAGTTGGAAGAACCACCTCCTGATTGAGGTGGAAGGAGGAGACAACCTTTGGAAGGAACTTAGGGTGAGTCCGGAAGACTACTCTGTTCCTATAGAACCTAGTATACGGTGCTTCTGATACTAGGGCCTGAAGCTCACTCACTCGCCTTGCTGAGGTAAGGGCTACCAGAAACAACGCTTTCCAGGAGAGAAAACACAGAGGGCAAGTAGCCATAGGTTCAAATGGTGGGCAAGTAAGCCGTTGCAAGACCACATTTAAATCCCATTCAGGAGCAGGTGGACGTACTGGAGGCTTAAGCAAAAGCAGGCCTCTGGGGAAGCGAGCCACCAAAGGATGGCTGGATAGAGACTGACCCTCCACCTGTGAGTGGTGTGCTGAAAGAGCACTAAGATGAACTCTAACAGAATTGGACTTAAGGCCTAGGTTGGACAGGTGAAGCAAATATTGCAGCACCACTGGTACCAGGCATGAGAAAGGATTCTCGTTGTGTTGAGTACACCAGGTAGAGAATCTACACCACTTAAGGGCATAAGACTTTCGGGTGGACTGCCTCCTAGAGGCCAAGACCACGTTCTCCACTTCCCTAGGCAGCAGTAAGGGTGCTAGAACTACCCTTTCAGCAACCAGGCCATCAGATTGAGGGAATGGAGACTTGGGTGTAAAAGAGATCCCTGCTCCTGAGACAGGAGATCTGGTTGCATCCCCAGAGGAAGAGGAGTGTCCACCGCTAGTTGCAAAAGAAGTGGGAACCACGGCTGTCGGGGCCATCTGGGGGCCACCAGAATTATCGAGGCCCTGTCCTGGAGCACTTTGAACAGTGTCTGGGATACTAGAGGCGTGGGAGGAAAGGCATACAGGAGGCCTGTAGACCACGGAATGAGAAACGCATCCGCTGCTAATCTGAGAGGATGCGGTTGCCTGGAGCAGAACCTGGGAAGTTGATGGTTCAGAGGACTGGCAAAGAGATCTATGGTTGGAAGACCCCATCTCAGGAAGATCTGTTGAACCACTAAAGGATTCAACTGCCATTCGTGCGGCTGCAGGATCCTGCTCAATCTGTCTGCCAGGTAATTCTCCTGACCTGGGAGATAGACCGCTTTGAGAAGAATGTCGTGATTGACTGCCCAGGAGCACAGTTTCGGCGCTTCCTAACATAGAAGGCGGGACCCTGTGCCCCCTTGCTTGTTCACATAGAACATAGCAACTTGATTGTCCATCTGAACCAAGACGGACTGGTGAGAGATGAGATGAGAGAAAGTTCTCAGGGCTAAGCGGATAGCTCTCAGTTCTAAGAGACTGATCTGCTGTGCGGCCTCCCAAGGAGACCACAGGCCTTGAGTACATGCTCCCTGGCAATGTGCACCCCAACCTTGAAGAGAAGCATCGGTTGTCAGCACCTGAGAGTGTGGAGGTGTCTGAAAAAACACCCCTTGCACCAGATTCGGAAGATGAAGCCACCACTGTAGAGAAGACTCTAGGAGTGTGGACACCCTCACTCTGTCCATGAGGCTTCCCGTGGCCTGGTGTCACTGAGTTCTGAGGCCCCACTGAGCCGACCTCATGTGTAGACGGGCATTTGGAGTCACATGGACCGTGGAAGCCATGTGGCCTAAGAGCCTCAGGAATTGTCTGGCGGAGACCGGAGAATTGCTGTGGAATCGGCTGGCCAGATCCATCAACCTGTGTGCCCTGTCTATGGGCAAAAAGGCCTTTGCCTGAAGGGTGTCCAGTCTTGCTCCTATGAACTGCATGTTCTGTGAAGGGTGCAAAGTGGACTTTGCGAAGTTTATAACAAAGCCCAGATGCTGCAGCAGAGTGACAGTGCGGAGGGTGGCTTGATTGGCCTCTTGTGGGGATTGACCCCTGATAAGCCAGTCGTCCAGGTATGGAAAGACGAAAAGGTCTTGAACCCTGAGATAGGCCGCCACCACTGCCAGGCACTTGGTGAATACCCTGGGGGTGGAGGTTAGGCCAAAAGGCAGTACTCTGTACTGGTAATGGTTTCCTCCCACTACAAATCTGAGATACTGTCTGTGGTCTGGATGAATGAGGATGCGAGTATAAGCATCCTTTAAATCTAAGGAGCATAGCCAATCTCCCTGCTGGAGGTAGGGCAGCAGGATTCCAAGAGTAAGCATCTTGAACTTTTCCCTCTCCAGGAACTTTAGATTCCCGCAAGTCTAGGATGGGTCTGAGGCCTCCTGTTCGTTTTGGTACCAGAAAGTACCTGGAATAGAAGCCTTGACCCCTCAGGTGGTGGGGCACTGGTTCCACGGCCTGTTCCTTTACAAGGCTTGCTAACTCCTGCAGGAGTAAGTCCCTGTGCAGAGGGAGTCTTGGAGCCTCCCCTGGAAAATAGGAGGGGGGGTACCTGGTGGAAGTGGAGGAGATAGCCCTTCTGGACTATGCTTAGTACCCAGGTATCCCTTGTTACGGCTGGCCACCTGTGGGCATACAGGGCCAGCCGGCCTCCTGTGCTGATAGGGGCCAGCGGAGGAGGAGAGGCTATGCCACTGGAGTCAAAACCCCGCTCCCTGCTGAGCAGGAGCCGGAGCTGGTGGCTTGGGGGTTTTCTGCCTACGGGGCCCATGTCCCTGCCCCTTGGCCTGCTGACTCTGTTGGGGAGCTACAGAGGCCTGAAAATGAGGGTACTGTTTATAGGTAGATGACTTCCTCGGGTAAAAGGTCTTTTTTCCTCGAGCCCTTCTTCTTCTGAGAAGGGGCAGACGTTTTCCTGGACAGCCTTGTCCGGGTAAGAGTCTCGGTCTCGAGTTCCGCAGCCTTTTCAGCCATGGGCTTGCCAAAGAGGTTTTCACCTCGGCAGGGGACATCGACCAACTTGTCCTGCACCCATGGCTCGAGGTCCGATGACTGTAGCCAGGCCTGACGGTGTACACCGATGCCGGCCGTGGCTACTCGGGCCAAAGCCTCGAAGCCATCATAGGCTGCTCGAGAGATAAACTTCGAGCACTCACAAATACCCGATGACAGAGCATTGAACCTCTGCAAAGGTTCCTCGGAGAGACCAGCAGAGAACCCGGCAATCTCCTTTGCCAGGTCTCGAAGGTACATGCCCATGTACAGCTGGTAGGTCTGGACACAGCAAGCAAGCATAGAGCCCTGGAAGCATTTCTTACAGAGGGCATCCAGGTTCTGGGCTTCCCGGCCGGGGGGCACCCGAGGAGTGCATCTTCTGACTCTTCAGACAATGCATGGCCAATTCCACAACCATGGAGTGGTGCTGTAATTGTGCCTTTTGGAACCCGGGCTCTTGCGGACTCGATAGATAGAATTGACCAGCTTACTCAAAACCGGCGTCGAGGCCGGCGCCTCCCACATGCGGAAGAGCAACCGTTCCAGCATCGGAGGAACTGGTACAGTAAAGGCTTTCTTTGGGGGAGAGTCATACTGTAGGGCCTCGAGCTCCTCAGCTCAAGGCTCCTCCTCGGGATCCGCAGGGAAGGCCAAGGCCTTGGCCATATCCCGCATGAAGTCCGAGAACTGGGTATTCTCCGGGGGGGACCGTCTCCGAGGCTCGGACTCTGGCGAGTCCAATGGGACACACAGAGTCTGAAAGGTGTCGGGTGACTCCTCATCCTCCATTTCCCAGCCGGACCCCTTGGAGGAGGAATCAAGCGGATCCGGTCGGGCAGGCACCGATGCCATCTGCCCCGACACCGAGGGTACCAGCGTCGACGACCTCGGTCCCGAGCGGGAGGCCGAGGATTGACTCGAGCACTCATGTACCAGAGGATGGGCTCGGCCTCCGGGGTCGACTTGGACGTCGATGTCCCGGTGGTTAGGGCAGATGCACCGGTGAGACCGGCGATCAGTGCTCACTGCTGTTCCATGAAGGCAGCCAAGCTGCACTCCAAGACCGTCAACCTGAGTCTGAGCTCAGGAGACTCAGTAGCCTCCGACTCGGGCCCCGACGGCGACTCCCCTGGAGGAGAGTCCACGAGGACTACAATACTCACGTGACCCGGGGACTCCATCTCCACATGAGGTTGTTTTGCAGGCCTCGGGGCTATGCGACTTGGCCCTCGAGGAGCCAAGTGCATCCACCGACGCCGCCCTCATGGGTTTTTTTCTTCTTGCGATGCTCCCGCAAGGGAGACCCCCTCTCAGAGGAGCCTCAGCGCTGCTCAGGGCCGGAGTCCCGAGACATCGAGGCCTCTGACAAAGTCCGGGCCCATCCGGACGCGGAGTCAGAGAAGATTCTTTCCTTTTGGTGCTGCCGACTCCTCAACGCCTTCGAGGACATTTTCCCACATGGGCCACAGATCATCGGGTCATGATCGGGTCCGAGGCACCGGAGGCAGCAGTCATGTGTGTCGGTGAGAGACATAAGTTTCTTACACCGATTACACTTTTTAAACCCGCTGGCAGCCATCGGGGGAAAAAGGGCCCCTGCGCGGTCAAAAGTCAGGGCTGCCAGTGAAAACAGAAAAATGGCGCGTACGCTAGTCACTAAGGACAAAAACCAAAAAAAGAAGTCCGGGCTCGATACCGATGTATCGGGCCCAGGCGGGAAACGGAAACCGGCATCGAACCGAAGAAAACAGGTCCAAGCAGAACAAAATCAACTTTTTCCTCGGGTGAAAACGAAACACGTCCGTCGGGCTCCGCAGAAAAAAGAAGACTGAGCAAGATCGCACCCTTGGGCGGGATGGGGAACGCGCATGGGCACTGCATTCCCAAAGGCTTTCTTTGAAAGCTGGGGAAATGCTCTGCACGGGGGCTCCATCGGCACCGACGTCACCCATATGTGAGGACTGACTTCCTGCTTGGTCCTGGAGAAGACTACTTACGCCAGGTCAAAAGACTCCAATGCCTTGACCAGGAGGGCGAGATAAAAAAACTTGTGCATTGAAAATGAAGAAAAAGAAATTAAAACCCAAAAAACAATGCGGCACTGAGGCAGAGACAATACCGGGAGGCACAGGAAGGCAAAAAAGAGAAAAAAGTACAGAGCGATAAAAATCAATCAACAGGGTAAGCATAGTTACTCACCTGTAGCAGGTGTTCTCTTTGAACAGCAGGAATCAGTCCTCACATATGGGTGATGTCAGCATCAACTGAGCCCGCGTGGTAACCTCTCCTCCGAGAAAACGTTTCGGAGATCCATTATGCCTTCCCATCCAAGGGTACCATCTTGCCTCAGTATGATGACATAGCTCAAGACCTCAAAAAAGAAAAGCAACTCCATGAGGAGGAGGGAGGGTTGTGAGGTCTGATTCCTGCTGTTCCCGGAAATCACCTGCTACACGTGAGTAACTACACTTTCTCCAGGAACAAGCTGGAAGTCAGTCCTCACACATGGGACTCCCTAGATACAAGGCTACCAAAAAAAACTGGTTAGCCACGGGATATCTAAAAAGCAAACAGTGAGGAACGGCAGAGAGTACAGTTCGGTTGTGAGACCCCAACAGCAACCCCAGCAGCAACCCCAGCATCAACCAGGGAAACCAGCTCTCTGGTAGCCTGGACTCACAAAAGGGTCGGAGCGAAGTAGTTGCCCCAAACCCCAAACAGATGACGGAGTACTGCCTGGCTGAAGACGCTGTCCTGCCAGGACTCCTCCTCTCCAAGCAGTAATGTGCTGCGAAGGTGTGAACTGAGGACCAGTTGGCAGCCTGGCAGATCTCCGACATGGGAACTGAGCGGAGCTTCACCATAGATGCCGCCATGGCCCATATGCTGTGGGCCATGATGCTCCAGCGAAAGACCGGCCTGCCTGTAGGTGAAGGCTATGTAATCTGCCGTCCAGGTGGACAGAGAACACCTGGAGACCTACGCCCAAGTGATTAGGGTCGTAGGAAATGAAAACCTTCGACTAACAGCGATGAGGCTTAATCCGCTCCAAATAGTAGGCCAAGGCTCGCTTGCAGTCTAGAATATGGAGAGCAGCCTCTGTCCTGTTAGCATGAGGCCAAGGAAAAAAAAGGGGGAAGCACCACCTCCTTGTTGAGGTGGAACGGGGAAGACCATCTTAGGCAGGATATTGTCCAGAGCACGACCCTATTCTTGTGGAACATGGTGTAGCAGGCATGAACCACCAGAACTTGGAGCTGACTGATCCAGTGAGCAGATGTGAGCACCACGAGGAAGACCATCTTCCAGGACAGATATTTGATGTGGAAGAAGCCAGCAACTCAAAGGGTGGAGTAATAAGCTTCGAGAGGACCATACTGAGATCCTATGCCACCTCTGGCAGTCGAGTGAGTGGTCAAGAGAGCAGGAGACCCCTCAGAAAGTGAGCCACAAGAGGCTGGTAAGAGAGGGGCTTCCCCTCAATGAAGTAATGGTGCACCAACAGCACAATGAGGTGTACCCTGATGGAGTTAGACTTAAGACCAGTGTTGAACAGATACAGCAAGTACTGCAGCACCAGCTGGACTGAACAGAAGGGGTTGGCACCCTCACCACACAACAAACTGAGAAGCGATGCCACTTGAAGGATACGCCCATCGGATAGAAGCCTTGCGTGACGTCAACAGGACCTCTTCCACCTCCTTAGACAAGTGAAATTGGGCCAGGGCTCCCCTTTCAGCAGATAGGCCATCAGGGCCGGGGACCCCAGGCTGAGGTGCAGGAAGAAGCCATCCTCTGCAAAAGCAGGTCCAGGGTGTACTGCTGGGGGCGCTTAAGACAGGCTGAGGAGCAGAGAAAACTATGGCTGCTTGGCCACCAGGGGGCTATGAGGATCAGGGTGGCCTGGTTGAACTGGACCTTGAAAAGAGTCTTGGCAATGAGCAGCGTGGGTGAATAGGCATAGAGAAGGCCTTCCATCCACAGGATGAGAAACGCATCGGCCATGACCTGGGAGGGGGTGCGTGGCAGTTGAAAATTGGCCAGGCTGGCAAAGAGGTCTATCGCAGGAAGGTCCCAGCAATTGAAGAGTCGACTACCTGCAGGTCAAGCTGCCACTCATGGGGCTAGAGAACCTGGCTCAGTCAGTCCACCAGAACCCTGACCTGGCCGGGGAGTTACATGGGCTTGAGAAGCATCTCACTCTCATTGGCCAAAATGCAGTGACTGCTGACTTCCCAGCACAGGAAGGACAACCCTCTGCCCCCTTTCTTGTTGACACAGAACATCGCCACCTGGTTGTCTGCCTAAATCAGAATTGACTGGTTCTGCAAATAGTGATGAAAAGCTTGGAGAATGTAAACAATGGCTCTAGAAAACTGATCTGCTGGAGGTTCTCTGACACCAACCACAGGCCCTGAGTGCAGAAGTTGTCGCAGTGGGCCCCTTAACCCGACTTAGAGGCATCTGTGGTGAGGATCCTCTGAGGGTTCAGAGCCTGGAAGGGCATTCCTACCAGCAGGTTCCGCAGCTGCTGCCTGGAACTCGGCGAGAGGACAGGTGGCTGTCACTCAGTCCTGCAGACGCCCCATCACCTTATTTATTTTATTTATTTAACATTTCTTCTATACCGCGCTATTTTAGATCAGTGCGGTTTACATTCAACATCAACTATACAACGCAGGTACTCTGAGTTGTAATTACAATGAACGGGGAGATCAACTTGGAAATAACTGGGGAAACTATCTACATTGTATTTACACTGGTACCTACTTTCAGGCAGGGTCTATCTACATCTTATTTACATTGGGTGTCTAAATTCTGTTTCAGGGAGTACTGTTGGGAGACACCTGAGACCACTAACAGCAGAAGGCCCACTGGGCTGGACACAGGTGGAGACGAGTGTCAGTTTTGACATGCACAGTTGAGGCCATGTGCCCTAGGAGGCGCAACTTGAACCAGGCAGAGTTACTACTACTACTGCTACTACTATTTGGCACTTATATAGCGCTATGCATGCAGCACTGTACAGACATAGAAACAAGAGACAGTGCCTGCTCATCAGAGTCCCGCTCGTCTGAGCTTACAATCTAGTCGAGACAATACAGAACATTAGTCAATTCGGTGCAAAGCACAATATGGTCTTTACAACTCAGTCATGAAAATTGACGTAAGTCAGGTTAAGATAAAGAATAGAAGTCAGGATCTGAAAGCAACAGTGAAGAAGTGGGTCTTCAACCTGGATATGAAGAGGGCCAGAGAGGGTGTCTGGCATACAGACACAGGTAGGCTGTTCCATACGTAAGGAGCAGCAAGGTGAAAGGAGTGAAGTCGGGAGTTAGTGGTGCGAGTGAAAGGCCTAGAGAGAAGAAATTTGTTAGCGGAGCGAAGTTCAAGAGGGGGGTATGTAGGGAGAGAAGATATGAGAGGTATTGAGGGGCCGCAGAGTGAATGCATTTATAGGTCAAGTAGGAGAAGTTTGAATTGGATGTGGAATTGGATAGGGAGCCAGTGAAGCGACTTGAGAAGAGGAGTAATGTGGGCATGGCGAGACTGGCGGAAGATAAGTCGAGCAGCATAGTTTTGTATAGATTGAAGGGGAAAGAGATGACTCACGGGGAGCCCAGCAAGGAGTAGGTTGCAGTAGTCGATGCGAGAGAAGACTAAGAAGTGGATAAGCATTTTGGTAGTGTATTCACTGGCAAGGGCCACTAGGCACCGGGCTCTGTCGAGGGGGAGAAAGGCCCTGGCCTGGACTGTGTCCAGCAGTTCCCCTATGAACTCCAGGTATTGTTTCGGCTGCAAGTGGGACTTTGAGTAGTTGATAATGAACCCCAGGTGCTCCAGAATAAGAATGATGAAGCTTGCCATCTGCTGGACTTCGACAGTGGTGCCCGCCCTTGACAAGCCAGTTATCCAGGTAGGGGAAGACTAACACCCTGCAGCCGCAGGTAGGCAGCGACCACCGCCAAGCATTTGGTGAACACCCGTGGGGCCAAAGTCAGACCAAAGGGAAGGGCCCTGTACTGGTAATGGCATCCTCAAATTACGAAGCAGGGGTACTGCCGGAGGAGAAGATGGATGAGAATGTGCTCTAAGGAGCATAGCCAATTCTCCTGCTGGAGGTAAAGTAGCAACATTCCAAGGGAGATTATTTTGAACATCTCCTTCACCAGGAACCTGTTGCGATCTCAATGATCCAGAATAGGGCGAAAGCAGCGTCCTCTTGAGAACCAGGAAGTACCAGGAGTAGAGCCCCTTGCCCCTGAGCTAGGGTGGGACCAGTTCCACTGCCTTGTCGGCCACGAGTCCGGCAAGCTCTCACTGGGGAAGGTCGCAGTGAAGGGGAGTCATCGGGAGCTCCCCTTGAAATAACGAAGGCAGTGTCTGATCAAAATGGAGGAGGTAACCCTCCCCACCACCTGCAGGGTCAAGATGTCAATGGTGATGCTGGACCACAGGCTGGCATAGAACACCATACACCCCCCGTGTGGTGTGGGGCTGAACCGCTTGGTGGAAGAGAGGCTATGCCCAAGGAGTCAAAAGCCCCCTCCAGGTTGTGACTGGGGTACTGCCTGGGTCTTAGGGGCCTTAGGCTTACGCGGGAGCCCCTGCTCTCTGACATGAAGGCACTGACAGTGGAAGTCCTCCACCCCAAACGGGACAGCGACCAGTGCCAGGAATCATCTCGAGGCCAATGTTGATCGAGGACCGGCTCCATGACCTCCGGTGATTCCCTCGCAGTGGAGAGGCCAGTGGTTGGGACTGATGACTCGGAGAAACTGGGCCTTGGTCCCCGCTGCTGGGCCAAGAAAGCAGCAAGGATGCCCGCTCAAGGGGTGCCATTCTGACCTCAATGGCAGAAGGCTCCACAGCCACCAGCATGGGCACAGAAGTCTTCGGGCCTGATGCCAGCAGTCAAGGGGGTGTCATTGATGAGGATGAGCTTGGAAGATCGGCATTGTTCTCCCAACGCCGATGGCATTTTCTCCTACTGGGGCACCTTGGAGGGCCACTCCCGGCCATCAGCCTCGGCATCACACCAGGGGCTCCAATGCCAATTCCAGCATCATCATTCAATGATGCCACCAACGATGTCTGGCTCTTCGAGGGAAAGCCCTCAGAGGATGATCCCCAGTCCTATGTCCCATGACTTTGGGGCTCAGATTGGGCACGGCAATCACAGGAGGCCAAGGCCACCCCAGCAGCCCCAGAGGGCACCAGCTCCGCAAGCAATGCTGTGGCCAAAATGGAGGTCTTAACCAACCACGGACTCTTGTTGCTTCTCACGGTTCCTCAGTCCCTTGCTAGTCATTTGCTGACAGAGCACAGAGGAGTAATCATCATGGTCAGCACCAAGGCACTGAAGGCAGCAGTCATGTGGATCTGTGCGGGACATGTGTGCTCATAATGGTCGTACTGCTTAAATCCACTGGCCAAGGACATACCAGGGAAAACAGTGCCCACGAGGTCTAACTCAAGAGCCCCAGATCAGGGAAGGCACGAGGTGATCCCCACACACAGAGAGAAAAAACCTTGAAGTGAAAAAGGACTGGTCGAGGTGGCAGTGGTCCTGGGAGGTGAGAAGACACCGCTACGCATACCAGAGAAGGAAAAAACAGGCCAAAGGAAAAAAAAAAGAAACAAACAACATTTTCCGGGGTGCAAATGAACATCCGATGGGCTCTGTGGAAAAAAGGAGACTGAGGCAAGATGGCACCCTTGGGCGGGAAGGCAATCATGCATGCATGGTGGATCTCCCAAAGACTTTCTTTGAAAGCTGGGGAGGGTTCCCGCACTAGGGTTACACCCATGACATCACCCATAAGTGAGGACCGACTTCCTGATTGGCCCCAAAAGCAATGTATATACCACATTTTTAACCAGATCTATTACCAAATACTTTTTTTTGTATAAACAATGGACGTTTACAGAAATAAAAACAATTGCTAGGGTCACATACCTGTATCTGAAGTGGGTGCACCATCAATTTCATCAGCATTTCCTGATCAGGTAAAATAGAATCTAGATCTAAATCTTGGCATTTCACAGCCTGCAAATAATATTTACAAGAATTTATGCTTAAATTATTACAGATGAGACAAAATGAAAATATAAGCAATTATTTCAAAAGATTTTCTGGAGGAGTTTTTTTCTGAATTGATATAAGTCTCACCTTGCTTAAGAACATGGCATAATAACGATGCAGCGGCAAATGGAAAGTAACTTGGTTAGGCGCAGGCTGAAATACAAATCCATAAGTTAATTTAACACGTTTTCCAAAATGAAGCAAAAAAGCCTACAGCAAACATTTCTTTTCTTTATGTTAATTAGGATGTTTTGATATATATAGAACCACAAATAAGGAAATAAAACAGATTACAATGAAAAAAAGGCAAAACATCCAAAGCTTTAGTCCACATCACAGCAAGTATTCAAAAAGGAAATAATTAAGCAGAAAGAAAACAAAAATGGAAATTACACTTACCTGGTAATTGATGTTCCTTGAGGGAGTACAGTTCAGTCCTCCACCACTGGGTAGTGCACCTCCTCCTGCAACATGGAGACTGGACAAGTCAAACTTGTGACATCACCGGGTATATCCTGCTGGTCTTCTCCCATGATCCCCCAGTGACCTACTGTCAAAGCAGACTCAAAGGAGCAAACAAACAACCAGTTAAAGTACTAAATACAAAGTTATGCTCAAACTTCAACTTTAAAACCACAGGGCCCCAAAAAGAAAGGCCGAAAACACCCTCCTCCGTGCCCCTGTCCCCCTGCGCACCAAACAGCGGAAGACAGAGAGCTAGAAGGAAGGAGAACTAAGGAAGAGTATAGGCAGAAAAGGTTGCTCTCTCGCGATTACCTGCCAATCAGAGCCCGTTGCCGACTCTAGGATCCGAAAGCACACTCGGAACTGACGCCTCGCGTCTGAAACATCCATCCCCGGGCGGGAATGAGGACTGAACTGTACTCCCTCAAGGAACATCAATTACCAGGTAAGTGTAATTTCCATTTCCTTATCGGTCCTACAGTTCAGTCCTCCACCACTGGGATGTACCAGAACAGTAATCATTGGGAGGGACCTATCCAGTCGGCTCGGCCCCTAAACGAACAGAGCAGGCACCGACCCCAGCCCGCTCCTCACGTCAACAGGCGGTAAGCCAACCAGGAAGACACGACCGAGAGCCCACTTGGATCCTCTTCACTGGTGAAAACAGCACAGAACTCTGCCCCAAGCAGCGCTAGTGCTTCAGAAAGACAAACTCGCCATCGCAAACACACTGAACGCTCTAGAAACAGACCTACTGAAAAATCCGCTTGAGCTCCCCCTTGGCTCTCGACCCCACCAGGGTGTCAAGTGTTAGCAACCGCTGCTCTCCCGCAGAACCCGCCTCCACGGAGAGACAGGCAGAAAGCGACGGAACCTTCACCTAAGGTCCAAGGAACGCAGTTTACAAGCAAAGTGTTCTTGCGTAAGTCCCAAACCGACAACTAGACAGGCACAGCCGGATTCCACGAGAGAGAACTGCCCGAGGTCCATCCAGACAGAGGTGGGAAGCAAAATGAGGGAAATGGAAAAACCACCGGCGTCAAACACCCTATTTGTCACACCTCTTAAGGGCTTTATTCTTTGCAACACAAAGTAGCTCTACAGCTATGTCCTGGACCAGTTGGAGTCTTTTTAATTGAGAATGTGGAATGCAGCTAAGCAATGAGTGGCAATAAACCAAGCGTGATCCACCAAGGGCATATAAGAGGGTGTCAAGCGCCCCAGAGTCCAGCGTTGTTTCAGAAGAAGTGGAGTCATACATGGTGTGACAAAAAAGAAAGGAGACTCTGGTAGCCACGCCCACGATGCAATGCCAGTAGGCCAACCGCTTACATCACCTGGATATGCCCTCCGGAATTGGAGGAACCATGCAGAAGTAGCAATTGCCGACGTGATCCATGGGCCCTCTCCAGATCATTGGAACCGCAAAAGACTTTGATGGTCTTTTCCCATCCATCCACAGCCTGAGATCTGCTACACATGTATTGCAGCATATGTGTGGCGCCTAGCTTTTATCCTGATCTTTTATTCTGCAGCCAAAATATAAATTGTAGGCTTTCTGAACCGCCACAGTCATATGCCATTTTTGTGATGTAAAAATCACATCACCACAAATAGAGCAGAAATTATCTGCATGATTAACACCAGTACAAGGAATCGCCAAATATGCTGTGAGTGACCTATCGGTATAAAATAAATATGTCCTAATTTTTATTTTTTTTTTATTTATTTTTTTTCTGTCAAGCGAGGCAAATTTAAGTAGTGACTGCATCAACTGGTTTTGGACAGTTATTTCTATTGGTTGCAAGTAAAGATTATGCAAGCTCACACAAATGTTGCAGAATACACTGGTAATGGTCCCCACTGACTAATGAAGAGCACATATCTTATCAACCAGACCCAGTCGGCCATTTTCACTATGACCTCTGAAAGACATAGAATGGACCGGGCCACGGCCCCTACCAATGCGTCGACGCTATCCGGTAGCCTCATATGTCCTCTGCTAAACATCGACCCGTCGCCGCAGACTGACAGGTCGCCATGAGGTCCAATATGGGCTAACCGCATCCGAGCACACGCGGCGCGCACACCGCCTGATGCAATCTCACTCCTCCGGCAAACACTCGGACCCCGCTAAGGACATTTGCCACCACAGTGTCCTCACCGAAATGCAGGCCGCCAAGGCTTCAACCGCGCACGCTGTCCCTTCGCTCGGGCCACCCTGACCACCCAACCGACTCCACCCTGCCGATCGAAATAGGCCACCATCCCGGAGATCTCAGACAGCACCTACACCGCTCGATCCGCTACCGTGGCCGTGAACGCCTGCCACGGCTGACGTACTGCGTACCGTTCCAGTCAGACGATGGAACACTGGGCGTGCTGCGTACACTAAAACGCCTTGTACATAAAGGATCCCCAAAATGTAGCTGAGTCTAACCACGCTCCGGCCAAGCTCCCGGAAGAAAGGGACAGAACCTTATAAAAAAGAAGTTGGGACAATTAGGAAAGCTTTCCTGTTTGATGATTTATTTTTTTTTTTTCCTTTTTACAACTCCATAAGGGCCACAAGTCACACAACCGAACAGGGCATTGTCCAGAGAACGCAAGGCCCCTCCTCCAGGCTGACTCCACATCCACAGTCTAAACCGGCAGTCACCTTGGCTGATGCCAAGCAGCGCAGAAGCCAACTTGTAAGCCCAGCATATGAAGTATGCCTACTAGTACAGCATTCCACAATGGAGGGACATGTAACCGGACGGCTTTGAATATGAACCTACAGATATCCCGCGCTTGCTCCAAGACAAGCACTGTGCAGCCTACTGGTCTTCTCGGAGCACCGCCACGACCCGAAGACCTAAACCGGCCAGCAAAAGACGACGTACGCTGGGCCCGAAGGAACCTGGTCGAACGGATCCCAGCACTCCCTGTATCGTTAGGATCGGAGCCTCCCCCCAAGGACTCAGCCCTGGCTGGAACCGACTGAGCATAACTCCAGGCCCTGCGGCGAGCCCCCACGAAGAAGAGGGGCGCAACGATGCCTTGAGGAAAGGGAAGGCCGAATGGGTGAAGCAAGTCGCCAGCCGACCAAGGGAGTAAACCCCACACGCACACCTCAACGGAAGGTCGGAAGAACTGAGGATTCTGGTCCCACAGGTGCGCCTGCTAGCCTTGAACAACATACACCTCCGCAGGTACAAAAAAAACTTAAATTGTGAGCACCTTCGGGGTAAGGGGAATAGACGACAGCCTCCGACTGTTCACCACCTTGTCTTGCACAACAGACAGCAGCACCCAACCAAACAAATGATTGGGGATATATGACCTCAGAACCCCAAGGCAGAGGTAAAACAGTAGAACGTGCAGTGGACGTGAATTTCCAGATCTGCCAGCCCCCCTGCCCACATTGAGAAGAGGCAGAGAAGAACTGGACCAGCGGATCTGGAGGGGTGCCTCCTGGACAGCCGGGCCACCGAAGGGAAAGCTGATGACTGAGGCCCAAACTCCTCAGGATGGCCCCGTCTTGCATTGGCAACCCCATGCAACACCATGACAACCCCGCTCACGATATCCCAAGCGATCTCTGTCATTGCTGCAACAATCACCTGAGCATGAGACCACAGACGGAACACGGACATGCAGACGCACTCAAGGGGAGTGCACCTAAGTAGTATGAGCCTATCCAACATCCAGCACCACATGTCCAGGTGTCCCACTCCTGTCACCCAAAACACAGGACGCTTGAACCTAGGTGACCGTCATAGCAAAGACAGGGAGGCCTGACTGCCGCTATCAACCCTTCCAGGACCCTGGAACACTAAGCCCCGGACTGTGCCATCCAGCAACACTTCTCACGATCCCCAGCAGGGGCCTTTCCCCAGATGGGCAGTGTTCCCGCCAAACGGGCAAGCTGCGCTCTGATAACATAGTGCAGAAAACCAAATCAAAGTGTCTTAACCTAGCTAATTTTTGTCTAATAGTGATCATTCATAATATCAGCCAGGCTCAATCATAACATTAGTATTAATGATCTCTAAAGATTGAAGAGTCACTAATGTAACACTAATTGTTTTTTTTGTTTTTTTAAAGAGCTTCAAAGGTGATCTTGGAAACTACAGACCAATGAATCTGAGTTCAGTGCCAGTTAAATGATATAACTTGTTCTGAAAAGCAGTACCAAGCTGTCTTTTCAAAGGGTTAACAAACATGTGAGTAAGCCAAATGATATGTATCTGGATGTTTTAGAAGGTACTTGAACTTCTCCTGAGGAAGGAGATGATGTGCTATTATAGAATGGGAAATGGATCAAAAACAGGAAACACAATAGGACTAAATGGTCAGTTTTCTCACAGGAGACCCGTAAATAGTGGAATGTCTCGGGATCTGCACTGGAACTGGCATCTGGTAACATCTACTGCACTGAAATGATCTGGAAAAGAGATCAGCAAGCATGGCGATAAAAATTTGCAGATGGCATAACGACTTTTAGAGGCTGTCTGCACAATTTCCAAGCGTATAAACATGGAAATAGCATCCATATGTAAATGACAATTTCAGAAAGGGCTCAATTTGTAGGTGGTTGTGCTGCCGATGAACCTGAATGGCCAAATCCTAGCACGGAAACCTGCTGCTGACAGACGTCGCTAACTGCCAGAATGCAGACAAAGGTAAAGGCACCCCCCAAGAAGTAAAACCCAAACCAATCACATTGCATTCAAAGAACTATAAACTATCATGAAATTAAAAGGAAATTAAAATTAAAAGTAACAGCAAAAGGAAGTCCTTATCAGGGTGTAGCCGCGTGGAACAGCGTCGTCTGCCCAAACGCAGGGCTGCTCTGCTCTCCGCCACGAGGCCTCAGCCCTGCCGAGAAAATGGCGCCAATCCGAAGCAGGCCCGTTTGGCGCCAAACACCACAGAGGCGGCAAGAGCTCAGAGCCCCTCCATGCGGACTCGAGAGACTCCCTTGCGGCGTCGGGATGCAGCAGTTACCCCGCTGTAGCTGCGGGGTGAAGAGCTGTCCAGACACGCTGCTGCCTCGCGCCACCAGAAGTAGCAGACGCTGCGAGCCCCGGCCCGCCGGCGAAAGAACCTCGAACAGCCTGAGGCTCCCGCCGCGACGGGAATCTGCCGCATGGACACTGCCAAAATGCAGGTGTTCCACAGAGCTCTCCCCCGTACAGTCCTGGGGGAGAGATCATCACCGGGCACAGAGACAGAAGAATCCCAAGCAGAGAGGCTAGCTGGCAGCGTGAACTTTGAAAAGGGACAGAACCCCCCTTTACACTAAGGCAGACTAGGTGAAAATAAATAAAGTAAAAGTAAATGAAATGAAATGAAAATGAAAATGAATACAATTTACAGGATTACACCTAAAGAAGGGCAAAAGAAATGCAAGGTAAATCAAATCCTGACTAACTGCTCCTAAACTGCTTCTCAAGTGAGCCCAGCACCTAGGCTCACTACGTCCTCATGCTGCATGGAGACTGGACACACTGGGGGATCATGGGAGAAGACCAGCAGGATATACCCGGTGATGTCACAAGTTTGACTTGTCCAGTCTCCATGTTGCAGGAGGAGGTGCACTACCCAGTGGTGGAGGACTGAACTGTAGGACCGATAAGGAAACAAGCGTTAACCAACCCCCATATCTACCCACAGCCCAATAAACAAAATCACCTTTTCAACAGGCTTAACAAAAAGATCTCAGATTCCTTCAACTCCTTTTCTTTATCCACTAATAATTTCTCCAAGTCAGAGGAAGTCAAAAAAACATAACGTTCTTGCTCAAAAGAAACCAAACACTTACATGGCTAACGGTGGAAAAAAAAGGAGGCACCCAAAGCAAGTACCCTAGCTTTCAAAAACAAAAAAAAGACTTCCTCTTGCATCAACATTTCTAACAAGCTTTCACCCCTATTTAGAAGGGCTGCTGCAGCTAATGCAAAGTAAATTCTGAGAGTCCATGAAAAAAAATTATGAAAAAAATTACCTTTGCCATGCTTGCATTCAAAGAGAATATAAAGACTCTTGAGAAAGGAAGCACTTCAGACAACAGAAATTTATTAATGGGGATTAGTAAGGAAGTAGGTAACAGACTACCACCAGTAGCATTTACATTAAAATTATGAACTTATAAAGGTAAAAAAAGTAATAACAGAAAATAAGTACCAGTAATCCTATGGCAACCACAACATAGATATGAACTTAGTTAATGGGGAATTCAATAATCAAGGCAAAACCATTTACAGAAAATTCCGCTGATAATACAAAACTTGTATTTAAAAATCTTTAAAATAATATTTGCACTTTGATTCTTTTAAGAGTTTATTTTCATAATGATATTGTATATTATGATTTCCTTTGTACTCACTATGATATAATGTATTGTTATTTTTTATATTGGTATTTAAATTTCATTAAATTTTAAAACTTTTAAACAAGAACATCTTGCATTTACCAGCATTCTATGGAGGTTTTAGCTAAGCACTCCATTTAGCGAAAAGTGATATATATATTTATTTTATTTTTATTTTTTTGCAACAAACGTAGGTCTGATTGCTACAGGTACTATGTATTGTTATCTAGGCATCTTGTGAATTTTGTGCATGGATGCTTTTTAAGTAAAGAGTGCATCAAATTTTAAATAAACTAAAACATTTTTATTTAAAACTAATTTGCACATCTGAGAAAGCCATTTTGAAAACATTAAACAAGTCCAAGGGCAACAGAGGCTTGTACCATCCATAGCAACCCCGCCAAAGACACATCTACTAAGAACAATTTTATAACAAGGCACCTAGGTTTGGATATGGAGAAGGTGCCTATTTTATAAATGAAACAAATGCCAAATATGAAGGTACTTAACATCTAATATATCAAAAAATCCTTTAATCCTTATACCAATCTACAAAAAGGTGAATAAATCTGTATTCTAAAACATGGCCTAGAATATACTAAATTACCATGACAAGACCTCAAACAGCAGTATGAGCTACAATAGATTGGGGTTAATATAGTGGAAGGTTGATAGTCAAAGATACTAGTGTGCTCACTTTTCATTATCGGTCTGTCATTAGCCTTTCATATAAACTTTACAACATACCACAACACTACCTACTTAATGCTATGGGTAAGTAGGTAGTGTTGTGGTATGTTGTAAAGTTTATATGAAGGGCTAATGACAAATTGATGATGAAAAGTGAGCACACTAGGTATAGCTGTGCCTCTGGGCCGATATACTGGAAGGTTGATAGTCAATCTCTTGTAGCTCATAGTGATGTTTGAGGTCTTGTCATGGTAATTTAGTATATTTTAGGCCATGTTTAGAATATAGATGTATTTGCCTATTTTATAAAGGCATATAGGTACCTATCTGCCTTTATAAAATACTAGAGAAAACATGCCTAGATTAAAGAAGTGGTCCAACAAAGAAACGTGGATAGCAACGAAGGACGTGTGAAAATCTTTATTGGTCAAATCAGCCAAAGGCCCGACACAGGCCGTGTTTCGGAATTCCCTTCTTCAGGGGCTAAATGGCTAAAGACAAATACACAAATTAAAATAAACAACAACAAAATAGTTATTTAAAAACAAAATAAAACTGGCTAAAACCACGGACATCAATGAATGCATGCTAAAACAGTTTTAAATATAAAAATAATAACAAATTAAAAACATTTTTCTAATAAACGGATGTATCAATATAAATATATAAATAAATAAATATAAATATAAATGGTGGAACAAATAAGTACGGCTAACAACAGAACGACACAAAAAAGCACCTAAACAGTACAATTGAAAATAAATGAAAGTATATAAATATATATAAGAAAATATAAATATGTAAATATAAATTTGTAGATAAATAATAAATGTTTCAACGGACAATAAACATTTCATAATATAATCAAAAAATTATTATTGTATTTAAAAAACATATAAATTACACATCCCTGAATCAGCAGACTATATCAATTAACCAAAAAGAACTAAAACAATGTGTGTCTTCAAAAATATACTATAACAAATATGACACCTAAACGGTACAATTGATAAAAACATATAAATATATATAAAAGATATATAAATTATATAAATATGTAAATATAAATATGTAGATAAATAATAAATGTTTCAACGAATAATGAATATTTCTTAATATAGCATAAAAATAATGTATGTATAATAAATGTTTATTGTCCGTTGAAACATTTATTATTTATCTACAAATTTATATTTACATATTTATATTTTCTTATATATATTTATATACTTTCATTTATTTTCAATTGTACTGTTTAGGTGCTTTTTTGTGTCGTTCTGTTGTTAGCCGTACTTATTTGTTCCACCATTTATATTTATATTTATTTATTTATATATTTATATTGATACATCCGTTTATTAGAAAAATGTTTTTAATTTGTTATTATTTTTATATTTAAAACTGTTTTAGCATGCATTCATTGATGTCCGTGGTTTTAGCCAGTTTTATTTTGTTTTTAAATAACTATTTTTGTTGTTTATTTTAATTTGTGTATTTGTCTTTAGCCATTTAGCCCCTGAAGAAGGGAATTCCGAAACACGGCCTGTGTCGGGCCTTTGGCTGATTTGACCAATAAAGATTTTCACACGTCCTTCGTTGCTATCCACGTTTCTTTGTTGGACTGCTTTTGCACGTGGTGTTGTGCCCTTTGTTGGACCCTAGATTAAAGAAGTGGAAATAAGATCTGTTAGACAGAAGGGTAAATGTTAGCAGATATTTTTATTTTATAATACACATGTAAATTGAGATTCCACCCACACACTACCCAAATTCTTACCCTGAGCATGCCTACTCTACATATTTGCTCCTGCTTGCACTGCGCAGACTTTTAGGCATGACCTAATTTTATAAGAGATATTTCACATACTTTGTTGCGACTCTCAATATTTATAAAATTACCCCCAAGTGTGTAATTCTATAGCTTAAATTTTTACTTATATTAAAAAAGTGTACATATACATACCTCATCTACAAAGTTGATGGCATCAAACCAGTCTTGAAGTGCTTCAAGGCAATATCTAACAACATTTTTTGTGTATTCTTGTGTTTCCTTGAAAACAATATTTCATACTCATTAAACATGGACTTTTACAGCCAGATTACAGTAAGTTACATTATTTTTTTATTCAACTTAATAGCACACAATTTCTATCATAGTTACTTTTGAACTCTTACAAAAAAAAACATTGAAAAGAAGCTTGTCTGTACAGGGCTGTGTACACAGTGAGGGTACTAAATAACATTATATTACTGAAAGCCCTCAGAAAGAGTTAACACCACAGATTCAGTAACTCAGACATTCCAGGGCTTATTACTCAGCAACAACCTTGAAAGACTCTACTGAAATAACAAGGCTGAACTTTCCTAAAACAAAGACACTAGGTTTGTTATGAAAAAGATAGTGCCGGGAGAAGCTGTCTCTTCAGTCTCTCAATCTCGAATCAGAGATATCAAAATTGCTAGTGTTAGAATTATTGTTTCAGAAGTTATGTCTGGGAATACATGTATGTCTCCTCATGATGACCTATGCTAATAAGATCTGACCTATGACATAGAGATGCACATTATGAATATACGCGATGCTCGATGTAGAACAATAAGGCGAAAATTATGCAGGTGCTCCTTGTGGTCTTGGGCAAGCCACTTAACCATCCATTGCCCATGTTCTCTGTAAAATAGTTATCTCCAAGTTATAATGCCCTGTTCAATGTAATTTCAGTTTGTTCAATGTAAACCGCCTTGATATCATGAAAGGCGGTATATAAGAAATGTTAAATAAATAAATAAATAAATATCCTGCATTCACAGAAACCCTGCCCTTGACAAGAGTGTAGAGCAATACTAGGACATTCACCCATTACTAGGGTCTCTCTCAGGTGCTCGGCTCCAGGAAATGCAATTTAAGATATTGACAAGAGCGTACTTTTCCCACATCAGGCCTGGAAGGCGGGATTCACAGACTCCACGAAGTGCCCCTGGAGTGAAAAAGAGCCGGCACATTTAGGATATATGTTTTGTGGATGTGCCAGAGTGAAGGCGTTTTGTAATCAGCTGCAGAATTTTATGGGGCGTTTAATGGGACAGCTGCTAGTGCTACCACCAGGTTTTGCAGTATTGGATGCGCTGGATCCGCTTGGTTTGAGGGAGGCCGGTGGGCAACCTTTGGTTCATAAGGGTTGCCTTCTTGCTAAACAATGTATTCTGAGGTATTGGCAAGACCCCAACAGGCTTTTAATTTGGGAATGGAGAAATGCTTTTCACCAATTGCAGTGTGGGAGGGGCTGGCATCCAAGAACAGGGGAGAAACACCATGACCTATTCCTAGCAACTTGGGACCCTTATTTGACTAGTCTGTCCTCAAGGGCCCGAAACGATATACTTACACTGTGAACTTTCATTTCCCCCTGGATTAGTCTTTGAGGGGAGGTTCCGTCTTTTGAGGGGGCTCAGTCTCTCATTTGGCTCCACTCTGCTTAGGGGGTTCACCGGGGGAGGGGGGGTGTAGAGGAAAGGGAGGTTTTGCCAGGAGCATCTACTAGGCAGTAAGAGATACCTGCCTGGTTGTTGATGAATATATTTGGCTGACTCCATGTCGGGTTGGGGGACTGAGGGCAATATGAATGGACACTAACGGGCGGTAGGGAGGAGGGAGGGGATATAAACATCATCTAAAAAATAAATAAAAAAATATCCTCACAGTTTCGGCATCCAAAAGCATCCAAGCGACAAAATAAAGCCCCATGGTACTCCCCAGAAATAAAACAAGCAAAGACCATCCTAAGATGACTCAAAAGACGCTGGAGGAGAACCAAAGCACCACAAGATCAACAGAATTACACAACAAAATAGCGAGAATACAATGAACTAATTCTTAACCGGAAAAACCACCACCACACAAACATAATCATGAGTTCTCTAAACCGCCCCAGAGAGCTCTTCACCATAGTCAGAAATTGATCAAGAGCCCCGCAAAGTCAAGAAATAAACGCTCTGACCCCCGAGACCTACGCAACCTTTCTCCAAGGCAAGCTATCCAGCCCACAGGCCCCTCCAAACCATCCTACGCTCCATAGGCTCCCCATCAGCTCAAGAATAAAATACAAGGTACTAATAATCGCATTCAAAATACTCCGTGAAAAATCTGCCAACTGTCTGAAAACCCTAATTAAAAGACTCCCCGACAATAGATCAAGGAGGACACAACACCATAACTCCGTGGCAACCCCCAAGATACCCACAAACACCTCTCAGACCACACTACTCAGAGTATTCAAGCTCTATATCCCAACCTTATAGAATGCCCTCCCTCATCACTTGAGAACCACCATGGAAATAACTGATTTCAGAAAATCCTTGTAGACCCACCTCTTTACTGAGCACTTCAAGACTTTACAAGTTAATTAATGCAACAATAACAAATGTTAAGAAATTCCAACTCCTCAATAACATATACGAGTCCATAATGTAAATAGTTATAATGTGAATGTAAAGCATAGTTACTCACCTGTAACAGGTGATCTCCGGGAACAGCAGGAATTTAGTCTTCACATATGGGGTATCGTCTGTACCGACGGAGCCTGCGTGGGAACGCTCCCCAGCGTCCAATTAGAAAGATTTTGGGAGCATCCCACAGCGCCTGCATGCTGCCTTCCCGCCTTTCCCAACTGCCTCTCTCCAGTTGAGTTTAAAGCTGAGACAAAGAGAGAGAGAGGAAAAGAGAGAGATACAACTCCTAGGGGAGGTGGGTGGGTTGTGAAGACTAAATTCCTGCTTTTCCCGGAGATCACCTGTTACAGGTAAGTAACTATGCTATCTCCAGGAACAAGCAGGAATGTAGTCTTCACATATGGGGACTCCCGAGCTTTAGATGCCAGGGAGAGACCCCAGAGGTTGTGTGTCCCTGTGAAAGGGCTCCACTTCCCCCCATGGATCATTGGCATCCAACCAGGGATGGCGGATAGAAGTTGATTAGGTATGGAACAGGTGTTGGAGAACAGCCTGACCAAACAAAGCATCCCGGCGGGAGTCCTTGTCCAAGAAATAATGGGCTGTGAAGGTATGAACCGAGACCCAAGTGGCTGCTCGACAGATGTCGTCGAAAGACAGAGTGCAGATGAGCCATTGAAGCTGCCATGGCTCTCACATTGTGAGCTGTGACATGGCCCTCCAGAGGAAGATTCTTACTCCGATAGGCAAAGGAAATACACTGAGCATTCCAGCTGGACAGTATTCTCTTGGAGACTGGAAGTCCCAAATGAGAAGGATCAAAAGCAACAAAGAGTTGAGAGGACTTTCTATGTTGCTGTGTTCTTTGCAAGTAAAAGGCTAAAGCTCTTTTACAGTCCAAAGTATGAAGATTCCTTTCTGCATGCGATGCATGAGGCCTTGGAAAAAACACAGGCAGGTAGACCACTTGGTTAAGATGAAAAGGCGAGACCACCTTTGGCATAAAGTGTGGATGAGTCCTAAGGACTACCTTGTCATGATGGAAGCTTGTATAAGGTGGATCAGCCACTAGTGCCTGCAACTCACTGATGCGATGTGCTGATGTGATTGCAATGAGAAAGATCACTTTCCAAGAAAGGAATTTCAAGGAGGTAGTAGCTAAGGGTTTGAAAGGTGGCTTCATGAGCTGACCAAGAACCAGGTTTAAGTCCCATTGCAACGATGGTGGCCTAATTGGAGGCTTAGTTAGAAGAAGGCCTCTCATAAATCTTGCTATAAGAGGATGGAAGGAAATAGGTTGTCCATTCAGAGGCTTGAAAGAAGCTGCAATAGCACTCAAATGGACTCTTACTGAGTTAGTTTTAAGTCCTGCATTGGATAAATGAAGGAGATACTCCATTAATGATTCCAGAGGTATTGCAAGGGGGTTAAGACACTTCTGCAAACACCATATGGTAAACCTTTTCCACTTGAAAGCATAAGAGCGTCTTGTGGAAGGCTTCCTGGAAGCATAAAGGAAACCTTTACTTGCAGAGGGAGGTTAAGATCATGAAGATCTAGGCCTTCAGCAAGCAAGCCCTGAGATGCAGAGACTGGGGATTGGGATGCCATAACATTCCGTCCTCTTGAGACAGGAGAGATCTGGAGCAGATCCTAACTCCAGGGAGGGAGCTTGAGAGAGATGTAGAAGCAGAGGGTAGCACACTTGCCATGGCCAATGTGGAGCTATGAGAATCATACGGCCTCTGTCTCTCTGAAGCTTGAACAGGGTTTTGGGAATTAGGGGAATGGGTGGAAAAGCACAAAGGAAGTCTTGCCCCCAGTGAAGGAGGAAAGCATCCCTGGCCTGAGAGTCCTGAGCCGGAATTCTGGAACAGAACCAGGGAAGTTTGGCATTCAACGGACTTGCAAAGAGGTCTATGTCCAGGGTTCCCAAAATTTGAAAAATCTTGGCCACCTGGTCTGCATGTAGAGACCATTCGTGTGGAAGCAGAACTCGACTGTGTCAGTCTGCCCAAGAGATTTGTATGCCTGGAAGATACACTGCCAGGAGATGAATTTGATGCTCTCTGGCGAGGGCCCATAGTCGCAAAGCTTTGTTGCAAAGCGGCAGAGAGCCTGTTCCCCCCTGCTTGTTCACGTAGAACATGGCTACTTGATTGTCCGTATGAATGAGGACTGCCTTGTAGCTGAGCAGGGTGTGGAACACTCAAAGAGCAAGGAAGATTGCTCTGAGCTCTAAGAGATTGATATGTAGATGAGTCTCCTGTGGAGTCCAAGTGCCTTGGGTGGAGAGGTCTTGCAGATGAGCTCCCCAACCCATTGGTGAAGCATCTGTCATCAGAGTTGTCTGTGGTAAAGGTTGTTGAAATGGGGACCCCAGCAACAGGTTCTGAGTGGACTGCCACCATTGGAGAGACAAAATAAGGCGATTTGTGTTTGCTATTTTGTCTGACAGGCACTCTGATGCCTGGGTACATTGAGTGGATAAAGTCCACTGGGCTGCTCTCATATGGAAGCGAGCATAAGAAACCATATGCACTGTAGATGCCATGTGGCCTAGTAGTTGTAACATTTCTCGGGCAGTGAGATGAGGCTTTAGCACTGCTTGAGAAACTAACTGCACCAGGCGAAGGCAACGGGCCTGGGGAAGATAGGCCCTTGCTTTTCTGGTATCCAGCAAAGCTCCTATGAACTCTAGAGACTGAGTGGGAGTTAGACGACTGGCTCATTCGAGCCCCTTCAGAGTCAGAGGCCAGGACATCTCTATCTTGCACAATGCGTATACTTCAGTATTTGGGTCTGGTCATAAACATCCCAAAATCCAGTTTACGTAGGAGAAGATGAATATTCCCAGAGTGCGAAGAAATGCTGCTACCACAGCCATGCATTTCGTGAACACTCTTGGTGCTGAGGCCAGACCAAAAGGAAGCACCCTGTATTGGTAGTGCTTTCCTTGAAAAAGGAACCAAAGGAACTTTCGGTAAGTTGGATGGATGACAACATGAGTGTACGCATCCTTGAGATCTCGAGAACAAAGCCAATCCTGACTCTGAAGGTATGGCAGCAAAGTTCCCAGAGAAATCATCTTGAATTTCTCTTTGAACAGGAATTTGTTCAATTCTCTGAGGTCTAAAATAGGTCTGTGTCCCCCTGTTTTCTTTGGGATAAGAAAATAGGGGGAGTAAAACCCTGTACCCTGTTGAGGAATGGGTACCTCTTCTATTGCCCCTTGGGCAAGAAGCATAGTGACCTCTTGCTCTAACAGGTTGATGAGAGAGGTCTGAAAATTGAACTGTCTTACCATTGTGGGAGGGGGCATGCACAGAAAGTGAAGCTTGTACCCCTCTTTTATAATGGAGTGTCCAATGTTCTGCTGTTATCTGCCCCCATCTGGGGGCAAAGTGACACAACCTTCCTGGAATGGTGGAAGGCTCTGGTCCATTGAGGGCCAGGAAGGCTAAGTTCTCTAGAAGAAAGTCAAAGGCCTTGTGGAGGCTGAGACTGCTGAGACGGTTGAGGCTTAGCAGTCTTTGCTTTCCTTTGTTTAGGTGGTTGCCGACTCTTTCTGTCAGGCTGACCTGCATAATGTCCCTGCTGGGAATAAGAGGGATAAAACCTCTTCTTTTTTGAGAAGAATGTTTTTTTGAAAGATTTCTTTCTTGCAGGATCAGCTGTGGCTTTGGATAACCTATCCAAAGTGGAGTTGTCAGCATCCAACTCATTGGCTTTCTCTTGCCATTTTTTGCCGAATAGATTCTCACCTGTACAAGGGATATTGCCCAGTTTGTCCTGTACCCAGAGTTCCAAATTGGATGCCTGGAGCCAGGCAATTCTACGTGCACCTATGGCAATGGCAGAGGTTCTGCTTATGCACTCAAAACAGTGAAAAGCTGCACGATTGACAAACTTAGAAACATCCTGGGCATGTTTAACCAGTGTGAGAAAATCCTGCCTTTTGTCATCAGGAAGGAGAGGGCTTAAAATCTCCAAGTCTCATGTGACTTCTTTAAGGAACATTCCCATATATAAAATATAGGAACTGATCCTGGCAGAAAGCATGGAAGCCTGGAAAGTACGACGTCCAAAGGCATCCAAAGTTCTACACTCATGTCCTGGAGGATTAGAGGCATGCCTCTTTGCACTCCTGATCCTTCTTATAGCTGATTCCACTACAATAGAGTGGTGAGGAAGCCGAGTTTTCTGGAAACCAGGACAAGGAGGGACTTGATACATGGTATCCAGTCTGCGAGAGTGAGGAGAGGTGGTAAGAGGTGTCTCCCACATTCTTCAACATGAGATCATGTAAGATCTCATGGATAGGCAAAGTAGCTGCCTCCTTAGGAGCTTTGGGATATTGTAAAATCTCCAACTCTTTAGCCCTGGGCTCTGTTTCAGGAGTCACAGTAATGGACAGACCGAGAGCCACCTCCCTGATGAAATCCTGAAATGAGATATCTTCTGGAGGAGACATCCTACGTTTAGGAGAGGAAGGCTCCTCCGGGAGAAGTATTCTGGTACCGGCAGAGCTGTCAGAATCCTCGGAGTCCTCCGAGGATTCGAAGTACCTTCTGTCCAGATGCTCTTGAAGAGCCCGATACCCGTACTGACCGAAGTTGGTACCGGGGGGAATCGGTACCAGTGTATCGGTACCGGAGCGCATCGCATGACTGGATGCCGGGAAAGCAGACACCGATGTCGATGCCGATGCTGTCGGTATCAGTACAGATACGGTACCAGCGTCGGTACCGGTACCGGTTGAACTGTCTGACGCAGTTCCAAGGGTGTCGATGCCACAAGGAGAGCCGCCAGACTGCGTTCAATAGCCAGGAATCTCTGGTCTATTGACTCTGCCGATGCCTGGGTATCGGTACCGGAAGCAGCTGGTACCCCAGAGCATGGCACCAGTAGTTCTGCCGAGGTCAAGGCCTCGAGAACATCCTGAAGCCCCGATAATGCTTTGGAAGCCGAAGCCTCCCGCCGGGGCAATTTTGCTGGTACAGAACCCTCAAGGGCAATGCCAGAGGCATCTCGATGCTTGGAAGGAGATCTAACCTTTGAGGACCGGCCAGACTTATGTTTAGTTACCTGAGATCCATGGGAGGAAGACGAAGCGCTGGAAGACATCGATGCCACAGAAGCTGCATCGGAGGGAAAAAGGGTGCCGAGCTTAGCAACTCTGTTTTATCGACCCCTCTTGGACATCATGGCACAAGCCATACACTAGGAGATGGAATGGTCAGGACCTAAACATTTAAGACACCACTCATGGGTGTCAGTGACGGAGATGGTACCGCCACACTTGGTGCACTTTTTGAAAACCAAAGCGGGTTTTTCCATGGTGGAGGAAATTTTGGGCCTAAGGCACAAAATGGCACGTGCACCTGGAAAAGAAAAGTTTTGAAAAAAAATAGTATATAATTTGTATTTATTTATTTTTTTTTTAAAGAAAGAAAGAAGGAAGAACCGGCGGTACTGGTACAGCATCGAGGAAGGCAGATGCGACCACAAAAAAGAAGGAATAAGGAAAATATTTTCTGCGGTGACAGGAACGACGACCTGCTGGCTCCGCAGAAAATGAAGAACTGGAGAGAGGCAGTTGGGAAAGGCGGGAAGGCAGCACGCAGGCGCTGTGGGATGCTCCCAAAAGCTTTCTAATTGGACGCTGGGGAGCGTTCCTGCACAGGCTCCGTCGGTACCGACGATACCCCATATGTGAAGACTACATTCCTGCTTGTTCCTGGAGATACAAGTTAACTGTTATTGTACATAGTTCCAAAAGTTCTATGTATACAAGGTTATGTTCCATGTAAACCGCTTTGAGAATGTGAAAGGCGGTATATAAAAAATATTAAATAAAAAAATATTGTCACCTTTTTCTTTAATGGTTGGTATAAGTGGTAGATTGGAGACCTACCAAATTAATGGTTCTTGCATTTGACTGAATATTGTATGGCTTCAGTTACATCAGTCCTATATATGATCCAAACTATTTAATTACTAATGTGATATTGTGTACAGTTTGCCCTGTAATGGTCGCTTTGCTACTAGAACTCCATGATTACCCTCTGATACTGTGGCATGTTAAGGTTTTTTCAAATATATTTACACATTAAAAAAAAATCTGATTCTGTTTTCTTCAGTACCAAAATGTCACTGTGAATCTAAAGAGCAAATATGCCATACCATATCGGCAACAGCTTCCAAAACTCATAAGGAACCTACCCAGAGCAAAGCAGCACGATAAATAATGTAGCAAGCCCTAGAACATCCATACACTTATTTGCCCATTAGGAGACTGTGATCAGGGGAAACCAGGCTGCAAGGTCTGAATTTTCAATCCAGAATGACCAGGCCTGCTGCAAAAGGAAAAGAATCCCAGGGAGGACAATCTGGAGTCCAGAGGCTCTCCTCGCAAAAATGACCCAGCCACACACTGGGGGCATAGTTGCTGTCGATCCACTAAAGGACAGGGAGAGGTACACAGCACGATCACTGGAGCTTCTGGCCAGCTGAATATCTTTATCCTCAATGCCATCAGCCACCTCCTTCCCAGAGGCAGGCAAGGCTGGACAAACTGCATCCCTTGGCTGAGAGGGGGAGAGCAGGTCCTCCAGGGACAACTCAGAAGCTGCCATGCAAGAAGAGCAGAACCCAAAATCCAGAGATGAGGTACCTCACTTGCCACAGGTCAAACAATGTTTCCTGGAAGAAGATAGAGTTAAGGCAAGTATCACAACAGCGTGTGCTAAGGCTGTGGCAGTCCAAAAGTGCTTTTACTGCAGCAAGTGTTAACAGCGCTCTTTAGTGCAACACGCATTACAGGTGCTAGGGAAGGAACAGGTGTTGGAGCCGCTTGGGCAGAACAAGCATTAGGGCTGCACAACAGCTAGGTGCACATTAGGTAAAAACGTTACTAATGCGTGCAGAAAATGGTGGGAAACCCCCACACGCTGCCAAAAGATGCCAACAGTCACCAGTGGTCCACCCCAAATTACATTCCAGACAGACAGAATCAGGAGCCCCAAAACAAGGACAGTAATGTGGTCAAGCCTTGGTACTCACCCCCCTGAGATCCCCAGGTCAAAAATCCATGCCAGGCTCAGTTCTACTCCACAGGAACTGTTTCTCTGGCTTACAGCACTGCATGTAAGGTGGCTGGCAGGAAGATCCCTCTGAGAGCCTTCTGCAACTCTTAGGGTGAGGGCGGGGGGGGGGGGGGTTGAGGCAGTTGTATTCTTCTAGATCCTTCCATACCCTTTCAATTTCTGGCTGCTCAACAGACTCTTATCCAGGGTAAAAGCGCGGAGCTAAACCAATTTTCCCTCCTATGGCTACCAGTCTAGTGGAGCCTCCCATGTCACACTCCAGTGAGAGATTGGCCGTCGATCATGAGTGTTTCAAATCAATGGGTTCCTCTCAAATCCTCAATTTCCTTTAGAAAGGAGAAAATCCATCCATCATCTGCTGGTGACAAAGAAATACTGAGGGGACCTCTGGTAGCTGAGGAAAATAGAGGCATGGCAGTGATGTCACGGAAACCTGGACTTTTCATTGTCTCCATCAATCTGCTGGTAGGAGAACACAACCCACTTGTCTGGACTGGTCCAACAGGACAATAAGGAAAGAAAGGTTATGGTTAGGTCCTAGAAACTACAGGCAGCATTTGTAGGTGTCTGTGACAGGCATGATCCTGCAGTACCTGGGGCTCTTTTTAAAACCACTGGCAAGTTTCTGCGACATAGCGGATGGAAAAATAGCCGTAGTTTAATAAAAAACTTTTGAAGAGAAAAATTATGAACCTGACAGTGTGCCTCAGATCTAAATGCAGTCTAATTGGTGCCGAAGAAAAAGAAAAAGAACCTAGTAAACAGCCAAACAACCTATTCAAAGAAAACCAACAGGTATAAGTAGTAACACCACAACAGGTAAGTAAAACATACAAGACTAAGAGTTTACACAATGGTGATGGTCACAGACCAGAAGTGTCTAATGGGCTCTGCAGATAAATGAGACAGAGATCCTCAAGTATGGCGTCAGCAAGCAGGAATGAGCATGCCTGCTTGGAGAGCTTTCTAAAACAGCTTCTTGAAGGAGCCAAGATGGTTCTTATTAGGGTTCCGTTGGTGATATCACCCATACGTGATGACTTATCCTGCTTGTCCACAGAGAACATGGTACTACATTCGCATGTAAATTAGCGTGTGCTGTCATGCCAGTAAACGTAATTACTAACCTGTAACAGGTGTTCTCTGGGGACAGCAGGAATCAGTCCTCACATATGGGTGACACTGGTGCCAACAGAGCCCTCATGGAAGCATTTCCATGGCTTTCAAAGAAAGCCTTTAAGATATGCACCATGCATGCATGGTCTCTTTCCCGCCCAAGGATGCCATCTCGCCTCAGTCTAATGACATAGCTAAGACGGCAATAAAGAAGCAACTCCAAGGGGAGAAGGAAGGATTGTGAGGACTGATTCTTGCTGTCCCCGGAGAACACCTGTTACAGGTGAGTAACTACACTTTCTCCAGGAACAAGCAGAAAGTCTGTTCCCGCATGAGACTCCCCAGCTACAGGTTACCAAGAATCTGTTAAAAAAAAAAAAAAAAAAAAGCAGCCACGGTGACCTGAAAAGGGTGCGCTGTGAGCTGCAGCAGTTTAGTCCCAACTGAGAGACTCCTGAAAGACCCAAGTGTCCAGTGGAGAACCAACATTCTGGTAGCTTGAACATAGAAGGGTTGCCTACCCCACTCCCCACCCCCCCCCCCCCCGAATAGATTACAGAATACGGCCTGGCCAAAGGAGCTGTCCCATTGGGACGCCCTCTCCACGCAGTAGTGAGCTGAGAAGGTATGAAGGTATGGACCGAAGACCAGGTGGCAGCCTGACAGATTTTCGTCACAGGTATGGGATGCAGATTTGCCAGAGAGGCAGCCAAGGCTCTGACGTGGTGCGCCGTGACCCAATGATCCTGTGAGATCCCAGCCTGCTCATAGGCAAAGGCAATGCAGTCTGCCACCCAAGTGCACAGAGTTTGCTTGGTCAGTGGAAGCTCCAATCGATTGGGGTCATAGGAAACGAAAAGCTGAGGCACTTTGTGATGGTCCTGAGTCCGTAACAGATAGAAGGACAGGGTCGTCTTACAATCCAGAGTATGGAGAACAGTCTCCACCATGCTGATGTGAGGCCTCAGGAAGAAGGTGAGGAGCACCTCCTCCTGGTTGAGGTGGAAGGGGAACACCACCTTTCACAGAAACTTAGGGTGTGTGCGAAGCACCACCCTGTTCTTGTAGAAACTTGTATAGGGGGTTCTGCCATCACAGCCTGGAGCTTGCTGACACTGCGAGCCGACGTGAGTGCCATGAGAAAGACAACCTTCCAGGAGAAGAACGGTGGCTTAGTGAGCTGTGAGAGCACCATATTGAGATCTCATTCCACCATTGGTGGGCGAACGGGGGGGGGGGGGCTTAGACAATATGAGGCCCTGTAGGAAACGAAATACAAGGGGCCGACTCAAGAGGGATTTTCCCTCAACAGAGTGGTGGTATGCCACAATAGTGCTCAAGTGCACCCTGACTTCAGTCTCACCTGGGACAGGTGGAGTAGGTACTGGAGGACCAGCTGCACCGAGCAGGAGAACAGGTTCACCCGTCTCTCAGCGCATCACACCAAAAAACACCACCACTTAAAAGAATACGCCCTTCTAGTGGAGGCCTTGTGGGAGGCAAGAAGGATCTCCTCCACGCCTTGTGGGAGGTCAAAGGGAAACATAGAAATATGATGACAGAAAAAGACCACATGGCCTATCTAGTCTGTCCTTCCATATCAACAACTACAACAGTCCCCTTTTTACCTTTAGAGATCCTCTGTGTCTGTCCCATGCTTTTTTGAATTCAGTTACTGTCCTCATCTCTACCACCTCCACTGGGAGACTATTCCATGAATCCAATACTCTTTCCGTAAAGAAATATTTCCACATATCACTCCTGAATCTATCCTCCCTTCACCCTCATCCCATGTCCCCTCGTAGCAGAACTTGCTTTCAATTGAAAGAGGCTCTCTCCCTGAACATTTATGCCACGGAGGTATTTAAACATCTCAATCATATCACCTCTATCCCGCCTTTCCTCTAAGGTGTACATATTAAGATCCTTAAGTCTGTCCTCATATGCTTTATAATGAAGACCACTAATCATTTTAGTAGCCACCCTCTGCACCGACTCCATCCTGTTCACATCCTTTTGAAGGTGCGGTCTCCAGAATTGCACCCTATACTCCAAATGAGGTCGCACCAAAGACTTATAGAGAGGCATTATCACCTCCTTTTTTCTGCTAGCCATTCCTCTCCGTATGTACCCAAACATCCTTCTAGCTTTTGCCGTCGCCTTTTCTACCTGTTTAGCTACTTTAAGATCATCAGACACAACCACGCCTAGGTCCCGCTCTTCTTTAGTGAACAAAAGTACTTCACCCCCTATACTATATTGCTCCCTTGGATTGCTGCAGCCCAAATGCATGTCCTTACATTTTTTAACATTAAATCCCAGCTGCCAAATTCTAGACCATTCTTCAAGCTTAGCTAGATCCCTCCTCATGTTATCTACACCTTCCTGGGTGTCTACTCTATTGCAGATTTTGGTATCATCCGCAAAGAGGCAAACCTTACCCGACAGCCCTTCCGCTATATCACTAACAAAGATGTTAAAAAGAATCGGACCAAGGACAGATCCCTGGGGCACACCACTGGTAACATCCTTCTCCTCAGAGTGAGCGCCATTTGGTTGTACTCTTTGTCGCCTCCCACGCAACCAATTTCTAACCCAAGCAGTAACTTTAGGGTTCATCCCTAGGGTGCTCAGTTTGTTTATAAGTCGCCTGTGAGGAACAGTGTCAAAGGCTTTACTGAAATCTAAATACACCACATCTAGAGCTCTCCCTCGGTCCAACTCCCTGGTCACCCAGTCAAAGAAATCAATCAGATTTGTCTGACAAGACCTGCCTCTGGTGAATCCATGCTGCTTCGGATCCTGTAATCCGCTGGACTCCAGAAACCTCACTATTTTCTCTTTCAGCAGCGTTTCCAATAATTTATCCTGATTAGGTGTTAGCAGTTTCCAAACCTGAGGAGATTACTAGAGAGTTCAGCAACCTATTGTGCTCAAGGAAAGTTCCACTAAAGCACCAAAAAGAAAGTAACCTTGCTTTAAAAATATACAAAAACCCCTTTTAAGAGCTCCCAGTCAGAAAGCTAGCAATTTAATATAATAAAAAAAACCCTCAAATCCTTACTGTTGGTTGATCTGTAGAGCCCTGGTTAGGAAAGCCTCAACAGGGCAGGACACTGGAGCCTTTTATGCAGGCCTCAGCTGCTCTCAGGTAATCAGGCCCACTAACTCCTGATTAGGTGTTAGCAGTTTCCAAACCTGAGGTGGTTACTAGAGTACAGCAACCTACTGTGCTCAAGGAAAGTTCCACTAAAGCACCAAAAAGAAAGTAACCTTGCTTTAAAAATATACAAAAAACCCTTTTAAGAGCGCCCAGTCAGAGAGCTAGCAATTTAATATAATAAAAAAAAACCTCAAATCCTTATTGTTGGTTGATCTGTAGAGCCCTTGTTAGGAGAGCTACCCTTTCAGCAGCCAAGCCGTGAGCGACAGGGACCCCAGGTTGGAGTGCAGGGGAGAGGTCTCCTCCTGCGACAGAAGTCCTGGGTAGTGGCCCACGGGAATCGAAAATGCTGCCAACAGACAGACAAGTAACAGGAACTAAGGTTGCCTGGGCCACCTGGGAGCTATCAATATCAGCAACGCTCTGTTGCTCTGGACCTTGAAGAGGGTCTTGGCGACCAGCGGTGTTGGCAGGAAGACAGAGAAGCCCTTCCGTCCAAAAGATGAGGAATGTATCCGCCGCCACCCGGGACAGGTGCGGCTGGCAGAAGTAGATGCTGGGCAAGTGTGTGCTGTCCAGGTTGGTGAACGGGTCCACTAGAGGAATACAACAAAGCCGGAAAAGCCGGAAGGCCACTCTGGGGTCCAAACGCCACTCGTGTGGCTGGAGGACTCTGTTCATCTTGTCCGCCAAGACATTCTGCTGGCCCAGGAGATAGACAGCCCACAGGAGCATTCCAATGCGAGCTGCATATGAGCAAAGGGCCACCACCTCCTGGCAGAGGCAGTACGACCCCGTAACCCCCTGCTTCTTCATGTAGAACATTGCAACTTGGCTGTCCGTCTAGACCAGCACAGAGTCGAAGGCTCTAAGGGCCAGAAATATGACCAGAAGTCTGATCTGCAACTGGCATTCTGCCCAGGACCAACTGCCTTGTATGCTGAGATCCTCACACTATGTACTCCAACCCAGCAGGGAGGCGTCCATGATTAGGACCCTCGGGGGGGGGCCTCGAATAGTATCCCGGCCTGAAGGTGGCAGGGAAGCTGCCACCAGTCGATGGAGTCTGCCAGCTGGCAGGTCACTCTCACCCTCTCCTAGAGCCTGCCGTGGCTTGTGCCCACTGGGAGTAGAGGCACCATTGAGCTGCCCTCATGTGCAGGCGAGCGTATGAGGTCACGTGGACCGTAGAGGCCATGTGGCCGAGTAGGTGGAGGAAAATATGAGCAGGCACCAACGAGTGGTGCTGCACCTCTGCAACTTGGGCCTTGAGGTGTTCTGACCTTTCCAAATGGAGAGAGGCCTTGGCCTGGAGGGTGTTTAGCTGAGCCCCAATGAACTCCAGGTACTGGCCCGGGGAGAGGTGGGACTTCAGGTAGTTGATGAACCCCAGGTGCTGCAGGGTGTGGATGGTGCGCTCAGTGGCATTGTGCACCTCTGCAGTTGCGTCTCCCCTTATGAGCCAGTCATCCTAGTAGGGAAAGATGAAGGCCCCTTGGAGACAAAGGTGGGCTATAACCACTGCTAGGCACTTGGTGAAGACCCTTGGTGGAGAGGCTAGCCCAAAGGGCAGCACTCTGTATTGGTAGTAACCTCCTCCCACCACAAACCAGAGGCATTTTCGGTGGCTGGGATGGATCAGGATGTGTGTGCAAGCATCCTTCAGATCTAAGGAGCACAGCCATTCTCCCTGCTGGAGATATGGTAGCAGTGTTCCAAGGGAGAGCATCTTGAACTTCTCCCTCACCAGGAATCTGTTAGGTCCCACAGATCTAGGATGGGCCTGAGGCCCCCTCTTCATTTGGGAACAAGGAAATATCTGGAGTAGAAGCCTTTGCTCCAAAGGTGTTTGAGCACTGGTTCTACTGCCTTCTTCTTGAGGAGACCTGCAAGTTCTGAGAGGAACAGAGCCTGGAGGAGGAGAGACCTGACAGGCTCTTCTGGAAAGTAAGAAGGTAGCATTTGTTGCAGATGGAGGAGGTAACCCTCCCTGACAACTTGCAGTACCCAGGAACCTGTGGGCAAAAAGAGCCAGACGCCACCCTGTGGGTTGCAAGGGACCTCCTGGGGGGAGGGAGGTCGTGCCCAGGAAGTCAAAAACTCCCTCCAGGCTGGGCCGGGGCTGGCGCCTGGGTCTTTGGGTTATTTTGCTTGCAGGAGCCGTGACCAGGCTGTGTCCCTGCCCCTTGTGCAGCTGGCCTTGCTGCGGGGCAGAGGCAACCTGGAACTGTGGGGCATTGCCAAAAACCCCTTTTTTCCTTGGGAAGAAGGGCTTCTTCCCCAAGCCCTTCTTGCAGGGATACACGGAGGTCTCTTTTAGAGAGTCTGGTCCTTGACAGGAACTTAATCTCTATTTCAGTCACTTTGTCTGCCATGGGTTTCCCAAAGAGATTCTCTCCAATACAGGGGACATCAATGAGCTTGTTCTGAACCCACTGTTTGAGGTTAGATGACTCCAGCCAGGCCTGGCGTCGGGCTCCAATGCCTGCGGCAGCTTCCCTGGCCGAGGACTCAAAGCCATCATATGCTGCTTGAGATAGGAACTTCGAGCATTCCTTGGCTGCCGAGGCTAGTGACTTGAATCGCTGGCGAGGTTCCCCATCGAGGCCTGCAGAGAAACCAGCTACCTCCCTCACCAGCTCTTTGAGATACATGCTAATGTATAACTGGTAGGACTGGACTCGGCAAGCAAGCATAGAGTCCTGGAAGGCCTTTCAGCTAAGGGCATCGAAGATCCAGGCCTCCCTACTAGGAGGGCATCAACAAATAGTTCTTTTGACTCTTGAGTCTGCACATGGCAGACTCAATGACTATTGAGTTGTGGGGGAGTTGGGTCTTCTAGAACCCTTGGGCAGGGAAGGGCATCAGGACACCAGGAGAGACGGGTCCGAGGGCACATCTCTGTATCGAGTATCGGGGGACTGCTCGCCTTGGTCTCCTAGTCGGACTCTTATCGAGGAAGAGTCTGAGGCTCCGTGGTTCCTATGGTGAGGCCCAGGCCCTGTAGCCTGGCGCCTCCTGAGGACCTACAGTCTGAGTCCTGGGCGCTGGCCAGGGACGACCGGTGCCCTGAGGAATGGGATAAGGATCTTATCCTCTGCCGATGGGTCTCTCGCAGCTGGAAGAACTAGAGGATCGGCTCAACTTCCGGGGAAGCCCTCGATGTTGAGGGTCCAGTCATCGGGGTGGATGAACCAGAAGAACCGGACATGAATGTCTGGCCACAAGGGCAGATATACTGTGCTCCAAGGCCGCCAGCCTGGTCTCCATGCCAGTTAGCTCCACAGCCTTCGATGTGAGCACCGAGTACTTTGGGTCCGGCGTCGGCTCTGTCAAGGGGGCGTCCTTGACAAGGACGGCCTCGGAGGTCCGAGACTGGTCACTGGCTGCCAACAACTCCTTCCAGGGCAGCTTGTGAGGCCGGCTCCAGCTCCACCCCTCTGACTCCCACCTGGGACTTCAGAGCCTAGAAAGGAATTTACCCGCCTTCCCAGACCCAACCTCTGGGGCGGTCTTCAAAGGTTTCAACTTCTTGTGTTTCACCTCTGGGAAGTTTCCCTCCGGGTGCCTGCAGCCATGGAACTCCGAGGCAGCTCAGGCATCACAGGGCACAGAGGTAGTGGAGGGGGTCCTGGAGCGCAGTGTCAGACTCCGGCGCAGTCGGCTTGTGAAAGAACTTTTCTTGGTTCAGCTGCTGGCTCTTGATGGCCTTTGCAGTCATTGCCTTGCAAAGTTTGCAGTCCAAGTTGTCATGATCCGGACCAAGGCAATGGAGGCAGCAGTCATATGGATCAGTGAGGAACATCTTTTTTTTTTTTTTGTTGTTGTAATTTGTTCTTTATTCAATTTTCAAGCACAAACATACATCTACACATCTAAAGACCACCACCGGTCTATCAAAATCTTCCTTCTTATACATTAGCAAACTAACTTCCACCAACAATAATAATAAGCATTGTTTCATCCCCCCCCCTTTTACCCCCACCCCCTCCCTCCTCCCACTCACCCTCCCTACTCTTCCCACTTCCCCAAGCCTCCCTCCCCTACCCCTCTATCTATTCTCAAACACTTTAACGCCCTTTTAAACATTTAACATTATACAGTATACATTTGTAAACAGTTTGCATTTTAAACTTTTTAAACAGTTCAATAGTGATATCTTTAAGCAGGTACAGAGCTAACCAAGTACATCTTTACATCGCTGCTCCACCCCCTTCCAGTTTCTCACACCAATATTCCACCCCCACCACCCTCCACTGTGCATACAGCTCCCACACCTTGTTGTACTTTGTAAGAGTGTGCTTTCTGTGTGCTTCTATCGCACAGAAGCCCCATAGCTGCTCCATTCTCCCCACCACCTCTTTTAACAAGGGTATCCCCGTATTTTTCCACCAACGGAGAAGGCTCATCCTGGCAGCAATTACGCAGTACCCCTGTAGCCTCCCCAAATTTCCACCTCCTCCTCCCTCCACCTCCTCATTCAGTATTACCATAGCCGGTGTAAACTGTACCAGCACCTTAGTAATATCCGCTGTGAGACTTTCCATGGCTGCCCAATAGTCTCGTATAATAGGGCAGCTCCAGATCATATGCAGCAAGTCCCCCCTTGCCCCACATCCCTTCCAACAGTGCTCCGAACTCTCTGGATACAGCACAGGGAGCCACACAGGGGTCCAATACATTCTCAACCTTAACTTATAGCTATTTTCTAACATTGCTGTCCCCGGGGCTAGCCTGTGAGCTCTAATATAGATACTGTCCCACCTCGTGGAGTCCCATTGGCCTCCCAGCTCCTCCTCCCACTGCTTCTGGCTCCTAATTATCCCCGGCTTATGTTCCGCCAGAAGCTTATACAGCCTTGATATTATCCGAGTAGTCATCCCCCTTTTCCCCATCATCTCCTCAAAGGGTGTGGGCTGCGCCGACCAGTCCTTTTTCACCTCCTTCTGCTGCAGCCAGTACCACATACTAATATATGCATACCTGTCTTGCTCCTCCAGCTGATACTGCTTCTGTAATTCCTCAAAACCCGGATGCCCCCCCCCCCCGTCCCCTACCATTTGGCCAAATTTCCACAACCCCTTCCTCCCCCACCTCTTAAAGACCCCCACCACTTCCCCCATCCCACCCTCTGCCACCGTCTGAATATAAATTTCCCTAGAGTACGTCTTCCCCCCCATCAAATACCTTCTCCATTTCCCCCAGACCTGTTGAGTGAGTTCCATATATGGATTCTCCTCCCCCTTCCTACGCCTCCCAGCCCCGGGATCCCATATCCAGGCCTCTGTACGCGCATCCTCCTCTCCTTCCATGCGTACCCACCCTGGATGTTCCAGCCCCTCTTTCCACACAAACAGTGCCCGAAGTTGCGCCGCCTCATGATATCTAAACAAAGATGGGACCCCCAACCTCCCCTCTTCCCTGGTTCTATACATGGTGGCCCTAGCCACTTTCGAGCGCTTCCCATCCCAAATAAACTGCATTAGCAGATTTTGCATCTTGTCTATTTCCTTTTTTGCCACTCTACACGGTAAGGACATATACACAAACAGCAACCTCAGCAGTATATTCATTTTCACAACTGCTATGCGGCCCATCTATGACAGATACTTTCCACCAGTCGTTGATAATTCCATTGTTTAATCCTAGATAAAGGAGTCCCCAACTGGATCTCCAAATAACAGATACTACCCGCTACCCACCGGAACCTAAAATTGTGCAGCAAACTCTCCTCCACTCTAGGTGCCAAATTAAACCCCAACATTTCGGTTTTACTTTGATTCATTTGATAGCCTGCTATCCGGCTATATCGCTGAATAACCTTCATTAACACTATTTGTAATAACACATCCGATGCATCTGGAAAAGACATCGAAATCTAAAGGAGATTCTCAGTCCAGCAGAGTTGCGATCCCCGTCACAAACAACGGCACACAACACTAGGGGTCATTTCAAATGCGGTAGTTGTACTATCTGCCAAATCACCTTGGAAAAATCCTCGTTTAACTACAGAGATAAAGAATATTACTTGAGAAGTAATACCACTTGTCAATCTACACATGTGGTATACGGGGTTTTTTTGTTCGTCAGCTAATATATGTGGGAAAAACGATCTGCCCACTATATGTCCGAATGCAAGAACATCGGAGTAGATTGAAATGCCAGAGAAGGGAGGCTCCTATGGTAGAACATTGTCTCCAGTTTAAACACACTTTTGAGGACCTCCGCTGTTTTAGCATCGAACAAATTTCTATAGGGGAGAGAGGGCGCTCAAGAGAACAACTCGTGTTTCAGGAACAGAAATGGATATTCAATCTACAAGCCGTAAACCCAATCGGTTTAAATCTCCAAATAGATTGGCATCTGTGCCAACAGAGATTAGTGGTTGTATCTTTAAAATTCATCCAAATAGCATTCCCACAAGCCTATAAAATACACAGGAGGCCGAACCCCGCATGCACGGCGTTTTTTGGTGACATTTGAAAAGAAGAGTACAAGACATAGAAGGAAGTTAACATTTGCTTAATACAATTCTTGAAAGTGTGAACAAGTTTTATGGATCGACAGTTCAGAATGAAAGAGCTAGTATACACTGTAGAACTTTTATAGTCTGTGCAGGTTGAAAAGTGCGACTAGACGCCCGGAGCTTCATTCCCCTGAAGAAACGAGCAGTGAAACGTGAAAGCGCTTTGGCTTGACGTTGGGAACATCATTCGTTTAAGCTGCATTGAATAACAACAGCATTGAGGAGAGACACCTCTGATCATCAGATAAGCGCTGGTTTTCAAAGAAATATGGCTATTAGAATGTAGTAGCATTAGAATGATAAGCAATTGTCAGCGTGAACATTTGATTGATTGAATTTTATCCACGGGACTGTCAAAAGATCAAGAACACTACAATTGAATTAACAATATAATAATATATATATAAAAAAAAAAATCCGTTAAAAAAAAGGAAAAAACCATAGAGTTGACAACAGAGTAAGGTCGTTGATGCCAATAAGGCATTTCATTCCAGCAAGTATGGGTTGAACAAAAGCCTGATAATAGTCTGAGACCTTGTTGCAACCAATGAGTTTTTTCCATAGCAAGATCGATAAATACTGAACTCATAGTTAAGTATTGCGCTGAAAAATATATAGTTATTACAAATAGTAATCTAAGCTCTATAAGGTGACCATACACGTTATTGTTAGATACACTTCATTCACACTGGCAGTGTTGTAAGTGGTTGTGTCAACATAAAGCACAGTTACTTACCTGTAACAGGTGATCTCTGGGAACAGCAGGAATAACTCTTCACATATGGGTACGTTGGTACCGACGGAGCCTGTGCGTGAACGCTCCCCTGCATCCAATCAGAAAGCTTTTGGGAGCATCCCACAGCGCCTGAGTGCTGCCTTCCCGCCTTTCCAACTGTCTCTCCTCAGTTGAGTTTTATAGCTGAGACAAAGAGGGAGAGAGAGGGAAAGGAAGAGAGATAGAGAGAGAGAGACAACTCCTAGGGGAGGTGGGTGGGTTGTGAAGACTTATTCCTGCTGTTCCCAGATATCACCTGTTACAGGTAAGTAACTGTGCTATCTCCAGGAACAAGCAGGAATGAGTCTTCACATATGGGGACTCCCTAGCTTTTGATGCCAGGGAGAGAGCCCAGATGTTGTGTGTCCCTGGAACAGGGCTGCACTTCCCCACCTGGATCACTGGCATCCCATGAGGGATGGTGGGTAGGAGTTGATTAAGCATGGAACAGGTGTTTGAGAACAGCCTGACCAAACAAGGCATCCCTGCGGGAGTCCTTGTCCAAACAGTAATGGGCTGTGAAGGTATGAACCGAGGCCCAAGTGGCTGCTCGACAGATGTCGTCGATAGACACAGAGTTCAGGTGAGCCATTGAGGCTGCCATGGCTCTCACATTGTGAGCTGTGACATGGCCCTCCAGAAAAATGTTTTTGCTCTGATAGGCGAAAGAAATACACTGAGCAATCCAGTTGGAAAGTGTTCTCTTGGAGACTGGATGTCCCAAATGAGAAGGATCAAAAGCAACAAAGAGTTGAGAAGACTTTCTATGTTGTTGTGTCCTCTGTAAGTAAAAAGCTAGAGCTCTTTTACAGTCCAGGGTATGAAGATTCCTCTCTGCAGTTGATGCATGAGGCCCTGGAAAAAAGACAGGTAGGTAGACCTGTTGGTTGAGGTGAAAAGGCGAGACCACCTTAGGCATAAAGTGTGGATTAGTCGTAAGGACCACCTTGTCATGATGGAACCTTGTATAAGGTGGATTAGCTACTAGTGCTTGCAATTCACTAATGCGGCGTGCTGATGTGATTGCAATGAGAAAGATAACCTTCCAAGAAAGGTATTTCAAGGAGGTAGTAGCTAAAGGTTCAAAAGGCGGCTTCATAAGCTGACCAAGAACCAAATTTAAGTCCCATGCCACCGGAGGTGGTCTAATGGGAGGCTTTGTTAAAAGGAGGCCTCTCATGAACCTTGCTACAAGGGGATGAGAGGAAACAGATTGTCCATTTAGAGGCTTGAGGGAAGCTGCAATAGCAATCAGATGGAATCTTACTGAATTTGTCTTAAGGCCTGCATTAGACAGATGCAGGAGACACTACAGCAATGATTCCAGAGGTATTGAACGGGGGTTAAGCCCCTTTCCAGAACACCAGATGGTAAACCTTTTCCACTTGAAGGTGTAAGAACGTCTAGTGGAAGGTTTTCTGGAAGCATAAAGAACATCTTTCACTTGTTGAGAAAGAGGAAGATCCTGGAGATCTAGGCCTTCAGCAACCAAGCCCTGAGATGCAGGGACTGGGGATTGGGGTGTCACAACTTTCCATCCTCCTGAGAGAGGAGGTCTGGAGCAGACCCTAACTCTAGGGAGGGAGCTTGAGAATGATATAGAAGCAGAGGGTACCACACTTGCCGTGGCCAATGTGGAGCTATGAGAATCATGTGGCCTCTGTCTCTCTGAAGCTTGAACAGGGTTTTGGGAATTAGAGGAATGGGTGGAAAGGCATACAGGAAGTTTTGACCTCAATGGAGGAGGAAAGCATCCCTTGCCTGAGCCGGAGTTCTGGAACAGAACCGGGAAAGTTTGGCATTCCACAGACTTGCAAAGAGGTCTATGTCCGGGGTTCCCCAAATTTGAAAAATCTTGGATACCTGGTCCATATGTAGGGACCACTCGTGTGGAAGCAGAACTCGACTGAGTCTGTCTGCCCAAGAGTTTTGAGCACCTGGAAGATAGACTGCCAGAAGATGAATGTGATGCTCTCTGGCGAAGGCCCACAGTCACAGAGCTTCGCTGCAAAGTGACAGAGAGCCAGTTCCTCCCTGCTTGTTTATATAGAACATGGCTACCTGATTGTCCATGTGGACAAGGAATATCTTGTGACTGAGCAGGGTGTGGAAAACTCGTAGAGCAAGGAAAATTGCTCTGAGTTCCAAAAGATTGATGTGGAGACAAGTCTCCTGTGGGGACCAGACGCCCTGGGTGGAGAGGTCCTGAAGATGAGCTCCCCAGCCCATTGGAGAAGCATCTGTTGTAAGAGTTGCCTGGGGTAGAGGCTGTTGAAAAGGACACCCCAGCAACAGGTTCTGAGGGGACTTCCACCACTGGAGGGACAAAATGAGGCGACTTGTGTTTGCTATTTTGTCTGACAGGCAGCCTAATGCCTGGGTCCATTGGGTGGATAAAGTCCACTGAGCTGCTCTCATGTGAAGGCGAGCATATGGTACCAAATGAACGGTGGATGCCATGTGGCCTAGCAACTGTAACTTTTCTCGAGCAGTTAGAAGGGGTTTTGACTCTGCTTGAGAAGCTAACTGCATCAAGCGAAGGCAACGGGCCTGGGGAAGATAGGCCCTTGCCTTTGTGGTATCCAGTAGCGCCCCTATAAACTCCAGGGACTGAGTAGGGATCAAATTGGATTTTGGGATGTTTATTACCAGCCCTAAATATTGAAGGATATGCATTGTGCAGGTTAGAGCAGGTCTTGGCCTCCGATTGAGTGGGAGCTCGAATGAGCCAGTCGTCCAGATAAGGGAAGACAAATATTCCCAGGACACGCAGAAAAGCATCAACCACTGCCATGCATTTCGTGAACACCCTTGGTGCAGAGGCCAGGCCAAAGGGGAGCACTCTGTATTGATAGTGCTTCTCTTGGAAAAGGAACCGAAGGAACCTTCTGTGAGTTGGATGGATGAGAACATGAGTGTACTGTGGTGGCCAAAATGTTCCTGAGCCCCTAGAAATAGGAAAAAAACACATTTTTACCTTAAGGGAGAGAAACAGGAAGCAGGGCTGTGAAATTCAAACTGCTCCTGAACAGGAAAAAACTCATCTAGTTCCTAGATGCAAGCCGCGCCCTAGCTCAGAAACAAGCTGTAAAGCTAATGAGAGCCAGCTGAGGGAGCAGCACGAGGCTACAGCTCAAACACGTTCAGGGAGAGTCCCTAGGGGATTACAAAAAGAGGAGGGCAGCAACAGGAGCCGAGACAGGAGGAGAGAAGGAGTTCCCAGGGGAGGAGCTACCAGAGTGGCAGAACACAGCAGAAGTCCTAACGTGCTGGAAGGAGGAGGAAGCTTCAGGGCAGCTGGAGAGAAAGAGACATAAGGACAGCCCAGGGGAGGAGAAGGAACTGCTGAGACAGACTTCTAAGAGAAGCCCAGCCTCAGAGGACACTGTGGGATCTGCTAGAGCCCTCAAGAGAAAAAGCCATAAGCCAAGGAAGAACCAAGAATGCAGAGGAGTTGCTTTGGAGCCTGGAGGCAAGAGATTCCCAACTGAGAGAGCCCTAAATGAGGACACTTTTACTGCAAGCCAAAGGCTTGGTGGAAGCTTACCTGTTACAAGCAGAACCGTGAGTAACCCTGTGCCCAACAGCAAGTTAAGCCAGCTACAGACAGTAAGCCAGTTAATGAAAGAGAGAGAATTGCCCATGTATGCTGAGAATTCTATAGGAAAGGAGAAGTCTTGCTGGAAGAAAATTCTTGAGCTGTTAGAAAGGACGGAGCCTGGGTTTACACGGAGAAGTTTAAACCATGATACTGAAGAGTCAGCTGTAGAAGAAATGCAGACAGAAAGCTATGCTTCTGACATTGATTCAGAATCTTCGGCAATGGAATGTTCTTTGTGTCACAAGCCAAGTTAAATGTTTGGGCACTATAGAGTGTGAAGCTCAAAGAACTGCAATAGCCAGTAAAAAAAAGAAACAGGCTGGACAGTGTTTTAAAGCCCTGTTTGCTTTTGAAAATGTTTTTCCTTGAATGAAGTCAAAGTTTATTTTGAATGTTTGGAAATTTCAAGAAGGGTAAACTGGCATTTATGTTTAAAGGCTGGAGGAAGTAATGAAAGCCTGATTTGTGAATTCTGGAAGTGGTAGAAGCTATTTGTGTTAGGAGAAGAAATTCTACCTCTTGTTTTCTTCTTGCCCTTGCACTGAGCTTTCTAAAACCTCTGTATGGAGTAGTAGCAAAAATCAATAAATTTTCCTGTGCCTGCCTTATGCCTCTCGGACCTCAATTTATTTGAAAAACCACAACTACAAAAAGAGAGTGCTTGCCCTACCTTAGGCAACGGCCTAGGGTGGTGCGCAAGGCCACAGTACGCATCCTTGAGATCTAGAGAACAAAGCCAATCCTGACTCTGAAGGTATGGCAGCAGAGTTCCTAGAGAAACCATCTTGAATTTCTCTTTGACTAGGAATCTGTGCAAGTCTCTGAGATCTAAAATGGGTCTGAAGCCCCCTGTTTTCTTTGGGATAAGAAAATAGGTGGAGTAGAACCCTTTGCCCTGTTGTTGAGAAGGCACTTCCTCTATTGCCCCTGGGCTAGAAGAGTGGCAACCTCCTGCCCTAACAGGCTGAGGAGGGAGGTTGGAGAACTGGTGCAGTCTTGTGAGAGGGGGCAAGCTGGAAAAATGAAGTTTGTACCCCTCTGTTATGATGGAGAGTGTCCAATGCTCTGCTGTGATTTGCCCCTATCTGGGAGCAAAGTGACATAACCTTCCTGGAATGGTGGAAGGCTCTGGTCCTTCTAGAGCCAGAAAGGCTTAGTTCTCTAGCAGAGAGTCAAAGGCCCTGAGGGGGCTGAGATTGCTGGGCTGGAGCAGGCCTCGCAGCCTTTGCCTTGGTCTGTTTGGAGGATTGCTGACGTTTGGAAGGAAACTGAGCTGCAGAAGATGCTTTCTGACTATAAACAGGATAGGATCTTCCCTTTTTAGAAAAAGGTGTTTTCTTGAACAATCTTTTCTTAGCAGGAGCAGCAGTAGATTTGGATAGTCTATCCAAAGCAGAATTTTCAGCATCCATTTGATTGGCTTTTGCTTGCCAAGCTTTACCAAACAGATTCTCACCTGTACAAGGGATATTTCCCAATTCATCTTGGACCCAGGTCTCCAAATCAGATGCTTGAAGCCAAGCAAACATATATGCACCTATAGCTATAGCTGAGGCTCTGCTTACGCATTCAAAGGAGTCGAAAGCTGCACGGTTGGAGAATTTGGAGATATCCTGGGCATGTTTGAGCCCAGAGAGAAATTCTTGCCTTTTATTGTCAGACATAAAAGGACTCAAAGTCTGCAAATGGTCAGTGACTTCTTTTAAGAACATTCCCATGTAGAGACTATAAGAATTAATTCTCGCAGCAAGCATGGAAGCTTGGAAGACTCTTCTACCAAAAGCATCCAGGGTTCTACATTCACGTCCTGGAGGATTAGAGGCATGTCTCTTGGCACTTCTAATCTTTCTCATTGCAGACTCAACCACAATAGAGTGGTGAGGAAGCTGAGTTTTATGGAAACCAGGACAAGGAGGGACACGATACATGGTGTCCAACCTGCGAGAATGAGGAGAGGTGGTTAAAGGTGCTTCCCACATCCTTAACATGAGATCATACAGAATCTCATGAATAGGCAAGGTAGCTGCCTCTTTAGGAGTTTTAGGATATTGTAGAATATCTAACTCCTTAGCTCTAGGCTCTGACTCTGGGGCTACTGTAATAGAGAGGCCCCGAGCCACCTCTCTGATAAAGTCTTGAAAAGACAAGTCCTCTGGAGGAGACATCCTTCGTTTAGGAGAGGACTCATCCTGTGGAAGAAGCATCGCTGCATCGACAGACTCTTCAGAATCCTCAGAGTCATCAGAGGAATTGAAGTATCGTCTGTCGGGATGCTCTTACAAAGCCTGATACCCGTACCGACCGGGATCGGTATCGGAAATCACCGGTACCGGGGTATCGGTACCGGAGGGCTGCAGAGGGCAGAGTACCGGCATAGCTGACACCGATGCCGATGTCACCGATACCGGAATCGGTGCCGATGGCGATACCGGAGCCGGTACGAGCGGAGTAGTCTGTTGCGGTACCACGGGTGTCGATGCCACAAGGAAAGCCGCCAGATTGCATTCGATGGACAGAATCCTCTGATCCATCGTCGCCGCCAATGCCTGGAAGTCTGTACCGGTGGAAGCCACCGGTACCCCAGAGCATGGCACCAGGAGATCTGTTGAGGCCACGCCATCTAGATCATCCTGGAACCCCGATGATGATGCTTTAGAAGCGAAAGCCTCCCGCCGGGGTAATTTTGCCGGTGCAGAATCCTCGAGGGCAAGGCCAGGGGGCATCTCGATGCTTAGAAGGAGATTTGCCCTTAGAGGCCCAGCTGGATTTATGTTTAGTTACCTGAGATCCATGTGAGGAAGAAGCAGCCCTGGAAGATGCCGATGCCACTGAAGCTGCATCAGAGGGAAACAGGGTACTGAGCTTGGCAGCTCGGTTTTGTCGACCTCTCTTAGACATCTTGGAACAGGACACACAATCTTTAATGGAATGGTCAGGGCCTAAACACTTTAGAAACCAGTCATGGGTGTCAGTGACGGAGATAGTACCGCCACATTTTGTGCACTTCTTAAATCCTGAGGCAGGCTTTTCCATATTTAAGGAAAAGGGTTTTGGGCCTAAGGCCCAAAACTGAAGTACACCTTAAGAAAAATAAATGGAAAAAAGGTCTTCTTTTTTTTTTTTTTAAAAGAAAAGAATAAGAACCGGCGGTACCGGTATAGCATCGAGGAAGGCAGACGCGACAGAAAAGAAATAAAGAAAAAATAAGGAAATTCTTCTGCGGTGACAGGAACACGACCTGCTGGCTCCGCGGAAAAAGAACTAAGGAGAGACAGTTGGAAAGGTGGGAAGGCAGCACGCAGGCGCTGTGGGATGCTCCCAAAAGCTTTCTGATTGGACGCTGGGGAGCATTCCCGCGCAGGCTCCATCGGTACCGACGTACCCATATGTGAAGACTCATTCCTGCTTGTTCCTGGAGATAGATAATATCATCCGCAAATAACCCAATCTTTTCCTCTCGCCCCCGAATCCCTACCCTTTTTATGTACGCCTCCCGCCTAATGTATGCGGCAAGCGGTTCAATAGCTATCGCAAACAGAAAAGGAGACAACGGGCATCCCTGTCTGGTGCCTCTATGGAGCTCAAAACTATCTGAATACCCGCCATTCACTCTGACTCTAGCTCGTGGTCCCTGATAGAATGCTCTTATCCAGCTGAAATACTACGTTCCAAACCCCATTTTCTCTAGTACTTGAAACATATATGGCTACTCCACGCGGTCAAACGCTTTTTCTGTGTCAACAGTGACCATCACTGCCGATTCTTTAGATCTCTGAAGATACCAATCTATATTCAAGATCTTTCTCATACTGTCACTTCCCTGTCGCCCCTTGACAAACCCAGTCTGATCAGGATGGATCAACTGTGGCACTACATCTTGGATCCAGTTTGCCAACATTTTCGCCAAGATTTTGGCATCTAAATTTACTAGGGATATTGGTCTGTAGGATCCACATACCCCCCTATCTTTACCGGGTTTTGGTAATACCATAATTCCGGCTTCCGCCATAGACTTTGGGAGATTGTCCCCTTGGAGAACTCTATTCACTACCTGAATGAAGATGGGCGTAATAGGTTCACACATCACTTTATAAAACTTTGTGGTGTACCCATCCAAGCCTGGTGCCTTCCCAATTTTTAACGCGGCTATAGCCCTCCTTACCTCTTCCTCCTGAATCTCTTGCCTTAAGCATTCCCTCTCCTCCTCATTCACCTGTGGAAGGTGACACTCATTCAAGAACGCTTCAATCTCCCCCCCCCCCCCCCCGTTGTTTCACTTTTATACAAATTCTCATAAAATTCCCTAAATATCTTCCTGATAGCCTTGGTCCAGTGTTCTATTTCTCCTTTATTATTCCTAATCCCATCTATGAACGCTGCCTGCCTCCTTGCCTTTAGGCGACAGGTTAACAGCCTCCCCGCCCTGTTCCCCTCTTCGAAGTGGGCCTGCTTCATCATCGCCAGTTAGTACGCCATCTCCTGAGCTCGCAATTTGCTCAACTCTGCCCTCACCTTAATGGGCTCTGCAATAGTGTGTGGATCCTGCACTGTTTGGTGCGCTCTCTCGAGATTCCCCAGGTTCTGCAGTAAGTCTTTTTCTGCCGCCCCTTTCTCCCTCTTTACTTGTGCCCCCCTACTAACCAGCTGTCCCCGAATTACTGCCTTTAGTCCATCCCACAGAGTCCCCATTGACACCTCCCCTGTGTCATTCAACCTGAGATATTCCTTTATACTGTCCTTAAGCTTCCCCACATACCACTCCTCCTCAAGCAAGTAATCATTTAGCTTCCAGAATTTTAGACTATCATCTTCTGTACCCACGGCAAACTTGACACTAACTGGTGCATGGTCTGACCAGGTGATTAGGCCATGTTCCACTTCCTGTACCCTCTCCACCCACTGTCCTCCCCATCCCCCATATCATATCTAGCCTACTATAGGTTCCATGTACTGGGGAGTAATAAGTATACTTCCGCTCTCCCGGGTGCCAGCTTCTCCAAACGTCAACCAATCCCAATCTCTCCCTCATTTTTTGCAAACGGCAGCTATCCCCTCGGCCCCCCCCCCCCCCGACCCCCACTAGTATCCATTCGGGAGTTACATGTCAGATTAAAATCCCCTTCCAGGATTATGGAAGTGCTTCAAAATTCCTCTAACTCCTTCAGAATTTGCTCATAGGACTCCCCCTGCCTCTCATTTGGTCCATACAGGCTATTACTCTATCTAACTACAATTAAAGTCGATTAAATAACTATTTGTAAATCCTGTAAATACATATATGTAAATAGTTCAAAATATGTAAATAGTTAAATTGTTATTTAACAAATTTACCATATTTAGTCCAATCATGTTTAATGTATTTAGCAAAATTGTACCTAGTTAATTAATGTTTCATGTATTTAGCAAAATTGTACCTAGTTAATTAATGTTTCATGTAAAACAGACCTGTTAATCTGTTCATTCCTTGTTCACTGTAAACCGCACCTGATCTGTGGAAGGTAGCGGTATATAAGCAACTGTTAAATAAATAAATAAAATAATCACCCACACCTCTTCACGCTCTATTTGTAATTGCACCCCCACCAATCTACCCCCTTTCCCCCAACAGGTACTCTTCACAATATGCTAATATTCGCCTCCAACCAAGATCCCAAACCCCCCCCCCCCCTTCCGGGAGTTCTTTCTCTGTCCCGCCAGGACCACCCTAGGGTATTGTCTAGACTCCAATAGGTATAGCACGGTTACTTACTTGTAACAGGTGATCTCTGGGAACAGCAGGAATAAGTCTTCACATATGGGTACGTCGGTACCGACAAAGTCTGCGCGGGAACGCTTCCCAGCGTCCAATCAAAGAGCTTTTGGAAGCATCCCACCACGCCTGCGTGCTGCCTTCCCGCCTTTCCCAACTGCCTCTCCTCAGTTAGGTTTTAAAGCTGAGACAAAGAGAGAGAGAGAGGAAAGGAAATATAGATAGACATACAACTCCTGGGGAGGTGGGAGGGTTGTGAAGACTTATTCCTGCTGTTCCCAGAGATCACCTGTTACAGGTAAGTAACTGTGCTATCTCCAGGAACAAGCAGGAATGAGTCTTCACATATGGGGACTCCCAAGCTGAGATGCCTGGAGTCCCAGCATGTCATAGGTTGGAACATGCTATCTCCCAGAACACCAGCCATCTTGAGGATGGAGGGTAGGAGTTGAAGAAAGAAGGATGCTGTGGAACAGCTAAGCTAGCATAGGACTGCAGAGAAGGAGTCCATGTCAGGATGATGATGGTCATCAATAATATTGCAAAGGATACTGCAAAATGGACCTCCCCTGACAGGATTTCACAGAAGTATGGAGGTTCATGGATCTACTGGGAAACCTAGTAGAGGAACCTTGAAGAGGACCTCACTGTAAGTGGAGGTAATAATCCTATAGGAAAACCAGTGGAGGTCAGAATCCTGAAAGGTAACAGGTAACCCCAGTAGAAAAATTGGGGTAGTCCAAAAATGGTGGGCCTTCAGCGGAAGGCTTTATGACAAAAAACCTAGCCCTTTTGGAGGCAGAGTGAGACACTCTTAGGAGCAAAAAGAGAAAGGCTAACCGATTTGGACAAACAGGCACAGTCCTTGTGGGGAGAAAGGGTGTGGGAACTTCTTGTATCCCAAAAAGAGAGGACAAAGGCCTGAGGCGTTAAAGCCTGTGATTAACTGAAGATCCACAATGTCTCTCCCTAACTGGGGTAAGCTAGGAGAGATATTGGGCACGGAGAGCTTCAGAGGTACCTAAACCGTTAGATTATGGTATAAAAATTGTTGACTACCACAGGAGTGGTTGAGTGTGTAGAACCCCAAACCTGCTAGATAGCATAGGTATGGGTAAAGCCCTTCTGTCAGAATCATATAGCTATATGAGGATAGACAGTGAGATAGATAAGTATGTGGATACATATCTATCTATAATAAAATATCTCAACAGATACATATCTATATAGAGATATATAGATAGATATATAGACATATAAGAATATATCTATAGTGAGATATGGAGGGCATAAAATACACACAAAAAATAAATATGGATATGTAGGCCTACATATGGGTGTCTGCAATTAAACAGACAGAGATATGCCTACAGCACAGTGATCACATAGGATATGTGGAGAGGAAAGATTCATCTAATAACAAGGAGGTGGAACACCTACTTCAGAAGACGTATAGAGAATCTATTCCTCCTAGTCATGATCTGCAAGAATGCTAGGTAGTGAAAAATAACCAGGACTGTTACGTGAAAAACAAAGGATAATATCAATGTGCAGCCAGCAAGTCCCGAGTCTAGAGATGAGATACCATGTTGACCTGCTTAAGGGCAAAGGTATCATGCGTTCTTACCATGAGGACGAGCATATCCCCGATTGGGAATACTATGGACCAAAGCAAGGAACTGGCAACTCCTTGAGCTTTCACGTAAGAGAAGGCCTATGTCCTTTATATCAAAAAAGGAGCTAGTAAAAGAAGGGAGAACCTTCTAGTCATGGGAGACATGACTGAAAAGCCTTTTCTAACCAGCTAGGATAGCTGTTGGAGAACCCCCCCCCCCACCCATGCTCTCTAGCAAGGGCCCATAGTGGAAAGCTTCTCTGTAGATTGCAGAGAGTATGATGCAGGAGAATGAGGAGATAGAACTGGCTGTTAGAGAGCCAGTATCTCTGCCAACTATGCTGCCAAACCCAGGAAAAAGGAGATGGCAGAATAGAAGACAATCTAGAAAGCTTGTAGTGAGATGATCTCCAAGAGAGATGAAGCACTGACTTGGAGCCACTACTAAGACTAGACAGAATGTTAGTGGAGGACAATCTGGTTGTTTGAAGACAAGAACCAGTGGTCCAAACATTAAGGCTCCTGCATAGGCAGCTGCTAACAAGACAGCAGAAAGAATCTTACTGTTGAAAACAGAAAGAACAGACAGAACAGGAGTAGGAAACTCTGGATATGTCTGATAAGTTGCCGCAAAGCAAGATTGAAGCAGAGGAGGTAAGTCAAGAGAGGAAAACTCTGCACTGGAAAGTAAGAAAAGTAGAGAGGCTGAAGAAAAAGCCTCCCAGTAAGTAATTCCCTCTTACAGGGGAAAACTTGGTAAGAGAGTGAAGAGAATGGAGCTGAAGAAGACTTATGAAGTAGGAAGTCTATAGAAAGGAAGGATACATGCTGGCACAGGAACTATCATTTGATAGTGGTTAGACCTCTTTCCCTAGCAGGAAAAAGAGAAGAAACCTGTGACCTATAGGCATGAATATCCTGACAGCTCATAGAAATATAGAAAAAATGGATATCTTTTGGAAAGGGATCCATGTGTAGGGGTTAGAATGAAGCGGTGGATTGCCTCCATTGAGAAGAAGCAACTGTAGATGCTAACCCCAAGAGTCACAAGCATCTGATGATGATTGATCAGAAACCCTGCGGATGCTGGGTTTGCTGAGCCTGGTGAGAGGTTGGATTCTTCAGACCAGGATGATGCCTCCCCTGTTGGGGAACATTTGTATGATGGGCAAGTGATGAATAAAACCTTCTTCTCCTGTGGGAAGAAAGTTTGGTAGGAGATTTCCTACCTAGTGGGACAGAAGGTGTAGAACAAACCTTAGGAACAGGTAAATCAGTGGATAACTGAGTAACCTGACGTAAAGACTCCTTGTTGAAAAGATTTTCTCCAGTGCAAGGAGTATGTCCCAGACGTTGTTGTGCCCATTTGTCCAAGTCTGAAGATTGGAGCCAGGCTCTACTTCGTGCCCCTATAGCAATAGCAGAAGTTCTGCTAACAGACTCAAAAGAGTCTAGGGAAGCACGAGAAAGAAAGCAAGACATATTCTGGATATGCTTAAGCAGTGAAGAATAGTCTTTACTCCTAGAATCTGGAAGGAAAGGAGTCAAAAGATGTAACTGCTTTGTGACCTCCTCAAGAGAAAGACTCATATAAAAAATATATGAGAGAATTCTTGCAGAAAGCATAGATGTCTGGAAAGTTTGATGTCCAAAGGCATCTAGTGTCTTAGACTCACGACCTGGCGGATAAGAAGAGTGCTTTTTCTTACTCTTTACCCGCCTCATTGCTGATTCCACTACTATGGAATGATGAGGAAGTTGAGTCTTTTGAAACCCTGGAGAGGGGGGCACCTGATATAAAAGAGATCAGTTGCCCTGGGAGGTGGGGGTACCCTTAAAGGTGTTTCCCACATTCCTAGAAGGAGATCCTGCAAGGAATGATGCAAAGGAAGCATTATGTTGCCCTTTGCTTTGGCAGAAACAGAGCCTTGTGCAGGATCATGTCCTGGAATAGGAATGGCAAGAGATCTTGCTATATTTATTTATTTATTTATTTATTTAACATTTGCTTCTATACCGCGCTATTAAAATCAGCGCGGTGTACATCAAACAAGCATACTACAATGTATACAAACAACATTGAGTTTTACAGAGAACAGGAAATTGAACATGGGAAGGAAACCAGGGGAACTAACTATATCCAGGAGGAAACTCTGAAAAGAGGGATCCCAAACAGGAATCTCCCCTGGACAGGGTAGATCTAAAGAACTAGCCTGAGCATCCACAGAGTTATCCAAATATATAGGAATAGAAGATCCTGCAGAGTGCAGTGTGGAATGCTTAAAAGATGGTAGCTGGTACTGGCTGTCAGGAGCAGCCCCCATCCTTACCACATCGTCCATGCCAGGTATCGACTCCAAGCTTGGTATAGAATGGAGTGATCCTGTTGAAAAAAGCAGGGCAGGAGTTGGCCACGATGCTACTATGGGCACCGGTACCGATGCCGATACCAGTACCGATGTCGGAGTCGAACCCGACAAAGACATCGGTGACAGTTCAATCAGTACCGAGGTAACCAAAAACCTCCAGCCGTTATCCTCGGTACTGAAGCACCGGTATCGATCGGTGTCGGTACCAAAATCTATTGGTACCCAGTCTTCTAGACTAGAGATAGATTCCAAACTCGGCATCAAGGGCAAAGAGCCTGATAAGCGAAGCATGGAAGGCACCGACCGTGAAGGTAATGAGGACATCGGTACCAACTTCGGTACCATGTCTGATACCAGTGAAGGAAGGGCAACCCGTGGCAACTCAATCGGCATCAGGGGAACAGAGATTTGCGGATCTGAATCATCGGAACCGAGCCTTCGGTACCGTCGAGAGCCGGTACCAAGGCGAGTCGGTACCCAGTCCTCCAGACTGGAGATCGATTCCAGACTCGGCATCGAAGGAAGAGAGGCGATCGATGCACATCTGGAGGGTACCGACGTCGGCTGGAGTATCGGTGTTGGTACCGATAATGGAAACTCAATCTGGAGGGTATCCACCGGTCCTGAAGGTACTGAGGACACCAGATGATGATCCCTGGTGAGGAGTGTTTCATCCAACACGAGTGCCGATGCCGGGGTATCGGTACCGCTCAAAGCGGATGCCACCACCGTACACGGCTTAGGTATGTTCTGTGGGGGGTGAACCCCAGGAACAACCTGAAACCCCTTATAGGCTTTGGAGACCGAAGACTCCTGCCGGGGTTTTGAAGCCAGTGGGCCCTCGAGGGCAAGGCCGGAGCCGTCTACATGCTGCGCATGAGACCTACCACTCGAGGACTGGCTAGTCTTAACAGACTGTTTGTGGGTTACCTGATCCTGTGTGGACGAAGAAGGGGACGGTGCCCCGAAGTTGGAGGGCAACCGTGTATCGAGGGAGCCTCGATATTGAAAACCTCTTCTTATCAAAGTGTTGTCAGGACCCAAACAGGTTAGACACCGACTTCGAGGGTCTAAAAATAAAGTTGTACCGCCACAGTCTGGACATTTCTTGGAGAAAGTGTCTGACGGTTCCATGAAGGAAAACGAAGAGGCCTAAAAGGCCTAAGAGACCGTGGGACACTGAAGAAAAAATATCCGGTGGAAAAGGAAAAATGTTTCAAGAAAAGAAAAGAAAACACCGGCGGTACCGGTGGCGTCGGGAAGACAGACGCAACCACAAGAAAACTAAAAAATAAAAACAAGAATTTTCTGCGGTTACAGGAGGACGTCCTGCCGGCTCCGCGGAAAAACGAAAACTGAGGAGAGGCAGTTGGGAAAGGCGGGAAGGCAGCACGCAGGCGTGGTGGGATGCTTCCAAAAGCTCTCTGATTGGACGCTGGGAAGCGTTCTCGCGCAGACTCAGTCGGTACCGACGTACCCATATGTGAAGACTCATTCCTGCTTGTTCCTGGAGATGCCTGCCCCACCCGCAGGTGGGTTTCCTGTATGCACAGAATTTCCGCCACCAGTCTTCTGCCCTCTTGTTCTACCATTTTCCGTTTCCTCCACGTGCGCAACCCCTTTACATTCAATGTCACAATCGTTAACATTTTTCTCCTCTGATCTACCTTCCCCTGTCCCCCCCTCCCTTCCTTCCACCGCCCCTCCGCTCCTGTGCCCCTGCCCGTCTCCCCCGTTTGCCCCCTATCCCCCCTTCCACTCATCCCTGCTTCCAAGTCCCTCCCCTTCTTCCCCATCCCCTTTACCCTCCCACTTCCCTCTTCCCCTCCCTCCCTATCCCCCCCGCATCCTCCTTCTCCAGAGGATACACCAAGAGTAGTGCGCCCCTACCTCCCCCAGCCACTCCCTTCTCACTCCCCCCTTCTCCTTCCCTGTCCGTGCTCTCCCGCCCCCCACATCCCAATCCACCCCTTAAACTTAACCTTCCCCCTCCCCACCCCACTCTACACCCTAACCCCTTTCTCCTCTTCCCTGATGCTCCCCCTGCCCCACCATCCTCCCGCCCTCTTCCCCTCCCTATTCCCACATTATGCATTTGCAACTTTGGCTACTTCTTTGTACCAGATCCCCCTCCCACCACCCCTCACCCTCCATTCCTACCCACCCCACCTCTCCCAAGCTTACAATGCTTATAACCCTCCTCCACCTCCCCCACAATATATACCCATCATATCATATTAGCAGTCCTCAGGTTCCTTCCACGCTCCAGTCCTCTCACTGCTCCTGCCTTATCGTCCTGTTGGTCCGCCTCTCCTGGCTTTCTCCTCGCTGCTGCTGCTGCCGCCCCCTCTCCATTGAGCCCGCCGCCTTAGGAGCATCCTGGGACCCCAGTCCTGCTTCTCGTAGGGTCCCCATCGCCTCCTCTGGCGACTGCGTCCGCCATGTCCTCCCTTTGAGGGTAAAGCATTTGCCTAACGGATGCAGCCATCTGTACTTAACGTCCGCTTTCCGCAATAGTTGTGTCACTGGTTGCATTGCCCTGCTCCGCTGCAGCATGCCAGCAGACAACTCCTCATATATATGAGCAGGGTATCCCTGCCATGTAAGGGCTCCGAAACCCCTCATTTTGTTGACAATTCTCTCCTTTGTTTTATAGCGTGCCATGCATATTACAATGTCTCTAGGCCTGTTTCCCTACTGGTGGTCCGAGTGCTCTGTGTGCTCTCTCAATTTGTAGGTCCACAGCTGCCACCTCTTCGCCTCCTTTCTTTAGCACCTCTAGACACACAGACACTGCCACAGAATTTCAAGATAGTGAAACGTTCTCCTCTGGGATTCCTCGGATTCTCAAGTTATTTTGACACGATCAATTTTCCAAATCTTCCAGTTTGTAAAGTAGAGCCTCATGCTGAGAGTTTAGCTTTAAACCTCTTTGTATCCCTTCTTCCTGCAGCTGCTCAATCTCTTGCAGTTGGTTTTCGTGTTCTCCCATCCTGCACACCAGGTCCCCAATTTCCTCCTTCAATGGCCCCAAGAGCTAATTTAGCTCATTTTTCACTGACTGCACCCTCTTTTTTAATTTTGAGGAACCAGTCCCTGAGCTCCGCTCTAGTAACATTGGGGGGGGAGGGGGAGGTCCTTTCCTGGTGCCATCTCACTCCCCATCCCCACTTCTTCCACCCGCTCTTCAGTACCTCCTTGCTGTTTATTCTCACTCGGCACATTGTCACTCTTCCCTGCTTGTAACCCAGAGTATGCATATTCTCTGAGATCTGCTGCTTTTCTCCTCAGTCATCGCTACTACCCGTGTCCCTTCCTCTCAGACAGCTGCTGCTGCTCTTATATTCTTGCTTGCAATCTCTCTGCCCCTGTGACAGGGTTCAGTGCTCCACCATGGCTCCTCCTAGGCTTCTACTCCTCCTACCGTTGGCTTCTGTAGGGGAACACCACTTGCTGCCTCCACCGTGAATCTCTCCTCTTGCCCATATCTCCTTACCACTATCGCTGCTACTGCACTCCCAGCTCCTGCTTCTTCTGTTTTCAGGGTGGCCCCCTCTCTCCAGCCACTTCACCCCTGCTAGCACCTCTGGTCTTCTATATCCTCCTGCGCTCTGCCGCAGACCCCGTTCCGCTCACGCCGTCCGCTCCAGAGCTCCGGGCGCCATCTTGCCTCTCCACGTGGCTTCCCTCTGCTCCCGCTATTGCGACCCGCCTCCGTTTCCTCCAGCGCCGCCAAGTTTTAACCCTCCTCAGCTGGCTCCCGCCGTCTTCCCCCGCCCGGGACTGCCGATTCTCACCTCCAGAGGTTCAATTTTAACACTTTTTGGCAGGGTCGGTGCCGGAGCGGCTGCTTCATGCCGCCATCGGCTCCGGTGATGTCACTTCATCACAGGAACATCATTTTAACGTAAGGATTATTTTTATATACCACACTCTAAGATCAGCGCGGTTTACATATAACATGAACAGTAACAACTGAACAATTTACATAGAACAGGAAATTACATAGAACTGTATAATACAGGTATCAAGAACAGTCGGCTATAACATTAAATGTTAAACGGGGGCATGAACTTGGAATGAACAAGGGGAGAACTGATGAAAAGCTGGACAGTGGAGTCATGGCACCAGACCTCGTTTAGGGTGGATGGTTGTACGTTAGTTGAAACAAGTATGTCTTTAAGGCCATCCTAAAATTTGATTGGTCTGAGATGGCTCGGATTGCTGGAGGTAGGGCATTCCAAAGGGTTGGTGCATATAGGGAAAGAGTAGTTACTCACCTGTAACAGGTGTTCTCCAGGAGCAGCAGGAATCAGTCCTCACATATGGGCGACATCGACGTCGATGGAGCCCCTGCGGAGCATTTCCCCAGCTTTCTATGAAAGCCTTTGGGAATACTGCACGCATGCACGGTCCCCTTCCCGCCCAAAGGTGCCATCTTGCTCAGTCAAATGACATAGCTAAAAACAGCACACAAAAAATGTAAAAATAAACTTATGTACAACTGCAACTCCCAGGGGAAGAGGGAGGGTTGTGAGGACTGATTCCTGATGCTCCTGGAGAACACCTGTTACAGGTGAGTAACTACTCTTTCTCCAGGACCAAGCAGGAAGTCAGTCCTCACATATGGGTGACTCCCTAGCTCTGGGCTACTAGGAACCTAGGCTGAACAAGAGAACTCCCTCTAGTCCCAGCACCAAAGAAAAGGCTTTGTACTGAAATAACCTCCAATGGTAGCCCAACGGAGGGCTGGAGGGCAGGAGTTGCCTAAACCTCAAAGAGATTCCAGAGTACTGCCTGGCCAAAAGCACTGTCCCTACTGGACTCCCTCTCCAGGCAGTAATGGACTGCAAAGGTCTGGCTTGAGGACCAAGTTGCAGCCCTGCAGATGTCTGCCAACGGTATAGAGCGGAGATGAGCTACTGAGGCAGCCATAGCCCTTACACGGTGGGCCGTGACCAGACCCTGCAAGGGAAGGTCAGCCGCCCTGTAAACCCAGGTGATACAGTCAGCCACCCATATGGACAAGGTATGCTTGGACACAGCTAACCCCAGATTATTAGGGTCAAAAGATATGAAGAGCTGAGTAGCCCTTCTATATCCCTGCGTACGGTCAAGGTAGAAGGACAAGGCCCTCCTACAGTCCAGAGTATGCAGGACCGCTTCAGCCTGGCTTGCATGAGGCCTAGGGAAGAATGTTGGAAGAACCACCACCTGGTTAAGGTGGAAAGAGGAGACAACCTTTGGGAGGAACTTTGGATGAGTCCTAAGGACTACCCTGTTCCTATAGAAGCGGGTGTAAGGCCTGTCACAGACCAGGGCCTGAAGCTCACTTACTTGTCTGGCCGAGGTTAAGGCTACCAGGAAGAGTGTCTTCCAGGAAAGAAAGTGTAGAGGACAAGTAGCCATCGGCTCAAAAGGTGGGCGCGTCAGTTGTTGCAAGACCACATTCAACTCCCACTCAGGGGCTGGAGGACAGACAGGAGGCTTGAACAAGAGCAACTGTTAAATAAATAAATAAATAAATAACCCCCTGAGGAACCGGGACACCAAGGGGTGAACCGACATTGAGTGTCCCTCCACCAGAGAGTGGTGAGCTGCCAGAGCTGAGAGGTGGACCCGAACAGAATTGGACTTAAGGCCCTGAATGGACAAATGCAGCAGGTACTGAAGCACTACTGGTAGAGCACAGGAGAAAGGATCTTCTGTACGCAGCTGACACCACACAGAAAACCTTTTCCATTTCGGGGCATAGGTTTTTCTAGTGGACTGCTTTCTAGAGGCCAGGACGACCTCTTCAACTTCTGGAGGTAGGCCCCAAGGAGCCAAAACTACCCTTGCAGCCTCCAGGCCATCAAATTGAGAGATTTGAGATTTGGGTGCAGAAGAGAGCCCTGATCCTGAGAGAGAAGGTCGTGCTGCAACCCTAGAGGCAGTGGGGGTTCCACTGCCAGTTGAAGCAGAAGTGGAAACCAAGGTTGCCTCGGCCACCTGGGAGCTACAAGTAGTACCGAGGCCTTGTCTTTAAGGACCTTGAACAGGGTTCGGGCCACCAGAGGCGTGAGAGGAAACACATAGAGGAGGCCCTGAGACCAGGAAATCAGAAAAGCATCCGCTGCCCACCTCATGGGATGCGGGTGCCTGGAGCAGAACTTGGGCAGTTGCCTGTTCAAGGGACTGGCAAAGAGATCTATGGATGGAAGTCCCCACTTCAGGAAAATCTTCTGAACCACTAATGGGTGGAGTTGCCATTCGTGGGGCTGCAGAACTCTGCTCAACCGGTCTGCCAGGCAGTTCTCCTGGCCAGGGAGGTAAACAGCTTTGAGAAACATGTTGTGCTTGTGCGCAAACAAGCAGAGGTCCTGTGCCTCCTGACAAAGGAGCCTGGACCCAGTGCCCCCCTGCTTGTTCACATAAAACATGGCTACTTGGTTGTCCGTCTGTACTAAGACAGACTGGTGAGTCAGGTTCTGAGAGAAAGTCTTGAGGGCTAAGCGAATAGCCCGGAGTTCCAGTAGGTTGATCTGTTGCGTGGCCTCCCAGGGAGACCACAGGCCCTGGGTGCACCTGCCCAGACAATGTGCTCCCCAGCCCTGCAGGGAGGCATCTGTGGTCAACACCACTGTGAACCCAGGTATCTGAAAAGGCACCCCTTGCAGTAAGTTGGGGGGGTGCAGCCACCAGCGTAGGAAGTTAAGGAATGGTCTGGGCACCCTTACTCTGTCTCTGAGGCTCCCTGTGGCCTGTGTCCACTGAGTTCTGAGGCACCACTGTGCAGGCCTCATATGGAGCCAGGCATTGGGAGTCACATGTACTGTCGAAGCCATGTGGCCGAGAAGCCTCAGCCAGAGCCTGGCGGAAACCAGTGACCTGCTTAGAAACCGGTTTGCCAAGTCTATCAGTCTTTGGGCTCTGTCCTCTGGCAAGAAAGCCTTTGCCTGCAGAGAGTCCAGCCTTGCCCTTATGAACTCCAAGTTTTGGGAGGGGAGCAAAGTGGACTTTGCGAAGTTTATGACAAACCCCAGGTGTTGAAGTAGAAAAATAGTGCGGAGGGTGGCTTGCCTGGCCTCCTGGCACGTCTGACCCCTGATGAGCCAGTCATCCAGGTAGGGGAAGACAAAGATACCCTGATTTCTCAGGTAGGCTGCCACCACCGCCAGACATTTGGTAAAGACCCTGGGGGTGGAGGTGAGGCCAAAAGGCAGCACTCTGTACTGATAAGGTTTCCTCCCACAATGAACCTGAGGTACTTTCTGTGGTCTGGATGAATGAGGATGTGAGTGTAGGCATCTTTTAGATCTAAGCAGCATAGTCAATCTCCCTGCTGGAGGTAGGGCAGAAGGGTTCCAAGAGTAAGCATCTTCAACTTTTCTTTCTCTAGGAACTTGTTGAGGTTTCTGAGATCGAGAATAGGCCTGAGGCCGCCGGTTCTCTTTGGTACTAGGAAGTACCTGGAGTAGAACCAGGGACCTTGGAGGTGGGGAGGCACAGGCTCCACCGCCTGGTCTCGCAACAGACCCTGAAGCTCTTGAAGGAGGAGGTCTGTGTGGAGAGGAGGCCTTGGAGGTTCTCCAGGGAAGAAAGGAGGAGGCAGCTGATGGAAATGAAACATATAGCCCGAGTGGACTATGCTCAGGACCCAACTGTCTCCTGTAATGGGTGGCCACCTGTGGGCAAACAGGGCTAGTCGACCTCCTGTGCAGGGATGGGACAGCAGAGACGGAGAGGCTATGCCTTGGGAGTCAAAAGCCCCCACCCTGCTGAGTGGGAGAAGGGGCCTGAGGCTTGGGGGCCTTTGCCTACGGGGCCCATGTCCCTGCCCCTTAGCCTGCTGACCCTGTGGGGGAGCTGGGGAGGCCTGGTAAGGTGGGAACTGCTTGTAGGCAGTCACCTTCGTTGGGTAAAAGGGCTTCTTACCCGAGCCCTTCTTTTTATGAGAAGGGGCAGAAGTCTTTCTAGACAGCCTTGTCCTCGTGAGGTGCTCGGTCTCGAGCTGTACAGCCTTCTCAGCCATGGGCTTGCCAAAAAGGTTCTCACCTCAGCAAGGGACATCGACCAACTTGTCTTGAACCCAAGGCTCGAGATCCGATGACTGCAGCCATGCCTGGCGTCTAGCAGCGATGCCGGCTGCTGCAACACGGGCCGAGGCCTCGAAGCCATTGTAGGCTGCGCGGGACATGAACTTAGAGCATTCCCGGATCCCCGAGGACAAGGACTTGAACCTCTGCAAAGGTTCCCCGGAGAGACCAGCAGAGAACCCGGCAAGCTCCTTTGCCAGGTCCCGCAAGTACATGCCCATGTACAGCTGGTAAGACTGGACACGGCAAGCAAGCATCGAGCCCTGGAAGCACTTTCTACCAAACGCATCCAGGTTCCGGGCCTCCCTGCCAGGGGGCACCGCAGAGTGCATCTTCGGACTTTTCAGACGATACATAGCCGATTCCACCACCACGGAATGGTGTGGTAGCTGTGCCTTTTGAAAACCAGGGCTCTTACAGAGTCGATAAATGGAATCGACCCGCTTGCTCAGAAACGGCGCCAAGGCCGGTGCCTCCCACATCTGGAAGAGGAGCCGTTCCAGCATCGAAGGAACCGGCACAGTAAAGGCCTCCTTCGGAGGAGAGTCATACTGGAGGGCCTCGAGCTCTTCGGCTCCTCCTCGGGGTCCGCGGGGATTGCCAAAGCAGTGGCCATATCCCGAACAAACTCAGAGAACCGGGTTATCCTCCGGAGGGGATCTACTCCGGGGTTCAGACTGCGGTGAGTCAGACGGGACGCACCGAGTCTTGAAGGTATCAGGGGACTCCTTGTCCTCCGTCTCCCAGGTGGACTCGTCCAAAGAGGAGTCGGGCTCCGATTGCGCGGGGCCCGGCAGCACCCGCCCCGATGCCGAAGGCACCGGCGTCGACACCCTCGGTCCCAACCGGGAGGTCGAGGGTAACGCGACCGAGGACGACCTCGAGCCTTGTGATAAGGAAGCTTATCATAGCTCAGGTAGGAGCTATAGAAAAGATGATGTGACTCTGAACAAGCAACCTGTCAGTTCTGGTAGAAGCAAGAAAACAGAGTTTTCACATAAAAGACTACCAGTCCCAGAATGCACCAGGTTTCCAGCAGCCATGAGAGGGGCTGAAGTGAGAGAATGTGTGTGCAATCAAGAGAGCTATGAGGTAATCCCTAAGCACTCATCTCAAAGGGCAGGGCCTGATTCAACACAGCTGCGCTGTGTTAGGGAGCAGCACACATTGGAACAGGATAAGAATAGAGATTATTCTTCAGGAAACAGATTCAGGGAGAGTTGGAAGAACAGCTTCAGCAAAAGCCACGCAGATAGAAAGAGAAGGAAACTCTCTGGAAGGAAGAGAAGAAAGGCCATTGGAAGGTCTGGGAGATTCCAAGGCAGTACTCATACTGGGAGGTATTCCAAAAGCCAGCAGAGTCCATTGGACTGGATTCAGCCAGAGGAATGGAGTGGCAGAGATAGGAATCACCAGTGGCTACCTGGAAGAGAGAAGACTGCACGTGGAAGGGACTTTCAGACCAAGGCCAGAAGGTATGTGAGAGAAGATCCAGTGTCCAAGGATCAAGATTGGAAGGCTGGACGTCAGAATTGGGTTACATATTGGCCAGGCTATACAGAGAGGAATAATGATAGCAGGAGAGGCTCAGGTATGAACACTGATCCAGACCCTATCTATAACAGAGAATGGCAGCCAGGGAATAAGCATTCTCATGATAGTGCCTTAATGAAAGACTCGTCTGTGCCAATGTATGATAGTGACCATATGCTGATTGATGAAGAGGGAGATACAGCAAATGAAACTATTTATATGGACTGTTCTCTATCTAAATGCTATTGCTAGTTTTCTCTGAGCAAACACATCAGCCATCACAAAGAAACCTAACTTTGTTCTTTATTTCCACTGCAAACAGCTCTTAAAGCAGGATTTGGGCTCACACAGTAGCAGCCAGCCAGCTAAAGGCTTTCAGCTGGTCCACTGATAGTAATTAGGGCTGCACCTGATAGTGTGTGTGAGCAAGGGAGAATCACTGCTGAGATCGGCGTGGAAAATAAGCAGAAGTTAACCTAACCAGCAAAGTTTATTCTTTACTTTGTGCCTTTGTATTTGGTAATTATTTGCTAAGAAAACATTAGCTAATTGCCTGACAAGCTGAAGGTTGTTTTCTGGTTTACTTTGTGACTTTTTGTTATCCATTTTAAACACTGCAAGCAAGTAACCTCATTTATAGTGCTATCAAGCATACATGTGCTGGGTGAATTAAACCCCATCAATAAAAGAAGTATTTTATTGATCTTACCACTTGGCTTCACAACTCAAATTATTGTCATCAGCTGTGTTTGGGAGTGAATGAACTACAATACCCACAATACCTTGCAAGAATCATATGAATATATGCATCGTCAAGATTGTGTAAGTTCTCACCCTAGGCAGCCGTCTGACAGCCTTCATGGTCTCGAGTATCGGCTCGGTCTCCGGGGTCGACTTCGACGTCGATGTGCCGGTGGTCAGGGCAGATGTGCCAGCAAGGCTAGCCATCAGCAGCCGCTGCTGATCCATGAAGGCAGACAGTCTGCACTCCAAGGCTGTCAGCCTGAGACCCAGCTCAGGAAACTCAGCAGCCGACTCAGGCCCCGGCGGCGCCGGGCCCGACGTCGGCTCCCTGGGAGGAGAGTCCTCGAGGACAACAGGACTTACGTGTCCAGCAGACTCCGGCTCCACACGAGGCACTTTTGACGGCTTCTCCTGTTCCACGGGCCCGGGACGGTGGTCAGGGATCAGAGACCTGGCCCTCGAGGTGCCAGGGACCTCCTCCGACGCCGCCCTCGCGAGCCGCTTCTTCCTCTTTCGCTCCCGCTCGGGGGACCCCTGTCCGAGGAACCCCCGACGATGCTCGGGGTCAGACTCCCAAGACGTCGAGGCCTCAGATGAGGTCTGGGCCCGGCCGGAGGCCGAATCAGAGAAAAACCTTTCCTTTTGATGCTGGCGACTTCGAAGTGCCTTAATGGACATTTTTCCACACGGTACACAGATCTTAGGATTATGATCCAGACCGAGGCACCGAAGGCAGCAGTCGTGTGTGTCGGTGAGAGACATTAGTTTCTTGCACCGATCACACTTTTTAAAACCACTGGAAGCCATCGGGGAAAAAAGAGCCCCCACGAGGTCAAAGGACCGGCCTTCCAGGAAAAAAGAAAAAAAGGGCGCGAACGCCAGCCACGAAGGGCAAAAACCGAAAAAATGAGAATGGGCTCGATACCGGTGTACCGAACCCGGCGGGAAGGGAAACCAGCATCGAACCGGACAAAAAACCACGATGGAATCGCAGGAAATAGTGAGAAAAATCTAACTGTTTTCCGGGTGAACTAGGACAAGCATCCAACGGGCTCCATGGAAAAAGAGAGACTGAGCAAGATGGCACCTTTGGGCGGGAAGGGGACCGCGCATGCGTGCAGTATTCCCAAAGGCTTTCATAGGAAGCTGGGGAAATGCTCCGCAGGGGCTCCATCGACGTTGATGTCACCCATATGTGAGGACTGACTTCCTGCTTGGTCCTGGAGAAAAGGCACAATTTTTTGTGGCCTGGGTGCATGTTCTTATTGCTGAGGGGGTGATAATGAGTTCACCATGCCTGATCTCCTGATTCTGTTTTCAGGTGTGCGTTGTATGAGTGTTAGGGAAGTCGCAGACATGCCATGAAGAGACGTGAAAGTAAGTAAAAGGGCTTTGTATATCAGGCGGCTTGTAAAAGGGAGCCAGTGTAGTTGAATCAATAGAGGCATAATGTGTTTGAATCTGGACACACCAAAGAGTGTTTGGGCAGCTGTGTTCATGGCCAATTGTTAAGGTTGGAGAGTGTGCTTCGGCAGGCCATGGAAAATTATGTTGGCATAGTCCAGGTGAGGAAGCATAAGCGCTTGGAATACTGTTCGGAAATCTGATTACCCTTCTTAAAACTGCTGGAGGCCATCGGGAAAAAGGGGGCCCTACCACCCAGGCACGGGTCCAAGGTCTGAAGTAAAAAAAAAGAGCACGAATGCCGGTCGAGGGACACCTTGAGAAAAAAAAAAAAAAAAGAGGATGAACCCAAGGAGTAATGCTGAGGCAAGCTGGCTCAAGGGCAGGAAAGGAACAGGTACACGTACTGGATAGAATAAGATTAAAAAAGCACTTTTTCCGGGGGAAACTGGACAGACGTCCGAAGGGCTCCACGGAAAAAAAGGAGACTGAAGCAAGATGGTACCCTTGGGCAGGGAGGGGACCATGCATGCATGTTGCATCTCCCAAAGGCTTTCTTTGAAAGTTGGGGAAATACTTCCGCGAGGGCTCTGTCTGCACATATGTGAGGACTGACTTCCTGCTTGTTTCCGGAGAATAGTAATGATTATCGTGGCCATGTGCTAACAGTTACCATGCACTAATTCCCACACTCATTTGTGAAAGTGCCCCTAAGAAAATTGTTTCTTAAAAAAAAAAAAAAAAAAAAAAAAACTAAAGACTAGCCAGAGGTAGATGTCCAGTCAGCAAAAAGGAGGAGAAAAAAACAACTTAAACACGGGGAGGGGCGACCTGCACAAAGCAGCAAGTGCACCTAACTCTTGCCGCCTTGCTGGGCAGACTAGATGGATCATACCGGTCTTTATCTGCCGTCATATTTATTTATTTTATTTAGTGTACACTTGTATCCCGCTACTTCCAGCTCTCAGCAGCGGCTTTCTATACATAGTGGTGCGGCTGTACAGGCCAGATTTGGAACATACAGTGTGATTTCAGGGGTGGGTAAAAAGCATCAAACGGTCACATATTTACATTTGATTGTATCAGAGGAGACTTTACATATATACATTTGATTGTTTGGGGGGAGGCTTTACATATATACATGTACACATATATTACATATTACAAGAAGCGTTTCATACTGCTGTGTGTTATTTAGGCTGGCAAGGTGCCCGAATAGAGTAACACTCTGACTGGGTTAGGTTGTAATGGGTCTGAAAGAGGTGAGTCTTCAGCTTCTTCCTGAAGTCCTTCAAGTCCTTGTTTGCTCGCAGTTCATGGGGCAGTTGGTTCCAATAACATATACTATGTTATTGCACATGCTCACAGCTTTATACATAATTCTGAGCTTTCTGAACTGTTGGATGATATCATCAACTTGTGTGCCTTGTGTGAGAGAAAAAAATACTAAATCTTTTCAGGAATTATTAAATTGGAAGGGTAAAAGAAATTATTTGCTAAGCAAAAGATCACATGCAAAACTGAAAAAAAAATGAATATGTCTCTATCTATAGCAAATTTTCTTGATTTTATTGTAATTGTGCACTGTGAACTGCTTTGAATGGCTGTGAAGGAAGGAACTAACAACTAGGTAGCTAGTTTGCAAAGAAATGCGAGCCTTACCCGAATTTTGCAGTGTGATAACAGTCCCCACATGGGCTGGGCACAGGCTTCCAGTTCAGCTGCAAATGCTGCATAGTAAGTCTGAGATTCGAACTCCACGTGCTCATTGAGTTCTCGTTTGTTCAAATTCATACCTAAATGTGTTATAAGCAAACAAGATAAATGCTCGTTATCTGCAATGTGTAACAAATTACTATATGTGGAGAAATATCAGAAAAGCAGCCAGTGGATGGGCCTCAAAAGAGCATGGAAACAACTTAAGCGCCTGCAAATTGCCTAGAATAAAGATGTCAGATTAGATACAGAATTCATATGCTGCATTACAAAATGAGTCTGTTTCTACTTGTAATATATACAATTTATTTTGGGGTTCTCCAAATCCAGTTCTTAAGTACTTCGTTGCCAGTTAGGTTTTCAAGCTTTCCATAATGAATTTGCATGGATCTATTTGCAGGTACTGACTCCACTGTATGCAGATGTATCTTCTGTTTATTTATTGTTGAAATCCTTAAGACCTCAGAGGACTGCAGCCCTTGAGGGCTGATATGCAACCTCCAGAGCTATTTGGCTACCAAAAAGAAACGTTTCCCAAAAGAAAAATGGATCAACATACTTCACCTAAACCCAACTGTGCATATTCACCAAGCCTAAACATCTAAATGAGGTAGAAAACCTGTTAAACACTCTTCCTGGCCCCTCTCCTGTCTATAAATTTTTCAAGACAGTGCCTTAAGAAATTATACACATTAAAAATATTTTTTAAAAAGACAACTGGGATAGCTAACAGGAAGTTTCAAGTATCTCACGAAACATAACCCAATTATGGAATGAACTGCCCAGAGACTTATACACTTAAGTACATTATCTGACATTTAGGAAAAACTTTAGATCATGTTGTTTCCTACCACTGACAAGTAGTTTTCAGTTTGTGTTTATCAATTAATCTTGTATAAACGTTTTGCATTAAGTTGTGCATTTTAATTGTTAATGTTCCTCTTGAACTCGCTTAGAAATTTATTATAAGTGAGATAAAAATAGATTTTAATTTAATTTAAAATGCTACCTCAGAAATAAGCAGATAAAGCATAGTTACTCACCTGTAACAGGTGATCTCCGGGAACAGCAGGAATCTAGTCCTCACATATGGGTATTGTCGGTACCGACGGAGCCTGCGCGATAACGCTCCCCAGCGTCCAATTAGGAAGCTTTTGGGAGCATCCCACAGCGCCTGCGTGCTGCCTTCCCGCCTTTCCCAACTGCCTCTCTCCAGTTGAGTTTTAAAGCTGAGACAAAAAGAGACAGAGGGAAAGGAAAGAGATAGAGAGATACAACTCCTAGGGGAGGTGGGTGGGTTGTGAGGACTAAATTCCTGCTGTTCCCGGAGATCACCTGTTACAGGTGAGTAACCATGCTATCTCCAGGAACAAGCAGGAATGTAGTCATCACATATGGGGACTCCTAGCTTTAGATGCCAGGGAGAGACCCCAGAAGTTGTGTGCCCCTGAGAAGGGCTCCACTTTCCCCCGTGGATCTCTGGCATCCTACCAGGGATGGTGGGTAGGAGTTGATTAAGTATGGAACAGGTGTTGGAGAACAGCCTGACCAAACAAGGCATCCCGGCAGGAGTCATTGTCCAAGCAGTAATGGGCTGTGAAGGTATGAACCGAGGCCCAGGTGGCTGCTCGACAGATGTCGTTGATAGACACAGAGTGAAGATGAGCCATTGAAGATGCCATGGCTCTCACAATGTGAGCTATGACATGGCCCTCCAGAGGAAGATTCTTACTCTGATAAGCAAAGGATATACACTGAGCAATCCAGTTGGATATTGCTCTCTTGGAGACTGGAAGTCCCAAATAAGAAGTATCAAAAGCAACAAAGAGTTGAGAGGACTTTCTATGTTGCTTGTGTTCTTTGTAAGTAAAAGGCTAAAGCTCTTTTACAGTCCAAGGTATGAAAATTCCTCTCTGCATTTGATGCATGAGGCCTTGGAAAAAACACAGGTAGGTAGACCGCTTGGTTTAGATGAAAAAGCGAGACCACCTTTGGCATAAAGTGTGGATGAGTCTTAAGGACTACCTTGTCATGATGGAACCTTGTATAAGGTGGATCAGCTACTAGTGCCTGCAACTCAGTGATGCGGTGTGCTGATGTGATTGCAATGAGAAAGATAACCTTCCAAGAAAGGAATTTCAAGGAGGTAGTAGCTAAGGGTTCAAAAGGTGGCTTCATGAGCTGCCCAAGGAAACCAGGTTTAAGTCCCATGCCACTGGTGGTGGCCTAATGGGAGGCTTAGTTAGAAGAAGGCCTCTCATAAATCTTGCTAACAGAGGATGGGAGGAAATAGGTTATCCATTTAGAGGCTTAAATGAAGCTGCAATAGCACTCAAATGGACTCTTACTGAGTTAGTCTTAAGACCTGCATTGGATAAATGAAGGAGATATTCCAGCAATGATACCAGAGGTATCGCAAGGGGATAAAGACCCTTCTGCGAACACCATATGGTAAACCTTTTCCACTTCAAAGCAGAAGAGCGTCTTGTGGAAGGTTTCATGGAAGCAAAAATAATATCTTTTACTTGCTGAGGGAGATTAAAGACCATGGAGATCTAAGCCTTCAGCAACCAAGCCCTGAGACGCAAAGACTGGGGATTGGGATTCCATAACATTCCGTCCTCATGGGATAGGAGATCTGGAGCAGACCCTAACTCCAGGGAGGGAGCTTGAGAGAGATGTAGAATCAGAGGGTACCACACTTGCCTTGGCCAATGTGGAGCTATGAGTACCATATGGCCTCTGTCTCTCTGAAGCTTGAACAGGGTTTTGGGAATTAGGGGAATGGGTGGAAAAGCATACAGGAAGTCTTGACCACAGTAATGGAGGAAAGCATCCCTGGCCTGAGAACCCTGAGCCGGAATTCTGGAACAGAACCGGGGAAAGTTTGGCATTCCACGGACTTGCAAAGAGATCTATGTCTGGGGTTCCCCAAACTTGAAAAATCTTGGCCACCTGGTCTGCATGCAGAAACCACTCGTGTGGAAGCAGAACTCGACTGAGTGTCTGCCCAAGAGTTTTGTATGCCTGGAAGATACACTGCCAAGAGATGAATTTGATGCTCTCTGGCGAGGGCCCATAGTCGCAAAGCTTCGTTGCAAAGCGACAGAGAGCCTGTTCCCCCCTGCTTGTTCAAGTAGAACATGGCTACTTGATTGTCCGTATGAATGAGGACTGTCTTGTAGCTGAGCAGGGAGTGGAACACTCGAAGAGCAAGGAAGATTGCTCTGAGCTCCAAGAGACTGAAAAGTAGATGAGTCTCCTGTGGAGACCAGGTGCCTTGGGTGGAGAGGTCTTGCAGATGAGCTCCCCAACCCATCGGAGAAGCATCTGTTGTGAGAGTTGCTTGGGGTAAGGGTTGTTGAAAAGGGGACCCCAGCAACAGGTTTTGAGTGGACTTCCACCACTGGAGGGACAAAATAAGGCGACTTGTGTTTGCTATTTTGTCTGATAGGCATCCTGATGCCTGGGTCCATTGAGTGGATAAGGTCCACTGGGCTGCCCTCATATGAAGGCGTAAACACAAATGTTCTCTGGCCCCTGTTATATGACGGCGAGCATAGAGCACCACATGCACAGTAGATGCCATGTGGCCTAGTAGTTGTAGCATTTCTCGGGCAGTGAGATGAGGCTTTAGCACTGCTTGAGAAGCTAACTGCACCATGCGAATGAGCGGGCCTGGGGGAGATAGGCCCTTGCCTTTCTGGTATCCAGCAAAGCTCCTATGAACTCTAAAGACTGAGTGGGAGTTAGACTGGAGTTAGAGTGCGGAGAAATGCTGCTACTACAGCCATGCATTTCGTGAACATCCTTGGTGCTGCAGGCCAGGCCAAAAGGAAGCACCCTTTATTGGTATAGCTTTTCTTGAAAAAGGAACCGAAGTAACCTTCAGTGAGTTGGATGGATTAGAACATGGGTGTACGAATCCTTGAGATCTAGATAACTAAGACAATCCTGACTCTTAAGGTATCGAAGCAGAGTTCCGAGAGAAATCATCTTGAGTTTCTCTTTGACAAGGAATTTGTTCAATTCTCTGAGATCCAAGATAGGTCTGTATTCCCCTGTTTTCTTTGGGATAAGGAAATAGGGGGAGTAAAACCCTGTACCCTGCTGATGGATGGGTACTTCTTCTATTGCCCCTTGGGCAAGAAGCATAGTGACCTCCTGACCTAACAGGTTGATGAGAGAGGTCGGAGAATTGAATTGCCTTATTATTGTGGGAGGGGCATGCTCGAAAAATGAAGCCTGTACCGCCTCTTTTATGATGGAGTGTGTCCAATGCTCTGCTGTTTATCTGCCCCCATCTGGGGGCAAAGTGACATAACCTTCCTGGAATGGTGGAAGGTTCTGGTCCCACTATAGCCAGGAAGGCTAAGTTCTGTAGCTGAAAGTCAAAGGCCTTGTGGAGGCTGAGACTGCTGGGACAGCTGAGGCTTAGCAGTCTTTGCTTTCTTCTGTTTGGGTGGTGGCTGACCTTTCCTGACAAGCTGACCTGCAGAACGTCCCTGCTGAGCATAAGCAGGATAATATCTTTTCTTCTTAGAAAAGAATGGTTTCTTGAAAGATTTCTTTCTAGCAGGATCAGCTGTGCACTTGGATAATCTATCCAAGGTGGAGTTGTCAGCATCCAACTCATTGGCCTTTTCCTGCCAATCTCTACCAAACAGGTTTCTCACCAGTACAAGGGATATTTCCCAATTTGTCTTGTACCCAGAGCTCCAGATCAGATGCCTGGAGCCAAGCAATTCTACGTGCACCTATGGCAATGGCAGAGGTTCTGCTTATGCACTCAAAGCAGTCAAAAGCTGCACGGTTGACAAATTTAGAAACATCTTGGGCATGTTTGACCAATGTGAGAAAATCCTGTCTTCTATCCTCAGGAAGAATAGGACTCAAAGCCTCTAAATCACCTGTGACCTCCTTCAGGAACATTCCCATGTATAGACTATAGGAACTGATCCTGGCAGAAGCATGGAAGCCTGGAAGAACACGACGTCCCAAAAGCATCCAGAGTTTCTGCACTCACGTCCTAGAGGATTAGAGGCATGCCTCTTTGCACTCTTGATCCTTCTCATAGCTGATTCCACTACAATAGAGTGGTGAGGAAGCTGAGGTTTTTGGAAACCAGGACAAGGAGGGACTCGATACAGAGTATCCAGTCTACGAGAATGAGGAGAGGAGGTAAGAGGCGTCTCCCACATTCTTAACATGAGATCATGCAAAATCTCATGAATGGGCAAGGTAGCTGCCTCCTTAGCGTTTTGGGATATTGTAAAATTTCCAACTCCTTTGCTCTGGGCTCTGTTTTCAGGGGCAAAAGTAATGGACAGACCCCGAGCCACCTCCCTGATAAAATCCTGAAAGGAAATATCCTCTGGAGGAGACATCCTATGCTTAGGGGAGGAGGGCTCCTCTGGGAGAAGCATTCCTGCATCGACAGAACTGTCACAATCCTCAGATTCTTCTGAGGACTCGAAGTACTGTCTGTCCGGATGCTCTTGAAGAGCCCGATAACAGTACCAACCGAAATCGGTACCAGAGTATCGGTACCAGAAGGCATTGGATGACTGAGGTACCAGCAATGCAGACACCGATGTCAATGTCATCGGTACCGGTACCGGTGCTGGTGCCAGTTGGATTGTCTGTTGCGGTTCCAAGGGCGTCGATGCCGCAAGGAGAGCCGCCAGACTGCGTTCAATAGCCAGGACTCTCTAGTCTATCGACGCTGCCGATGCCTGGATGTCGGTTACCGGAGAAAATCGCCAGTACCCCAGAGCATGGCACCAGTATTCTGCCGAGGTCGAGAACTCGAGAACATCCTGGAGCCCCGATAATGCTTTGGAAGCCGAAGCCTCCCGCAGGGCAATTTTGCCGGTGCAGAATCCTCAAGGGCAATGCCAGAGGCATCTCGATGCTTAGTAGGAGATCTACCCTTTGAGGACCGGCTAGACTTATGTTTAGTTACCTGAGATCCATGGGAGGAAGACGAAGCCCTGGAAGATGTCGATGCCACCAAAGCTGCATCAGAGGGAAAACAGGGCTACTGAGCTTGGCAGCTCGGTTTCTGTCGACCTCTCTTGGACATCATGGCACAGGCCATACATTCCGAGATGGAATGGTCAGGACCTAAACATTTCAGACACCACTCATGGGTGTCGGTGACGGAGATGGTACTGCCACACTTGGTGCACTTTTTAAAACCCGAGGAAGGTTTCTCCATTATGGAAAAAATCCTGGGCCTAAAGCCCAAAATGGCGCGTGCACCTGAAAAGAAAAGGAAAAAGTACTAAGAATTTTTTTTTTTTTTTAAGAAAAGAATGAAAGAAAGAAAAAACGGCGGTACCGGGAAAACGTCAATGCAGTCGCGACCACAAAAAAGAAGTAAAATTTTCTTGTGGTGACAGGAACACGACCTGCTGCCCTCCGCGGAAAACGAAGAACTGGAGAGAGACAGTTGGGAAAGGCAGAAGGCAGCACGCAGGTGCTGTGGGATGCTCCCAAAAGCTTCCTAACTGGACGCTGGGGAGTGTTCCCGCGCAGGCTCCGTCGGTACCGACGATACCCATATGTGATGACTACATTCCTGCTTGTTCCTGGAGATTACAGACACTTTCTGTATCTGTAGAAGAGAAACAGCAGCTCCAATGAGCTGATCGATGTGATCTACGCTGAAGCAGCAATCCTTACTGGGCAATAATGAAATTACAAATATGCATACACATCACTGGGCAAGTAAACAGTCAACAACCATGATTTAGGATTCATCCATGTATACAGTGCATTCGGTCTCCAATGAACGCTGACACTAACTAGCCTTTTGCATTTAACGCTCAATTTTGCAAGCACTATTACTGCCACTAACCCCCCAACCTCTATTTTCTCAGTCACAAAAAGCAGCTTTCAAAATGATTGATTATAGGTAGGAGGAACAAAGCTGAGAAACAGACATGAATGCCCTTCACATAAATAAGAACAAGTCAAACCAGAAAAGGCATACCCTGAAAAAAGGAAACAAAGTTCATCCAGGTCACCAGCAGGCCGTGATCCTCCAAGAACTTCTTAGCTACACTTTGGTGTGAAAGAATGTTAATGAAATCGCTAACAAGAGGCCAGTAGGTGTTGTTCTTCAACAATGCTTCTCCGCAGTTTACTACAACATGTAAACTGTTTTCTTCATCTAGAACAGAAATTTAAGCAGTTAGGAACATAGCTAGAAACAGTGCACATTAGTGTTAAGGCATCTGTTTGAAATACATTCACATACTGCTGTATTGTATCACCACCCAAAACAATGGGAATAAAGATTTCAAATAAGCAAGAACATTAAAAAAAGATAACACGTCTTGCAAATGAAATAAACGTGAATGCCCTGTCCAACACAGAGACATGAAGCAGTACTGATTTTTTATGACTTCCCAGAGACTAAAGATGGAAGTATTCCCCTGAAATTTTCTATGAACACAGCCTAGGATGTTTGATCTACCTTCTTTCTACTACCCTCACTAGACTGAAAGATGATATTCAGGAAATGCAAAATAGGCTTATTTTCTCTTACTGCAACAAAACAATCCATTAGTAACAACTTGAAGGTATAGTAGCATCAACTGCAAAAAGTTACATAGAAGTGCAGACAAATCCTACATGACTTCTTCCACCAACCCTATTCAGCCATATATCATACAACCTTACATTCAGGGTCCATTTCAGGGCCATAAACGATCGCAATTTTCTATATACTAAAATACAACCTTGTATGCCTTAAAAAGCTGCTCATATGGTATATTGCTGACGCAAATCAAAAGAAAAGCGAAGTTACTCACCTGTAACAGATGTTCTCCAGGAACAGCAGGAATCAGTCCTCACTTATGAGTAACGTCGGCACCGATGGAGCCCGCGCGGAGCAATTCCCCAGCTTTCAAAGAAAGCCTTTGGGATTGCTACCACGCATGCGTGGTCCTCTTCCTGCCCAAGGGTGCATCTTGCTCAGTCAGGTCCCTTAGCTCGAGCCCTACCAAACAGATGGCAAGGGAAGGACAAAAATCCAGTAACTCATCAGGGGAGGTGGGAGGGTAGTGAGGACTGATTCCTGCTGTCCCTGAAGAACACCTGTTACAGGTGAGTAACTACGCTTTCTCCAGGGACAAGCAGGAAGTCAGTCCTCACTTATGGGACTCCCTAGCTACAGGCTAACAAACCTGTAACCAAAAAACGCCTCCGCGAGGTCATAAGCAGAAGCAAAAGCAGAAGCAAAAGCCGAAGCCTGAAGAAGGCGAAGCCCTCGGTAGCTGTGAAGAGTCGGAGGGCAGGAATTGCTTATACCCCGAATAGATTACGGAGTACAGCCTGGCCGAAGGCACTGTCCCAGCAGGACTTCCTCTCCAGGCAGTAGTGGGCAGCGAATGTGTTCATAGAGGACCAGGTTGCTGCCCGGCAGATGTCCATTATGAGCACGGAGCGCAGCGAGGCCACCGAGGCCGCTTTGGCTCAGACCCCATATGCAGTGACTCGACAATCCAGAGGGATGCCCGCCTTCGCATGGGTGAACGCGATGCAGTCCGCCACCCAAATAGAGAGGGTGCGCTTGGTGACTGACTGTCCTTTGTCTATTGGGAACATAGGTCACAAAAAGTCTGTCAGACTTGCGATGAGTCTGGGTACGCTGAAAATAGAAGGCAAGGGCCCGCTTGCAGTCGAGGATGTGGAGAGCTGCCGACGCCTGGTCGGCGTGGAGCCTCAGGAAGAAGGTTGGGAGCACTATCTCTTGGTTGAGGTGGAAGTCCGAAACGACCTTTGGTAAGAATTTAGGGTGCGTCCAGAGGACCACCTCTGTTCCAATAAAATCTGGTGTAAGGGGCGCCAGCCATGAGCGCCTGGGAGCTCACTGACTCGGCGAGCTGAGGTCAGCACCACCAGGAAGGCCACCTTCCAGGATAAATGCCGGAGCAAACACGTTGCCATCGGCTTGAAGGATGGACGGGTGAGCTGCGTGAGTAACCACGTTTAAGTCCCATTCCGCTGGAGGGGGACGGTTGGGCGGCTTGGATAGCAGAAGGCCCCACATGAAGCGGGAGACTAGCGGCTGCCCCAAGAGAGGTTTTCCCTAGATAGAGAGATTATTAGTCGATATGGCGTTCAAATGAACTCTAACAAAGTTTAACTTCAGCCTTCCCTCGAGAGGTGGAGGAGGTACTGGAGCATCCACCGAACTGGGTACTAGAATGGGTCGATCTGGTGTTCCGAGCACCAGATGGAGAAGCGTTTCCACTTAAAGGCGTAAGTCCACCTAGTGGAGTCCTTCCTTGAAGCAAGGAGAATTTCCTCGATCTCCTACGGAAGGGCCAGAGAGGCTAGGGAGACCCGTTCAGATGCCAGGCCGTAAGGGATAGGGAGGTCAGGTTTGGGTGTAGTACCCGACCCTCCTCCTGCATTAGCAGGCCCCTGGCAGAGCCCAGGGGAACTGGAGCTCCGTTGACAGCCAGAGCAGGAGCGGGAACCAAGGTTGCCAAGGACACAAGCCACGAGAATCAACGATGCCCTGTCCCATTGAGCCTTGAACAGAGTCCTCGCAATGAAGGGGAAAGGAGGGAATGCACATAGGAGACTGGAGGACCAGTCCAGGAGAAATGCATTGGGGCTCCCCCTGCCCGGGTGCGGTACTGGGCCACAAAAAATCAAGGGAGCTGCATGTTCTGGGAGCTGGCGAAGAGGTCTATCGCCGGAGTGCCCCAGCATAGAAACAGCCAGACTGCTACACTGGGATCCAACCGCCATTCATGGGGGAGAAGGATTCTGCTGAGTCTCTCAGCCAGGCCATTCTCCTGAACCGGGAGATACGCAGTCCTGAGGAATATCCTGTCAGGCAGAGAAAGAACAGATAAAAACTGCTTCCTGACAGAGGAAGCACGATACCATGCCCCCCCCCCCCTCCTTGTTGATGTAGAACATGGCTACACGGTTGTCGGTCTGAACAAGAACCGACTTTCCGCTGAGGTGATCCTCGAAGGCTCTCAGGGCCCACTGGATGGCCCGGAGCTAGAGCAGGTTTATCTGCTGCTGAAACTCCGCGGGTGATCATTGCTCCTGCATGCAGAGGACCGCAATGGGCTCCCCAGCCTAACAGGACAGCGTCTGTAGTCAGCACCACATTGTTCTGTGGGGCCTGAAAGGGCGATCTCCACAGAAGGTTGCAGGGGTTTTGCTACCAGTTCAGGGACAAGCGGAGGTCGGGGGTACTGAGGACACCACAGAGCCGTTCGCATGTGCAGGCGGGAGTGAGGAACCACATGCACGGTCGAGGCCATGTGGGCCAGGAGATGTAGCATGGAGAGAGCGGTGACCTGCCGGGCGCTTTGGACACGAGCCGGCAGAGCTCGGAGGCGGGTGGAACGATCCACTGTTAAGAAGGCAATGGCCTGCTGAGTATCGAGGCATGCCCAATGAACTCGAGAGCCTGCAATGGCATGAGGTGAGACTTTGGGTAGTTGACCAAGAACCCCAAGCTCTCCAAGAGGAGGACAGTGCGCAACATCGCTTGTCGGGCCTCCTCAACGGAGGAGCCCGTAACGAGCCAGTCATCAAGGTAGGGAACAACCAGCATGCCCTGGCGCTGTAGGTGAACGGCGGCCACGACAAGGCACTTCGTGAAGACTCATGGGGCGGATGCAAGGCCAAAGGTGAGCACCCTGTACTGGAAGTGCTCTCCCTGCATCCTGAAACGCAGGTACTGCCTGTGTGGGGGTGGATCAAGATATGGGCCTCAGCGTCCTTCAGATCCAAGGAGCATACCCAGTTGCCCTGCCGGGGGAAGGGCAGCAGCACACCAAGCGATAACATCTTGACTTTCTCCTGCACCAGGAACTTGTTTAGCCTGCGGAGGTCAAGGATGGGCCGCAGACCCCCCGTCTTTTTCGGGACAAGGAAGTACCGGGAATAAAAGCCCTGACCTCGAAGGTGGGGAGGGACCTTCTCGACTGCCTGTTGGGCAAGAAGGGAGTGCAATTCCCGCTGCAGCAGAAGCTGGTGTGCGGGGAGACGAGGAGGCTCTGCCGGGGAGAAAGGGGGTGGAAGCCTGTCGAAATGAAGGCAATAGCCCTCTTGGACAACCTGGAGAACCCAAGTGTCCGAGGGGATGAGCACCCCATAATGGGGCGAAGCAGGACAGGCATCCCCCCACTGACTGCTGTCTTGCCGGAGGGCGAGAGACCATGCCGTTGGTGTCAAAACCCCTGAATGGGTTGCACGGGAGCCAGAGTTTGGGACTTCAGGCCCTTTGGTTTATGGTGCCACTGGCTGGGCTTTCCCTGTGCCGGAGCAGTCGGCCTGGGGGTTGCCAGGTATGGCGGGTAGCCGCGATACGGGAGAGCTTTTCTGGGGAAGAAGGGCTTCTTGGTTGGCTGCTTCTTCCAAGGCAGAAACAGAGGTCTTCCGGGAGAGACGGGTCCTGGTGACGAACTCTGTCTCGATCTCCGCAGTCTTTTCCTCCATCGGCTTATCAAAAAGCTGTACACCATGGCAGGGCATGTCCAGGAGTCTTCTCCTGCATCCATTGCTCCAAATCCAAGGATTGGAGCCATGCCTGATGGCAGGCCCCAATGCCCGTGGCTGCCACGCGAGCCAATGTTGTGAAAGCCATCATAGGAGACTCGAGAAAGGTACTTGGAGCAGTCGGCCACTGATTTTAGCAGGTGCGCGGAACCTGTCTAGGGGCTCCCTCTCGAGGCCCGCGGAGAAACCTTCAAGTTCCTTCGCCAAGTCATGTAGGAACATACCAATGTACAATTGATATGCCTGGATGCGACAAGAAAGCATGGATCCTTGATATGTCTTACGGCCCAGGGCATCAAGGGCTCTCGACTCTCGGCCCAGTGGTACTGATGAGTGTGATTTCGGGCTCTTCTGCTTCCTCATGGCCGATTCCACCACCATCGACGTGTGTGGGAGTTGGGTCTTTCGAAAGCCGGCCCTGCGCTGCACGTTGTACATTGTGTCAAGGCGTTTGCTCACAATGGGGACCGAGGCAGGGGCCTCCCACATGGGAAACAGCAGCGAGATAGGATCAGCGGTATAGGCACAGTGAGGGATTCCCTGGGCGGGGCTTCGTACTGAAGAATGTCGAGTTCTTCAGCACAAGGGTCTTCCTCGGCCTGGGTGACCAGGCTGAGGACCCAAGCCTTGTCCCGAACAAACACCAAGAAAGAGGTGTCTTCGGGTGGTGAGCACCGCTGGAATGCAGGCGGCGAGGGGTCCGATGGAAGATCCCGGTGGCTATGGGTTTTCCAGGGAGGTGTCCCCATCAGACTCCCAGTCTGAAAAATCAGTCGAGCGATCCGAGCCACGCGGGTCGCCCTGTCTGACGGCCGGTGGCCTGGAGCCGGAGGCTCTGGATGATCTCGCCTCCAAGGAACAGGAGAGCAAGTGAGACCAATGTCGAGGACCCTCACGAGGCCCACGGCTCTTGGGGTTTTCCTGGACATATTTGGGTGTCCCACATGAAGGACCCGCGGTCTCTGGGCCACAAGTCAGCGAAGCTGGCCATGAGCGTCTGCTGGGAAGCCATGAACGCAGAAATGTGCGTTTCAAACGCCAACATACGGGACTCCTTTGTGGGTGTGGGGCCCTGGGATGCCAGTACCAGAGTCACCAGATCGGGCGCTGAGTAGGTCCGCACTGTGACGACCCTCAGGAGACTGGGCACCTTTGCTGGAGGACTCAGTTTCCCTGCAAGTTACCTTGCAGGGCTGCTCCTTGTCCGACTCTCGGGAACGCTGAAGGGGGGCTAAGCGACCGGGCATGGGAACACTCGCGCTTGTCAGGAGCTCCGGATAGCAACTTCAAGGCCGCCTTCTTTTTGCATCGTTCCACCTCGAGGGACCCCTGGTCAGAGCGCCGCCTAGAACGCAGGGCCACAGGGGGCGAACCCACCGGAGGGGAGATGACTGGGGGCGCCACCGGGGACTCCAAGGCAGCCTTCCGGAAAATGTCTTCGGACTTCTGCTTACAACTGAGCAGGGCCTTGGAGGACATTTTCTTACAGAGCGAACAGAGCTCTGGGTCATGGTCAGCTCCCAGGCACCGCAGACAACAGTCATGAGTGTCCATAAGCGGCATGTTCCTAGAGCATCTATCGCATTTTTTAAATCCGGTGGCCATGGGGGCAAAAAATGGCCCCTGTGAGGTCGAAAACCCACGCGGCCAGCCGTTAGAGAGAAAAAAGGGCGTGAAGCCCAAAACGAAAAATTAGGAAAAAATGTATCCCCGGGAGCTCAAAAGTAGAGCAGGGGAAGAACGGGTAGAGGACCGGTGCAACCGTAAAAAAGAGAGCCTGTTAAGGCGAGAAAAAAAACAAACTTTTTTCCGAGGGATGAGCACGTGCATCCCGAAGTGCTCCGTGGAAAAAGCGAAACTGAGCAAGATGGGTACCTTTGAGCAGGAAGAGGACCATGCATGCGTGGTAGAAATCCCAAAGGCTTTCTTTAAAAGCTGGGGAATTGCTCTGCATGGGCTCCATCGGTGCCGACGTCACCTATAAGTGAAGACCTGACTTCTGCTTGTTCCTGGAGAATGAAACATATAAGGAGAAAACAAAACCAAAAAACCCCACCCTTCTTACAGTTAAATATGGTGGAGGTTCCATAATGTTGTGGGGCTGTTTTGCTGCCTCCAGAACTGGAGACCTGGAATGTATTAAAGGAATCATGAAGTCAGAGGACTACCAAGGTGTTCTGGAGTAAAATGTGCCACCTTGTGTCAGAAATTTAGGTCTCGGTTGGAGGTCATATGTCCTCACGCAGGACATGACCCAAAACTAACATTCAAAGTATGGTTAAAAAAGAAAAAATGGGCTGTTATAAACTGGCCAGCAAAGAGTCCTGATCTCAATCCAATCAAGAACCTTTGTAAAGGGCTGAAATCTGCTATTGGTAAAAGGAATCCTGGAAACATTCATGATCTGGAACAAATGACATTTGAGGAGTGGTGAGAAACTGCCAGCAAACAGATGTATGAATCTTACAGATGGCTACAAGAAACATTTAGAGGCTATCAATACTGCCAAGGGTTGAGCAACTGAATATTAGTGAAGGATGCCATTAATCTTGTCCTGTCATTTTTTTTTTCACAGAAATTACTACATCTAAGTTACACAGACATCTTTTTTTTAGTTGCATACCTTTGAACATACTATTAAAATTTTATGATGACACACAGTTTGGAATATTCCAATTAATTCTCAAAATATTGTAAACATGCCTAAAAGGCAAGGAATGCCAATAATGTTGACAACTGTAAATAACAGGGGACTGAAGGGTACACCACAGAAGAACAGAGCAAACAGTTCCAGGATACGGGCCCTAGACTGGTCTAGCAGGACTCAAGGAAAGAACATATCTGGTAAGTAAATGGTCACCTTCCATATCATCCTGCTAGACCAGTCCAGACAAGTGGGACGTACCAAAGCTACGACTCCATTGGGTGGAAAGAAGACACAGCAGCTCGCAAAACCTTAGAGCTAAAGGCCATGTCCACCTGAGCATGGCATCCAAGCGGAAACGCTTCACCAAAAAGGGAAAGTGATGCCCACGTTGCCACCTGACAAAGATCTCTGCATTGAAAACATTAAAGTAAAGGTATCACCAAAAAGCCAATTAAATAATTCACAGAAATCAGCATTTGCATAGCCAAATCAGCCATACACAGAAGCAACCTAGGGTCTCAGTCTTCCCGGGCAAAAACAGAACCAGTCAGATGCAGCCTGACACGGAAAAGCCCAGAAAACATCAGCGACCCATAGACTAGAGTCGCTCTGAGATGGACAGTTGCCAACTCTTTCACTTATGAAAAATCAATAATGAAACATTAAAAATTCCATAGTATAATAACGAAAGAGTGGTAGAATAACTTAGCTTTGCAGTCTGTAGCATGCTCGTAAAGAAGTGCTAAGTCAATAGCAAATCCCCAACGCTCTTACCGCGCTTGATATGCGTTTCACCTGAGAGGTTTCTTCAGGGGGTGGCTAGAAAGCACTGCAAAACATAGACACAGCCAAATTCAGTGAATGATAGCTTTCATACGATACATACTTTCAAAAAGATGTTCAAACTCATATATCCAAACAACTGTAGAAAATGATAGTACACACTTTGAAGTTCATGAGATAAGAAACACGAGCAAAATTCACCAACCGATGCTGAACGCCGCGCATGCGGATTGAGGAATTTATAAGGTGGATATTACACATCGCTCACTCCCATTGGATAGCAAATTAAAGGCCAAAACTCCCACTCCCACCCGTGAATTGAGACCATAAGGAATCACTGTACCTAATGTAAGAATCCAACGTTGCTCATTCCATAGGAGAGTACCTTCTTTAGTTTTACCTGACCGAGAGGAATCCACAAGATCTATACAAAAACATTGTAAATCATCAAACTTGTGTTGCATCTGAAGACAGTGATCAACAATTGGCGCTTCCCGACGTTGACATTTCAATTTGATTTTGTCTCGTTCATTCGCACTCTGAACATCCAAATAGTTTTCCCGATATAAGCCAAACCGCAGGGGCATAAAATGCAGTAGACAACGTATACAGACGTGCAAGATGTGTGAAACTTCAACCGATATGACTTGCCATGATAGCTAAACTCGTGTAGTTCTTGAGTAATAGAACAGATGTTGCATTCACCACATCGTACGTGGCCCCCATCATGAGAACTTTGCGGAGCCAGCGGGCGCAATAACGGCTGGACTTAACATTTCTTTCAGGTTAATGTTCCGCTGCCAAACGCATCGCACGGTTTTGTCTTCAAGACCGGGAATACTATGAAGCACATTCGTATGTCTCTTGACTATGCGCTTCAACTGGGAGCTATATGGGGGAGAATTTTGTAATAAAGGTGTAACACAAGAATCCAATCAGGAAACTGCGCTGAATGTTGCCGGGGGCGAAGCATTAAATCCCATATTAGCATACAAGGCCCTTTTATACGCCTTAGTGAATAACAGGCTGGGGATAGCCACGATCCATAAAAATTTTTCTTCAAAAGCTGTGCTTGATCTTTATATGCTTGGACAGTTGATCAGTTCCGACGGGATTTAATGCTTCGCCCCCCGGCAACATACAGCGCAAGTTCCTGATATAGATTCTTGTGTTAACCTTATTACAAAATTCTCCCCATATCGCTCCCGGTTGAAGCGCATAGTCAAGAGACATACGAATGTGCTTTCAATAGTATTCCCGGTCTTGAAGACAAAAAAAGTTGCGATGCGTTTTGGCAGCGGAAACATTAACCTGAAAGAAATGTTAAGGTCCAGCCGATATTGCGCCCGCTGGCTCCGCAAAGTTCTCATGATGGGGGCCACGTTTACGATGTGGGTGAATGGCAACATCTGTTCTTATTACTCAAGAACTACACGAGTTTAGACTATCATGGCAAGTCATATCGGTTGAAGTTCAGCAAAGATCTTGCACGTCTGTATACGTTGTCTACTGCATTTTTATGCCCTTTTGGCGGTTTGGCTTATATCGGGGGAAAACTATTCGGATGTTCAGAGTGCGACCATGAACGAGGTACAAAAGGCAAATTGAAATGTCAACGTCGGGAAGCGGCCAATTGTTTGATCACTGTCTTCAGATGCCAACACAAGTTTGATGATTTACAATGCTTTTGTATAGATCGTGTGGGATTCCTCTTCTCGGTCAGGTAAAACTAAAGAAGGTACTCTCCTATGGAATGAGCAACGTGGATTCATACAATTAGGTACCAAGTGATTCCTTAGGGGTCTCAATTCACGGGGTGGAGTGGGAGTTTTGCCTTTAATTTGCTATCCAATGGGAGTGAGCGATGTGTTAATATCCACCTTTATAAATTCCTCAATCCGCCATGCGCGGCGTTCAGCATCGGGTTTGGTGAATTTTGCTCGTGGTTTTTCTTAATCTCATGAACTTCAAGGTGTGTACTATTCATTTTCTATCAGTTGGTTGGATATATGAGTTTGCCATCTTTTTGAAAAGTATGTATCGATAATGAAAGCTATAATTCACTGAATTTGGGCTGTGTTCGTGTTGTTTTGCAGTGCTTTCTAGCCACCCCCTGAAGGAAAACCTCTCAGGTTGAAATCGCATATCAAAGCGCGGTGTAAGAGCGGTTGGGGATTTGCTATTGGCTTAGCAACTTTCTTTACGAGCATTGATTACAGACTGCAAGCTAAGTTATTCTACCACTCTTTCGTATTATACTATGGAATTTTTAATGTTTCATTATTGATTTTTCATTAAGTGAAAAGAGTTAATGGCAACTGTCCATCTCAGAGCGGACTCTAGTCTATGGGTCGCTCTGATGTTAACACGGGCTTTACCGTTGTCCAGGCTGCGATCTGACTGGTTCTGTTTTTGCCGGGAAGACAGACCCTAGGTTGCTTCTGTGTATGGCTGTATTTGGCTATGCAAATGGCTGATTTCTGTGAATTATTTAATTGGCTTTTTGGTGATACCTTTACTTAATGTTTTCAATGCAGAGTTTTTTCATCTTTTGACAGTATTAGCTCTGTGTCTAGTTTGACCACTTTTTTAATTTGTGTTGACCTGACAAAGATCAGCAAGGGCTACTGAGCTCCATTCCACCCATGGGGATCCTAGCACTCAAGTAGAATGGGCAACGCAAGTCCTCCGGGAAAGGAAACGAGCTGGTTGGTTCTGCGCAACAGATTCCCGAGATAACAGCCCTCCTGATCCTTCAACTCCCCAAAGAAGACTTACGCCACAGTGTCCACCTTGGCACAAAAGGATGGTCTAACTTATGGAAAAGAATTTGTAACCTCCAAGAACCGGAGAAGCACCCTCCGGACATCCACCAAAAGTGAAAGATCCTGACCATTCCCCCTGAACCCTGCTCCTTAGAGAAGGAGAGCAGGCAAACCTCGGGTTCACATGAATAGGGAAAGAATCCACTTCAGGGAAGAAGGAAGGTACCGGCTGAAATGGGAAAAAAACAGCCTCCTCAGAAAAGATAGACAAGAATCTTGGCAAGACAAAGCCAAGCAGCTCAGGAATCCACCACCGCTAAAACAAATCTAGCAACCAAACCTGCCTGAGCATCAAATCCTTCAGAATAGCACGCTTTAACGGCTCTGACATCAGGGCCCCGATCACCAAAAACGGATCCCAGGAAAAGGATTACTGGACTAGAGGAGGGAGAGGACGCATATGTTGTCAAACACCCCTGATGAAGGCACAAACCATGCCAGGTGTAGGTCTAGAGACTTACCAGCCAACGGACCTCAGGCAAAACAGGCCAAGCTGCCACCTGAAACTTCAGGGGACTAAGAAAGACCGGCCCTTCTCCATGACCATCCGGGTAAAAGGCCAACAGAGGCAGTTACCTTAGCCGCCTCAGTTGCCAGCTGCCGCTTGTGCCACACCAGCAC